>CM043318.1:85807927-86445699 GCA_023736055.1 Quercus glauca | reverse complement strand
GCTTGAGAAGCTCGACAGATAGCCAAGTATCGAGGAGGTGTCGAGGAGGTGTCGAGCCAACTTTCAAAAAACAGTTTTTCGAGAAGTGAAAAATATAGACATGAATGCAATCAAACATGCACCTCAACAATGATCCAATTAACATAATAGGCTCTCAAAATCATCTCTCAATGAAAAATTTTAAGCACATGGATCTCCCAAAAACACACACACATACTAAACAAGTTTAACCGATTTTATATTTCAAAAACAAGTCATGATAGTTTAGTGAGCATACAAAAGCACATGTAAACCTAGTGATGGCCAAATCACATTGTACCTGCACATGTATCAAGAGTAGCAAAGAATATTGCGTGTCGTGTGTGAAAAACATCGCAAGATTGCATAAGTGTATACATGTTATGATGATTTGAGATATGAGAAAATCACTTTAACTCACACACAATCATAATTGTTTGATGGGGACTATCACCTTCGAGGTACATCTTATAACTCCCACATCTCCTGGAATACACGCTTGCAATCATATTTAAAGCATTTTTGATCTTTTTGCTTTTTATTTTCTTTGCATATATTTTTTTTAAGCTTATCATGCATGGGCATAAAAGATAGAGAAAAGAAATACCCATTGATATTTGACAATCCAATTTTGCTATGCCGAATCACACAAATGTCATTGACATCACACTTTTGCTATGCCGAAGCATACAGATGTCATTAATGATTGGCGGGTAACAGTGGTAAGATGGTTATTTATGTCTTTCTCTTAGGATTTTCTAGTCCTACCCGTCAAAAAGAATTATACGAGTGTTAAGTACAAGAGATAACCTAATTTTACTAATCACAAACAAGAGCCACAAAGCTCACTTGCTTAGTTGTGCATAGAGATGCTCATCTAAGCTACAAATGATACAAAATTTAGAAAACTTTGTTTCAATGGCCATCTAAGGTACACAAGTACCAATATACACAAAACACACACTGTTTTTGTATTTTTCTGATTTTTCAATTTTTTTTTTATTTTTATCAAAAACAAAATAAACAAAAACTGAAAATAAAACAAACAAAAACATGTTATCAATGCAATGCAAAAACTAGATGCAAATGCATGAGGAAGAGGAAGAAGAGAGGGAAATCAATCCATGGAGATAACATCAATGTTTTGACGAAGGAATTCAAAACGTTTGCTGTCAAGAGGTTTGGTGAACAAGTCAACCTTCTAATCATCGATGTGAATAAACTCAAGAGTGAGAATACCATCTTCGACAAGCTTCCTAATGAAGTGATGTCGAATCTCTATGTGTTTGGTTCGAGAATGTTGAACCGGATTCTTAGAGATATTGATGGCACTGGTATTGTCACAGTAGATTGAGAGATGATCTTGACAAATACCATAATCATGAAGGAGTTTTTGCATCCAGAGGAGTTGTGTGCAACAACTACCAGCAGCAATGTACTCAGCTTTTGCAATGGATAAGGAGATGGAGTTCTGCTTTTTGCTCATCCAAGAAACAAGATTGTTGCCTACATAAAAACAACCCCCCGAAGTACTCTTCCTATCATCAGCATTCTCAGCCCAATCCGCATCAGAATATCTAGCTAAGACATCATTTGTGTCCTTGCTGTACCACACACCGAACTCAGCGGTAGTTTTGACATACTTTATAATTCTTTTTAAAGCAGTCATATGTGATTCTTTGGGATTAGCCTGATATCTAGCACACACACCAATACTGTAAATAATGTCAAGTCTACTAGCAGTAAGGTAAAGAAGACTACCTATCATGCTTCTATATAGAGAAGGATCAACACTCTTGCCTAACACATCTACAGTGAGTTTAACATTTGGGCTCATAGGGGTTCAAACAGAACTAGCAGATTCCAAGCCAAATTTTTTCACAAGATTCTTAGCATATTTAGATTGAGATAGAAATATGCCTGAATCTTGTTGACGAATCTGCAATCCAAGGAAGTGAGTCAGCTCTCCAATCATGCTCATCTCAAACTCGGCTTGCATGAGCTTTGAGAAGCCATAAGCAAGTTCATCCTTAGTCGACCCAAAGATGATATCATTAACATACACTTGAGCAACTATCAACTCGCCATCTTCCTTTTTGACGAAGAGAGTTTGATCAGCTTTTCCTCTTGTGAACCCATATGACACTAGATATTGTGTGAGTCTGTCATACCAAGCTCTAGGGGCTTGCTTAAACCCATAAAATGCCTTTTTGAGGTACAACACATGATCCGAAAAGTGTGGATCAATGAATCCTTTTGGTTGAGCCACATAGACAACCTCTTTAAGCAACCCATTCAAAAAAGCGGTCTTCACATCCATCTGATAGAGTTTGAATTTCAGATGACATGCTAGGGCAAGGAGAATCCTAATGGACTCCATTCGGGCAACTGGGGCAAATGTTTCATCATAGTCTACTCCTTCCATTTGTGAGTATCCTTGAGCTACAAGTCGAGCGTTGTTGCGAATCACATTGCCTTATTTATCAGTCTTATTGCGGAATATCCACTTTGTACTGATGATGTGCTCACCCTCCGGTCTAGGTACTAGGGTCCAAACATCATTCTTCTAAAATTGTAGCAGTTCATCATGCATTGCTTCAACCTAACTTTCATCTTGTAGTGCTTCCTCAACTTTCTTGGGTTCCACCTGTGACAAGTAGCAAGAATAAGACACAAAGTTAGCAACACATTTATCTACTGTACGTTTTCTTAATGTGAGTTCATTCATGTTTCCCACAATAACTTCTAGAGGATGATTTAATTTAATTCTAGAGGAAGGTCCTTTCTCCTCATGGGATTCAGAATCCGGTGAAGTGGGTTTATCTGTGGATTCTTCCATAGCACTGTGAGTACCGGGAGTACTTGGAGATGCAGGTTTTTGTTCAACAATGTCTTGAACTTCCTTTTGCTCTGGAGGAAGAATTTCCTTAGGGAGTTCCTCGATGCCTTTTTCAGAACTGGAATCTGAAGACTCATCAATGACAACATTTATTGTCTCCATTACCTACATAGTTCTTTTGTTGTATACACGATAGGCCTTACTTGTAGAAGAGTAACCCAGAAATATACCTTCATCGCTTCGAGAGTCAAATTTTCCTACATTCTTTCTATCTTTGAGGATGAAACAAGTACTTCCAAAGATTCTGAAATACTTCACATTTGGCTTCCTTCCTTTCCATAACTCATAGGGAGTCTTTTTGGTACCGGGTCTGAAATATATCCTATTAACCATGTGACAGGCAGTGTTCACGGCTTCTCCTCATAAGTTTCTAGCCACATCTTTGTTGTGCAACATGGCTCTGGCCATCTCCTGAATGGCCCTATTCTTCCTTTCTACCACACCATTTTGCTGAGGAGTAATAGGAGCAGAGAATTCTTGAGATATACCTGATCTTGTACAAAAAGAATCCATATAAGAGTTCTCAAATTCTTTACCATGGTCACTTCGTATTCGATCTATCTTTAGACTCTTTTCATTCTGCAGTCTTGTGCACAAGGCCTCAATGTGCTCAGAAGCATCAGATTTGGATCGTAGGAGAATGACCCAAGTGTATCTAGTGAAGTCGTCTACCACAACCATGATGTATCTCTTGCCACCAAGAGACTCGGTTCTTGTCAAACCCATAAGATCTAAATGTAGAAGCTCCAATGGCCTAGATGTAGCTGATGTCTGTGTACCAGGATGCTTAGCTTTTGTCTGTTTCCCAAGCTGACATGGTCCACACACTACATTGCTTATTCTACTAAGCTTTGGTATCCCTAAGACAGATTCATACTTAGATACAATAGAAAGATGTTTGTAACTAGCATGTCCCATTCGTTGATGCCATAGATCTTCATTAGGCAAACGAATGCTATTGCACACAATATCAGCATCAGGTACCAATCCATAGCAGTTGTCTAAAGTGCAAACACCACTAATGAGCTTCTTTCCAAACTCATCCATGACAAGACACTTTCCTTTTGAGAAAAGTACCATAAAGTCCTGATCACATATCTGACTTATGCTTAACAGGTTCACTCTTAAACCTTTTACATAAAGAACATTTGCAATGTCTAGCAGTCCATGTAGAGAGATGATTCATCTCCCTTTAATATGTGACTTGCTCCCATCACCAAAAGTGACATTGCCACCTTTCTTTGACTCGAAAACCTTGAAGAGGGATCGGTCTCCGGTCATGTGTCTTGAGCAACCACTGTCAAGATACCACAAACATGTGTTCATTACTTTAAATGCGGATTTCATCATAAAACACACTTCGTGCTTAGATGACAGATCAGTGGGAACTGTACTTTCTCTCAACTGCCTTTTATGAGCTAAGCCTTTAACTTTCACTCTTTTCAGACGAACTCCTTTACACATTTTCATTCTGAGACATTCTAGTTTCTTCTTAGCCAAACTGAGATCTTTTCCAATAGTCAATAAAAGAGAATTCAAATAACTTTTAGACTTGTATTTTCTGAGACACTCAAACAAATAGAGATTAGAAAAACAAGATGTATTTGAAAACAAAGATCTCTTTATGCAGGTTTAAGCCATGACAACAGGGGTCAATGGATCAAACATAGCAAAGATTAAAACCTAATCAGAGTGTGCCTACTCTGATACCACTTGATAGGCCACAAACGAATTGACCCCTTGTGATAAATTAACCAATTAATTTAGCCAAGTGAATTAATTAAGTTAATTAACATGCAAACACGTGGTAGCACAAACAAATCACCAATATACTAATTATGCAGCGGAAAATAAATAACACGGTGATTTGTTCACGAATGGGGAAAACCCTAACGACAAAAACCCCACCGGGTGATTTTCAGGTCACCACTCCCGAAACTCTACTATTATCAAAACACGCGGTTACAAGTAAAGGAATCCCAAGTACCTTACCAACCTACAATTGAACCCTTACCCCAATACCCAATTAGACTTGTTATGTAGTGACAGTTCCCCCTTTTGATGCACGGCTCCCAAGTACGTGACTAACCAGATATGTGGATCCCAGTACGCAACTTCAATCACCAACTAGTAATAAGGGTTGGCTGCAAAGTTCTTCAATTCATACACATAATGAAGATCAAGAATGTCACACCCCAAACCCAAAAGGGTCCAAAGCATGAGAACGTTGTCTCAAAGTACCTGTAGATCTTTCCTTTTTGACAAACCAATCTACAAAATCATAACAAGTACCAACATCAAGATTTATCATAATAATTCCATTAAATATACTGTAAAAGTAAGTCAGAGCTCTAATCAATAGTTACAAGGAACATTGGCCACAAAAGAATAGAAGTCTGAGTTTTTATTACATATCATCAACTTGTCCCATCAGTGGGAAAATATCACAACCACTTTAATATACAAAATAATGAGTCAAGCCTATTCTAAGATTTACACCATCTAATATACCCATTCCAAAAGTTCAGCCTCCATCAGTAGTTAGTCTAACTACTATTAGCCACCAAAAAGCTGTCTCAAAAGACTGTTGCCTACTCTGAAAAGATTATAAAATAATGGAATGAGACAGAGCCCAGTAAGTAGCATATTTAATGGGGATGGGGGAAATGCAAGTTTCATAACAATGAATATTTTACAAACATGCTAAAATTTGGGAATTTCCATTTGAATTTTGCAAAATAAATTTCCTTAACATCATGACAAGAATGGTAGACATATTGTAACACCAAGCTTTCCAAAGTAACTATGAAACTACATATTATTCATTGTGAGCCATAACATATCTAATACCATTTCAAATCCAAAAACCTCACCCAAGGTCACATCACGGGGTCGTCACACAGACGGATCGTCACACAGACGGGATCGTCACACAGACAGGTCGTCACACAGACGGGATCGTCACACAGACAGACGGGGTAATCACCAATATCATGGCACAATGACAAAACCATGTCAAAAGCTTACAAGTTAATGTATTTGAAATACACAGTTCACTTCCAAGTAGTTTCATAAAATATTTCAATAATCAAATAGCCACAATATTCTCAAAGTCCTCTAAACTATTTCTTGTCATAAATATTTTGTGTAAATTTCCCAAATAATACAATCTAAGATAAAAGCATCTTTAGAATTTGCAAATAATGCAATAAATTCATAAAATCCATTCCCAAGAATTGATAAAAGATGCATATCTTTTCCATGCTAACAAATCATGCAATTCCCCATATGCAACAAGAATATGCACATTCATATATCATTATATATAGTAGGGTCACAACACAATACTTTATAGAAAAACATAGTTCTGCTATTAATCTTCCAAAATGTGTTTGACCCAAAAACAAAGTTTATATAACATGATTATTTTCCAAAAATCCCATTAAAAGCTACTTACCTCACAACTCGCAAAAAGTTTAGTTCCAAAACTCCAACGGAGATTAGTTAGAACCTAAACAATACCAAACAAACCTATCACAACAAGTATAAAGCTTAACATTTTATCTAGCTACAAATTATAAATTGCTAGATAAGAAATTAATTAGGCAAGCCTAAGTACTTAACCTCACAAGTAAAGTATTTCACTTCCAAAGTTTATCAACAATTTCATTTACAAGGCTTAGAATCCAATTTATAATCATATCATTCAAAGCCTTTTCTTTACCATAAGAGATCCCAACACTTTATGAATTTCTTCCTCAACATACATGTCATTTTCAAGAGACCCACAAACAACAACATATATAACCATATCCACCATTACAAACCCCAAATGTAAACCCTCCACTAGCTCCAAATAAACAATAAAAATTAGATTCATCAATTTTTTCACATTAGAAAGTCAAAACCCCCAAATCTTTACTATGGGTAAATCTCAAATGGCTACCATTGTACAAAATTCACAACCATTCACCCAAATAGGTCCACCAAAGCAAAACCCATAAACATTAGCACAAGAATATCACTTCTAATGCTCAAAAATCACATGGGTATTATTATTATTAAGGCTTAGATAAAAATAACCTCAAGTAAAAGCACATAAACCCATAAAAAGATTGGAAATTTTACCTCAAATAAAATGATGAAGATGCTTTGGGGTTCCTAAGTATTTTTCCGGTGATCTTGCTGGAAAAATGATGGTGAGATGGTGTGGTTTGGAGTGGAGGCCGGCGGGTGGGTGCGGAAGTGAGTGTGTGCGTGTGTGTGTGTTTAAGTAAAGAGAAAAGAAAGAAAATGAAAGAAAGAAAAGAGAGAGCCAGCCAAAAGAGAGAAGAGAGGTGGGTGATATGCATGAAATATATACAATAAAGTACTCACATATCTACATATTTAGCCTTATTTTTATGTTATTTTGTGACTGATTATATAATATCTTTGTATTGCAGGTAACAAGGGTTTTATGTGCAAAGTGGAGCTAAACCAATTGAATCAAGCAAACTTACATCTAGCCAGGCATGAATTCAAGAGAAGGCCAACCTAATTAAATTTAAGTCCAATTGGAGCAAGGAATCAAAGGAAATTTGCACCAAATTCAAGTCCAATTCGGATTAGGATTCCAGCCTGGATATCAGTTAGTATTTTCAGCATAACTTTCGGCTCAGATGTCCAATCGAGATGATTCAAATTGGGCTGGAAAGTTAACTTAAAGGGCTACAACTTTGTAGTTTACCAAAAGCCCGAATTCTGAGCTTAAATGGGCCTAAATCGTCGGTTAAGTGAAGCCTAAAAATCTGGGATTTTCTCCAAACGGGAATTCAACTTGTAATAGGATTCCTTGACCTATTTAAAGGCTTTTTAGGGCAAAATTTAGGGAGGCTAGTGCGAGGGCTGAGGGCTGAATGTAGAGAGAGCTGCGGCTGTGGCTACCTCTTTGGTTTTCTTCCATGACAGTTAGTTTTATTTTATTTTTCTAGTTTAATGTTTAGTATTTTATTTTTGTGTTTTCTTTCAATTACCATGAATAACTAAATTTATAATTAGGGTTGAGGATGAAACCTTGTTAAGGATTATCAATAATATTTATGTGATTTGATTTTTCCCACAATAGTTGTTCTTTAATGATTTAAATTGTTCTTGCTTCATATCAATTGACTAAGATGAGATTCTAGATATGAGTTCAATCATGTTTTTCTCATGATTTAGGATTTGTCTTAATTAATTGAATGCTTGGTTTATTAATTCTTGATTATAAAATTGGATATCGTTTGTGATTTGTCTGTCAATGGATACAATTTATGATTTGATTTTTAGAATTGGATATATCTTGTGATTTGTTTGGCTACGGATACAATTGATGATTTGATTTTATACTTAAGAAGCGAAGAAGAACATGCTTTTGGTTTTTAAAATAAGGATTTTAATGAGGATATTTTCCATGATAGCAAGATTGATTTCTAGATTATCATGTAGTGAGTTGGGAAAAATTAATGATCATAAATATATGCTGATATAACTTACAAGGAGGATTCCAAAACCTTAATTCCTTTCCCTTGATTGTTTACATCTTTTTATTGTTTTATATCTCTTACTTAGTTTAACTATTTGCTTAATTTTATTATTTGCTTAGTTTATTTAATTTTAAAACAACCAATTTTTATTAAACTAGATTAGGATTAATTTGGTTAAGATTTGATTAATTTTCCTACGTTTATTCAAGTCCCTGTGGGTTCGACCTCGTACTTGTCAAACTATACTTTGGTACGGTTCGTACACTTGCGAGTATTTTAAAATTTCACAACAGTGGGTGAAAATGAGTGGTGGGGAGTGGGGTTAGGTAGGGGGCACGTGGGAGCTCCACAAAAATCTGATCTTTTTTTTTTTTTTTTTTTAGAGCCTGGGGCGTCACAAAGAAGATGCTTGGTCACAAAACCCAAAGGTGCATATACACAGCAACTTCTCCAAAAGAGATGAACTAGGTTAAGAACTTTGTCTTCGGTCACAATTTGCTTGAACAGAGTTTGCTTAATGCTTGTGCAACTTGTGAACTCTTTGACGGCTCTTAAAACAATCCTTTTATATGTCTAGGGTTAGGAGAAAAGAAGGCCTAAAGACACATTCACGGATCCCAAGAAATCATATCAAAATTTTGATTTTTATAAACCTCGACAGATAGAAGCTGTCGAGTAGCTGTCAAGCAGGTGTCGAGACATAGGGCTGAAACAGCTTACTGAAACTCGATAGATGCAGCTGTCGAGCTTTAATGAATCTGCACTTTCAGCTTGTTTTCTTGAACAGACTTGAAGGCTTCAATACTTGATCTTGAAACACGATTTCTTGAAGTATTTTAACACATCCTAAATCTACCCAGATACAAGTAAAGTGCATTTGTCAAAGGATTAGCCAATTACATAAAAGTATGACATATGTTCTTAACATGTGAATCACATATGTCCTAACAATTTCTGCTCTATTTTTCTATTTATCCATTGCTAGGTTAGGGTTCAGGCATGTCTGCGTTCGCATACTTTTGTATGCACACGCAAGTCTTCAAGTCTGTTCAAGAAAACAAGCTGAAAGTGCAGATTCATTGTACGCAGGCTAGTTGTATGCATACGCAGGCCTATGTATGTGCACGCATACTCATGCGCAGAAACCCTAAATTTGATTTTCCTATTTCTTTGGTTTTGCTTGTTTTACCTAATATGTCTATTTTAACCTTCTTATATGCTTTTGATTTTCTTTGTTCACATGTTTGTTTGTTGTTGTATGCTAGATTAGGGTTTATCTTCCTGTTTCTTAATCTTAATACCATACCATTCATTCACAGGCAAATAAATTGATGCCATAGGTGTTGAGTTGCTGCAAGGTAAGTAAAGGTAGGTCATGCATTGATATGATCATGCATCTTTTGTGATGAATGTGTTTGTATGATGTTTGGTTTTGAGTATGGATGTTTACATGATCTTGTGATCGCCATGATTAATTTGCTGCCTTACTTTAGATATATGATAGGGTTTTCACATGCTAGATGAATGTTAGGTGGATGATATGTATAATGATAGCATGCTAGGGTTTCTTATATGTGTTTGGCTCCTTATTGCTTTGTAGATAGATAAGTATGTTTGTTTTGGGATGAAAGATGTCATGGTGTATGTTAGATGCATGTTAGTGTGTGTGTGAGTCTAGAATACAAGTGTTAAATTAGTTTTTAATAGGGATAAGACATAAGACACTACAATGGGAGGCCAATCTTAAGGTTGGGCATTCTTGGGTGCCTAACACCTTCCCAGGAGCGTAGCTAAACTCCAAACTCATACCTCTAGTAGTAAGATCAAAGGTCTTTCCTCTAAAAGACGCTATATATATGGTTCCTAGACCATTGCAAAAACTAAGTGGGGACTCTGAGACTTCTTATGTCCACACTAAGCACTTGAATGATTATAATAAAATACTTGCTGATTTGCAAAATTTAGAAGTCGATATTAGCAGTGAAGATAAATCTCTCTTGTTATTGAATTCATAGCCTGATACTTATGATCATCTAATTACCACACTATTGTTTGGAAAGGATAAGATTAAGTTTAATAATGTGTCCAATGTTTTGACCAATAATGAGTATCATAAGAAAGATAAGCAAGCTCAAAGGGATATGATGACTGAGGCTTTGATTATTAAGGGCATGTCTAATGATAAGAAACTTGAGAAAGATGAGTGTGCCTATTATCGCAAAATTAAAGGGGCATTGGAAGAAAGATTGTCCTCTATTGCAAAACAAGGACAAAAAGGATTCTAATGCAAAAGTAGCACATGATAGTAATAAAGATTTTGATTTTGCTTTGACTAGTTCATCATTTGTTTCCCATTCAAATGAATGGGTTTTGGATTCAACTTGTACCTTCCATATGTATCCAAAAAAGGAATGGTTTTACAACCTACAAAAATCATAATTTGGTTCAGAAACCATGGGTAATGATCAAACTTGTAATGATCAACCAACATTACCAACTATTTCTAGTTTAGTCTATAGATTGAAGTATTGACACATCGTGATTGGGCTTGATCTCTAGTCAACCTTGTATAGGTTTACTGGCAGAAGGGTGGTCTGACCATGGATTGTTTTCTTTGAACTGATATTTTAAAATATATATATATATATATATATATATATATATATATAAATGATGTTCTTTCTTGCATGGCAATTTAGGAGTTGCCAGAGTTGATTTTATAGTTCTGAAAAATAGTTCTTGTCTTGAATGTTGGTTGGTTGTTGATCAGTATAGGTGGAATTCGTAGTTTTTTCATTGAATTTAAGCTTTTTCAATTGGTGGTTGAGGAAGGAGGAAATTTTTTCTCCTTACGTATCTTTGAACGGGGCAAACACTTCATGAAGTCAGTATTCATGGGCTAAAATGCAGCGTGTTAGTTTATGAAGATTATTGAACACATGGTGGTCGAAATCAATCCTAAACAATTTTTTATGCTTAGGGAAGGAGATACTGTGTATACTTTGCAGCAGGGAACAAACTCCTTTGGTTAATTCCTTTTAGTGTTTGAACTCAAAGCTGGCAGGCATAGAAGATCTGTCATTATCCCTGAAGGCAAAGCACAAAATGGTTGGAAGGTCTTTGGGCTTGAACTGAGGAAGATGTTGGAACCTAACCAATATACTGTAGGTGGTTCAGGCTAGGCCAAATTTGTGTCTCAGCCACAAAGGGGAAGGTCGGGGTTTCATCCCTCTCGGTCTTTTGCTGAGATATTGAAGGGTCAGGTGCAACAAAGGGATGTAACTCAGCTACAACTTATTACAACCCAGGATAAGGATAAAAATTTAACTCAAGGGGAGTTTATGGAGAGGCAAAATCAAGCAAGGGGTTTGTTGGCAATGTATCTAAAACTTACAGGTGCTAAGGTGGGGGAGATTCCGATGGGCAAGCCTGTTAAGATAGTGGTGGGAGGAGGGGGTAGGAGGGAGTAGTGTAGTAAGGTGGATACTAAATTAGGTAAGCAACTTCCAGCAAAAAAGAGGAAACATATCCCAGTAAGTTTCAGTTTGAATTCAATATCAAATGAAAATGGGAAGAAGAGTGATTTAAGGAGATCTTGCTGGATAGGGAGTGGTTTAATTATGCAGGTTAATGTGAAAGGAAGGAGACGGGTTTCTTGGGATAGCAATAAAGGGGGAGTAAAAAGCTTTAAATGGGTTACACGGGCTTGTAAGGAACTGGGCAAGGGTAAGTTAGGTTTGGGCTCTAATGAGTTGGCAGCCCAACAACCAATTTATAAGTCTAGTTTAGGCCTAAGTTTCTTAAGCCCAAATACCTTTGAGCCCGGGGAATGCTCCAATAACTTTGTAGGGCCTTCTTTCTTTGCCGATATTCACGAGAGGGTTAGGGAAAGCCCTTTGGTGCTTCCAACGAGCTCATCGTTAGCTGACCCAAGCCCACTAAAGCCAGAAGCCCACTTGTCAATGGTGGCGGTGATGTCCACTGCCCTTCACGAAGCTTTGTTGAGTTAGAATGAGGAGTTAGGTCAATGGCAGATGGTGGCTTTCATGCTAAGAAGTCACCGGTGCCAGTGATTCTGGTGCGAAATCAATCATTGGCGACGGTAGCGGGTGTTGATGATTGTGAGATCATGGTTGGTCAAATCGAGGCGTTGGGTAGTCTCGCGAAGCCCTTGGCGGTAACTAGGTGTACTGTCTCCAATGGATTTAGTGTCGAGGAGACGATGATAAACCTTGATGATGTTTACAAGAAGTCTGCTTCTCAATCCGAGATAATGGGTTGCCTTGTGGAGTCATCGATGGAAAAGGTGGGTACTAGTTTAGGCCCGAAACAGTCAAAAGCCCATTACATCTATAACTTAAGCCCGATGACCACAAGCCCAGGTAACTATCCAGGCCCATTCTCTTCTACATCGAGAAGTGATTTTGAAGGGAGCTTTTCGATCTCTCAGTCGCAAGTGGCTTCGCAAGTTGGGGCTCTCCAAACCGATGCAGATGGAGGTTTGGTTTCTCATCCATGGAGTGCTTCGCCGGTAAGAGTGTCGGGCTGCACCGAGCATCTTCAGAAAATGGTTTTCAGGTTCAGTTCTAACTGGAAAGTTTTGTGGGCTCAAATATGGTGTCGAGTGGGTTGGTCTCTATAGATATGAGGTCGGTCACTCTCGAATCTGTGCCAAGATTGATTGAAGCATCTTTCCCAAGCATTTTTTAAAGTTTTTACGAGCTGGGTCAGTGGGTTTTGGAGCTTCGGGTCAGGAGGCAAACTCCTTTTCTAGTAAGGAACTCTTAAGCCTTTCTGGGGAGGTCATGCTTGTGGAGGTGGCAGCTGATTTTTCTGTGGGTTTTGGTGAAACAAAACTGACAGATTGTTTACCTTTGAGGATTATTGATCTGAGTGCATCAACAACTTCGGTAGAGTTGGAGGAGGTTATTGAGGTATTGAGTATGGAGGCTAAGTTGGATATTTCTGGGTGGGTGAAACACAAAATTCCTGGTTTCAGTAAATTGGTTAGGTTGTCAATGACTCGGCATGAGAATTTGTGCATTACTTTCTTACAAAGGCTAAAAATTGAGATAGAGGCAGCCAATGTGCTACATCAAAAAGTAACAGGTAGCCAAAAAGTGGCTAAGTCCAAAAACAAGGGACGTAGAGAGCTACGAAACTTGATCTCTTCGGTGAATTATGATGGGAGATAGAGGATTGGTTTTGTGCTGGTGTCAGTATGTGGGATATTTTTGTGGTAATGAAGATAAAAATGATTTCGTGGAATGTTAGAGGTTTAAATGATCCTCGGAAATGACTTGTGGTGAAGAATTTGTTGCGGGAGTGGAAATGTGATGTTGTTTGTTTACAAGAGGCAAAAATTGCTAGCATGAATAGACAGCTGGTTTATAGTTTGTGGGGCTGTCCATATGTGGATTGGGCTGTTTTGGAGGCTGATCGAACTACTGGTGGTATTTTGATTATGTGGCATAAAAGGATTTTGGATAAGGTGGAGGTTATGGTCGATACATTCTCAATTTCGGTAAAGTGGCAAAGGGTGGAGAACGGTTTTATATAGGCATGTTCAGGGGTTTATGGCCCAAATGAGAACAACGAGAGGGGTCACATGTGATGGAAAATAACATGCGCAGTGAAAAACTTTAACTGATCTACTTCATTCGCAATTGTTAACATGTGCAATATAAGTTTCAGAATCAGAGAACACGAGAGTGTACCTTGGTATGGTGAAATTCAAAACCGAAAATCAGAAGCACTTGGGAATACTTTTAATTTTCACTCCAATTTCACTTGATGCCCAAGATGTGTGGTCTCTCAATCAATTATGTGTGTGGTTTCTAGAGAGAATCAAAGAAAGTGTCTCTTCCTCACATACATTCCATTTCATTTATTGTACATAAAATTCTGTATGTTTCTCTCTACATAACTGATTATCTAATTGGGCTAGCCTTTTGGGCAATTCCAATTGGACTTTAGTGTGTGGCTTGGAGTGGGACCAAAAGGGAACAAATAAGACTCTAGCTCCAATGGGCCTTGGGCTTTTTTGTCAACTCTTGATAAGTCCAAAGTTACCATTAACTATATTTAATACCATTATATAAATATAGTTGCACTCTAGGCCTTATTAATAAATTATATCCCTAAACTTTATTGTACATGCAACCCCTTCATAAAATATTCGTAGTAACACAAAGTCATGAATGAAGACTGCCACTTTGTGAATTACTACATCTTAATCCTTAAATACCCGGTTTAATCCTTTAATGTTATTCATCATATATTTATGAAACCCAATTTCATAAATATATACTTTAGTCTTACTAAAGTGGTTAGGCCTAACTCTTCTGAATAACAAATCCATTAAGCTTATCTCAAGGGAATATTTTGTATCTCCATTAAGAGACTATGAATTCCATCTTGAGAATATATGTTCCATCAATACTAAATGTGGCTGCCCAACATACTGAGGTTTTAACCGTTACTTTAGATCTCACTCCTGATATATCAAAGCAACCTACACTTCATAATCAGGTCCATTATTCTCTCAGGATTAAGAGTTCATGCAAATATAAGTCGTGAGATTTATTATTCAATTGACAGTCGTTAGGAGAATAATAAATCTCACAACGGTCCAGTTCAATATGTTTTAACTCTTAAAACATATCAACATATCAACTAAAAGTCACCACTTCCATGGTCAAGACAAATCATCTTAGTTGATATATTATAGTCTTCGCAAATGAAATGCCCAATTTCATCACCGACTATGAACCAAATTCTGAGTTTACAAAGAACTTGTGACTTATATCTTCTGTGACTAAATCACATAAATCACATACTATGCATCTCATGGACTATATGATAATGTCCAAATATTCATGTTACCATTATTTCAGATAATAATAAAACAACTTTATTAATTGCAATATTAAGTCATACATCATGCCATACATAATGTCATACATAATATAATACATAGCATCATACAATAGAATTCTAGGGCACAAATCCCAACAACATGTGTGATGAGTTGGTGGGTATTCAGCAATATTTGAGGATACCGTGGTGCTGCTTTGGGGATTTTAATATTGTTCGCTTTCCTAGTGCGCGTAGGGGTGAGACATGTTTGACCCTAGCTATGGAAAAATTCTCTGAATTTATTGAGGATCTTAACTTGATTGATTTGCCTTTGGAAGGAGGTAGCTATACTTGGTCAAGTGGTACTGATCAACCAGCGATGTCTAGGATTGATAGAGCTTTGGTCACTCCATATTGGGAGGATCACTTCCCAGATGTTATTCAAAGGATTTTATCCCGTCCTATCTCTGACCACAGTCCAATTCTTTTGGACGCAGGGGGAATGGCAAGGGGGAAAAGTACGTTCAGATTTGAAAATATGTGGTTGAAGACGGAGGGGTTTGTGGATAAAGTTCAATCCTAGTGGAATCGGCATTCTTTTGTAGGTACACCTAGTTTCGTGCTTGCCAAAAAATTAAAGGCTCTAAAAGAGGACATTGTACAATGAAATCGCCGAGAGTTTGGTAATGTAGAGTGTCAAAAGAAACAATTAACGAAGGAGTTGAAAATATTAGACACTGAGGAAGGGGATTTAGGTCTCACTGATGGGGAGAAATGTCATAGGGCAGATTTAAGGTCCCAGGTGGAGCATCTCCTTTCCTTGGAGGAAATTTCCTGAAAACAAAAATCTAGGATGTTATGTATCAAGAAAGGGGATAATAACACCAAGTTCTTCCACAAAATGGCTAACTCCCATAGAAGGTTTAATCATCTGAGGGCCTTAGAGGTGGATAGGGCAGTTTTTTAGGAGGAATCCGAGGTAACTAATCAGGTAGTCCAATTTTATGAAAATTTGTACAAGGAGTCTGAGGGGTGGAGGCCTTTTGTGGAGGGTTTGGAGTTTGATTGTATTGGAGATATGGGGAGGGTTTGGCTTGAACGGAAGTTTGAGAGAGAGAAGATACTTCAAGTCGTAAGTGACTTGGAGGGGGACAAAGCTCCAAGTCCGAATAGGTTTACTATGGTGTTTTATCAGCATTGTTGGAGAGTAATGGAGAAAGACATCTTAGCGGTCTTTGAAGAGTTTTTTCAACATTGTAAGTTTGAAAAATCCCTTAATGCTACCTTCATTGCTTTAAATTCTAAAAAGAATGATGCCTCTAATATTAGAGATTTCCAGCCTATTAGCTTGGTGGGGAGTGTGTATAAAATCTTGGCTAAGGTTTTGGCAAATCGTTTGAGAGTGGTTTTAGATCAGTTGATCTAGGAGACTCAGAATAGCTTTGTGAGTGGGAGACAAATCCTTGACTCAGTTCTTATTGCGAATGAGTGTGTGGATAGCCAAGGGAAGAGTAGGGTTCCTGGAGTCATTTGTAAACTTGATATTGAGAAGGCCTACGATCATGTGAAATGGGAGGCTTCGTTGGATTTGTTGAATAGAATGGGTTTTGGAGTGAAGTGGTGTAAATGGATCCATACTTGTATATCCATAGTTCAGTTCTCTGTTTTGATTAATAGGCCTCCGGCTAATTTCTTTGGTAGTTTAAGGGGTTTAAGACTAGGGGATCCGCTATCTCCTATGCTGTTTTTTATTGTGATGGAGGTGCTCAGTAAGATGTTGACAAGAGTGGAGGAAGCTGGCTTGATCAGTGGTTTTAAAGTTTAAGGTAGGAGGGGTGGTAGGGAAAGTGTTTCACATCTATTGTTTGCAAACGATGCTATCCTATTTTATGATGCAGATGTGGAGCAAATTCTTCATATTCGGTTGTTGTTACTTAGCTTTCAACCGGTAACAGGTTTGAAGGTCAATGTGCACAAGAGTGAAATGGTTCCAATAGGGAGGTTGATGATATGGATGCCCTGGCTGAAATTTTGGGCTGTAAAGTTGGAACTTTGCCTATGTCTTATCTTGGCATGACGTTGGGGGCATCGCATAACTCCCCTTCAATTTGGAATCCTATTCTGGAAAAATTTGAGCAGAAATTAGCCAGGTAGAGAAGTTGTATTTATCTAAAGGGGGTCAATTGATGTTACTCAAGAGTGCACTATCTAGCCTTCCTACCTATTTTCTATCTCTATTCACCATTCCTACTTATATGGCTAATAAAATTGAAAAGTTGCAAAGGGATTTTCTATGGGGTGACAGCAAGATTCATCTGGTAGGATGGGATAAATTTTGTGCACCTATAACTAATGATGGCTTGGGGATAAGAAAACTTACTACTTTCAATAAGGCCTTATTGAGGAAATGGTTGTGGCGGTTTGGGAAGGAAGAGGATTGGTTATGGAGGAGGGTGGTAGTTTCAAAATATAGGGAAGATTGGGAGGGATGGACCTCAAAGCTAGGTAGGAGAGTTCATGAGTGTGGTTTGTGGAAAGGTATTCATATGGGATGGGAGGATTTTAGCAAAAATTTTTAGTTTGTTATTGGGTTGGAGATTAAAGTGAGATTTTGGCAGGATGGGTGGTATGGGGATCAACCTTTCCAATTGGCTTTCCCAAGACTGTATGGTATTGCCCTTGATAAGAAGGCATCTGTAGAAGCTTCTCTGTCGAGGCAGGGGGCAGAGGATAAAAGAATTTGGGATGTTCGTCTCATTCGAGATCTTAATGAGTGGGGATGGATGAAGGGCTACATTTTCTTCATATTTTGGGAGCTAACACCCCTCCACTGGATGTTGGAGACCGAATGAGATGGAAGTTGAAACCTAATGGGGAGTTTGATACCCAGTCTTATTATAACAAATTGCGGGATTCTCCCTCAATTGTCTTTCCTTGGAAAGGTATATGGAGAGTAAAGGCACCTAGATGGGTTTCTTTTTTTATTTGGTGCATAGCTTGGAATAAGATCCTAACAGGTGATAACTTGCGATTGAGGAGATTGGTTTTTGTAGACTGGTGCATTATGTGCCGTCATAGTGGAGAGACGATAGACTATTTACTTCTTCATTGTGAGATGGCTCATCGATTGTGGAGCTTTGCCTTAATAACTTTTGGTTTGTCTTGGGTTATACCTAGATCGATCCCAGATTTACTTTTTGGCTGGTGGAATTGGTTAGGGAAGCATTCATCTTAGATTTGGAACTTTGTTCCATTGTACACCTATGATGTATTTGGAATGAACGAAATCGGCAGACTTTTGAGGGTTTGGATAGTTTCAGTGATCAGATGCTTGCTTCATTTAGATTGACTCTTTTTGATTGGTCTTGGGCATGGGGACTCACGACTAGTGATTCTCTCCCTTCTTTTCTTTGTTCTCTTTCTCTTTTGTAATTATTTTGTTGTCTGGTTCTTTTTTGTTTTCTCTCTATTTTTTTCTTCTTGTATTCTTTGGGCCTACTCTGTGTTTTTCATGCATAAAGTAGTCGTTCGTATATATAACATTCTTACTTATCAAAAAAAAAAAAGCTGAAATTGCATGATGGAACAGTTCATTTTCTGAATAAGGTTCAATACATACCTAACTTGAAGAAGAATCTCATCTCAGTTGGTTTATTAGAATCCAAAGGTTTCAAGATTGCTATAAGGAATGGAACTCCTAAGGTACTACATGGTGCTTTGGTAGTGATGATGGCCAAACGTTGAAGGAACATGTATTTCCTTAAAGGGAGTACTATTGTAGGTGGAGTAACAAATAGGGAGGTTGCTTCAAACACTATTAGACTTTTGGAACATGCAAGTGAGAATACTTTGTTTGAGGGTGACAAGAATTGCAAATTTGAAGTTTGTAAGCCTTGTGCTTTGGAGAAGCAAAATAAGGTCAAGTTTGGTACAATAGTCCATCATACTAAGGGTATGCTTGACTATGTACATAGTGATGTGTGGGGCCCTATTAAGGTTAAATCTTTTGGAAGTAGGAATCATGATGTTAATTTTGGTGGTGACATGATGATTAAGCCTTTCCGCAAGTTCAAACATTGCTTGGACTTGTATGGTATTTGCAATTTGAATTAGCCCGTAGGGCTTTGTTGGAGGCGACAGAGAAGTTTTGTTTATGGTGATATAAATTTTGATTTTTGGATTTGGCACCATCTTCAAGTGCATTTGGCATCCATTAGCTCATTTAGATGTCGTTTTTAGATAATATACAATTTTTTTTCTTTTAGTTAGGCTCTAATTTGATTTAGTGCTTTTGCATTTATGGCTCGAGAGATGTCTTGTCAAGGTGGAGAATTGTTAAGGATTTGAATTTGGTGGTTTGCAAATTTCTTTTGTAAGATGTTGAAATTCAAGTCAAGGTGGAGATTTGTAAAACATAGCTTGAATTAAGGAGTTTGACTCCTTGTTGGATTTGGATAAGAAATGAATTTTATTCCTTTTGAGTGACTGTTGCTTGAAGTTATCAAGCTCTATTATAAGTCTTGTCTCTTACTTGATTTTGAGTTCTATTTGGAATAGGAGTGATTCTCCTTTGTGTGTGGAAGATGAGTCTAGTGAGAGAGGTTTTGTTGCCGCTTGGTTTGATTTTGGTTCTGCGATTTGGTGACTTGCTCTCTCTTGGTTTGTTGCAACTTTTGGATTTGATTTGTGGCTCTCTCTTTGATTTTTGTGCAATTCGTATTTGGTATTTGATATTCGTATTTGGTATTTGTGAACCTTTGGTTCTTTGGTTTTGTATTTGTGAGAGAGAACTATTTGGGTGTATTTATTAGGATTTGGGTTTGTGAAAGTGCATCTACACTAATCTATATTATCCTAAATTTGATATAGTGAAATTCTTCGTCGTTGCTCATGGATATAGACTATTGCTGAACCACGTAATTCTTTTTGTTTTGTGTCTATTTTCTTTTGGATTAATTCCTTTGTTCTATTGTTTGTTTGGAGTTCTTTCTCCAACCTAAACTATTTTCACAATCAATCTTGGTAATTTGAACTTCCGCTATTTTACAACAAATAGATTATTACTCGAAACTAACTAGACAATAAAAGCATGCTTTGGGATCGACAAATTAAACCGGATCACTTTACACCATTCCACTACCTAAGATTTGTCTCTAATCTCCTGAAAATTTTCCTAAAACCGAAGTTAACCATATGGCTTTGTATTCATATTTTGGGAGCTAATACCCCTCCACTGGATGTCGAGCTTATGGGCTTGATCAGCTTACTTAACCTCGACATATGCTAGCTGTCGAGCTAGCTGTCGAGCTTTAGTAATCTTGCACTTTCAGCTTGTTTTCTTAGACAGACTTGAAGGCTTCCATACTTGATCTTGAAACATGGTTTCTTGAAGTATTTCAACACATCCTAGATCTACCCAAATACAAGTAAAGTGCGTTTTGTTAAAGGATTAGCCAATTACATAAAAGAACGACATATGTTCTTAACAAGTAAACTACATATGTCCTAACAATCTCCCCCTTTGGTAATCCGTGACAAAACCACAACTAACAAATGAACATATGAGAGAAGTCATAAACCACTCAACTCATACTCACTTGTTACATACAATAAAATCTATCCTAACACAAACTCTTCAAAAATTTTGCAAGAAGAGAGTTTATGGCAAGTAGACTTTGACAACCTGTATTTCTGAAACACTTTAAACAAAAACTCATCAAGGCATCTTAGTGTGAAACAGAAATAATAGATTGCATACAAATATAAGAAACATGTGTATAAAGAGAGAAAAGAAACAACACATGCAAGAGGTAGGTGAAAGAACATACATCCACATATAGAAAGAACTAAGTACAATGTATGTCAATAAATGGTCACAAGACCTAATGTACAATAACAATGTATCTAAAGAAGAAAGAAAAGAAAAGATACATCATATCCTCACTACATCCATCATATCATCAACAACACTCCCCCTAACAAAAATGTCCTATACTAACTCTCCCCCTAAGAATGACTACTCTCATATCCAAAACTACTCCCCCTTTTTGTCTCGAGTGACAAAGGGTAAGGTGTCAAGTAGACATCTCATCGTTAAAGCTAACATCTCCATCATCATCATCAGAAGCATCATCATAATTACCATCATCATCACCATCATCATCCTCAAAGTCAGAATGAGAAGCCACTGAAAGTGGTGGTAGAGGAGAAGCCTCAGAAGTATAACCACCCATGGTCGCCTGCCGCCTAGCAATACGGCCAACACGAACATTCACCTGATACAACTCAATGGAGAGTGTATCAAGGTGAGCATCCATGCACTATAGCTGCGCCATGATGTCTCCAAGTGACACATCACTCGTAGAAGAAGAGGGAGCAGATGTAGATGGAGCAGACTGAGATAGAGCCGAACGAGAAGGAGGAGTGGAATCTGGCTATCGCGACCTAAACTGTGCCTCACTACGTTTTACAGTAGCAGTGTCTATGGCACACATGAAAGTGAAATGGTCGGACGTAGGAAAAGGAACAGAAAAATGGCATAAGATCCTCGTGATAGCAGAACGAAAGATGAGCTTATCACAGGTCGCCGCATCCAAATGAACATCTATAATAGACAGAATGAAATGAGAGGGAAAATCTATAGTAAGATGCTCAATGAGGGATAACAAAAATCAAGCACGAGGCTCTGTAATAGAGTTATAGTGAGAGAAAGGATGGAGTACAAAGGTCATCACCATGTTTAAGAATCTAGGACCTTTAGCGAAAGGTCAACATGATGTAAACTGACACTCACCCCACTCAGAAGGGCGCTCACAAAAAGCATAAATGAGCTCATCTTTGGACACAGTCCGTAGACACTCACAAGAAGGATAGTCAGGGAACTCTATCCTAGGAACCCGAAGCACATCCACAACAAGCTGCAGTGTGACAGGAATGCGCATACCTCGAATGCGAGTGAAGAAAAGAGGTACAAAACAATCAATCTCGTGCATGTTGGAGTAAAACTTCTGAATAAGCACGAGAGGACATGTGACCGGGACGTCACACAATGACTCCCATTCCTGACTGTGAATGACAGTAGGAAGGTCAGTGTCGGTAAAGTCCGCCAAAATAACTTGGCGTTCTGAATGAACACCTCGCCTAGAAAAGTTCTTCGAGAATGCCTTGAGGGCATCATCATCACAGAACCGAAGAGTAAAAGAAGCAGAATCAGAAGATGAAAAAGCTCCGGAACGAAGAGGGTTCCGAGCCGGAGTAGATTTACGCTTAGGTGCCATAGACACAACTAACGTAAACAAAATGAGAGGGGGGAGAGAGAGAGACAATCAGAAAAGTCCCAAAGCAATTCAAATATAATAAGTATATTGAAAAGAGAGTACGTATGCATGGGGAATTCATGAACATGTGACATGCAAAAGAAATTTCATCATGGGCTCAGCCCAAACCAATCCTACCAGCACACAATCAATTTGCACACATCTAAATGCATGATAATACAGTTATAATACATATGTGATGCAATGCATGAGAATTTAAGCTCATTTAAGTGAAAACTCATCCCAAAATTTCAAAAATAACTCATCAATTTTGAAAAACCCCAAAATTTTTCAAAAACCCCAAAATTTAGGTTTCAAAATCATGATATGCATAAAGAATGAAGAGATAAGAGATCATACCAAGTGATTTAAAGCAAAGAAAGGCCGAAAATCACATGGGTTGAAGGTTTAGAGTGAGAAAAGAGAGTTTGGAAGGTGAACAGGTGTGGATAGATCGAGAGAGTTCGAGAAAAATGAGAACCGGATTGCACGAGGAGCTTAAATAGAACCTCAGTAAAGCTCGATAGATACAGGTATCGAGAGGTGTCGAGACATCTGTCGAGGAGGTGTCGAGAAAAATGGTCGTCGACAGACACAGGTGTCGAAGAGGTATCGAGGAATAAACACCAGAACCAAGAACGAAAGCTCGATCGATCAGCCATGTATCAAGAAGCTATTGAGAAGACAGAAGAATTCTCGATCGATCCACCAGGTATCGAGGAGCTGTCGAGATTACGATAAGAAAAAATTTGAGAAGCTTGACAGATAGCAAGGTATCGAGGAGGTGTCAAGCTTGCTTTTAAAAACGATTTTTCGAGAACTGAAAAACACAAATATGAATGCAATCAGACATGCAACTCAACCAATGATCCAATCAACATATTAAGCTCTCAAGATCATCTCTCAACAATAATTTTAAGCACATGGATCCCCAAAAACACACACACACACACACACACTCTAAACAAGTCTAACCAATTTTATATTTCAAAAACAAGTCAAGACAGTTTAGTGAGCATACATTAACACTTGTAAACCTAGTGATGGCCAAATCACATTATACCTGCACATGTATCAAGAGTAGCAAAGAATATTGCATGTTGAGTGTGAAAAATATAGCAAGATTGTATAAGTGTATACATGTTATGACGATTTGAGATATGGGAAAATCACTCTAACTCACACACAATCATAACTGTTTGATGGGGACTATCACCTTCGAGGTACATCCTATAACTCCCACATCTCTTAGAATAAACGCTTGCAACCATTATTAAAGCATTTTTTTTTTATCTTTTTGCTTTTTATTTTCTTTGCATATTTTCTTTTTATTTAGCACATCATGCATGGGCATATAAGAGAGAGAAAAGAACTACCCATTGATATTTGACATTCCAATTTTGCTATGTCGAAGCACACAAATGTCATTGACACTGCACTTTTGCTATGCCGAAGCATACAGGTGTCATTAATGATTGGCGGGCAACAGTGGTAAGATGGTTATTTATGCCTTTTTCTTAGGATTTTCTAGTCCTACCCGTCAAAAAGAGTGATATGAGTATTAGTACAAGAGATCACTTAATCTTACTCATCACAAACAAGAGCCACAAAGCTCACTTGCTTAGTTGTGCATAAAGATGCTCATCTAAGCTACAAGAGATACAAAGTTTATAAAACTTTGTTTCAATGGCCATCCAAGGTACACAAGTACCAATGTACACAAAACACACACTGTTTTTTTATTTTCTGATTTTTCAATTTTTTTTTATTTTTATATCAAAAACAAAATAAATAAGAACTGAAAATAAACAAACAAAAACATGTTATCAAAGCAAAGCATAAAACTAGACTGACTCAAAACACGAAAGCAAAAACACACAAGTAATGCAACAAACAAGAAGAGATAGAAGAAAGTGATAGAATCACTTGGAACCCTTTTCCTTCCACACCTTGGAAGAACCTTTCCCTTGATTAAACCCTTGAACCGGCGATGAGGGGGAGGAATTAAAACCGTTCAAGTTCGAAAGGAACATAAGGGCTTTCAGAAGATCTCCAAGAGGAGCAAGAGAGGATTGAAGTTGATTTTGGCTTCCAGATGCTATCATGCCATTGCTCTGTTGAGTGGCTAACCACTTATAGCAATTTGGTTAAGTATGACCGACAGCACCACAATGATGACAGAGATGCTACTTCTTCTGTTTAGGCTTTTAAGAGTTAACCTTCTTAGCCCTATGGTTTTTGACATCTTTCTTATCTTGCCTAAGGGGTGTTCCTAAGATAGATTTCCCTTCGTCTAAGTTCTCACTTGCTAATTCAGTTTTAACATTATTGTTTTCAATTTCAACATTATTAGCAGGAGGAACAAAAACAGTATTACTAGAGGAAGCAATATTAAAGGAAGAAATACTATACCCTAAACCCGTTCGATCTGAAGCAGATTTCTAAATGCTGAGCATCTCATCAAGCTTTGCACTTGAAGTCCTCTCCAATTGAGCTCTAACTTGAAATAGCTCCGCTTCAAGCTTCTTGGTCTTCTCAGCCAAAAAATTATTCTCGAACCTCAGCACTCCAATAGTCTGATTTGTCTCATCAAACTTTATGGACAACTCTTCACGGTTAAGTTCCACATCACTGAGTTTTTTGGTGGTTAGCCTATAGAGTTTCTCGTGTTTCTCAGACAGTTTGTATAGTTTCTCGTAGGCTGAATGGATATCGTCTTGATCATCCATCTTTTCACACTTAGAATCCACCAATTCTTCTTCTTCTTCCACTTCATCAAAAATCCCTTCAGTAGGATTTACTGTGGCAGTGAAGGCATTTAAAATTCCGTCATCCTCACTATCGGAATCATCTTCAGACTTAGTGTCACTTAAGGTAGCAGCAAGTGACTTGCTCTTCCCAATGCTCTTGAGATATGTGGGACACTCCTATTTCATATGACCGAAGCCATTACACCCAAAGCACTAAAGTCCTGCGGAAATAGTGTACTGACCACTTTCCTTAGCATCCTTTTTCCCTTTGTCTTGGCTCTTAAACTGAGAAGAACTGGATTGCCTTTGGTTCTTGTCAAAGCCCTTTCCATTGGCATTCTTCATAAATTTCTTAAACTGCCTGGTGATGTAGGACTTTATCTTGGAATCTTCATCATCTGTCTCATTGCTCTTGGCCTTCAATGCCATGCTCTTCCCTTTACCTGACTTGCCAATTCTAGTCAACCCTAGCTCATAGGTCTGCAAGTTTCCAACCAGCTCAGTCAAAGGAATCTTGTCGATATCCTTTGATTCCTCTATCGCCGTAATCTTGGCATGGAATCTCTTGGGTAGAGATCTAAGCACTTTCCTCACAATCTTGGGTTCAAGAATGGTTTCCCCAAGATTGAAAGCAGAGTTCACTATGTCCTTCAACTTGGCATAGAACTCATCAAAGCTTGTAGTGAGCCTCTGAAGTTTTGAATCTTTGATAGCCTTGGTTCTCTCATAGGTTGTCTGGAGGATGGTCCAAGCCTCCTTAGCAATTTTAGTTAAGGATATCTTCTTGAATTCCTCATTGGTGACTGTACTGAATAACGCGTTCAATGCCTTACTGTTAAAGTTTGCCACCTTGATCTTGGCATTATCCCAATCGGCCGACTCTTCCTTTGGCTTAGTCCAGCCAATCTCTACAGCTTGCCACACCTTCTCATCTAAAGACTGCAAGAAAGCTCTCATGCGTACTTTCCAGTATGCATAGTTAGTCCCATCAAATAAATGAGGTATAATTAACGACTGTCCTCTATCCATGACAAACAGGGGTCAATGGATCAAACACAACAAAGATTAACCTAATCAAAATGTGCCTACTCTGATACCACTTAATAGGCCACAAATGTATTGACCCCTTATGATTAATTAATCAATTAATTTAGCCAAGTTTATTAATTAAGTTAATTAACATGCAAACGCGTGGCAGCATAAACAAATCACCAATAAACTAATTATGTAGAGAAAAATAAATGACACGGTGATTTGTTTACGAATAGGGAAAACCTCGCGACAAAAACCCCACCGGATGATTTTCAGGTCACCACTCTCGAAACTCTACTATTATCACAACAAGCGGTTACAAGTAAAGAAATCCCAAATACCTTACCAACCTACAGTTGAACCCTTATCCCAATACCCAATTGGACTTGTTCTGTAGTGACAATTTTCCCTTTTGATGCACGGCTCCCAAGTATGTGACTAACCAATTTGCGCGGATCCCAGTACGTGACTTCAATTACCAACTAGAAAGAATGGTTGGCTGCAAAGTTCTTCAATTCATCCACACGATGAAGATCAAGAAGATGCTTGGTCACAAAACCCAAAGGTGCATATACACAGCAACTTCTTCAGAAGAGATGAACTAGGTTAAGAACTTCGTCTCCGGTCACAATTTGCTTGAACAGAGTTTGCTCAATGCTTGTGCAACTTGTGAACTCTTTGATGGCTCTTAACACAATCCTTTTATATGTCTAGGGTTAGGAGAAAAGAAGGCCCAAAGACACATTCATGGATCCCAAGAAATCAGATCAGAAATTCTGATTTTATAAACCTCGACAGATAGAAGCTGTCGAGAGGTGTCGAGCTTACGGGCTTAATTAGCTTACTTAACCTAGACACATGCTAATTGTTGAGCCAACTGTCGAGCTTTAGTAATCTTGCACTTTCAGCTTGTTTTCTTGGACAGACTTGAAGGTTTCCATACTTGATCTTAAAACATGGTTTCTTGAAGTATTTCAACACATCCTAGACCTACCCAAATACAAGTAAAGTGCATTTTGTCAAAGGATTAGCCAATTACATAAAAGAACGACATATGTTCTTAACAAGTGAACTACATATGTCCTAACAGAGTTTTTCCTAGAACTCATATATAAAAATAGCGCGTGCTTGAATCAATTTTCACAAAGGGCGCTGCAAATGTGATTTTTCATTTTATTTTTTCATTCAACTGTCTAGCATGTATATAAGTTATGAATAACATTAGTGATAACAACTATTAACATAGTCTGTTGTGATTGAAATAATATTACTTCCGCTTAAATTCATTACTAATACAATGTTTATTATGCATCAATTAAAATAAGGCATGCCAACAGTTATAAAAACTAGGCGAAAATATCATTTTGATCCATATAATTTGCTGTTATTGTCAATTTGGTCCCTGTTATTTCAACTTGTAATCAATTCAGTTTTTATTGTCAACTCACTAACGAAAATTGACTACAAATTGAAAACAACAATGACCAAATTGATTGCTATCAAAATATAGGAACCAAATTAATAATGACTCTAAAATATAAAGATCAAAATGATATTTTTTGTTAAAAACTATTACGTTCCAACTCCTTTAATAGTTACAACAAAAAATTTTCTCTACCAAAGAAATAACAAAAATTTACAACAATTTCACAATATAACCAAGTTTGCCTATTGCTCCACACATGGATCATTTAAAAAATTTTAAATTGTACTGATACAATGTAAAAGAGAAAAAAAATTTATTTTAAAATTTTGTTGTGACCTAAATTAATTAATTACAATAATTATAGATTTACATTGTACTAATCTACAATGTAAAATTTACATTACTAGTACAATGTATATTATTCATACCTGAACACAGAACACCCATCATGAAGAGGAAGAAGAAGAAGAATAGTATCTTCATGAACGTTAAAACACTGGAGTTACAACTTAATTTGCATAAAAGAGTATCGCCATGAACAGTGATACAAGGAACTCCTATAAAAGAAAAATAATTATAAATAAAAAAAAGAATTGCAAAATTTTGCAGCATGTTACTCTTGACAGTGTCGCACTCCAAAGTCCGCATTTTGTCCTGGACTCCTCCACGAGCACTAATCCTGCATTAAAATAAAATCGTTGATTTATTTTCAATATATCTTTAAGACTTAATGGCGGAATCAAATTAAGGATAGAGGCAATACCATGCTAGTCTTTTTTCTGAATAATTTTCAAGAAGAGGGATCAACTTACACTAGGAGGACAAGTAATCTTGAACCACTTCACAATCTCGTGGGATTCGGTACTTTTTTGGCAAACGAATTGCTGTGTCTAACTTTTTAGATACTCAATTCGATAGATGAATCTATCTAATCTATTCACTTAATAATAGCACAATTTTAGAGGTATGATAAATATCAAATTCGGCAGTGACTCTTAAGTCTTAATTACCACAATTTGTATCCGAAATCAGATCTTACTCATATTTTGAATTGTAATGAAAAAAGGAAAACAAAAAAGCTATTGAACTTTTTGACTACGGAACTATAGAGCATTTTAGAATATAGGTGAAGAAGAAAACTTACACACAAATAAAGGAGAAAACTCCCACGTGTTGATGAGTAATATGTCTCTTCCTAGCCCTTGTCTAACATTTGCTACAAACTCCTGCGGCATGTTTGTTAAAATCAATTCCTTCAGGGCAGGCAGCTGCTCTAATCCGTCTGAACTTTCAAGCTTTTCGCAGCGTCTAATTTCTAATTCTAGAAGTTGGGGCATGGCACCTTCCTCCACTGTCCACTGCTTTAATTCCTTCAAATTCCATACTTTCAATGCACTGAGATTAGGAAAGTGGCCACGATGACAAGTCATTTCTGACCCTAAGTAGGAGTCGGAAAAAAGCCTGAGAATGTTCAGCTGAGGCAGCTTCCCTAGCGCCGGCATTGGATCTTCTTCAAGTTTTGACATCGACAATGTAAGGATTTTGAGGTTTCGGGGAAGGTAACCAATGTCATCATCTGCTACCACACCAAACAAATATAACTTTGAGAGAGACTGATGGTCCTTCATAGGACTCAACCCGAGGTATAAAGGTTGACCAAAAGGATCTCTTGATCTCAACCTTAAGTTTAGAAGGCTGCCGAGTTGTGAGATGCACTTGGCTGTTTCCTCCCTTGATTCTGAATGGCACGTGAGTTCCAGTTTCCTAAGGCTAGTGAACTTTTCCAAGCCACATTCCTTGGGATCCTTGGAACCGATAAAAAGCCCCATTAAGGTCTGAAGTTGGTTTGATGAAGACACTACTCTTGATGGCTTTTTAATGGACACCTCATTCATATAGAGATGTCGAAGTTTCTTTGCCTTCCAGATAGAACTCGGCAAAGTGGTTATACTAGTATACTTCAAATCGATGGTCTCCAGGCATGGTAGATCCCCAATTGACGCGGGACAGGAGTCAAGACCTGTCCATCTCAAGCCTAAGTACTTTAGGTTCCTCAGCTCCCCCAGTTTCTTAGGTAGCTGAGGTTTGTAGACACCCTCGAGATCAAGCACCTTCAGCAGGACACGATCTCTTCCTTTGATAATTTTTTTAAGCAACGTACCAATTTCACTATTGGATGTACCTTGTTTTTCAGCTTTGAAAGAAATATACGCACATAGGTTTCCCATATGAGATTTCGAGACACCGAATTGATCTGCGAGCCTCTGAACCTTAAATATTTCTGAATCTGCAGATGTACATTCTGACCTGCAATGGTGGACGTGTAGAAATCCCTCCTCCTCAGCTTTTGGCAAGAAAAAGCCATAGAGAAAACATGGCATACGACAGGTTTTTGGGCTTCCATCTGACTTCCTGGTTGCTATTTCAATCATGTTTCTAGACACTAGTTCCTCCAAATATATCTTGGCCTTATCTTCAATGGGGACGCTAGCCTCATCAGCTGACAATTGAACAAATCCCTCCGCAAGCCACAACTGCAACAACCTTCGTTTGGGGACCTCATATGCTTTGGGAAAGAGAGCCAAATAAAGGAAACATGGCTTTAACGCAAATGGAAGTTCATTATAGCTCATCAAAGCTACAATATTTAAGAGAGCTGATTTATCTTCACCAAATTGTGAATGATCAATTACTCTTGACCAGTCACTTAATTCTATGGTTGACAATAGTCCTCCCAGTAGGAGGATTGCCGGAGGCAAACCCTGACATATTCCCAAAATTTCTTCCCTGAAGTTGTTTAAGTCTGAACTATTTTCTGGTGATCTGCGGCTGCCTACATTCTTCAAGAACAATACCCAACTCTCCTCTTCAGTTAACTTCCTCAGATTCAATGGACAACTCCATGGGTCAGCTTCTGATGCTACATTAAAATGGCGAGTAGTAAGGATGACCCTGCTTCCATTTGTGGCGTCTGCAAAAGGACGTAAAAGTTTGAACCACATGTGCTCCGTGCACACGTCATCCAACACTATTAGAAACCTGAACTTCATTAAAGTCTGGAAAACCAATTGACGTAGCTCCTTCTCGCTCATAAGCTCTATGTCCTTCAATAAGCATATCGGAATCTGTTTGAGTATGATGAGCAAGAGATCCTTATATGCAAACTCTTCGCGGACATGGACCCAGAGACGGCATTGGAAGTGCTGCCGAATGTCTAGTCTCTTACAAACATGCCTTGCCAGAGCTGTCTTGCCAACCGCTTCTTCGCTCACCAGTGAAATCACACTGAGGTTTTCCTCAGTGCTGTCCAGAAGTCGAGATACTAGCTCCCTTTCGGCATCTTCACATCCAACAAGTGCTGAAACTTCACTGGTTGGATAAAGGGGGCCGCCTTGCATCTCCGCAGATGCCTGGATACAGCACTAAAAGTATGTTTGAAAGAGAGAGGAAAGAGCAGGGTATAAAAAAGGAAAGGAAAAAAAAAATTAAAAGATTTCGTTTCCACTGTTTGGGTTATGTCCAGGAAAGTTTTATATAAAAGGATGCTCCTTAACATTTATTCATTAATAAGATGGACTCCCAAGTCCTGCTTGGTGTTAATACTCATTTTTGCAAATTCATACGCAAAAGTTCATGAAGAGAAAAGCCCAAGAAAACCCCAGGAGATGGGTCAAGGCATGAGCAAAAAAAAGCAATTGGGTCATATTCCAAAGGCCCAAAGAAAAAAAAATTGAAAGGGTCGGTAGGTGCCCAATGAAGCAAAATAGAGCAAACTCACAAAGCCCACAATGCCCTTGTAAAGGGCATAAGGATAAACTCCAAATTCTACAAGGCTAACATGGTGAAATAATGCCAAGCCATAGCGGGAAATAAGACAAAGCCACAGCAACAAGAAACGCACAAAGAGATAAGACAAAGCCATAGTGTCTAAGAAACGCGTGAAGAAGAAATAAGACAAAGTCAAGGTAGCAAGAAATGCATGAAAAAATAAGACAAAACCATAGCGACAAGAAACGCATTAAAAAAAATAAAAAATAAAAAGGAGCCAAACCAAAAGAAGAGACAAACATAGCAAGGCTAGGAGCACTGTCGTCCTCCAAGTCAGCCAATGTAGAAGAGGCAAGGCGCACGACTGAAGAGAAATAAAGGGTGTGGTTTGGTGGAGGGAGGAAATGACCTAGATTTCGTATCCCGCGAAGACCACTTTTGAAAATATGCTTTGCTGGGAAGGCATCTTTACCAAAAATGGAAAAAGGTGGGTGAAAACCATCTAATGCATGCTAGAGAATGAAGACAAAAATACTTAATGAGAGAGAGAGACAGAGACAAAGAAGGTTGTTGTGGCCGGTTGGCCGTTACCCAAATAGACAAAGAAGTTTGTCACATAGCTAAGGTAGTGGGATTTAACCCACTACTAGCAGCCAGAAGGTAGTGGAATTGAACCCACCTACACACGGCCAAAACGGTACATTATGGGTATTAGCTAAATGCCCACGGCAGACAAAATGATTGGTGAAAATAAGGGTAAAGAAGGAAAATCAGCTAGGCTTGATCTTGAGTATAAAAGGAACGGTACTCATGAATGTGGGAACTACGACAAGAAGAATGAGAGAAAGGGGAAGAGTAGGAACAACAATAAGAGTAAGCTAGGCAATCAAAAAAGTAAAAGGAAATAGTGAAAGAAGAGAAAGAAACACTTAAGAGAAAACAAGAGAGTATACACGGCAAGAGAGCATAGCATGCATCACTAGGGTTCCTTTCCCCCCCTCAAACATAACACCATACTCTCTGCAATCTCTTATGGATGGCTATTTTGACTCACATTCCAAACCACTCAACTTTGTAGCCTAATCGGGTAACAAGGTTGTGTGAGTTGGAGTTAAGCTATTTTAGTCAATATCCTGCTGAGAACGTCTTTTCTCTGGATTCATGATTATTTTGGTAGAAACTTTATTTATTGTTTACTAACACGTGTATTAGTGTGTTTAGCTTTAAGTAATTTTGCCATATGTATATATAAAAATTGCAGTTCATATCCTGCAAAAGATACTTCCATTTTATCATTATCTCTGTTGTTATTAATATTCATTACTACTGCTAACTCTGTTTTGGACTAACTGATATTCTACCACGAATTAATGGCTTATTTGGAGTGCTTTGTTTTGTACACAGACTGGTTTCAGGGGAATCTCGCAGATAGAGCCAGGCCCAACTCCCTTACCCCCTATATAAAGCCTCAGCCTAAAAGCACAATAGCCATGGTTGCACTTATTTGTGCATGGTGAAACAAGAAAGAAGGTTTCGTATTGGGAACTCAGTAGCCATGGTTGCAAATATTTATGCAATTTTAACTGAAATTGATAACGAGATAGTACTAGCTTTGGAGATGGTTTGGATAAAAATAAAATAGTAAATTAGAAAGTATGCCCCTAAAGTTTTACATTGCTTGAATTTTATACCTGAAGTTTACCTATATTAGCAAAAGGATCCACTCCATCAATATAATTGGATTTTAATTATTTTATTCCATAATTAAAATAATTGCACAAAATTGCAATCCCTTGATTGTCTCGAGGGTCTACTTTAGCTTTTGAGGAGCATTTGTTTAATGCACTTTAGAGCATTTCACAATGCTTAAGTTCCAATGCCTTCGTAATATTTACCTTGTGTGCTTGTTTATTTATTATATATATATATATATATATATTTTTTTTTTTTTTTGGGTGGGTAAAATTTATCTATTTGAGATCAAGGATATTTTTTACCTTTGGTGCTGTTGAAAGAAGCAATGAAGGCTCGAGTAGTGCATGGAAAGCTTGGGAGATGGGGATTATAGATGAAATTTTTGAGGGACTCTCAGGTCGTGGTAAACTCTTTCCACTAGACATGACCACTCCTCCACTAAGCATCTCTAATAGCATTACATTTACAGGGTCTTTACCACAACTCCAGCAGACTAACTCTCTTTCGTTTCACGGGATGGCAATAAGGCTGTGCATGGACTAGCTCAATATGCTAGAGGTCTTTCAAACTTTAGTGCTTGGATAGAGGAAACACTATTTATTATTGAGCATTTGGTCACTCAAGACGAACTGTTTTTATCCTCATCTGAATAAAATAAAAAGTGAATGATAAAGTTAGGTAGGATAGGATATCACAAGCATGATAAAAATTATCTCCAGTGTATTGCTTTCGAGTTTGAGTATATATAGGCATTTGTCTAGCTTCCTTGCATCTTTTTTTTTTTTTTTTTTCCGAAACATAAATCTCTTGTAATTAGTTTTTTTTTCTTTTAAGGATGTTTTGTATATCCAGGGACTATATTCTAACGAAAAGATCGAAGTATTCAACAAAGGTTAGAAATTGGTGGTAGCTAATATATATTTTCACAGCTAAAAACTGGTATATTAGATATGGTCAATAATACAAAGATGGAATTTATTAAACTGTATGAAATTAGATAAAAGAAAGCTCACATATTGAAAATATATAAATTAAAGAATGAGAATATTATGAGCAGATAATATTCTCATAATATTTTGAGTTAAACAATTAAACAATTCCATTCCTCTTAGTGCTAATGTCAGTTATGGTTAGCTATGCAATGGCAGATGCAGCCAAAGACAGAATAGTGTGCAAAGCAGTAGGTAGGGCTGGCTACATGTCTACCTTGCGTTGGTGGTCAAGCAAAAGCACTTACACCCAGACTGTGGCACTAGTCTCAAACAAGTCCAAGGACAACAACAAGTGCTTATGCATAATCATCAGACATTGTAGTGATCCTGAATTAGGACTACAAATTAATATAACACTTACTTTCGGCCTATCTTCCGTTTTCCATGTCCCTTCTAATCAAAGTGATAGTAGTCCTACCCCTAGTCCTATTGGTAAAGTAAATGCATGAGTCTTCTTTTTCATTTCAATTTAATTACTATTCTTTTGATATTGTAGAAAACTATTTAAATTTGTGGTAATTTCTTTGGCTATAGGTGGAGGGAGTTCCACGAGTGCCAAAAGTGAGGGGACTAGTGGTCAGGAGACTCAGGACTAGAGATGGTTTGTAATGGAAATTGTCATTGGCCGGGCTAACATGGTGTTTCTTCAGTTCACACCTGTTCATGTAGGCACTTGGATTGTCACTCCTCAGCAGTGGCGACTCCTGGAAATTTTTTCAGGGTGTTCCTCAACAAGCATAAATTACACAATCTAATAAAAAGAAAATTTTATATATTGACAACAACAATCTAATAAATTACACAATCTTGAGTACGTGGTTTTCTTATCAAATATTTGTCTATAATTCTAGCAAAAGAATAAACAATAAATTATAAGTTAATTTGAAATATTAATAAAATTATTAATTATTATTGTTTAGTTATTTCATTAATTTGTTTTTCTCTTATAAATTATAATTTGTTATATTGTTGTTTCATTAATTATAAAATTATTAATTGTTATTTAGCCTAACATAATTTAATTTATTTGTCTTTTATAATGTATTAGTTAATTTAATTATACAGCTTTAATTATTGTTATTTAGCGTAACAATAAACTATATTGCTTTAATTTGTTTGTCATTAATTATACTGCTTTAACTTATTATATTGTTTAGCCTCTTATGCAGGTTACACTAAAAGAGCCGAACATTACACATTCTATGTGCATCACAATATTTAAAACAGTGTAATATGTAGCACATTACACTGCTTAGTCTACTTTAATTATTGTTTATCCGGCCCAGCCCATCAGCCCATCTACCCCCTCCCACTCAACAGATATGCACATGCACATGCACATGCCTCAGCCTAATGCCCCAATCACAATAGCCTGCAATTAGAAAATTTCACAATCACAATAGATAATTCACATCACACTAAAAGACAATCAATATATCACCACCACACTAACCAGCACCAACACACTGACCAACACCAACAGGTAAGATAAGGCCAAATTCAAAAAGACAAAAAAAAAAAAAAAAAAAAAAAGGGGGGGCAAAAGCAAGCAATTCGGCCAGCCAATCTGACCAACACCAACACACTGACCAATAGGATAAGGCCAAATTCAAAAAGACAAAAAAAAAAAAAAAAAAAAAAAAAAAAAAAAAAAAAAAAGGCAAAAGCTAAATGTAAATAACAAGAGAGGGAGAGAGTTACCTTACCGGGTTAGCATATTAAAGAATAAAGAGAGAGAAAGAACAATTCATTATTTCATTTCAATTTTGCATTTCAGTGAGATAAAGAGAGAGACAGAGAGACTTAGAGAGAGTCAGAGAGAAAAAGAGAGAGAAATACCCAGCACCGAGGTCCGAGCACCGAGCACCGATCTGCGATCTGCAATGAGGGCGAGCGGCGACGGCAACGAGTGAGCGACGAAGACGATGAGCAAGCGACGGTGACATGACCATGGGTTTGGTATGCTGGGGTTTGGTTTTGGTTTTCTCTGTATTGGGGGCTTTTTTCTTTTTTGAGATAAACACTAAAACACCTCTGTATTGAATGTATTGAAGTTTGTTTTGCTTTTGCTCATGGACTGACTATATTGGGGTTTGGGGTTTGGTTTCTGACTTCTCTGCCAGCAACATGACCGTGGCGTGGGTTGATTTCTGATTCTCTTTTTTTTTTTTTTTTTTTTTTTTTTTTTGAGAATTCGTGGGCTACGGGCTACCTTTGTAATCTATTGGGTTCGCCGTGGGCTTGGCTCTATTACATTTTTTTTTTTCCAGATTTTAGTTCAATTTTTTTTTGGGCTTTTTTTTTTTTTTTTTTTTGCTTGGAAGTAGAACAGATAATTATTTTTTTTTTTAATTTGAGGGTGTTTCTAATTTTGTTACTGAGGGTGTTCCTAATTTTGTGATCAGGGTGTTCCTAATATAGATTAAGTATAAAAAAAAATTTTTATATAATTTTTTTCAGGTCAGGGTGTTCCTGGGAACACCCTAACTTGTACGTGGCGTCGCCACTACTCCTCAGTAACTTTGGCCTTGAATGCTATTTCTGTTTTGTAATTGTTATACTCGTGTTATGTTTTTTTTTTGTTCATTTATTAATACCCCCTGCCTCTATTTATCCCAAAAATAATAATAATAAACTTTCCAACTCTCCCTTTGTCTCAGCTTTTCCACAAGGAGTGTCCTTAGAACTATGTTTTTCTTATAAATCATAGGGTTAAACATGTAAAATTAATAATTTAAAAACTCCTAATTTTTAGCTAAATTAAAAAAAATAAAAATAAAATAAAATAATTCTCCCACCTCCACATTTCTTTCTCACGTTTGTTGTCAAATACTAATACAACTTCTTCTTTTTGAAAAAATATAAAAAAAATAAAACTGTTTTTTATTCCCACAAACATACCTTTTTTTTATCACTAAACTATTTTTTTTCCACCTCCACATTTCTTTCTCACATTAGTAGTTAAGTACTAATACAACTTTTTCTTAAAATAAAAAATAAAATAAAACTACAATAAGTAAAACGTGTAAACCCAAAAAATTAAAAATAGAAAGTCTCATTGTACGCACAAAGCGCATGTGATGAAACTAGTAATAATACTATAACGCACATGGTTGTGGAATACAAGAACGAAAAATTCACAATTCCCCAACTTGGATCTATAATCAAAATCAGACAAAAAACACCGAAAGAAAACCATGTTGGTACTATGTTGTTTGAAGTTGCAAGGCCCACTTGGAGTTGATTCAGGAAGGTTGCCCAAAAGCTTAGCCCAAAAATTCTCTTGATGGGCTTTAAATGTGGCCCATGAATTTTTTAAGGGTTAAGCAAGGCCCATGGTCAAATTAATGATGGGGATGATAATATTGGCCTTTCTCACAGAATATTAGCTTTCTTTTTTGGTGAAAGAGTTTACAACTAAGTTTTACACACTTACTAGATTTTTTTCATATGTGAACTTAAAATGGCTAGCATTCACCCTCATTTGTCTTTGATGATTAAAATATAATTTTGAAAGGATAGCGATAGGAAGACAAAAATCTTACAACAATTTATATATCTATCATGTCTTTTTTGGCCTATTATGAATATGTACAATGCAATGTTGTACTTGTTTATTTAATACATTTGATTGCTAAGCTCTTCAATTCTAGTCCATGGTTTCTTTTGGCTCTATGGTTTATCTGGAGGGAGCAATTAACCCTATCCACATGAATTAAAGTTGGATTTATAGAATTCTTAGGGTATGTTTGGTACACTGAATGTGGATTACAACAGGAATTGTAATCTCTATTACTAAGAATAAAATGTGTTGTAATGTAATAACTAAACTTATTTATTAGTTTGGTTGTGAGTTATAACATTAGAATGAAACTTAACATTTATTTTAGGAAATTTCTTACTCATACAATTATATCTACTCAAAAATTGTTATTTTTAAATTTTAGAGAGATATGTGTTATTTTTTATGATTTTTTATTTTTATAATTGTTAGATGTATATGGAAAGTTTGTTTATTTGGAAATATATTAAGTTTGAAATTATTGCATTTACTAAGGAATAGCTAATGCAACCTTTTAAAGTGGAATAGTTATTCCTCATTTTGAAGAATAGCTATTCATAAGGAATGATTATTCCTTGTAATAAAAAAATAGCCAAACTAAAGAATAATTAAATCATAGGAACAACTATTACATTACAGTGTCTATTATAGTCTACCAAACATATCCTTAGAGTATCATGTGAGAATTCATCATTGGAGTTTTTTGATGCATGACTACCTAGCATGCCAGCATTTATCCTGGGAACAAACAATCACTAGTATAAAAAAGATGTGCATTTTTCAAAGGTCTTCTCTGCTTGAATCTATCTCATCCATTTCTTAAGTATCATACCATTAGAATCCCTTTAATGGACTCATTTTTCAAGAAATACAAGATTTAATAGTAAAGAACCATTGGTTAATTTGGTTTTAACCCATAGGTTCTCTACCAAAAAAAAAATTAAGAAATGAATAAGCTATTATAATTTTTTAATGACGGTTCCAAAATCCGCTCTTCTTAATAATAATAAAAAAATTCATAAAAATACTTTAAAAGTTTTTTAATGCACCAAACTTTTATTTTTTATTTTTTTTTAATTTCATACTGCAAGAATTATTTTTTTGGATCTTGAAATTCTAGATATGATTTTTTGAGAAGAAAATCTAGATTAGATGATGCTACCATTTTGTTTAATAAGATATCAAAGTAGTAGATGATTGATTCATTCCATAATAAAAATAATTCACAAAATTGCAATCCTTCGATTGCAAAGCTTTCGTTTCTATGCTTTTGTAATACTTACCTTGTTTGTTTTTTGGAGGGAAAATTATCTATTGGAGATCAAGGATATTTTTGAGCTTTAGAGGTGCACGATAAAATTGGGTAGGATTAGATGTCACAAGCAAGCTTCTCCAGTGCAGTCGAATATTCAACAAAAGATTAGATATATTGGTGGTAGCTAATATGTATTTTCACAGCTAAAAACTAGTACTCCGTGTTAGATATTGATCAAAAATTAATTTTACTGGAGGATCGTTGAAGTGCAATATTCGTGTAAAACATAAACAAAATGGTTGGGGAAATCAATCTTTTTTTTTTTTTTTAATTACAACATGAAGGTAAAAAGTCATACATTTTTAAGAAGAGAAGCTAAAAACTAGTGGCTCCTTGTACCTTTATATGTCATGATAAATTCAGGTGGATTGACGATAACTTGTCTATGAATCGTTCTAGGTTCAAACTCTTGTTTAATGTTTCTGCCCTCTCTTGGGTATAAGTTTGTCAAACTGGAGAATGTTGTGGTCCAAATTTTAACTCGTGTCTAAAAGGAATTGAGGCCCAAACAGAATTGAGAGAATGTTGGCCCAAGAAGTGTAAAAGAAAAACATTAATGAAGGGCAGGCAGGGGTTGTATTGTGATGTTGATGTCACTAAAAATGGTGCATAATACCATAATTTCAATCTGAATCTATATAATATGAATATCTAAAAGTGTAATATTTATTGTTGTTACGCTCAACAACCACATTTGTATAGCATTTCGGTCCATTTAGTTTCATTTGATACATTTTTGTCAACTTCTATTCATTTCGATGTTCAGTCCGAAGAATGATAAATTTAAAATTTAAAATTTTTAGTAGTACCAAAAGAAATTAGAAAAATAAAATGTATTATAAAAATAATTAAAAGAATATGAACCAGTTCAAAAAATAATAAAATCAATGAAAAGCACCAAAAATAATAATTTTATATATTTGTAAAGATAGAAAGATAAAATTACTTTTACAAATTGTTTAATTTTTAGGAAGAACAAATTATCTACAATAAAATTTTGAGAATAAATTATATATTATACTATAATTTGGCAGTACATAAAATAATTATGGAACTTGGCTCACCACATCATGTACTGACTTGTTGTGCTAGGTGGGGTTGGTGACTATTGACCTCAGGGAAACTTCTGTGATCTTCTATTTCTTTACATAGCATCACCTATGCCCCAATCAAACGGTGTTACTAGCAACTGTGACTAAAGAAAGAAAAGATGCTTGGTAGATTTCATATTGTGCGTTTATTAGAGGAATGAAATTTTAGTTATTTTTCTTGCAACCTGCCGCAATCATAGAATGCCACATCTAATTAGATAGCAATTGTTGAGCTATCCTTAAGAGTGTACATCATTCAATGTGGAATGTTTTCAACAAGTAGTGACTACAGTACTGAGCGCAAATGCAATGATACAAAATGGCAATAGCCTTACACCCAAGCACTTTGATACTTCCATTCCTTTTAGTGCTAATGTCAGTTATGGTTAGCTATACAATGGCAGATGCAGCCAAAGACACAGAAATGTGCACAGCAACTAGTAGGACGGGCTACATGTCTGCCTTACGTTGGTGGTCAAGCAAAAGCACCTACACCAGATTGTTGCACTGGTCTTAAACAAGTCCTAAAGGACAACAAGAAGTGCTTGTGTGTCATCATCAAAGATCGTAATGATCCTAAATTAGGACTACAGATTAATGTAACATTTGCTTTGGGCCTGCCTTCAATTTGTCATGCCCCTGTAAAATCTCTTAGTGTCCCGGTATGCATTTAGCTCTGAGAGTTGTTTTGTTCTAGCTAATAGATTTTTATGAAATTCAACGTAACAAATGAATGGTGAGTGCTATAGAGTTTTTTTTTTTTTTTTTTTTTTTGGGTTTTAAACGTCTTTAAAAAAAGGATAAATGTCACTAGAAGTGGCTAATATTTGACATGCTAATTTGATTGGTCATGGATGTAGCTCTTCTACACCTGGATCCAAATTCACCAGAAGCTCAAGTTTTCTACCAACTGGGAAGGAGTTCTAATCAAAGTGATGGTAGTCCTGCTGCTAGTCCTAGTGGTAATGCAACCAACATGCATAAGTCTTCTTTTTCATTTCAATTTCTTTTGATACTGTAGAAAACTTCTTAAATTTGTGGGTAATTTATGTAGCTACAGGTGTAGGGAGTTCTGCAAGTGCCAAAAGTGAGGGGACTATTGATCAAGACAAAAATGAAGGTTGTTATGGTCAAAAGAGATGATTTGGAATGGAGATTGTTATTGGCGGTGCCTTAACATGGTGTTTCATCAGTTCACACTTGTTCATATAGGCACTTGGACTGTCACTTCTCAGTAACTTTGGCCCTGACTGCTGTTTTATAATCGTTATACTCATGTTATGTTCTTTTCATTTATTAATACTCCCTACCTCTATTTATCCCAAAATAATAATAAAACCCTTCCAACTCTTCCTTTGTCTCAGCTTTTCCACAAGGGGTGTCATTTGAACCATGTTTTTCTTATAAATATTCCCAATGAAGACCTATGAATCCAAGGATAAAGTATATCTATATGTATCTAGTATGAGAATAAAAAATTTACAGATAAAATTGAACTCTAATCACTATCCTTGAAGTGAAGCTCAAAGGATGTTGCAAAAAAAAAAAACAAAAAAGTAACTTTCTCAATTGTCTACAAGAGAAATTTCTCCATTTTTTGTAGATGACATATATCTTATCCTTTATTAGATTGGGGGAAAAAACTTCAATGAGAATTTTGCTAAATTTCTGAAGATTCCATTTTTTTTTCCTTGAGCTTTTAAGGTATTCATTTAGTTAGAATGATATCTAAATTGTTTTCGTTCTGCATCACTATCACATTGAAAGCCAACTTGCGCCCAAATAATTATTTGTGTATAATCTTATCAATAGAATGAAACTTCTGTACATATATACTCAATTCCAGGATTCACTACTTCAAGGATCCCACCTAAGAACAAAACATAACTAAAAAAATAAAAATAAATGAAAAACATAAATATTCAAATATCCAATCTGTGCCAAGACCATATTTACAAATTTTGTTGGAACCTCAACTGTTGGAAATATAATTACCTGATATTTTACAGGTTTCCTATTTCGAAATGTCTATAACTTCATGGTGTGGTAAGCAACATTGAGAAATTGGTGCAAAGATAAAATCAAATGTCTTTATGATTTTTCAACACTCACCAAACAATCCTTTTGTTCATGGAACTCTTTGAGTTAAGAAGTCCAAGAATCACTTGAGAAAGCCACATATTGTTGTAGAAAGCTGGCTATACCAATGTACTTGATAAAAGCCTAAAACACCTGCATTAAAATGATGCATCAGGTTCTACTGTTACTATCAATAGAAAACATAGCTCCAAAAAAATAAGGATTTGTCTTGACTGCAATATTTTGTCTGCAATGACAATAACAATAATTAATAGGTGCTTGATCTCTATAAAGTATAATTGGTATTATAAAACATGTCAAGGTAGAAATTTTTTTTAGCTCAAACCAACCAACAATATAAAATCAACAAAGTAAGAAAACTTAATTAGTTTGTTGTTTAGGTAACATATAGTAATACTTTCCTTATAAATATCAAGTAACTTTTCACAATAAAACCATGATGCTTGAAAATTATATTTTATTATAAAGCATGATCCCATAGTGATTTAATTTTAGATAACAAATTGTGATACATGGTATTATCCGTAGACATAACAGAAAATTGTAAGCTTATATATAAAAGGGAATTGAAGCAAAGGGAATACCAGTACAATGAGGTGATTCCTATGGCATGGTTACCGGATTCAATTCCCCAAGTGATATTACCTTGTGCCAAATTGACTCTATTTACACAACGGGAAAAAAAGCACATCAAATACATCCCTATTGAAAATACAAAGATGGAATTTATTCAAATGTAAGAAATTAGATGAAAGAAAATTTCACATTATTTTTTTGCTTAACATGCAAAGATATAAGTCAAAGAATGAGAATATTATGAGCAGATAAATGGGGAAAGGAAAAGAAAAGAAAGGTGATAGTATCAGTAAGTGAGTTATTGAGTTGTTGAACAATTGCAGCACCCAAAAGTTTTAACTAAGTCCCACTTCTTAAGAGTAGGTTTCTTTGGTTCTTCATCTAAAATTTCTTCATTTGAAAATTCATCATCTGAAATGAAAAACATAAAGATTCAAATATCCAATCTGTGCCTAGACCATATTTACAAATTTATTTGGAACTCAAACAGTTGGAAATAATATTACCTAATATTTTACAGGTTTCCTATCTCAAAATGTGTCTATAACTTCATGGTATGGTAAGCAACATTGAGAAATTAGAGCTAAGATGAAAGCAAATGTCTTGTTTACGATTTTACAAAATTCACCAAACAATCCTTTTGTTCACGGAACTAATCAAGTTAAGAAGTCTCTAAGTGCCAGCAGTCTTCATTTATGAGAACCTATTAGATCAACATTTAAGAAATAAATTTAGAGAATAAGTGAGAAAGTAACAAATTTTCTACCAATCCGTGCTTATTGCCAAAAAAATGAAGAAGAGAAAAATATGCCCAATTTAAATTTTCTTCTTATTATCCCTTATTTTTAAGTCCGCTTGACCTTAAATTCTCTTCTTAAAACATCCATATTTTACAATTTTTTTAGTAAGCATGTCTTGAACTAGACTAGTATTAGCCTAAATTTTATTGGTGTTAATTATATTTTACCTAGGTTGTTTACCGGTCACCTATAATCCACCCACCTTTACTGCCTGAACTGAAGTCGATCACTACCCAAAACAATGACTATGGCAGTTGGTGACAAGTAGGAATGGCAATTTTGCCTTGCCCCTCCTCGCTTCGCTCCGCGTGGGTTTCCCCTGCCCTACAAAGGTGGTAGGGCAAAGATGGGGCAAGATTTTAGTCCTGCACCACGGGGCAGGGCAGGGATGAGTTTAGACTTTTTAGACCCACCCTGCCCCGCCTCGCCCCTTCCCATCCTTTCCCCAACCTACCCCACGTTGCTAATGGTTATAATTGTAAATTTTTCATACCGTAAAGCCCTACTATTTAAACAAACATATCAATATTAGCTTTATTTTATTCTACATAATATGGTTCTTTACCTTTATTTTATTATGTGTTATACTGTGAGTTTTTTTTTTTTTTTTTTTTTTTTGGTGATTGTCTTGTTAACACTTGGATATATTATACAATTTTTTCTAAAAATTGATTTGATTTGATGGGATAAATTTAGTTATAATTTCAAGTATATTTTTATTAATGAAATAGATTTCATTAAAAAAATTGTATTAGTTGTAGAGCAAATTAACAAAAAGTAGAGTTTTACGGGATGAGGCGGGGCTTCGCAGAGCCCCAAGGGGCAGGGATGGGGTGAGAAAGTTTTCCCCAAAGTTTTCCCCATCTTGTTGGAATCCCTGTTTCTACCAAGAATTCAACCCAAAATCACATTGTTGTCCAAGATTCTTCCTAGATTTAGCAAAAATATTGTGATCTCTACTCAAATCTAGTTGAGATCTTGCAATCTCTACCTGTGATCTTCAACAAGATAAGGAGGAAAATTAAAGTCTTCAACGAGATCTGACAATTATCTCCTCCTTCTTGATTCCAATTGAAACCAACTCGACTCATACAAAGCCCAACTCGAACCAATTTGATAACCATCTTGGTCAACAGTAGGTCCTTTGATTTGCCACTCGACGAAGTTGAATCGAGTCTAGGTTGGACACAAACACGACTCGAAACAACCTGTGGACAGCCCTAATTTTTACCTATAAAAAAGTAAAAAAGTTTTGCTTTTCAAAACCAAGTAAATGTTGGTGTGATGGTGTCCTTACTCAAACTTGAAGATATTATTAGAGGGTTTCAATGGGGGGAGTCTTGACCAAATTTTTTATTTTTTATAAAAGTTACAAAATTCTTTGCCGCTAATTTGTTTGATTAAAAAGTAATTGCCGGTAAAACAAAACAGTTCAAAAAGTAAAAATAAAAAACAGAGACGGTCAACCAAAGCGATATCGTTTTCAGAACACTGTCTATCTCTATCTGTTTACGCCATTCCCAAGTGTTTCAAATCAAAAATTTCAGAAAAACCTTGAAATTGGGTTAGGGTTAGGAATGTCAGACTATCTCCCAGAGGAAGTGGTGCTGGAAATTCTGCACAGACTTCCCGTCAAATCCCTAATTCGATTCAGGTGCGTTTCTAAATCATGGAACTCTTTAATTACAACCCCTGCCTTCATCAATTCCCACTTTTCCTCCAACTCTTCCAACTCCAACAAATTAATTGTTAGGCACTGCGTTGATAAACCCTATTTAGAGCACTACAAATTAATTGACGATAACAATGACTCCTCATCTGATCAAATTCAACACATTGATTTCCCACTAACGAGTAGTCGCATAAACCATTTTATGTTAATCGGTTCCGTGAATGGATTGTTCAGTCTTTTTGAACTAGAGCGCTACGTTCTTTGGAATCCCTCTATTAGAAAATTTATAACCCTTCCAAACCCTTGCATTACTGTCAAGACTCACGGCCGCGTCAAGTGTCGTTCGGCATTCGGGTTCGATCCACGCACTAATGATTATAAGGTGGTGAGGATTGCATATCGATGCGGAACTAAAAGGACTGAAGAGGCCAAAGTGCCTCTGGTCGAGGTTTACTCTCTTAATGAGGGATCTTGGAGAATAACAAGTGCTGGCGACTCTTTTTCACCCGGGATTAGTTTTGATGATTGGGGGCGACCATCAGCTTCTTTAAATGGGGCTGTCCATTTTGTAGTGAATGATAGGGATGATAACTTTTGTCCATTAGTTTTGTCATTTGACTTAGGTGATGAGGTTTTTCGTGAGATATCAGTGCCAAATGGTGCATTCCGTACGAGGGATTATGTTCATACCTCAGTAATTGGAGGATCGCTTTCTCTTTTATGTCGTGATACTTATAGGCACACTGTGAGCAACTGCTGTTCCATTTGGGTGATGAAAGAGTATGGCGTTGTTGATTCTTGGACTAAACAATTCACTGTTAATCTTGATGGAGGACTTATAAGGGTATTAGGTCTACAGAAGAATGGTAATATATTAGTAGAGAGAGAACTACCGCTTCATTGGGAGCTATCTACATATGACCCTAAGAGCGAACAAGTTAAGAATTTGGGAATTTGTGGGAGACCATACTATTTTTGTGTTGATAATTATATGGAGAACCTTGTCTTGCTCGACAAACCAAATGATGCAGTTTCCAAAAGGGGAGCGAGCAGGAAGAGGAAATGCAGAGATAAGCTTGATTCAAGTCAACATTTCAGCATTTGCTTGTAAGTAAACATTTTCAGACCTCAATATACTGCTTTCATATGTTAATTTGTTATTGAATTGCTGTAAAGAGTGGTCAGAACTGTTAAATGCAAGTTTGTGGTTGTTGTTGATGATGAGCTTAGACATTTGCAAGCTGTAAACAGAAAATATAAATGAAAGGCTGATGTGATTATCTTTTTCTATATGCAGAACTTGTCATATCTAATCCATATTCAATATCAATTTTTTTTTTACTCTTTCCGTTTTATTAGGGTTGCTAAGATTTTTCTGATATGATCTGCCATGGCCTTCTAATACCATGTTTTGTAAATGACTTGTTGTTTTGCACTAATGTAAATTCAACAAAGTATGGGATGATGCCAAACCTTTAAAATTTGTTGTAACCATGTAACTTTTGGTAGAGTCACAGCATTTTGCTAAGGGTTTGGTTTTGTTTTTTTAATTTTAAAAAAAAAAAAAAAAACACTAAGCTAGAAAATAATATAACTAAATAGGAAAAAGGAAACACAAAAGCTTCAAGGCTCATGTGAATTTTGATGGAGCAATTGATTTAGTAATTACTCCTTGGCTGTATGGAACTTATCTCCTTTGTGAATTTTGTAGAGAAAGAAACTTACGTACTTTTGAGGTCGTGGAAGCCACTAGTCACCCAAAATCATCTTTCCTATGAACTTTGTTTGAATTGTCTTTTGCTTTTGGGTCATAGTGAGATACATTATTGTAGACTTTGTTGATTCTCTTTCTCTTAGACTGGAACTTTTCTCTCTTGTGTTTCTCTGGGATTTACTTTGTGTCCATCTTTGTATCTGAGGTAATTCCCTTTTAATAAAAATTCCATTATATATATATATATAATAATAAACTTTCTTTTTAGGCTGCTAAGTGTTGGTTAGATGTCCTTGTAGTTGTTCTTTTCTTTATTTTTTTTCCTCTCTTTATTTACTTAGGGTGATGCTCACTTATTTTTTTGGGTTGAGCTTATTGAGGGGCATGAATAACCTATAAATGAGGATAGTTTAAAATTTGAAAATAATTATTATTGATGTGAATGGCATTCACTTAGTTTGGTGTACCTATTGTATGCCCCCTTTGTTCTTGGGTGATCTCTTTTCATTATTCAATGAAATTTTACTAATAAAAAAATATATATATAAGGAATATTTAATGAAGCATAAAGGAGCAGCTTATGATTCCATTTCTATCTATGTGCTGCTGTCTAATTAACTTGTATTGCTTTTATTCATTGAATCAAATCTTTTCCTTGAATAATCTTTTGATAAGTAATAAGTTTATTGATATCAAAAAGGGGGAGGACCCTAGTACACAGGGAGTGTACAAGGGGGCAAACAACCAAGAACAAAAATTACAAGAATCTAGGAAATCAAGAAAAGATAAAAATGATTGGTTCTGCAATGCAGCCAACCAATCCATTAAAGTTCTAAAGAAAAATAGCTTCAAATCTGATCTTGATCTCTCCTTATCTTCAAAGCACCTACTATTTCTCTCTCTCCAAAGACACCACAATAAGCAGTGGGGAACAATCAACCATAAATACCCATTTCGATGACAACCAAATCTGCCAACATGCTAAAAGCCCCACTACAGATTGCAGCATAACCCAGCTCACTCCAAACAAACTGAACACCATAGTCCACATATCTATTACATTATTAATCTATTTGTCTATTACCCAACTGATGTTGACTTGTTTAATTAGTGGCAAATGCTCAATTGTTATGCCTCTTTACTGCCATTAAATTATCGGTGTTTGTGGGATGGATTTGATATTCTAGTAGATGTAATTGACATTTTAAAGCTTATTTGTGAATGCATGTGATTGTGTATCAACTCTGTTTGTGTCAATACCTAGTATCCTAAATTTTGTACACAACTTGAATAAAAAAATGGAAGGTTGTATTAGGTTAAGGGCTGGCATATAATTTAGTCACAACTTGAATTTTCCATAAACCCTTTACTTTCTCTCCCAACTTGAAATGCAGCTAAGTACCCACCCTGCACAACGTTGTATTACTTCCTCCATGTTCACCAGAGTGAGTCCATCTAATGGATTTATGAAATAGCCCTAGTTAACTTTGTCATATAACATTTCAGTGTCCAGGTTACAAATTACTTTAAAAACAGTGCTATTGAGTATGCTATGCTATCAAAACATTCATTGGCAATAAACACTGAATAAGGGATTTTCCAACCTTGAATGAAAGCATTTCAGTCTCTCACAAGACACCTATGGCACATTTAAACGATTATCCAACACTTTGTTTTTGGTTTAAGTGAAGAGATTAGCCTACACCTTTGCCAATAAGAATATAGACATTTCCAACAAACCTAATATGGCGAAAATCCTTGATATTGATCCCACCACTTTTATTATTATTTTTATTTGGAATCAAAGTGACATAAATAGCATTTAAAGATTTCAAACTAGTAGTTATTATATAACACCATTTCCCCAAAACTCATCCAACCACTTCACTAATAACCTTCATTTTACATTAATATCTAACTCATAATCTCTGGCCACCATCTCTATTAGCTAAAAAAATTATCTTACTTTTCTCTCTACAACGGTTGCATTGCACATTTGCTTCAAATTTAGTTCCCCAAAAAGAAAGGTGTGGAAGCCAATCCACCACTCTCACTGATCTGAATTTTTTATCCCTTTAAATTTTTATTTCACATTGCTACCTTCAAATTTTTGTTTATTGATTTATTGGTTATTTTGATTTTCCAATTTTATGATTTGGTTCATTTCTCACTAGCCAATTAGGGCCTTTCAGGCACCTTTTTTTCCCCAGTTTTTCTTTCTTCTTTTATCAATTGCTTTGACTTAGTTTCATTGGGTTTTTGACATTTTTTAAATTAATGATAAGTGTGTTTATTTTTGGGTTTGGGGTTCTAGTTATTTTTGTATCTCATTTTTTTCTTTGGTAATGCATCTGTTTGATGCTTCTTCATGCATAAAAAGGTTCCCTCTGAATTCACTTTAACCAAGATGAGGTCATTCACACTTAAATTTGTTTCTTCTTCATGCCTAAAACATTTGGAGGATTCTTTTTCTGAATTCACTTTGAGATAAAGTCATCCACCTCACCTCAGCCCTTCATTCGTTAGTAATCTTGCTTGCAAGATATTTGATGTGTGTACATCTTCTTGACTTCCCTTTTCTCTTGTTTAAGTGGGTTGATTGTTTGGATTTTCTATAATGGGTTGTTTTCTAATATGACATTTATTGTTTTTACTCAGTTGTTCGATTATCTTTGTTTCTCAACCATCTAAGCCTTTTGGTGTATATATTGCTACCAAATTTTCAGGTTGACATCTGATGAAGCTAGAGTACACCTGCTACAAGAGGCAAGAGAACAGCAACAAGAGGTAGTACAACTCGAAAAGACAGTACGCCGGCGACAAGAGGCAATGCTATATCAACAAGAGGCAATACAACAGCAGATGGATAGAATGGCCTCTTTTAAATCACAATTGGAGAAAGCGGCCGATTTTAAATCAAGATTGGCCCATTTGATTCAGCGATTAGGGGGGCCAGGTTATTACTTTATTGTGCTTTTGTTATAGATATATTATGTGTTTTACAATGTAAATTACTTTATGTAGTATTTATAGTTGTGTTATAATGTTAATAGGAGTTATTTATCTTATATTTTAGGCTGGAGACATATTTAGTGGTGTTGGAGATCAAAGTGCAACACAAGAACAACAAAGATCCTCTTCTGCAGGTCAGGAAATGTGACCGTGCGGTGGGAGTGAGATTCTGTCTTAATATTTTGTTATACTTGGGATATGATGGTCTTAATTTGACACTGGTAAAAAGTAGCTTGTTGTATGTTAAGTAGTCTTCAATGAATTTAGTAAAATTTGTATTATGATAGAATATCCTTTGTTAGATGATTTTGATGTCAATAGTGTTTTTTTTAAAAACTAAAATCTTTGTGTGTGTGTGTGTGTGTTGTGGGGGGGGGGGGGCGGGCAGCGGTGTGGGGGGTGAAGAAGAAAGATAGAAAGGATATCGATGACCAAACATACTGCATGAATAGTTATGAAAATTACAATTTACCTCCTATAGCATATAATTAAATTTAAAACAAGACATGTCCAATTTTAATTTTCCTCTTCTTACCGTGTACCCTGTTTAGCCTTCTTTACCTTACAAATTCATTTTTTTTTTACCCAAAACTATATGTAATGGTAGCCACTTCGGATGCATTTAACACACAAAATTTTGAATATATAAAATCATGACACGGGAAAGTGTAAAAGGAAAATTGGCATTAAAAATGAATCTGAGACCAAAGGAGATGAGAACTCCGAAAAGAAGGGGCAAAAGCCTCATTGTGGTAGGATGGTAGCAATCATGATTTCAAGTCTGATTCTATGCTTGATACACAAACTCACTGCATCAAGAAAAGAGAATATCATTCTTTATTTATTTGTTTTTTAAAAAGAGGAAAATTGATATTTTTGTTAAGGAATGTGTCTCTGTTGTTACTTTACGTTGTTAAATGGAGAACCAAAGGGATTTGTTATCCTACGAGGGGATTGAGATAAGGTAACCCTCTCTCCTTTACCTTTCACTTCTTTGTGCAGAGGGGTCTACATGCATTTGCATCAAGTGAGGATTGAAAAAAGTTTGCATGGAGTGGTTATCTGTATTAGAGCTCCGAAAATTACTCACTCTTTGCGTATAATAAGTCTTTAGCCGAACATCCATGAATGAGGGCATTAAAATCCAAGATATCCTTAGACAATATGAAGACGCCTCATGTCAAAAATTAAGCCGTAAGAAAAAAATAATTTTCTTTAGTGAAAATATATTAGTTGAGGGATCGAGTTTGGCTACAAACTTGGTTGTAACCTAATGCTATAATTAACAATATGAAGATGACATGTGTTCACTTACTAAACCACACTGAAGCGATTGTATACAATTATTTTAAGTGAGTCATGTGTATTGTACATGACAAAGACACCTATCATCTTCCTATTATTGGTTGTTGCAGGCTACAATCAAGTTTGTATCCAAACTTTGTTCTTAATGGAGAGGCAAGAGGAAATCAAAATCTTGCTAGGAGTTCCAACAATGAAGTGGTATGAAAAATACCTTGAATTTTCCTTCGAAATTTGACGATAAAAAAACAAGCATTTATTGAAATAAGAGAAAGGGTATGGACTACTGAAGAAGCTTCAAAAGTGGAAAAGAAGCTGCTATCTCAAGTGAAATTCTAATCAAGGTAGTGGCCTAAGCCATTTCTACACTCGCTATTAGTTGTTTTAAACTCTAAAAGGAATTATGCAAAGAGTTGAGTTCTAAAATGTGAGAATTCCAGTAGGGTCATATGGACAAAGAAAGGAAAATCAACTGGTTTAGATGGGACAAAATGTAAGTACCCAAGTCAAAAGCGAGAATGGGATTTTAGGCGCTTCATGAATTTAATTTAGCTTTATTAGCAAAGTAGGGTGGCAGTTGATGAATGATAGTAGTTCACTTCTTTATAGAGTAAACAAAGCCGGATATTTTCTAACAAGCAATTTAATGGAGGCGAATCTGAATGAAGCTGGTTCGTATGCTTCTTTTTTTTCTAGGTAGAAAATGCTGCTTATATAGAAAAACTAAAGAGGAAAGTCTGACACATATTCAGAGGGCATACCCTCTCATAATACAAACCGGTACAAACATAAAGGAGAAGTAAAGATGAATTCACAGCAGGACTGCCAAATAAATGGAAGTCTCGGTCAGTGCTCAATCCCTTCCTAGTTAGGAAGTCTGCACACTTGTTGGCTTCATGAAAGCAATGCTTCATCTTCACCTAAGGAATCTGGTTGATGAGGGTCTTGCAATCCATGATAAGAGAAGCATGGTGTAAAATATAGTTAAACTCTTCCGTCACCCAACCAAGAACAACTTTAGCATCAACTTCAATTTCAACAACCAACCGGTTTAAATTAACACAAGTATAACCCCATCCCTTAAAGCCCAAAGTTTTATGGGAAGGGCTTATGCTTGGAGGATAGTTTATGGTGCTTAATATGTGTATGAGATGGAGAATTGTTGATGTAATAAAAGTCAAGATTTGGAGTGACAAATAGCTCTCCACCCCAATATCTTATATGCTAGTATCACTAGTAAAGCTCCACCTCGAAGTTGTAATGAGCTCATTGATTGATCATAGATGAACATCTCCATAATTTGTGAAGGTTTTAGGTTTATTTCTTTTGTTAGTACAAGCTTCACCCCGAAGTTGTAGTGAGCTCATTGATTGATCAACGATTTTAAGTTGCTGTGGAGGTGGGTGTACATTATTTCTCCCCTCAATTTGGGTGTTGTTGGAGGTGGTTTTTTGCTCGTAGCCACGTGTCTTTCGTTGGAGGTGTGACTTTGCTAGGCCCGGATTTGTTTTGGGAAGTTCATCCCGGAACTCGACATTGGGTTGCATAGACCAATGGCTTCTGGTGTATTTTTAAGCCTACAAAATAGATAAAACCCAAAGTCTTAGAATTATGATAATGGTTGAAATAAATAAATGATATGCTTAGCATGATAGATTTGATTAGATGGTGAGTTGATACGTTATTATTATATTTATTAAGTGATGTCCAATATTAGAAAGTGTTTAATTAGGTGTCCAATGTCTAACAATGGGATGAGTCCAATAGTCCATGTCTAGTTGCGGTTCATGGTTCATGTTCAACATAATGAGGTATGTCTAGAAATGGTCCAATGGTAGTTCATTTCCAAAAAAAAATGTGTTCAAGGGTGGTTCATGTCCAAATAATATGTGTCCAAGGGTGGTTCATGTCCAAATAATATATGTGCGATGATGGTAGATCGATCTATTAATATGTATGTTCATTGATGAAGTATTAGTGAGATCATGTTCATTAAATAGTGAGATGATATTAAAATAACTTGCATCCAGTGGTAAAATAATAATGAATTACCATATGCTTAATAATGTAATTTCAAAGATGGAGAAAACATTGACTTATCTTTTACGTTTTTGACCCCAGCTGTGTAGCAGCACTTCATTCTTTATATGATTTGTGGCTCTAGCCGTTTAGCATTAATGGGTTGATAACCTTCATGTTCTTCATATTTTGTAGCTCCAGTCGTATAACATCAGTGGGCCTTAACATTTCAGCAAAATGAGAAAATGAGTCCAGCAGCATAATAACATTAGTTGAGTGGTATAATGACAATGAATAAAATATACTTAATAATATAAATATGATGACTTATCTTCATGTTTTGCAGCTCCAACCGTAGAACAACAGTAGACTTAGACATTTCAGCAACCTTCATATTTGAAAGGGAAAAATGGGTGCAACTAGAGGGAGAGAGAGCGTGTCCAGCAGTGTGCATTGGTTGGTTAAGTTTGTCCCCTTAATCATGCACTTAAATGATTTTCCCCATGTAATGTCCTTTTAGTTTTTAGCCAAGTTTGAGTGGTGTTACCTTCCATGAAAATGACTTTTAGTATTTTGTCTTTCATAAAAAGGGCTTTTGGCATTGTAAATATATATCTTCCATGAGAAAGGGCTTTTAGTAATAAGTTCTTAAAAGAGTGTTTGATATGTTTTAAGATGTGTGGAGATGGTAAGGAATATATATATATATATGTGTGTATATTTTGTGAGATATGGTGTTTGTAATATGTATAGGAATTATATGTAGATACTTTGTTGGACATGGATCTTGTGTATGTATACTTTGTGAGACATGGAGTTTAAAGATATATGAGGAGTATGTATGGATATTTTGTGAGGAATGTGTTTATGAAATATATGGAAGTGTGAGATAGATGATATGAAGGTTAAATGTAGTAAATACATTAGATTAGAGCTGTTGCTGGAGTGGTTTTTTGTGTTATGTCATGAGTTATGTTGCTTTCTAAAAAAGAAGATTTTGTTTGAGAAATGAAAAATGAGACAGAGATGTGTTTTTGGGCAGCAAAATGATGATACTTTAAGAATAATAGAGTGTGGGAAGGATGGGTAATGGGTAATGGTGTTGTAATATGTGTGCTAAAATGGTGTTATCTAAGAAGAGATATTTTTGTAAGGGACATGGAGAAGTATGGAAGAGTTTAGAGATATATGCAGCAAGGTGAAGTTTCAGAATATTAGGGATGAGAGAGGGATGAGGAAAGATATGGAGATCTTTTAGAGATATGACAGCAAGATGGAGTTTCAGAACATTGAAGATGAGAGAGGGATCGGTCCCCTCTAGTGTGTAGCTTGGTCCTCTTTATATAGAGCCAAGCTATGTAACTAGATCAAAACAAGTTGAAGGGAAATTCAGCAAATAAGAAAAAGTCTTTGACCAGGTAAGTGGTTTCATTAAAGGGATTTTGTTTTTTAGCCAAAAGAAGAAAGTTAGAGACTTCAAAGCTGATGTTATAGCTGTAACAGCTGTCAATCACAGATGTCACAGCTAAATGATATCATCCAAATGACATCTTGCTTGGAGGAAAAAATATTTGGCATTAAATTCATGATTTAGCTAAAAAAGGCAAGATAATCTTTATGGGATCCTCTTGTTTCTCTGGGTATGACAACAAGCTGTTGGGATTGGGCATTAATGGGCAATGACATCATTTTAGGACATGTGTCAACTTGCTAGAGCTTTTGTAGCTTTTGTTGGAGCTTTTACAGCTTCTGCAGAAGCTGTTTACAGCTTCCGCTAGAGCTGTTTCAGCTTTTGCAAAAAACTGTTGCAGCTTCTACTGGAGCCTTTTTTGATATTTTCGGCTAAGTTTCCTCTCTTGGAAAAATTATATGTTTAGTCCATATATAATTTTGGTAAGTAATAAACTAGTTGGTTGATGAAGTTTTAAAGATATAATTATGGTCTTTTTGTATTTTAACCAAATCTTGGAGAGTAAAGAGAGCATTTAATGCTAGATATGAGATACTAATATATATTTAGCCATGAGCTTGGAATTGATTTAGATGATAATAATATAATTTATATGAAATACTATAATTACATTTTTAAACTTATATTATATGATGAACATTATTTTTTATGTAAAGAGCATGGAGAGTTTTATCATTTTAAGTATTATGTGATATGAGAGACTTACCCGAATGTTACCTATTGCACACTGACCCGTCAAAGTTCAAGGAATTGGGGAAGACATACCAAGTAACATGCTTTCCTTTATCAACTTTGAACCACTGGAGTTTCACTGAACACACTTCTTGGCCCTCCAAACCACGACTCCCAAAATTCCCCCGATGAGACTCATAAGCTTGGATCATGAGCCAAAAATGAGATGATGTGCTATGAGCTTGAACCATGAGCTTGAACCATGGGCTTTGATTTTGTGTAAATATTAGCTCTTTTGGGCTTTAGAAGAGATCTTCCCAAAATCCATGATAGTGTTGACGTGGTGCGGGTCGCCAATGAAATGAAGCTATGTGGTGCAAAAAATTTGTCCTCAACAGGCGTTTTGCCTAGACTTTTTATAAAAGACCTGTTAAATTTCAACTAATCTGATAGTTTTTTTTTTTTTTTTTTTTTTTTTTTAAATCTAAATTTGAAAGGAAAATTAAAAAAATATTAAAAATACTTGCAAACTTTCAATGACAAAACATACCGTCTATAAAAAGTTATAGTTCATAACGATTTAACGAAAGTTACAATTTATCCCTTAGGTCTAATCCTATCATAATATAGTATTGTTTAGTCATATAATAATAATAATAAACGATATCTGATTGTTTTAAATTCTTCTTTTGATGGGTACTCCCTTTTCTCTTAGTCAGTAGAAGTTTTTTGTCCCTTCCTTATGAAGGATTGTTTTGTTTTTGTCTCTCTAGGGATAACAAGTTTATCTCTAAAGCGTGTGGGATTTTTCTTGTGGGATTAGGGGAAGCAGTTTTTTGTCTCCTCTTGTGTGTAGTTCTTTTTCGTTCTTTCTTCCAACCTGTCTTAATGGAGGAACTCACAGATACTTGGCGAAATATGTCTCTCTTAGAGAGGGAGGATTCAAGTTTTACCCTTCAAAGTGATTAGCGATCTCACAAGTTCATCTTGAATCTTTACTATTGGCGTGGCAAGCTGAGTCATGATGACAAGAGTTGTGAACTATGGATTCAAAGCAAAGGCACCTTACGGATTTCAGAACAAAAAGTTGGTCCATCACTTCGGGCTTCTCCACACTATTCAGCAAGGAAAGGTGTAATCGTGGTACTTGAGATGTTTGAGAGGACCTAATCTTAACCTGCATGGAGGGAAAAGGAGACTGCCAACAATAGTGAATCTAGCATAGTAGCTTCGACTGAGGGAGGCGGCGATGAAATGGTGCAAGAAAACATTGAGACGGTGCAAGAGGACGTTACATCAGTTATGGAATCCAAGTTTTGTAGAATTGATTCCTCATTAATGCTGACATCGCGTTCAAAGCTGGCAGTGGTTTCAAACTCTACAACTACGATGAGAATTTCTAAAAGTCCAAAATCCTAGCCAATCATTAAAGAGTTCAGCCCATTTAATGCACCTCTTATTTTGGTTGTGGAAGTAAAGAGTGATACATTGGCAGCAAAAATAAGTGATATTGAAGCAACATTACCCATGTATGACAGCTAACCAATTATTGCTCCTATTAACTCTAATTCCCAGCAATCCCATCAGCAAGTGTTTAATGCGGTCAATATTTCAAACAAGGAAAAACTCTCAACAACTGCAATTAGGGGTAATGAGCCAGATCAGTCCAATCGGCCTCCACACTGCGCGCATCTGGAAACCACCTCCATGGCCGATCCAAAAGGTGAACTTTGATGGTGCTATTTTTCGAGAACAAAATTCAGTGGGTGTGGGAGCTGTAATCCGAGATGATAAGGGTTAGGTCGTAGAATCCACGGATGAGATAATCACTTTGCCCTACTTGGTTACTGTTGTGGAAGTGATTGCAACTAAGAGAGCACTCAGGTTGGCTCTAGATATTGGTCTCTCACCTATTGTCCTTGAGGGGGATTCCAAGAACACTATAGATGCCCTAATGTGTGAGGGATTATTGTTGACAGACTACGGACAATTGGTAGACGATGCAAAGAGGTTAGCAAACCAATTTGAATCCATGGAGTTTAGTCATGTCAAAAGAGAGGATAATAGTGTAGTTCACAACATTGCTGGACATGTTAGCAAGTTATCGGTGTAGATGGAGGATGTTCCTCCACACCTCTCCGCTATAATTCAAGCCCAAAAAAAAAAAAATTTCTTCTTTTGATACTGTTTACTATTTAATTTTTCTTTTAAAAAGTGTTATAGTATTTAAAGCATTTTGACAAATGATATTTAGATGCTAGACATATCTATGAAATATATAATATATGAAATAAGTGTTATAATATTTTGTCAAGTAAACTTAAAACTTTTCATAATTTAATACATCATTACTATTCCATTATATATTTTTTAATTGAATTTTAATTATACTTTATATTTAAATATCTATTAAAACCTTACCAAGTCATATTTCATTTACAAAAAAAATGTAATAAATACCTATTAATTAGGGGAGTCCAACCAAACCTAGTACTCGACCAACCTGCCTTACTCGGCCGATTCGACCCGAAAACTGACTGACTTGACGATAGTAAAGATCAACGGCGGGTCTCCACCTGTAAAACTTGAGATCGGTGGGTCGGTTGACAAGTCTAAGCATGGAAAACTGATTTCCAACCAACCTGACTATTTACACACTAGAAACTTGCTATTTTTTATTGATTGGAGTGGTTAGTTGGTCTAGTTTTGGCCAATCTATCGAGATCTAATTAGATCCGACTAAAACCAATAGATTTTGGCAAAATTTGGCCGATTTATGCCAAATTCGACGACATTTTGCACAATCTGAAATCGACCGAGACCTGACTAAAAATTGAAGACATCTGACCACCCAAATTGCCTCCTTCTTCCGATTAGTAGTGAGTCCAAGTATGGGAGACTCGAAGTGATTGGGTCGATTCTAAGTTGGGTACAAACTCGACTCGTGGACAGCCTAACTATTAATAATAATCATAATTATTAAATTTTACAATTAGACAAAAAATAAAAGATTGAAACAATTAATTATATCATGTAAAACTTTACCATGCATTGTAACTATTTATTTGTTTTTTTTTATAAATCTCATGCCCTCTCTTCATTCCTTTCTTTTTTATGTGCGTTTGTTTTTTAATTTTTTTTATAAAAGAAAAAAAAAAACCGAAAAGAAATCCAAAAAAGCTTGGTCTTAAAAAAAAAACACACAAAACCAAGCAAATATTAGAGGTTTCAATGGCGGGAGTTTTCCCCCTAATTTTTTTGGGTAAAAGAAAAATCTTGCCGCTAATTTGTTTGATTATTCTCTTTGAGTAAAAGAAATTGCACGGTTTACAACAAAACCGCACCTCAAAAAACAAAAACAAAGCAAAACAGTAAGTCTCGAACCAAAGCTTGAAATTGAAATTTCAGAAAAGCTTGAAATTTGATTAGGAATGTCAGACTATCTCCCAGAGGAAGTTGTGCTGGAAATTCTACACAGACTTCCCGTCAAATCCCTAATTCAATTCAGGTGCGTTTCAAAATCATGGAACTCTCTAATTACAAGCTCTGTCTTCATCAATTCCCATCTCACTCGATCACTTTCACTTTCCTCCAACTCCAACAATTTAATTGTTAGGCACTGCCTTGATAGGCCTTACCTAGAGCACTACAAATTAATTGACGATAACAATGACTCATTTGATCAAATTCAAAGCATTGAGTTCCCACTCACGAGTCGTCGTATCCAACATTTTGTGTTAATTGGTTCCGCGAATGGCTTGTTCAGTCTTCATGAACACGAGCACTTTATTCTCTGGAATCCCTCTATCAGAAAATTTATTACCCTTCCAAAGCCTTGCATTACTGTCAAGACACACGGCAAAGTTACATGTCGTTTAGCGTTCGGGTTTGATCCGCGAACTAATGATTACAAGGTGGTGAGGATTGCGTTTCCAAATAGAACTGATATGTCTGAAGAGGCCAAACCACCTCTAATAGAGATTTATTCTCTTAATGAGGGCTCTTGGAGAATAACTAGTGCCCCTTTTCCGCCGGGTATTGGGTTTTCTGATTGGTGTCGACCGGCAGCTTCTTTAAATGGGGCTGTCCATTTTGCGGTACATGAAAAGTACAAACCCATTTGTCAATTAGTCTTGTCATTTGATTTGGGTGATGAGGTTTTTCGCTTGATATCATTGCCAAATGGTACATTTGGGTGGAGTGATGTTCATACCTTAGTAATTGGGGGATCTCTTTCTCTATTATGTCATGATACTCGTAAAAACACGGTCAACAAATGCTGTTCCATTTGGGTGATGAAAGAGTATGGCGTTGTTGATTCTTGGACTAAACAGTTCACCATTAATCTCAATGGAGGAAAGATTATAAGGGTATTAGGTCTTCAAGGGAATGGTAATATATTGGTAGAGGCAAAAGTACCAATTGGTTGGGAGCTATCTTCATATGACCCTAAGAGTGAACAAGTTAAGAATTTGGGGATTTGTGGGATTGCTTACGATTTTCATGTTGATAATCATATGGAGAACCTTGGCTTACTTGACAAACCAAATGAGACAGTTTCCGAAAGGAGAGTGAGCAGGAAGAGGAAATGCAGGTATGAGCTTGATTTAACTCAAAATTTCAGCATTTACTTCTCTCAGTTTTATTTAATTTCTTGGTATATACTAGATACTGTTGTGTAGTTATAAGTAAACATGAAGTTCCAAACCTCAATATACTGCTTTCGGATGTTAATTTGTTATCAAAAGAGTGGTCAGAATTGTTAAATGCATTTTTTTTTGTTTTGCTGGAATTGGGAAATATAAATGAAAGACTGATGTTATTCCCTTTTTCATATACTGAACTTGTCACATCTAATCCCTTTTTAATATCAAATGTGTTTTACTCTTTCCATTTCACTAGACATGCTAAGATTTTTCTGGTATGATCTGCCTTTGCCTTATGATACTCTGTTATGTTCGCGAAATGTTTTGCTTCATTGTAAATTAAACAAAGTATAGGATGATGCCAAACATTTAAAAGTTATATTAACCATGTAACTGTAGTAGAGTCATGACGGTATAGAACTCCAAATAACTGTATTTTGACAATGGCCAAACCTCCCTGTTCAGCACTCTAGGATGCCAGAGCACTCTTAAGGCATCACCCAAACATACCAAACACTATTGACCAAATATCATATGCAAAAACAACAATGGAGTAACAGGTGATCAGTAGACTCACCACTTCGTTTACACACGGAACACCAATCTACCACACACAATCCTTGCATACAGAGATTATCCATGGTTAAAATTTTCCCCTCAGTGGTTGTCCATGTAGAGCAAGCTATCTTCCTTGGGACCTTTGCCTTTCATATAGGCTTCCAAGGAAAAGAATAATAACCAGTAGGAGATAGAGCTTTATAATAAGATTTAACCCCAAAATTGTTAAAATCAAGCACCGCCTCTCCCTCATTCTCTAGAAAATTCTTTTGCATCCCTGAAATTTCTCCGTGATGCTCTTTCCGAATTTCTCTATGAGGTATCTCTAGAGACTTCTATGTAAAAGTAAAACTCAGCCACAAATTGTTGAATAGTCTAGAGGCTGTCATGGGCTAGATATTAAAATAATAATAAAATAAAGCCTAGAACTAGTAGAACTCTGGTGGCAGAAATTAGATGAAGCTAGAAGCTTCAATGTTGGTCGCTTAACCGACCTCATGCTTATATAAATAGGAACCTTTGGTTCCCACTTGTGGCATGAGCTGTGAGAGACTTGTGAAGTAGAGTGTGAGACTAGTGAGAGGCGTGTGTGAAGTGAGTGTCATAAAGCACCAAGTGAGAGATGTGTGAAGTTGTATGAGGTGATGAAGTGTGCCATAGGTAGCAAGTGTGTAAAGTGAAATAGAGTCAAGAGCTAGTGTGTGTAGGTGTCTAGAAGTGAGGTGTGTGCAAGTGTATTTGGTGAGTAAGTGCCGTGTTTGCAGTGCACTAGTGTCAGTGTATGGGAGTCAAGCATCAGTGCTTGTAAAGTGTTGTAATTTAAAGAGTCAAGTTTTTAAATAAAAACTCTTTTGTTCAGTCTTTTGTTCAACAATCTAGTGTCAAAACTTCCGCTAACTCAACAAAAACCTCCACTTGTAGTCGGGGGGCCATCTTAAAAAGATCCTCTCCAGCTCCTAGTTTCGCAGAATATCAATAGTTGAAGAAAGACTGCATAGATTCCAACTCCCAGTCTTCACAGGGCCTTGTAAATATGTCATTTCAAAAAACAAACCCATTTTGTGACTACATCACATTTGCCACTGCAGCATTTTTATCCCTGGCCAACCAGAATAGGTTCAGAAAAGCATCATGTCCCCACACCAACAATTGAACCAAAAAAGAATATTAGCACAACTCACCACGACTAACTTTAAAATCTAGACCAGCCTATTCCACCCATTTCGAATGTATTTCTATAAGCTAACCCCATGGGACACTGACACCAGTGACTCAACTGTCATCCAATTACCCCACATGCTACCATATTTTGAAGCAATTACTATACACCAGTAGGCATTCTTCTCAGTCAAATGTCACCAAAGCCACTTCTCAAGCAAGGCTTAATTGAAACAAACCAAGCTTCAAAAACCCAAACCTCCTTTCTGAATGAACATTGGACGTAGGTGCAGTGAGAAGTGGGCAAGTGGTCCCATACTTTAATGTAGGGGTGTGGGTAAAGAAAATAGTCTTGAAGACTAAGTGGGTAGGTGACAAATCTAGAGTAATTAAGCTTACTAAGTATAAATTGTGAGATACAGGGAATAAGAGCAATAGATTTCAGGTAGGGATGGTTGTAGAGAAAAGCTGTAAAGTGGAAGTTGTCAAATTAAGAAAATAGGAGATAGACTTATTTTAATAGAATTTGTCGAGGGGAAGTGACAACCAACTCAGTTAGCATTAATGTTCCTCAAATAGATTTAGAAGAATCCATTAAGAAATAATTTTGGGAGGGTATGAATGAGTTTATTCAAAGTATATCAAAAAGGATAAAGGTTTTTATTGGGGAGACTTGAATGGTCATGTTGGGATAGATAGTGGGGAATTGAGGGAGTACATGGAGGGTAGGGATATAAAATAAGAAATGAGCTGCTTTAAGCAGTCTTCATTTTCTACTATGCTAGATTTTTTTGGACTCGTACTTTTCATTGACTTTAACAACCTATGTACTGTATCACCCTTTCACTTTCTTCCCAATTTGAAATGCAGGCTACAACTTTGTGTAATGTCCCATTATGTACTTTCATAACTAAAATTAAAATAAGCATGGGAATAGGGTCTTCTCGACTTAGTTCTCTTGAACTATTGGAAAAGCCAATTCTGCTTCTATTAACCATGATTGAGAACCAATTGTCCAAACAGAAAACCAAACGTACTTCCTCCATTTTCACCAAAATCGAGTCTGTCCATGTATATGAAATAGCCTAGTTAACATGATCATATATCATTTCAGTGTTCAACTTTCAAATTACCCCAAAAACACTGCTATGGAGTTTGCCAAACTTCATTGTAAGCATTTGGGTCTAACACAAGACACCTATCGTACATTTAACCATACATTTAACCAATCAGCCTGCACTCGCTTTTTCCTTTTCTCTTTTTTGGGTTTATGTAAAGAGATTAGCCAACACCTTTGCCATAAGCATGTAGCTGTTTCCAACCAAGCTAACATGGAGAAAATCCTTGATATTGATGCCGCCACTTGGTATTTCGGAATCAAAGTGACATAAATAGAATTGAAAGACTTCTCGAACTTTTTCTCAAACTTGAAGTTATTATAGGGCTCTATTTCCACAAAACTCACTCTTATCACTTCAGTAATAACCTTCATTTATTTTTCATTGTTCTCTAACACTTAGTCTCTGGCCACCATCTCTCGTAGCAAGACAATTTATCATACTCTTTAGTCTTTTCTCTCTAACATTTGCATTGCACTTTTACTTCTTATTGCTTTGCTTCAAATTTAGGTCCCCATAAAGAAAGGTACAGAAGCCAATCCACCAACCTCAATTATCTGCATTTTTCTTTCTTTAAATTTTGATTTCACATGCTTTTCTCCCAAATTTTGTTTGTTGATTCCTGCATTGTTTCTATTTTCTAGTTTTTATTATTAGGTTCAATTCTCACTAGCCACTAAGGGCTTTTTAGGTACCTTTTGTCTCCGAGCTTTCTTTCTTCTTTTATCAATTGCTTCGACTTGGTTATATTGGGTTTTTGAGATTTGTTAAGTTGATGATAGAGAGGTGTATTTCTTTTGTGGTTTGGGTTTCTAGTTATTTTTTTGTAGTAGGGATTTTTTTTTTCTCTCTCTGGGGCAATGCTTCTATATGATGGTTCTTCATGCCCAAAAGTGTCAAGAGGATTTTCTCTGAATTTACATTAACTGAAATGAGGTCATTCACACTGAAATTTGACTATTCTTCATGTCCACAAGATTGAGAGGATTCTTCCTTTGAATTCATTCTGAGGTAAAGTCATCCATCTCATCCCTTCATACTTCTGTAATTTAGCAGCTTAATCCGCAAGAAATTTGACAACTTAGTTGCATCCATATTCATAACTCCCTTTTTCTTTGGTATAAATAGTTGATTGTGTGGATTTTATATAATTGGTTGCTTTCTAAAATGGTATTGGTTAGTTTTACTTAGTTGTTCAATTCATTTTTATATCTCAACTACTAAGCTTTTTGTTGCATATATTGCTACCAAATTTCCAGGTCGACTTCTGATGAAGAGAGAGTATGCCAGCTTGAAGAGAGAGTGCGCCAGCTTGAAGAGAGAGTACGCCAACAAAAGCCATTAATGCCGCAGCTGGAGACAATACTTAAGCAGCTGACAGGAAATGGCAAGGCAGACAGAGAAAATGACCACTTAAAATCCCAATTGATCATTTTGATTCAACAATTAAGGGGCCAGGTTATACTTTGTTATGTTTTTGGCATAAATAAATAATGTGATTTTTAAAATAAATGTATATCTTTATGCAGTTTTTAGATTTGTGTTAAAATTTTAATTGGAGTTTTTTTTTTTTTTTTTTTTTCCTTTAGTCTGGAGACATGTTTAGTGGTGCTGGAGATCAAAGTGCGACACAAGTACAACTAGGATCCCCTTCTGCAAATCAGGAAACGTGACATTATTTTGATGAACGAAAAATGGGAAAACGTGACCTTATTGTGGGACTGAGATTCTGTCGTGATATTTTGCTACAGTTGGGAAATTATGGTCTTAATTTGAGACTCGTAAAATCTGTGATTGATATGAAAAGTAGTTTGCTGTATGTTTAGAAGTAGTCTTCAATGAATTTTTAGTAAATTTTGTGTTATGATAGGATGTTCTTTATTGTGTAGTTCTATAATCACGACAATATTTTTCACGCTATGGTTGAGTAGGTAGGTGTTTATCATCTACAATTAACAATTTGTCTGTAGGTGTAAAATATTTTGTGAAATAGTTTGTACACCTAAAGTTATTGTTCTTAATTACATGGTTACGTTTAATGACCAAATATTCTATGTAAAAAGTTATGGTTCATACTTCATAATGATTTAGAAAAAAGTATTACTAAGCTCCAATACTAATAGCATATAATTGAAAAAAATAAGCCCAATTTAAATTTTCTTCTTATTATCCCTTATTTTTAAGTTTGCTTTACCTTAAATTCTCTTCTTAAAACATCCATATTTTACAATTTTTTTTAGTAAGCATGTCTTGAACTAGACTAGTATTAGCCTAAATTTTATTGGTGTTAATTATATTTTACCTAGGCTATCCACCGGTCACCCACAATCCACCCACCTTAACTGCTAGAATCGAGTCGGTCGCTACCCAAAACAATGACTATGGTGGTTGGCGACAAGTGTCCTCCAAAACCCATTGGGAGCAGGTCTGGTGGGTCTCCCTTTTGAAACTCGATATAAACTTACTCGACCAACCCACCACCAAGTATCTTAGAAATCTTGTTGGAATCCTCCATTTTTGCCAAGAATTCAGCCCAAAATTACATTGTTGTCCAAGATTCTGCCTAGATTTGGCAAAAATATTGTGATCTCTACTCAGATCTAGTTGACATCTTGTGATCTCTACCTGTGATCTTCGACAAGATGAGGAGGAAAATTAAAGTCTTTGACGAGATCTAACGATTGTCTCCTTGATTCCAATTGAAATCTACTTGACTCATACAAAGCCCAACTCAAACAAATTTGATAACCATCTTGGTTGACAATAGGTCCTTCCATTTGCCATTCGATGGAGTTGGATTGAGTTTGGGTTGGGCACAAACACGACTCGAAACAACCTGTGGACAACCCTAAATTTTTACCCATAAAAAAGTTTTGCTTTTCAAAACCAAGGAAATGTTGGTGTGATGGTGTCCTAACTAAAACTTAAAGATATTATTTAGAGGGTTTCAATGGCGAGAATGGCGGGAGTCTTGTCCTAATTTTATTTTTTATAAAAGTTAAAAAAAATATTTGCTGCTAATTTTTTTTATTAAAATGTAATTTCCGGTAAAACAAAACAGTTCAAAAAGTTCAAAAAAAAAAAAAAAAAAAAAAACACAGAGAGAGTCAACCAAAGCATTATCGTTTTCACTTTTCAGTGCTCAATCCCTTCCTAGCCACTAAGTTTGCACACTTGTTGGCTTCACAAAAGCAATGCTTCATCTTCACCTAAGGAATTTGGTTGATGAGGATCCTGCAATCCATAATAAGATAAGCATGGTGTAAAATATAGTTAAACTCTTCCGTCACCCAACCAAGAACAACTTTAGCATCAACTACAATTTCAACAGCCAACCGGTTTAAATTAACACAAAGCATAAGCCCATCCCTTATGGCCTGTTTGGAAGTTTAGAGAGGGAGGAGAGTCGAGGAGAGTAGAGGGGAGGGGAGTAGTGGAGAGGAGAGTAGAGGAAAATGATTCCCCTCCACCTTGTTTGGATGTTTTTAAAATTAATAAGGGGGAAGGGAGTAATTAGCCCTTCCCCTTATATAATTTTGTTAATATAATAAGGGTAAATTAGGTAATTTACTTGGTCAATAGTTTATGTACTCTACTCCCCCTCCAAATCCCTCCAATTTTGGGGAATTAAAAATGGGGGGCTAGAGGGAGTTGAAACCCCTCCAAACCCCTCTCCCTCCTTTCTTAAAAAACTTTCAAACAAGGTAATTGGATTACTCTCCTTCCCTCTACTCTACTCCCCCTCTTTTTTTAAACATCCAAACGGGCCATTAAAGCCCAAAGTTTTAGGGGAAGGGCTTATGCTTGGAGGATAGTTTATGGTGCTTAGGATGTGTATGAGATGGAGAATAGTTGATGTAATAAAAGTCAAGATTCGAAGTGACAAATAGCTCTCCACCCCAGTATCTTACATGCTAGTATCGCCAGTAAAGCTCTGCCACGAAGTTGTAATGAGCTCATTGATTGATCATAGATGAACATCTCCATAACTTGTGAAGGTTTTAGGTTTATTTCTTTTGTTAGTACAAGTTCCACCCCGAAGCTGTAGCGAGCCCATTGATTGATCAACGATTTTAAGTTGCTGTGGAGGTGGGTGTACATTATTTCTCCCCTCAATTTGGGTGTTTTGCCTTGACTTTTTATAAAAGACCTGTTAAATTTCAACTAATCTAATAGTTTTTTTTTTTTTTTTTTTTTTTTAAATCTAAATTTGAAAGAAAATTAAAAAAAAAAATTTAAAAATACTTGCAAGCTTTTAATGACAAAACATACCGTCTATAAAAAGTTATAGTTCATAATGATTTAATGAAAGGTCTAATCCTATAATAATATAGTATCGTATAGTCATATAATAATAATAATAAACGATATCTAATTGTTTTAAATTCTTCTTTTGATACTGTTTACCATTTAATTTAAAAAAAAAAAGTGGTATAGTATTTAAAGCATTTTGACAAATGATATTTAGATGCTAGACATATCTATGAAATATATAATATATAAAATAAAAAAACTTTTAACTATTGGTTGATCTTATAATGTTTTGTCAAATAAACTTTAAACTTCTCATAATTTAATACATCATTATTATTCTATTATATATTTTTAATTGAATTTTAATTATACTTTATATTTAAATATTTATTAAAATCTTACCAAATCATATTTCATTTACAAAAATAAAAATAAAAAATACCTATTAATTAGGGGTGTCCAACCAAACCTGGTACCCAACCAACCTATCTTATTACTCGACCAATCCGACCCGAAAACCAACCTACTCGATGACAGTGACGATCAACGGCAAGTCTCCACCCCCAAAACTCGAGACCAATGGGTCGGTTGTTGAGTTTGAGCGTGGAAAACCAATTTCCTACCAATCCGAACATTTACACACTGGAAACGTGCTGTTCTCCGTTGATTGGAGTGGTTGGCCGGTTTTGTTTTGTCCAATTTGTCGAGATCTCGTTGAAATTCGGCCTGATCGCTTCGAGATTCGGCTTGATCTCTTCAAGATTTGCCGAGATCTAGTTGAGATCTGTTAAAATTAGGCAAAATCCAGCCTAATCTCTTCGAAATCAACTGAGACTCAGTCGAAAATTGAAGACATCCGACCACCTAAAGTGCCTCCTTCTACTAATCAACAATGGGTCCAACTATGGGAGACCCAAAGTGATCAAGTTGGTTATGGGTTAAATACAAACCCAACTTGTGGACAGCTGTACTATTAATAATAACCATAATTATTAAATTTTACAATTAGACAAAAAATAAAAGATTGAAACAATTAATTATTTCATGTAAAACTTTACCTTGCATTGTATCTATTTTTTTTTTTTTTAATCTCATACCCTCTCTTCATTCCTTTCTTTTTTATGTGCGTTTGTTTCTTAATTTTTTTATAAAAGAAAAAAGAAAACCAAAAAAGCTTGGTCTTAAAAAAAAAAAAAACACACACGCGCGCGCACAAAACCAAGCGAATATTAGAGGTTTCAATGGCGGGAATCTTCCCCCCTAAATTTTTGTTGGTAAAAGAAAAATCTTGCCGCTAATTTGTATGATTATTATTCTTTTTGAGTAAAAGAAATTGCTCGGTTTACAACAAAACCGCAGTTCAAAAAACAAAAACAAAAACAAAAACAAAGCAAAACAGTGAGTCTCGAACCAAAGCTTGAAATTTGATTAGGAATGTCAGACTATCTCCCAGAGGAAGTGGTGCTGGAAATTCTACACAGACTTCCCGTCAAATCCCTTCTTCAATTCAGGTGCGTTTCAAAATCATGGAACTCTCTAATTACAAGCTCTGTCTTCATCAATTCCCATCTCGCTCGACCACTTTCACTTCCCTCCAACAACAATTTAATTGTTAGGCACTGCGTTGATAGGCCTTATGTAGAGCACTACAAATTAATTGACGATAACAATGACTCATTTGATCAAATTCAAAGCATTGAGTTCCCACTCACGAGTCGTCGTATCCAACATTTTGTGTTAGTTGGTTCCGCGAATGGCTTGTTCAGTCTTCATGAACACGAGCACTTTATTCTTTGGAATCCCTCTATCAGAAAATTTATTACCCTTCCAAAGCCTTGCATTACTGTCAAGACACACGGCAAAGTTACATGTCGTTTAGCATTCGGGTTTGATCCGCGAACTAATGATTACAAGGTGGTGAGGATTGCATTTCCAAATGGAACTGATATGTCTGAAGAGGCCAAACCACCTCTAATAGAGATTTATTCTCTTAATGAGGGCTCTTGGAGAATAACTAGTGCCCCTTTTCCGCCGGGTATTGGTTTTTCTGATTGGTGTCGACCGGCAGCTTCTTTAAATGGGGCTGTCCATTTTGCGGTATATGATAAGTACAAAACCAGTTGTCAATTAGTCTTGTCATTTGATTTGGGTGATGGGGTTTTTCGCTTGATATCATTGCCAAATGGTGCATTTGGGTGGAGTGATGTTCATACCTTAGTAATTGGGGGATCTCTTTCTCTATTATGTTATGATACTAATAAAAACACGGTCAACAAATGCTGTTCCATTTGGGTGATGAAAGAGTATGGCGTTGTTGATTCTTGGACTAAACAGTTCACCATTAATCTCAATGGAGGAAAAATTATAAGGGTATTAGGTCTCCAAGGGAATGGTAATATATTAGTAGAGGCAAAAGAACCAACTGGTTGGGAGCTGTCTTCATATGACCCTAAGAGTGAACAAGTGAAGAATTTGGGGATTTGTGGTAGGCCATACTATTTTTGTGTTGATAATTATATGGAGAACCTTGTCTTACTCAACAGACCAAATGACACAGTTTTCGAAAGGAGAGTGAGCAGGAAGAGGAAATGCAGGTATGAGCTTGATTTAACTCAAAATTTCAGCATTTACTTCTCTCAGTTTTATTTAATTTCTTGGTATATACTAGATACTGTTGTGTGGTTACAAGTAAAGATGAAGTTCCAAACCTCAATATACTGCTTTCGGATGTTAATTTGTTATCAAAAGAGTGGTCAGAATTGTTAAATGCTTTTTTTTTTGTTTTGCTGGAAATGGGAAATATAAATGAAAGACTGATGTTATTCCCTTTTTCATATACTGAACTTGTCACATCTAATCCCTTTTTAATATCAAATGTGTTTTACTCTTTCCATTTCACTAGACATGCTAAGATTTTTCTGATATGGTCTGCCTTTGCCTTATGATACTCTGTTATGTTCGCGAAATGTTTTGCTTCATTGTAAATTAAACAAAGTATAGGATGATGCCAAACATTTAAAAGTTATATTAGCCATGTAACTATAGGTAGAGTCATGACGGTATAGAACTCCAAATAACTGTATTTTGACAACGGCCAAACCTCCCTGTTCAACACTCTAGGATGCCAGAGCACTCTTAAGGCATCACCCAAACATAACAAACACTATTGACCAAATATCATACGCAAAAACAACAATGGAGTAACAGGTGATCAACATACTCACCACTCCGTTTACGCACGGAACACCAATCTACCACACACAATCCTTGCATACAGAGATTATCCATGGTTAAAATTTTCCCCTCAGTGGTTGTCCATGGAGAGCAAGCTATCTTCCTTGGGACCTTTGCCTTCCATATAGGCTTCCAAGGAAAAGAATAATAACCAGTAGGAGATAGAGCTTTATAATAAGATTTACCCTCGAAATTGTGTTAAAATCAAGCACCGCCTCTCCCTCATTCTCTAGAAAATTCTCTTGCATCCCTGAAATTTCTCCATGATGCTCTTTCCGAATTTCTCTATGAGGTATCTCTAGAGACTTCTATGTAAAAGTAAAACTCAGCCACAAATTGTTGAATAGTCTAGAGGCTGTCATGGGCTAGATATTAAAATAATAATAAAATAAAGCCTAGAACTACTAGAACTCTGGTGGCAGAAATTAGATGAAGCTAGAAGCTTCAATGTTGGACGCTTAACCGACCTCATGCTTATATAAATAGGAACCTTTGGTTCCCATTTGTGGCATGAGCTGTAAGAGACTTGTGAAGTAGAGTGTGAGACTAGTGAGAGGCGCGTGTGAAGTGAGTGTCATAAAGCACCAAGTGAGAGATGTGTGAAGTTGTATGAGGTGATGAAGTGTGCCATAGGTAGCAAGTGTGTAAAGTGAAATAGAGTCAAGAGCTAGTGTGTGTAGGTGTCTAGAAGTGAGGTGTGTGCAAGTGTATTTGGTGAGTAAGTGCCGTGTTTGCAGTGCACTAGTGTCAGTGTATGGGAGTCAAGCATCAGTGCTTGTAAAGTGTTGTAATTTAAAGAGTCAAGTTTTTAAATAAAAGCTCTCTTGTTTAGTATTTTGTTCAACAATCTAGTGTCAAAACTTCCGCTAACTCAACAAAAACCTCCACTTGTAGTCGGGGGGCCATCTTAAAAAGATCCTCTCCAACTCCTAGTTTCGCAGAATATCAATAGTTGAAGACAGATTGCATAGATTCCAACTCCCAGTCTTCATAGGGCCTTGTAAATATGTCATTTCAAAAAACAATCCCATTTTGTGACTACATCACATTTGCCACTGCAGCATTTTTATCCCTGGCCAACCAAAATAGGTTCAGAAAAGCATCATGTCCCCACACCAACAATTGAACCAAAAAAGAATATTAGCACAACTCACCACGACAAACTTTAAAATCTAGACCAGCCTATTCCACCCATTTCGAATGTATTTCTATAAGCTAACCCCATGGGACACTGATACCAGTGACTTAACTGTCATCCAATTACCCCACATGCTACCATATTTTGAAGCAATTACTATACACCAGTAGGCATTCTTCTCAGTCAAATGTCACCAAAGCCACTTCCCAAGCAAGGCTTAATTGAAACAAACCAAGCTTCAAAGACCCAAACCTCCTTTCTGAATAAACATTGTACGCAGGTGCAGTGAGAAGTGGGCAAGTGGTCCCATACTTTGATGTAGGGGTGTGGGTAAAGAAAATAGTCTTGAAGACTAAGTGGGTAGGTGACTGAGAAGTGGGCAAGTGGTCCCATACTTTGATGTAGGGCACTTGTGTTTCATTAGACTTGCTTAGATTTTTCTGATTTGATCAGCCATTGCCTTCTGATTTTGTGTTTTGTACATGACATGTTATTTTGCACTGCTGTACATTCAACAAAGTATAAGATGGAACTATATATATATACATATATATATATATATATATATATATAAAAGAGATGAGCCAAACATTTAAAAGTTTTTAGAACCATGTTAACTGTAGCTAGAGTCATGACATTCTGTTAGGGGTTTTGATTGATTAAATGTATCACATTGTATTGAGTGTGGGAGTTGCATCGGGGTGATCCTAGTGACAACCCCAAGGTTTGTTGTAAAAATGTAATAAATATGGGGTTTGCCCAAAAATAAGTACTGTTTTGTTTAGCTGAATAGATGATGTAGAATGAGCTTCAGCACTGCATTTATTTATGTTGGTTGTGTGTTGATATGGAAAAGATTATTTATCCACATTGGTAGTCTAGATAAATGTACTTTTGATAAGAGTGATCATTCCTCCATTTGATAAATGTTTGCTTCTTCCAACTTGCTAGTTTATTTTCTACCTTTTCAATGATTTCTTTCCAAACTGGTTGTGTCGTAAAGGACAAACCTGGAGTAATCCCTAATATGCCATAGGTAGAGTTACCACCCTAAAACCCAAAACCAAGCCTAGCTTCATTACACCTGTTGGTACAAGCTCTGTTTTACTTAGGTTAGCCTTTAATTCTGAGACTGCTTCAAAACCGAGAAGGAAAACATCAGATAGAGCCAAGTTGATCGGAATTTACGTCACAAATAGCATTGTATCATGAGCAAACAGAAGGGGAGAGCAGTCCATAACCCCTTCACTTCCTTCCTCAACTTGAAATGCAGCTAAGTACCCACCCTTCACAGCATTGTGTAACATCCTATTATGTACTTCCAAAACCAAAATTAAAAGAAGCATGGCGAAAGGGTCTCATTGTCTCAGTCCTCTTGAACTATTAGAAAAGAAAATCGTGGTTCTATTTACCATGGTTGACAACCAAATTGTCCAAATAGAAAACCAAACCCACTTCCTCCTTCACCAAAATTGACTCTAACAGATATATGACATAGCCCCAGTTAAAATAATCACATATCATTTCAGTGTATGGTCTACAAATTACTCTAAAAACACTGCCATCGAGTTTGCTTTCAAAGACATTTATTGGAAATAAACACATAAGGGATTTTCCAACCTTATTGAAAGCATTTGGGTCTAACACAAGACACCTATCGTTCACTTTTGGAATTTAAGTGAAATAAATAGCATTAAAGATTTCTCAAACTTGTAGTCATTGTAGAGCTCCATTTCCACAAAACCCACTCAAACTTCTTTAGTAATAACCTTCTTCTTTTTTGTTTCACTGTTCTCTAACACTTTAGTCTCTGGCCACAATCTTTGGTAGCCAAACTTTTCATGTTACAATCTTTGGGTTCTAGTTATTTTCTAGCAGGGTTTTGTATCTCTTTTTCTTTAGTAAAACTTCTATTTGATGACTTTTCATACCCGAAAGATTTAGAGGATTCTGTCTCTGAATTCACTTTTTTTAGATAAAGGTCATTCATGCTTAAATTTGATTCTTCTTCACGCCCAAAACATTTGGAGTAGGTAAAGTCATCCACCTCATCCCTTACTATGTTTGTAATTTTGCAGCTTAATATGCAAGAAATTTGAAAATGTAGACATCTTCATAACTTCCTTTTTCTCTTGTTTAAATGGTTGATTGTGTGGATTTTCTATAATGGGTTGCTTTCTAGTTTCTAATATGATATTTGTTGGTTTTACATAGTTCAAATAATTTTTTGTATTTCAACCATCCAAGCCTTTTAGTGTATCTATTGCTACCAAATTTCCAGGTTGACTTCAGATGAAGAAGAGAGAGTGCTACAAAAGGCAAGACACCTGCTACAAGAGGCAATACAAGCAGAAGAGAGTGAATGCCAGTTTCAACAGAAAATAGTACATCATCACGAAGAAATAATACATCTACAAGAGACAATGCTAATGACTCTACAACGGGCAATGACACGCGATGAGAGAGTATGTCAGCAACAAGAGGCATTTCTGTGTAAACAAGTGACAGTACTACAGCAGCAGATGGAGAAAATAGCCACTTTTATATCAAAAATGGAGAAAATGGATACTGTAAAATCAAAAGTGGTCTTAATAATTCAAGAATTAAGGGGCCAGGTTAGTAATTTGGTGTGCTTTTGTTATAAATATATATATTTTAAATGTAAATGTATTACTTTATACAGTATATAGAGTTGTGTTATATTGTTAATTGGAGTTATTTATCTTATATTATAGGCTGAAGTAGAGACAATACTACAACAGCAGATGGAGAAAATGACCTTTTTAAAATCACAATTGGAGAGAATGGACACTATAAAATCAAAAGTGCTATTTTTGATTCAACAATTCGGGGGCCAGGTTATTATTTCGTTGTGCTTTTATTATAAATATATTGCGTTTTTTTTTTAAAGTAAATGCGTTACTTTATGCAGTATTTAGAGTTGTGTTATAATGTTAATTGGAGTTATTTATCTTATTTATTAGGCTGGGGACATGTTTAGTGGTGCTGGAGATCAAAGTTTAACACAAGTGCAACAAAGATCCTCTTCTACAGGTCAGGAAATGTGACCTTGCGGTTGGAATGATATTTTTTTTCCTAATATTTTGTTATTGTTGGGAAATTATGGTCTTGATTTGACACACTAAAATTTGTGATTGACATGAAAGGTATTGTTTTGTATGTTTTGAAGAAGATGAAAAAAATAGTAGTCTTCTATGAATTTAGTAAATTATGTATTATGAGAGGATATTCTTTTAGATGGTTTTATTTGATAATATATATATATATATAATTGATAAAAAGATAATAAGGCTACTTTCATTGACCAAACATACTGTCTAAAGAGTTATGGTTCATAATGATTTAGGAAAAATTACAATTTATCTCATAGCATATAATTAGAACAGTATATGTCCAATTTGAATTCTCTTCTTGATACAGTTAATCTTCTTGACATTACAAACTCATTTTATTGACTAAAAAAAAATGGCAGCCACTTTGGATGCATTTACCATGAGAAAATTTGTGATTTCATCTTCCCAAACTAAAACATCTCTGTAACAACTATTTTTTAGTAACCACGTCTTACAACTGAATATATAAAATCATTACACGCGTTCTTGGCCTCACATCTGATTTGAATATATAAAATCATGACGTGTCCTTGGGTTGTTGGGCTGAATATATAAGATTATCCCCTCTCTCACTCTACAGATGCCACATAGGAGACATGTATAGTATGTACCAGTATTATTTTCACCATTGGTTCTAATAAGTAATGACAATAGAGGTGTCTACTGACAATTTTTGTTTTTGCTGAATTTCCGGTGACATTAACCAGAGAATTGATGCAATTGAAAGTGTTAAAGGAAATTTGGGGATGCATATAGCGTTTATAAAGTGAACTGGCTTCCATCTCAAGTAACATGCCTATGTATTCTTATTTAGTAGTCAAAGACAGATGGGGTCATATGGTCTTAAAACTAGATTTGAATAAGACTTATGATAGGGTAAAATGAGTGTTCCCTGAAAAAATTGATAAGAAGATTGGGTTTTCATGAATAATGGATATCAATTGTAAAGAAATGTCTATTGTTATTTTATTTTGTTAAATGGAGAACCAAAGGGATATATTTATTCCACGAGGGGTTTGAAATAAGGCCCTCTCTCTTTCTCTCTCGACTACATGCATTTGCATTGGATGCGAACTAAAAAAAGCTTGCATAGAGTGGCCAATGGCAGAAGAATTCCAAAAATTACTCACATTTTCTTTGCAAATGATAATCCTGTGTTCTGCTCAGCATTTGCCATCCATGGATTGTACATAGAAATCAAATATATGCTCAGACGATATAAAGAGACCTTAGATTAGATAGTAATATGTGAGAAGAAAATATATATATTTTTAGTGGAAATATATTAGTTGAGAGGCAAGATGTAATCCTAACTATGCTAGGAGTTTAGCACTGAATCAATATGAAAAATACCTCTTGCTACCCTCATTGAATTTGAAGATAAAATCAAAAATCATAAAGTGTTTGTTGAAATAAAAGAAAGGATATGGAAGAAGCTTCAAAAGTAAAAAGAGAAGCTACTATTTCAAGCTGGGAAAGAAACACTAATCAAGGTAGTGGCCTTTGTCATTTTATATACGCTATGAGTTGTTTCAATTTTAGGCTCTTAGAGGGATTATGCGAGACTTGGTTTCTAAGATGTGAAAATTCTAGTAGATTCATATGGACAGAGAAACGAAAAAAAAAAAAAAAAAAAATAGTTGAGATGGGACAAAATGTGGGTACCCAAGTAACATGCAGGAATGAGATTTAGAGCGCTTTGTGAGCTTAATTTAGCTTTTTTTTTTTTCTTTTTTTTTTTTATAATCAAGTTTAATTTATCTTTACTAGCAAAGTAGGGTGGCCGTTAGTGAGTGATAGCAGTTCACTTCTTTATAGAGTAAACTAAACAAAGCCAGATATTTTCTAACAAACTTCATGGAGGCAAATCTGAATGGAGCTGGTTCATATGCTTAGAGAAGTATCTTTAGGGGCGCGAATGATGCTCAGTATATGTAGGAGATGTAGAATAGGTGATGTCAAGATTTGGAGTGACAGATAACTCTCCACCCCAATACTTTATATGCTAGTCTCACTAAGAAAGCTCCACCCCGAAGCTGTAGTGAGCTCACTAATTGATCATAGATGAACATAGCAGAGAGTGGAACTGAAGATTGATAGACTACATCTTCATGCCACAGATTTTTTTTTTTTTTTTTGGCACTGTTCTGCTTTGTTATATAATCAAACTAATTAGCGCCAAGATTTTTAACTTTTATCACAAAAATTAGGGGTAAGACTCCGCCATGTACCAAATTGGAGCAAAATGGACCGTATTGGACTTAAGTAAATTGAATAAACAAACCTACACTACAGTTGAAATAAAATCAGAGATAAAATACAGCATTCTCAATTGATATCATCGTGAAAATATTCCTACAATAAATAATCAGCAGAACAGCAAATATACTACAGCAGAAAAATGCAATGACATAAATTCCCCCTTCAAGGAAGGCAGGTCTTAACAATCAGGTCCCAAAAATCCTATTATCTATTGCAGTTCCTTACCTGAATCACTAAGTTTAAGCTACTAAAAACTGTCATATGGCACAATTGACACGGAGTCTTCGCCTAAAAGTGTCTTCACAAGCTTCAAACTTTCTCAATGGGCAAAAACATAGTCATCGCGTCTTGCTGGTCTATCAGGAACCGAACCTGGCTTGAACTTGGAAGCCTCGTGCCTTGCAAGTTCATTAGGAACACTACTGTTACTCTGGATAAGCATCTGCTTGAGATCATAAAACACATCAGAGTCTGAAAGAGTCAAGAATGTAGTGGCCACACCCGTCTTGCCTGCACGTCCTGTTCGTCCAATACGATGCGTGTACGTGTCAATACTCCCATGCATATCAAAATTGATGACTTGGGCGACATTGGGTATGTCAATCCCACGCCCCGCAACATCGGTGGCAACAAGGACATTGTATCTTTTCGTCCTAAACCCCTCAAGACTAATTTCCCTCTGCTCCTGCGATTTTCCACCATGTAAGGTTGTAACACGATAGCCTGCCTTATCCAAGTTCTTGGCAACATTATCTGCATTCTTCCTAGTGTTAACAAACACAATTGCAGTCCTATCATCACCAAGTTCGTCAAGCAATCTCTGTAGCCTAGAAAACTTCTCCGATTCCTTTACCATCATCACATGTTGGGATATCAAATCGGTGGTCTTTCCAGCAGTGCCTATAGTTACCACAACAGGATTCCTCAGATACTTTCTAGCAAGGCGCTCCACTGCAGGCGGCATGGTGGCACTAAACATATAAGTGGTTCTATAAATCTTCTTCCCATCAAGCTCTTCATCTTCGTTTTCGGGTTTCAAATTGCTAGAAGGCATTGCATCCAACACGCCCATAACCTGTGGCTCAAATCCCATATCTATCATCCGATCAGCCTCGTCAAGAACAACATAATTACACTGATTGAGAACCGCATAACGCCTCTCCAAACAATCAATCAAACGCCCAGGCGTAGCGATTACAACCTCACACCCTTGCCTAATCCTAAACCCTTGTTCCTCAATGGACTGCCCACCAACAATGGAGACCACTCTGATCCCCAAATGCTCAGCAAATTTATTAGTTTCTTCCTCAATCTGCTGAGCAAGCTCGCGAGTGGGTGCCATTACAACGGCATAAGGCCCTTCGGCCTCGTTCTCTTCATTCATAGGAGGTAGCCTAGTAATGTAACTGAGCATAGGGAGAACGAAAGCAGCAGTCTTGCCAGAACCAGTTTCTGCAATCCCAATCACGTCGCGCTGTTGTAGGCCGAGTGGAATGGCCGCCATTTGAATAGGCGAAGGCTTCTTGTACCCGGCTTTCTCGACCGCCTTCAACAGCTCTCGACTCAATTTGCTCTCGTCCCAAGCCCTCATAGGGCTAGGAATCTTCGAACCCTTGTAGGAGATACTGAAATCCTCTCTGAAAATCCTCCAATCTCTCTCCCTCATTTCCTCGAGCTTCTTATCGCTCCAGTGCCGATCGACTCTCATGTCCAAATTGCCGTACTTTTCGGCAGCTTGTTCTTTGAGTTTCTGAGCCGCGGCCTCCTCCGGCCTCTCCTCCACCCCATCCTTCCGGCGAATCTCCTCCCGCGTCTCCTTCTCGTTCTTGGCCGCGAGCTTCTTCTGCTCGCGGCGGTCGACGCCGGCACGGAAGCCTCGTCCGAACAGGGGCTGAGCCTCGTGAGGGTTTTGGTAGAGCGCGTTCATGTCACGAGAAGTGTCCTCCGTGTTCTCCCAATCGAACGAGAATCTGAACTTGTCGCTGGGTCTGATAACTCGCTTCTTTGGCTTCTTCGACCCTAAGTACTGCTCTTTAATGGAGTCGAGCTCTTTCTCGCGCTCTCGCTCCGCCAACTTCTCCGACCGCGCGCGCTCGCGAGATTTGGCATCCTCTTCGCGCTCACGGTCTCTATTGCGTCGATCTCGGTCACGGTCGCGATCGTGATGGCGGTGGCGATCGGAATCGGAGCGTTTGTTGAGATCGCTGCTGTTGTGGTGGTTGCGGTTGTTGTTGTTGAAAGCGGAGGAGAGGAGGCTTTGACGGCTTTCGTTGATTTCGTCGGCTTCTTGTTGACGGCGTTTTAGGGCTAAGGCTTCACGTTCCGCTCTGGTTACGAAAACGGGTTTCACGGCGGAGCTTGTGACGTTGACGGCGGAGACGTCTTCAATTAAACTACGTTTCATGATGGAAGCCAGAGAGAGATTGGTTAAGTGCAGGAGGGGATAAGATTAGATTATATAGTGAGTGGCGCAAGTTCTAGAGCCTTCCAGAAACACAGGTCGGTGGGACTGTGCGTGCCCGAATCGGATTGGGGCTGTGTTATTTCTTGCGTTTGGCCCAATTTAGGGTGCGCTTGGGAGAAGAGTTTTTGATAGGTTATTTGAGGTGTTTTTGATACATATGTACATTAAAAAAGTGTGTAAAAATATATATAATGTTATTTAAAATGTGAGTTATTGTGTTATAACTAACATGCCAAACAAGGCATTAACTTTCGCAATAAGCGATAAACTCAAACCAGATTTTTCCAGCTATTATAGAATACACAGGATTTTTTTTTTAAATAATTATAAAACACAAACAATATCATTAGTTAGGCAACGTTTGAAACAAATTGCATTTCTAACAATTCGAGTCTACTGTAGTCGATTTCTGAGTGTTAAAATCGAGTTTACTGTACTCGATTTGCTTTGTTTTGCCAGTAACTGACGTGGCTGGAGGGTCCCACGTAAGCTAGAAATCGAGTTCAATGGAGTCGTCTTCTGCGCAAATAAAACGACTCCAGTGGAGTCGTTTTTCTGGGCTAGAAATCGAGTTCAATGGAGTCTTCTTCTGCGCAAATAAAACGACTCCAGTGGAGACGTTTTTCTGGGCTATAAAACAACTTCAGTAAAGTCGTTTTTTTGGGCTAGAAAACGACTCCACTGGAGTCGTTTTCTAGGAAATAAAAACTCAAACACGCGTCCCTCATCGCGCGCTACAAGAAAAAGTTCAAAAACAAAAACTCAAAACACTCACTCTTCAGTCTCTCTCACACTCACTCTCACTCTCTCACACTCTCTCACTCTCGGTCTCTCTCTCTCAGTCATCTCGCTCCTACAAGAAAAAGTTCAAAAACAAAAAACTCAAAACACTCACTCAGTCTCTCTCACACTCTCACTCTCGGTCTCTCTCTCAGTCATCTCGCTCCGTCGCCGTCGGTGTCCCTCTCGCTCCCGTCGCTCCTCTCCGCCTCGATCCGTCGCTCCGATTACCTCACAAAAAGTAAGGACTCTCTTTTTTCTGGGGTTATTGGTAATGCATGCATTGATTGTAACACCAGACCAGTTTGTTTGTGCATTTTCTTTTCCTCTATTGTAAAAACTGAGATCAGTTTTTTTTTTTTTTTTTTTTTTTTAATAGGAACAAAGGCATTTTATTTTCATGCTTATTTTTTATGATTTTCCGTTTTGTTCTTCATATATTGCTGATTGATTACCTTAATTGAGTTGATTTGTATTTATGATAGATAGCCTATCAAGGTCGTGCTTGCTGTCAATATGCATGTATACTCAACTATGAAAAAACCAAGTTGTTTGTGTTGATTATCAACTTTTAGCACCTTTATTTATTAAGTGGTTGAAAGTAAATGGGACTGTGAATTTCATGTTTCTTTCTTGATAATGGGACTTTTAATGGGTCAGTTTCAATTTTTGTTTTAGTTTCTGTTTGGTTAGTGAGAAAGTGTGAGGAAAATGTGAAGTGTAGGAGAATTATGGGTTTCATAAGTTTTGTCATCAGGTTCAGTTGTGTGGACCATTTTAGTTGCAAAACATGTTATCAGTAAGTCATTAACTGTATGGGAGCATGCTGCTTTGTGTTCTGTGTCTTTGGCTGAATTGGAGTTGCATTTGTTGTTTATTTTGAGTGATGAGAGTGTGTGATGTCTAAATTGAAGCTACATTGGTGGATAAGGTTGTCAATTTCATATGTTTTTTCTTTTGGACTGGGTTTTTGTATTTTGTAAGTGGACTTGATCGTTTTTTCTTTCTTAACTTTTTGCTCTAAACTGGAATTTACCACATAGAGGAGAATTCGATATCTTGAAGTATCAATTTGACACACACACACACACACACACACACACACAAAAACAGTTAAGAGTGATGTGATATGAGTCTTGCAGTTAAAGGCTTAATATAATTTTGGGATTGAGTTTATAATATGGTTTTTTTTTTTTTTTTTTCTTTTTTGGGGGGTTCTGATAAAATGTTTGGAAAGCTTAAGGTTGTTTAATGTGATTTGAATCGAGGTTTTCATTGTTGGATTTTTATAAGAGAGAAGTGAAAGTGAAGCAATGGGAGAAAGCGTGGGCACATGTATTGGGTACTTTCTTTTGAGGAATTGAAGAAGTGGGCACATGTATTGGGTTACAATTAAGCAAAATTAGCTGTAATTTATCTGGTTCTTCAAACCTTTCAATTTCACTCGTGTGCATTAAAAAACATGGAACCTTCAAAACCTCGGATTTTGTTGATGATTATATTGTTGGCTTGTTGCTGATCATTAATCTTTGTCCATGCTTACCTACCCCTCTATGCATTTATTTTGCTCTGAATATATAGGACGACTTTTTTTGGCTTTTATGGAGCTCATGTGTTTTGACAGAGATATGACGTAGACAGTAGCTGACTCGTGCTTAATGGTTAGAGCAACTGCAATATGTTTTGAATCTAAAACTTAGAACTTTCATCAAGTTGTTGAGTGTTTAGGAATCATTTTTCATTTTTAGAAGATCGTTTTATGGATTTTAACCAATAAAATTGACCAAACCTAGTCCTTTTCCATGGCTAGAATTTAGTAGTGATTTGTCCTATTAGAGTATTATTGTTGGAGTTTGCTTTTCTTAGGAGGAAAACAATTATGCTATTTGCAGAGTTAATTATTGGTAGGAAGCTCTCATGATTTATTTCTTTCAGATAAATCACTATCTAATAGACAATTAGCCAATCACAATTTGTACATTGGTACAACTAGTCATTATTTTTTTTTCCGAAGAGTATAAATGTTTGTTTATATGTTTCAGTTTATTCTGTTTTTAAAGATTTTGGGATAAGCATGATCACCCCGTACTATTTTTTTTGGTTGAGAAAATGATAAACATGATTACCCCATACTCTTTAGCTGGTATTGATCATGACCTGCTGAGTCACATTTTAATTGATCATGATCCTTGCCAATTTATGTTCAACATGTGCTTATATTTACTCTTGACTCCCTAAACTCCGTGCAGTATGGCTGATGTTCCTGCTCAGAGTCATGATGAGTTCGAACCTAGTCCCAGTGACAAATCGGTGTTAAGGTTTCTAAAAACTCATCGATCGTGCGCTGTTTGGGAAGGCAAGGTAAAATTAAAACCGACCACGTGCTGAATATTCTCTTCTTATCCTTTTTTACATTATGTTGAAATTTTTTTTTTTTTCCATTTCTAAAATTCTAAGTTTGTCAATGGTATTACTAGGTTTGAATGCATAGTCATGCCCATTAGTTGGGTTAAGTTAGATTGGTTTGTCAAATACCAATAAAACTTAACATCACGCCCCTTAACCCCAAAATGCATATATCTTTCTAGAACCATGAATTTATATCCAACAAAGCTAAGAAAATTTATCCAACCTACTAACATCTTAGGTATGATTTTTGTTAGGAGACTAAAGAACTATTATCTTATACCCCACAATCAAACAACTCATTAGAGACTAGAACCCAAATTTCAACTTTGGGGGCCAACGAATGAAGTATTAACTTTTTTTATTTTTTGATATTAAGAAAAAAAATACTAAGATTCAAGATTAAACAAATTAATGAAAAAATGAAACTCCTATCTATTCATTGTTGAAAAAAATTTTGACAGCCTTTCAAGAATCATCTAACCACCACTTAGAAAATTGAAACAAAAGCTCTCAATCTAGCCGGCAACAATAAAACCAGCATTGAAAACCTTCAAAGTTCTAAGTTCTTACACTGACCTGTGATAATTAAGCATTCAAAACTCCATTAATGCTGGCTATATGTGGTCAATTATTTTAATTATTTTTGAGAGAGAAAAAATTATCATACAATTGTTTGTATGATATAAAATTGTCAGATAATAATTTCAAATGGGTCTTTTTATAATTAAGTATTACATGAATAATATTTGGTTATTACTTATCAATTTAGTAAATGTTTGATAGCTCTGCACTGTGCACTAGCATTTTATCAAATGTATCAAGTGCATTACATCCTTTTATTTTGCTCCTGTTGTTGCTTTTTTTTTATTTTTATTTTTTTTGGGGATATGTTAATTTCCCTTTATAACAGCTATATTTTTGTTTTTTGGGATCAATAGCTACAATCACATATACAAAGGTTATGACATATTACATTTCATCACCATGGTTCTATCATGTGCAGGATCCGGGGGCACTTAAATGCCGTGGTCGTAATGACGAGCTTCGAAAACGACGCCCCATAGTTGTGGATGATCGCGTCATCGATATCGTCAAGAGAGTTGGATTAATTGGGTTGTATAGGACCCCATGTAGAGAAATTGATAATAACTTGATAACGGCCTTGGTTGAGCGATGGCGGCCTGAAACCCACACCTTCCACCTGCCATGTGGCGAGACAACAATCACATTGCAAGATGTGGAAGTTATTTTCGGGATTCCAATTGATGGTGAGGCAATTGTTGGAATAACTGATTTGACATGGGAAGCTGAATGTCAGAGTATGCTTGGAATTCCTCCTACTGGAAATGTGCTTAAAGGACAAAGGATCCTAATTAAGAAGCTACTAGAAAAAATTGACCACGGGTTGCCTAATGATGCAGCAGAGGTGGTTGTGCATCAATATGCACGGTGTTATATTCTAACACTGCTGGCAGACACAATTTTCGCCGACAAGTCTGGCGATCGGGTGCATATGATGTGGTTGCAGATGTTGACGGACCTTCGCAATCCACGTCAGTACAGTTGGGGGAGCGCTTGCCTTGCATGGTTGTACAGAAAGTTATGCAGGGCAACCGACAGAGATGCCAGTCAGATTGGTGGGGCCTTACTACTGGTTCAGTATTGGGCATGGTTCAGACTCCCTTTTTTGTGCCCAAGGAAGGAGGACCTCCCACCAGATGATGCATATGGCCCACCATTTGCCCCTTCTCCACTGTCCATTAAGTAAGTCTCTTCCTTGATCGATTCTGAAAATTGGAATAGAAAATATAATTTTAACTGCCTCTATTCCTCAAATCTTGAAAATTAATAAGATTTTTATTTATTTTTATATATCGTTTTACAACCACTGAGGTCATATGTTATTATTGATGTATAATACAAGTGTTATTAATTTCTAACTCCACCACTAATCATATGTTTAGATAATCATTGTTTGGTATAAACTTAGTGGTATGTAATGTTAAATTTACGATTGCCCATCATTTATTGTTGTTGATTACTTCAAATTCTCAATTCCAAGTAACACCCTCTCTTTCTTAATTGTAGGACTGTGTGGGTCATGACCACGAAAAATAGCCCCCAAGAAATCTGTTTGGTTCGGTACCGTCAGCTATTAGATTGTATGCGTCCCAACCAGGTACCCAAATTGTGTTCCTTCTATTGTTTATGACTATTGTATTTATTGCTTGTAAAATAGCTCATACTCGAAAATAATGGAACATTGCATAATGTACTGCCCTTTTATTTGGCTATTTCAGGTGGTGTGGGAACCATATCAAGATGACTTAGCCCACCTGCCTCCGTTCTGTGTCGCAGGAAGGGACGTATGGACGGCGAGGGTGCCGCTTGTATGCTTTTGGCTTGTAGAAAGACATACACCGGACCGTGTTCTTCGTCAGTTTGGGATGGTACAAGAAATTCCCGTATATGTTGATACTGACGACGCCCTTCATGCCATAGACCTGAGGGGGAAGATAGACGTGATTTGGGGGGACCAACATCGTGGCCATATCCAAGTATGGAATAGTCGAGCACGAGCTCTATGTCATGGAGCACGACTACAGGGTGCTATGTCGCCTGCTCATCCGTACTTCGGTTGGTATGATAGGGTGACTTGGAGGTTCGTCGACCACACTTCCGCTTCACTTATTCTTATGGTAATCGCTTTGACCTTTCTTTTCAATTTTTGTTGCGTATCACCAGTTTTTTTGTTAGATGTATTAATTGTATTTTTGTACTTGCAGGTTGCCAGTCACAAGCAGATGTTGACGCAGTATACAGTAGGCAGTTCCATGTACAAGCAAATCTCAGCTTTACTTAAATATGTGGAACACCTTCATCGTATGGCTGCCAAACTTCCCTCGGAAGAGATCGATGGGGCAAATCCAGATGCGGCAGAAGATACTGGACAACCAAGCACAAGCTCAAATCGTGCCAGCCATAGCCATGGTCACCGTGGTGCACCCCATCAGGCTGTCAGTAGGACGGATCCCCCTCTACCCCCACATGCATCTCCTACGCCAGAACTCCCTCCACCCCCACATGCATCTCCTGCCCCAGAGTTCCCTCCACTGCCACATGCATCTCCTTCCCCAGAGATCCCTCCACGTACTACTCATGTAGTTCCTAACCTAGAGATCCCTCTACCCACTACTCATGCATCTTCTTACCCCGAGATCCCTTCACACACCTCACATACATTTTTTGACCCCGCTCATCTTTCATTTACTCCGCCATCCTTTGATCTCGGCTATGATTTTAGTCAGACCCCTCCTGTCATGCACACTCTATCCTCCTCGTACAGCATTGGTCATATAGACCATGTACCACCCCATAGTCACTCCATGTCATTCATGCCCACTCCTAGACTGCGTATAGATCCCATGACTACGGGCGTCACTCACATTTCGTCTGCTACACCATCCTCCCCCGCAGTTGTAGGATCTTCAGTTGTTGGGTTACAGTCACCCCCACAAGGTCGACCTAAACGCACAACAAAAGCACCTCCTTGTGGGACAGGTGGTCACAAAGCAGGACACAAGGCTGGCCCCGCGGTATGACAACTCATTTAATGTAATTAATATTGAGTAATTGTTGTTAATGCTATTCTAATTCATGTAATCTATTGTTTGGTTGTAACTCCATCTTTGTAGCAACGCGAGGAGCCTCACCAAGGAGATGCAGTACCCCCTCCCCCACCTACCAAACATTATACGAGACAGCATAAACGTAAAATGCATTAGGATCAGCACGCCATCTGCATCAAACGCAAAACTTGTATCCTTATTATGCCCTTTAAATATATGTTTTTTACGTTGAAGGTGCCCTTTATAGAATAAACTTCATGTAAGACTTGTTACTTTAATATAAATAGTCACACCTGGACTTTACCTTAACAGATTTTTCAGGTTAATACAATATTCTCAGAGAATGCGTTTGATGCTGTTTTTTTATTTTGGAGCTGTAGCAGATGTTGGGGAAAGCACCCTTTTCCCGCTTAAGTAAGCATTGCTTTCGATATGTAGTACACAGTGTTCTCGCTTGTGGGACTTGTATTTCTTGCATCTTAGGAATTCAAACTATCTTGAACAAGTTTAAATTTTATGGAAACCATGAATGTAGAACTCAGGGATTATCATTACAATGTTTTACATGAGAACAATTGTAAATGATGCTTCTAAAGTTTGTTAGTTACTCTCATTGGGAGGATACTTGCAATTACTAGATTTCTCAATGTCAGCAACTTTCTAACAATAGCATGAAATTGTAAGGCTTGTTTGGATCAAATTCAAGCAAATTTAAATCTCTGAAATTTTGGCCCAATTAACATGAATCTGAAATTTCATAGTGGGATTAATGGATTATACCCTTTTTTGTTGTGTTGTAATAATATCCAAACGGAATGTGATTATAATGTTTTGAAATGTGTTAATTTTCCTTTACCATAGTTGATTGCTAAAGCCCATCCACAATGTGGAATGGGGTGTGGAGAGATGATAGTTACAATAAAGAGGAGATAAATTAGGTAGGAATTTTCATTGATGCTTTTTAAGATTTGAATTAGATTTTTTGTCCTCATGTTACGTTTTGACCCTTGTATCTGACAATGCCGCATTGTTTTTGTTACATACGAATTGGGTCTAGGGGGTTAAAAGCAGGAAAAGAGAGACACTCATCGATTCGGTTAATGATTTGCAGGTTAGTGTAGTTAGTGTCGGGTATTCACAGTCGGAACTTCTTCAGAAAGAAGTATTCTTGGTATAATTGGTAGATTCCATATCCAAGTCAAAAGAATCTATGTCACATCTTGAGGCAGTTTACTTCCTTCGGCCCACGTCAGAGAATATCCTGCATTTGCGGCGACAGCTAGCTAGTCCTAGATTTGGAGAGTACCACCTATGTAAGTTTTGTTAAATTGCCTTATAATTTCAGAGGAGCAACAATGCCATCTTGCCACTGAAATTGTACTTAAAAAGTTTCAAAATTTACGTTAGTGATTTTTAGCTGTTGATTTGAAGCTTCTTTGTGTGAATACTGAATTTCGTACAGTTTTCTCAAATATATTGAAGGATACTCAGATTCATAATTTAGCTGATTCAGATGAACAGGAAGTTGTCCAGCAGATTCAGGTAACTCTTTCACTGACTAAACACTGTTTTGCATTTACAAAAAAAAAAATTGTGGTTGATATTTTACTTTACTGTTTTTCATTTTAGCTATTCTGAAAATTCATATTCAGCTCAAATTTGGAAATATATCATAACTGAAAACAGGATGAAAACTTGGGAAAAAATGGGTAAGCTTATAGTATCATTAGCACGTCATTGTCACAGGCTAGTATCAAAGTTCATTTTTTTTTTAATGTGTAATTTTTTTTAAAATTGAAAATTCAATAATTACAACAGGGGAGGGGGGATTTGAAACCTGGATGTCATAGACACAATAGGAGATCTGTTTTCAGAATTTCATGCACGCACATGTGTAGTTTTTTTTTTTTTTCCAAGAAACTGATTGATGATATGTGTATTCATGATATTTTGTATCATTATTTATTATATTGGATGCAGTTTCTTCCTCTAATTTTAGGTACATAGAAACCTGACTTTTATTCTTTTTTTGGGATGTATCAGAGGCTGATGTACCAGCAGGAAAGTGGACTTTTTGATTTCAGACGAATGGAAGTTTCCCCATTGTTGCTGGTAATTGATAGGAGGGATGACCTTGTGGCCCCGTTGCTGAACCAGTGGACCTATCAGGTATTTGGGGTTGTCAGTACAGGTTTACCATTTGTATGAGAAATGCCTCTTTGTTTTGATGTATGGTTTTATTATTTATTGAACTTATTTATTATATCATGTTCCATAGGCAATGGTTCATGAATTGATAGGTATTCAAGACAACAAGGTCGATTTGAGAAACATTGGCAAACTTCCAAAGGATCAACAGGTTGCATTGCATTTCCTTGTATAGTGCACATATTTATTTTATGGTTTACGTTGCTAAGAAAATGATCTTTGTTCAATTCACACTCACAGGAGGTTGTGTTGTCATCAGAGCAAGATGCCTTTTTCAAAGCTAACATGTATGAGAATTTTGGAGATATTGGGATGAATATCAAGCGACTGGTAGATGAATTTCAGCAGATTTCAAAGAGCAACCAGAGCATCCAGACAATAGGTTTGTATGAGACTTGATAAATTCAGATTTACAAGATATTTTGTTACTAAATTAGCACTGTTGCTTGTGGTATAATATTCCATCATTCCAACATTTTGAATTTCTGCAGAAGACATGGCCAAATTTGTTGACAATTACCCTGAGTACAGAAAAATGCATGGAAATGTTTCAAAGCATGTGACATTGGTCACAGAAATGAGCAAGATAGTTGAAGAGAGAAAACTCATGTTAGTTTCACAAACAGAGCAGGATTTGGCGTGTAATGGTGGTCAAGTGGCAGCATTTGAGGTAGTGTAATCAATTGTATACTGTCTTGTTTTTCTCTAAATATTGTTTATGTTAGATATATGTTTTTGTAGATAAGTTATAATAGAAATTATTATAACACGCATAAGTATGGATTTCACATTTGTAGTCCCACGGCAATCAGTTTTTACAAATTGAGGATATGATATAATTTTCTGGACAGCTATATGATCATGAATCAAGCACAATGAGTAGATTATCCTTGCAAAGAAGGTTGAAGAAAAGGATGATGTCTTGGATGAATTTGTTGTATGCACATACACTCATCAGACATTAAGATGGGTTATGTTATTTACCCAATGTTCAAATATGGTGGGGAAATGAATTTACAAATAGGAAATTGTTAAAATATATTTAAAAAAAATGATGACCTGGTGACATGGGAAGTTTTTGAATATTTCTGTGTATATAACAGGTATTGAAACTTTTGCTGTGCTGGTTATTACATATATTTTGATCAGGATTTTTTTTTTTTCTTTTTTTTTTTCTGGTGTGTTGTATGGTGAATCAATATTCAGCAGCATCTTTTGCTTGTTTTGATTGGCATTGTGTCCAATTATATACGACTGTTGCATTCTAGTCATCTTCCAAATTGCCAACGGCGCAAGCCGAATTACACCATCTTTGCCTTCAGGCAAACACAGACAATCGGTCATATAACCAAGCTGCTTGTAGATTGCCGCTGAAATGTACTACCTGATTCTTTTTACTTACTAAAGGAGGTTGGTTGTGATATCAATCTCTCTCTCTCATGCAAAGCATACATACGAAAAAAAAACCTGTAAAACAATAAAACTGATGGGACAACACCTATCAAATTTGATTGTGTTAAATCATTTTTTTATATATAAAAATCATAACAATGTATGGATTTAAACCGCTCAAAAAGAATTATAGAATTCAACAATAGATAATTTTCAAATCTCATTTAAATCAGAGAAGAAAATTAATTTATATCTTTACTTATAGAAAAGTTGAATTGTAAATAGTATTACATAGCCTATCAAAAAAAAAAAAAAAGTATTATATAGGTAATGACTCACCGTATTAAAATAAATTAGTATGCTATGGATAAAAGTATAGAAGTAAAATTGAAATATTTTTGTACACGTATAATAAGAAAAATGTTTAATATGTGTTTTATATGTTTAAAAAAATTCTTAATATATTTTAGTGTATTTTTGTTTGGTACAATGAATATAATTAAAAAAAAAAAGGAGTACGTGTGATATACAAAATATATATATATATATATTACTTATATTTGACTAACTAGAATTTGTTAGTGTTCTATTACTTCTCGCTCTCTGCCTGACTAGTTTCTAAGACATAATCTCTCATGATACTCGTGTTAGAATCATCGACCATCTACAAGGAGGAGATAAAAAATTGCAAACAAAAGTTGAAGAAAAAAAACACATAAATAGGATAAAACTGAAAAAAATAGTTAAATTTAATTGCTGACCTTAACGGCTACTCTCTTCAGGTTGTCCCATTCAAAATCCTTTTTACAATAGGCAGATCGAACCTATAATAAAATTCCGAAGTGCCTCTTGTTGCTTGTATACATGGCTCAGAATTGTGAGAAATGCCCAACTAAACTTGTGTGCATGTCCTAAATGTGAATATATGAAGCTCCCATCTTTTTGGACAATGTGGCATCTTGGCCATTTATTATGTTTCATGAATGCAAGTAAGAGGTTAATTGCATAAATCTAGAAGCAAGTCCTCCCATCTTTTTGGACATTGTGTTGCTTGAACAAGTCCGCTAACAACATTTTAAAAAATTGTATTTCTAAAATTGTATTTCTAAAATCGTTGTTAATGTGAATGGTCAAAAAACATTTTAAAAACTTTGAATACTTTGTCATGGAATTTTGGAATTCCAGAGTTTGGACATTAATTATATTGAGTCAAGTTCTGGAAGCAAAGACAAAGAATTATGTCTCCAACAATTTGACGTAACTCAGAACTAATGAAAATGATAGTGTTATATCAAGTCAACATACCTAGAGTTATGACAAATTCAATGATAATTCATTGGATATAGAATACTTCAGTTCCTCAACAAAATTGTTGGAGACAAAATGACAAATTCAGTTCCTCAACAAAATTTGAAGTCTCTTTCACACAAAATAGGAAAAACAAGTTCATTAAATTATATAATGATAATTCATTAGATATAGAATACTTCAGTTCCTCAACAAAATTGTTGGAGACAAAATGACAAATTCAGTTCCTCAACAAAATTTGTAGTCTCTTTCACACAAAATAGGAAAAACAAGTTCATTAAATTATCCAATGATAATTCATTGGATATAGAATACTTCGATTACAAGTTCATTCAATGATAAACAAAATAATAATTGTCCGCATACAACATAGTAGTAATAATTGTCCGCATTCAACCTAGTAGTAAGTTCAAATACACAATAAACCCTACCCCAATTGACATCTACAATGCCATTCCAAAATCGAGTTTCTGCATGCCTGAAAAAGTTCAAATATTGTTGTTAGATACCAAAAGCGAAAACATACGCACTAATATATGCAACTTGGCTAATTGATACAATCATGACATTTTATATAAAAGCATCCCTAGACAACCTGTTATGTTTTGTCTTCATTTTTAATAGTCAGTGAGTTTTTTGCTCTGTTAATACCTGTTTCCTGATTTTTGTGGTATAAATATGCTCAGCAATAAATGTACTACATTGCAATGCCTTCTACTCTGAACAATATAAATTTATGGCACTTTTGACAACTTTGCTAATTGATACAATCATGGCATATTATATAAAAAGCATTACTTACCTAGTTTGGATCGTTACTACTTGTCGAAGCCCCACGAGAAAGCGGACATCTTCTACGGTTATGCCCAGGTTGATGACACAGTCCACAGCTCTGCTTCTGTTGAATCTCTCTCAAGTTAGAATCTGGCCTCCGGCTTCCTCGTTCTTGCCGAACCCCATCCATCTCATTCCGTATCCTAGATGCCACAGGTCGACCTTTGCCCCGCAACAAGTTTGGGTCAGGCACCCACTTTGGACCGTCCACATCCCTCCACAATGTCTCTGACAGTGGCACCGCAAATGCATGTGAGTAGGTGCGAATGGCGTTCTCCAAACTATAACATGGGTCAATATATGTAGTCGCATCTTGCCCCATGTGCTGAATAGCTTTAATTGCATGTGAGCAAGGGATTTTTCGATTTTGCCACTTTCCACAACGACATGTTCTGGCCATTAGGTTTACTTCCTGACTATGGTGTCCCCCTCCAGAATTATAGATGTTGTATGCAGTAATTACTTGATATATACCATTCAGATTATTATACGCTGTTATTTGGTGTGAACAAGATTTTTGCAGGTTTTTTTCATAGATTTTTAAGGCATATGTACTCCATACCTTGCCAATTGAGAGATCATGAGTAATTTCTTTGTGTCGATCATGGAAATATGCAACAAGTTTGTTCCAAGTGAATTCAACCATTGCAGCAATGGGTAGGCCACGAGCACCTTTGAGTACTCCATTGAAGCACTCCGAGACATTGGTTGTCATAGCCCCATAACGGTATCCACCATCATATAGCTGGGTCCACATTTGTAAATCAATGTTCATTAGATATGTGTATGGCATGATGGATGAGTCGGGTTCACTTTCTTGTCGCTCGGTTCTCCGTTTCTTCCTAATGGCCTCATTCTCGGCTTCCTGGATAGGTTGCATATGCAACTCAAATTTAGCTTCCTGAGTCGCATACCCCGCTTGCAAGGCCAATGACTTTAAAGTGGCGTCCTGAAAATGCGTGTTGAAGTTACTAGCAACATGTCGAAGACAATATCTGTGAATTACTCGTACTCGTCCATCATCATCTCTAGGCCAGTTTGCAATTGCATTTTGAATACCCAGATGTCGGTCAGAAATTATGCAGATGTCCTTATCTACTATCACATCCCCCAGTGCAGTCCTGAGGCGTTCTAAAAACCACCTCCAACTAGCCCCTGACTCTTTGTCCACAACAGCAAAGGCAAGAGGCAAAACCTTGTTGTTGGCATCGGTGGCCATTGCAATCAACAACACCCCTCGATATTTACCATACAAATGGGTCCCATCAATACTGATCACTGGCTTACAATATTTGAATCCTTCAATGCATGGAGCAAAAGCCCAAAATATATAGCGCAATATTGTATCACCGAACTCATCCCTAGGTATGGTGTGACACCAGAACTGAGTGCCAGGTTCTTGATCCAAGTATGCCAACAATACCTTTCTCAACCTTTGGTAAGACTCTTCCCAACCCCCAAATATCTTTGCAATAGCTCGTTGTTTTGCATCCCATATCTTATAGTAAGAAAGGTTATGCCCATAATACTTCCCTTGAATGAAATGTCTGAGATGATAAATTGTTGCCGTATGTTTTTCTTGCAACAATGGAACAAATTCTGCTGCAAGAAAATTACAATCCATCATTCTACCATCAAGGGCCGTGCCAAGGGGTATACAACTGTGAGGACCCCTATAAGATGTGACCATCCATAGACCATATTGAGGCTTCTCGACTGCCCCAACATACCACATGCATGATTCATCGACGCACTTCACAGACAATCTACTTTTGTTTGACCTAATAGTGATAATGTTTCTGTTATGCTTTGCGGTATAAATTGTTAATGCACGTTTCACCGCCTCTTTATTCGCAAAAATCAACCCTTTCGCAAAATTCATGTCCGCATTCCAAGAAGAACCAAATGCTTGCTGAACAACTTCAGGATCAACCATATTTTCCCAAGTATTTTCATAAAATGATGAGGAAGGAGGTTCATAAACGGGGGTCGTATTTGTAACATGTTGAACTCTGACATTAGTGTTCGCATCATCTTCATCACATTCAGCCATATCATCAACATCAGGAATTGGAGAAATTTCATGATCATCAACACCCCTGTCAAAGTCGTCATTGTCAATCCTCTCTTCGTACTCATCTCTATCATCAGAATCTTCCCCAAAACAGTCTTCATCTTCATCTTCAACTATTGGAACTGTAGACGATTCACCTCGATGTGTAGAAAATTGATTTTCATATCTATTTCCAAGTTCGCTCTCAATTGTTGCTGGTGTCTCTTGAAAAGGGGGTGTATAGCCTCCCAATGTGGTGCACCGATCATCTAGGACTGCAAACTGTAGAGATGTAGTTGTTTGTACCATTTCTTCCTCTACACCAACTTCTGCACGTGGCTCCAAAGTGACATACAACTCAAAATCTGCTGCTTTTTCCCATTTTTGCATCTTACTAAACATGAATTTCACAAGTTTGTCTTCTGTTATCTCCATATATCTGTAATTAATGCATTGATTGAGGACTTCATATGGAGAACGGAAAGTAATATGTATGTCATGCAAAGTAGGGTTTAGTTGCAATTCTTCCATGATTTTTTCTTTCAGCTCAGTCAGGGTCTTTAGTTTATGGCGTATCATCATATAATAACATTGGATGCCCGGACCTTGAAATGAGGCTCCGTCATAAGGGTTGGTATTGGTAAGGGGTCCACCGTAATATATATTTATAAGGATCATTGTCAACCTATATAGATCATCAAGTGCAATTGTGTTAGTCACAAATTTATAACGCTCAATCAACATCAATCACAAAACTGTGCGTATGAAATGCCAACAATACTAACCTCAACCAAATTTGCATATACTCACCTTTAGTAATCTTACAAAAATAGTCATTACCAAATTCATATCCATTGAAATATTTGTTACAAATCCTAAGAGGTGTATATCTTGAAATAATTTATGGTAAAAAGACTACAAATACTATCTTAGGTATCAAACTCATAATTCATTTCATATTCATGATAAAGACCTAAAAGTACTAAATATTCCTAACAATCACAATATTTAGTACTAAATATTCCCAATAATTAATCACAATAGTAATTTAAAAAAAAAAACTTAGCATATATTATCACAATATTTACACTAACAAACAAAACAAATATTCCCATTTGTTGTAATAACATAATTAATCACACAAAATATTTGATACTAAATATTCCCAATAATCACAATATTAATTTTTAACAAAAAAAACATAGCAAATAATTTAATCACAATATTTACACTAACAAAAAAAAATTCCCAATATGTTGTAATTTTAATCACAATATTTTAGTACTAAATATTCCCCAATATTTAATCATAATATCTAGTCATTATATAGATATTTTTGCTTAAGTAGATTCATGATCATATAAATGTGTATATAATATGTGTCCAAAAAAAACTAGCAAAATAATCACAATATATTAACAAATAAATTAATCACAGTATTTTACACTAACAAATAACAAAAACTAAACTTTTCCTAATATGTTCTAAATTTTTCTTCAAAAAAATACTAACAATAATCACAATATTATAAACACATTACCTGAGAAGTGTTTTGTGAATACAAGTGCTCTAGGAAGGTTGTTTATGAAGAGGAGCTGTTTGTTTTACGAAGAGGAGCTGAAGGTTTGAGGAGGAAAAAAAGAGCTGAAAGTAAAAAAAGTGCTGAAAGTGTTTATGAGAAGAAAAAAAAAGTGCTGAAGGTGGACCGGGTAATAGATCTCAGCATTTCCCATGGCAACACGTGGAGGCATGGGAAGAAAATAGTTCTCAGAAATAGTTCCCAGCGTCCAAGAGGTTCACGTGCATCTGCCATGGATGGGACTGGGATGAGACTGGACAGAGTGAAAGGGGACAGCACAACAGAAATCGAGTCCAGTAGAGTCGGTTTCTGTACATAGAAACCGAGTCCAGAGGACTTGATTTCTATGTACAGAAATCGAGTTCAGAGAACTCGGTTTCTATACATAGAAACCGAGTCCTCTGGACTCGATTTCTGTACATAGAAATCGAGTCCTTTGGACTCGGTTTCTGTACACAGAAACCGACTCCCTCTTGGTAGCACGCCTCTTCCACGTCAGCTGCTGACAAAGCAGAGAAAAACAGAACAGTGAAATCGACCACAGTGTACTCGAATTGTTAGAAATGCAATTAGTTTGAAAGTTTGCCTAACTTATGAAATCGTTTGGGTTTGATGGCTATTTTCCCTATTTCCCCGAATACACAAGAAATTGCATGCAATGATGCTAACACGGAAAAAGAGACCAGATATTGCAGATACAGAGCAAACATTGACTCTACACCATGCCCAGTCAATCAAAAATTCAAAGAGACAAATATCTTAATATTATATAATATAAATAAAGAAGATGGATAGGTATTGAAAAACAAATATCACCTTTTAAACAAAAAAAAGAGAATAAAACTAAATATCACCAGCACAGTCAAACACGTGATCAACTTTTGAAGATCATGAATTAATTTATAATATAAATAAGTGGATATTTATGCAGTAGTAAACACAACCTCAGTTTTTCCAAGTTTTATAAATCTGCTTTAAGGTGGTTGTATATATTTCAATAATTTATTTTTGTGATAAAGTAAAAGGAAAAATAATACAAATCTAAGAATAAATAAAAACACCAATAGATTTGATAGGTAAAAATAATAAACAAATATTGAATATATATAAAAAGAAATCTGCAAATAATTAAAAACTCACATATCAAATATGTAAAGGATGAATGATTTAGATCAAATTTTATGTTTGACACAATCTCCTTAAAGTAGATTTCGCCCCTCACACAATTACTGTAGTGCTTTAAAACTCACGGACGTCTGCCTTTCAGGATAAAATGATATACAGTATGAAAACGAAGAACACAATGTCGTGCTCTGCGAACTCCTCAATGTCTCTTTCTCTCTCTTTGACACGAAATGAGATGTACAAAATATTCTCACTGGAAGAGTTTTATGAAAAAAGTGGTTTTTATGAATAAGGGACTATGAAAAATTATACGTTACTGAACAGACACTCTGTTTTAATAATAACTGCTGTGCATAGACTAACAAGCTCAAAAATTAAAATTGATGGTGTTACCAAAAAACCAACTGCTAAACTCATCCATATAGCTCGTCCACAGAAAAGCAGACTCCATTCGTTGTAAGCTCGTCCATCCGTCTGTCCAGATGGACGGGCTCGTCCAAGGATTCACTCGTCCATCAAATTAGTGAGATGGACGAGTGTTCTGAAAATCTCCTTTGCACGCCACTTTTCTATTAAAACTATAACCGTTCTTCCTTTGAAAACGGTTATAATCAACAGAACTCAAATGAAATAACCTCCAAAGCAGTTATGGGAGTTACCTCATAATCCTCCAAACTACACAACGCTTGGAGAAATAACTACCTCAGAAAAAACTATATAAAGGCTCTTCTATAGAAACGTAAGGGGTAATTAGAGAAATTTTCGAATAAAGAACTTTTCCTTATACTGAGAATTACAAATTCACTGACTTCACTATCGGAGGATTTTTGGCCGGCCTCCACCGGTCTCTTCTGTCTTTTTGTTTGTTACTTTCAGGATTTTGCTTGTAGATCGTTAACGCCCGGAAATTTTAGCCCACTGATTCATTGACTTCATCGGTTGGTGCCGTCTGTGGGAAAGGATAGAATTTTTTACGTTTGAATTTCATCGTTGAATTCTGTAATTTCTTTCTCCGACAAAGGGCTGAAATGGTCCGGACAAGATCGAGGGCCACCAGTCTAGGCCTTCAACAGAGCAGAGATGCCTCTAGTAACCCTCATCATGACCGTCAATCGACGCCTGCTATGCATCCTTCATCAGCCCAACACATGCAATCCATGGCCGCTGCCATGGCAAAACTAACTCGCCAAAATCAAGATTTGCGGAGAAAGATTAATCTCAGGAGGCAACGGCATGAGGCCCGTGGAGAGGAGCGAGAACAAAGTCAGAAAGATGAAAGAAATGTTGAACCAGAAAGTCAATCAAGGGGCACCGCTTCATGGAGGGTACCACATTTGGAGAGGGAGGTGGACCAGATGAGGAAGGTTATGGATGAGATGAGGGAGAATATGAGGAGGACTAATCCTGTAGAAGATTTAGTTTACAGAACTGATTCACCCTTTACAGCATCCATCAATGGCCATCCCTTATCACTAAAGTTCAAGATGCCTTCCTTGGACTCATATGATGGCACGCGTGACCCCTTTGACCATATCACTACCTTTAAGACTACCATGCATCTTCAAGGGGTTCCGGATGAGATAATGTGTAGAACATTTCCAACTACCCTCAAAGGGCTTGCGAGAGTTTGGTTCAGCAAAATACCCCCGAATTCAGTAAGTTCTTTCGAGGAGTTGAGCAAATTATTCGTTAATAATTTCATTGGAGGATAGAGACATAAACGTTCCTCATCTAGCTTACTAACCATAGAGCAAGGAGAGAATGAAAGCCTGCGTTCCTTCATCAAACGCTTCAATAGGGAAGCATTGACCGTGGACGAGGTAGATGACAAGCTACTATTGGCTGCCTTCCATAACGGGGTCAATTTTGATTTGTTCATACACAAACTTTATGAAAAAGAGCCTCAGTCCATGGCCGAACTCATCCATTCAGCCAAAAACTTTATGAACGCAAAAGACGCGATCATAGTTAAGAAGAGGAAGAGAATTGAAAGAATGGAAGCAAATCCCGCCCATCACTCTAAGCAAGCCCCTCATCCAAAGAAGGGGCAAACAAAAGATAAGAGAGACTGAGATAGCAAGAAACCAAGTTCTTCAACGCGGAATCAACAATACACCCATTTGAACGTACCACTCGAGCAAGTCCTTATGGAAATTAAGGACGAGCCTTCTTTGAAGTGGCCAAAGAAGATGAAAGGAGATCCCAACAAGCGTAATAAGAACAAGTATTGTCGCTTCCACAGAGATCATGGGCATGATACGGACGAATGTTTTGATTTAAAGCAGCAGATTGAAAATCTCATTAGGCAAGGGAAGCTGAGAAATTTCCTTGGACGAGACTAGAAGGACGAGAAGCTGAAGGGGAAGGTAGAGGAATCGTCGCGACCACCGCTTGGAGAGATAAGAGTCATCATAAGGGGAAATTCAACAGGACAGTCGTCCAAATCAAAGAAGGCATACCTAAAAGTAGTGCAGAGTGTCCAACTCTCTGGACGATCATCGAGAGCAAGGACCACGGACGAACAAGCAGTCACTTTCACGGACGAGGATGCCGAGAATGTCATCACCCTCATGACGATGCTATTGTCATTACCCTCCTTATTGCTAACTACAAAACTAGAAGGGTGCCAGTAGACAATGGGAGCTCGGCTGATATTTTATATTATCCAGCCTTTCAGCAGACGATCATCGAGAGCAAGGACCACGGACGAACAAGCAGTCACTTTCACGGACGAGGATGCCGAGAATGTCATCACCCTCATAATGATGCTATTGTCATTACCCTTCTTATTGCTAACTACAAAACTAGAAGGGTGCTAGTAGACAATGGGAGCTCGGCTGATATTTTATATTATCCAGCCTTTCAGCAGATGAGGTTGGGACGAGATCGGCTCCGTCCAGCAAGCTCTCCTCTAGTGGGATTTGGTAGGATGAAGGTACAACTTGTAGGCACTATTTCTTTACCAGTGACAGTGGGGGCATACTTGCAACAAATCACCAAGAATGTGAACTTCCTTGTGGTAGATTGTCCATCCTCCTACAATGCCATAATTGGAAGGCCGACTTTAAACAGTTGGAAGGCGGTCACATCTACCTACCACTTGTCAATGAAGTTCCCAACAGAACATGGAGTGGGGCAAGTACAAGGAGACCAATTGGCAGCAAGAGAATGTTATCTGGCCATGGACGAGCAAATTCAGAACATGAATATTGAAGAAAAGAGAATTATTGCAGAACCCATTGAAGTGTTGGAAGATGTTTCCCTAGACGAGTATTACCCAGAAAGGTGTACCAAGGTTGGAGCAGACCTGAGAGATGAGGTTAAGAAGGACCTCGTCCATTTTTTGAAGAAAAATGTTGATCTGTTTGCTTGGAGTAACGAAGACATGCCGGGTATAGATCCCAGTGTTATTACTTACTGTTTGAATGTAGATCCTTCCTCTAAGCCAGTGCGACAGAAAAAAAGGGTGTTCGCCTTTGAGAGAGATACTGCTATTAAAGACGAAGTACAAAAGCTGATGGCCGCGAAATTTATACGAAAAGTATACTATCCCCAATGGTTGGCCAATGTAGTAATGGTGAAAAAGGTGAATAGTAAGTGGAGGATGTGTGTGGATTTTACTGATTTAAATAAGGCTTACCCCAAGGACAGTTACCCACTGCCACGTATTGACCAACTGGTGGATTCTACTGCAGGCCACAAACTACTAAGTTTTATGGATGCTTTCTCGGGATACAACCAAATAAGGATGGACGAAGCAGACCATGAGAAGACGTCCTTTGTTACCAGTCAGGGATTATTCTATTATGAAGTAATGCATTTTGGCTTGAAAAATGTTGGAGCAACATACCAACGACTAATTAACCACATGTTTCGTCCACAGATCAGGCGGAATGTGGAGGTCTACGTCGACGACATGCTGATGAAAAGTTAGGACGAGGAAGGACATCTGGATGACCTGAAGGAGACGTTTGACACATTGAGGCAGTACCACATGAAGTTGAACCCTAACAAATGTGCTTTTGGAGTGTCGTCAAAGAAATTCCTTGGATTTATGGTCTCCCATAGAGGAATCGAGGCGAACCCTGATAAAATTCGAGCAATATTGGACATGAAGCCTCCGTGCAATGTTAAAGAAGTCCAGTCCCTCACCGGGCAAGTTGCTGCCCTCAACAGGTTTGTTTCTAAAACTACTGACAAGTGTTTACCGTTTTTCAAGGTTTTAAAGAAAGCATTTGAGTGGACGGACGAGTGCCAGAGAGCCTTTCAGGACTTGAAAACATCTCATTACGGCTTAATTGCTGAGTCCGTCCATGACAGGAGAAGAGTTATTTTTATACCTGGCAGTAACCCCGCATGCCGTGAGCTCAGCATTGATAAAAGAGGAAGAGAAAATACAAAAACCAGTGTACTATACGAGTAGAGCACTGAAGGGAGCGGAAGGACGATATCCCCTAATGGAGAAGTTGGCTTTCGCACTAGTAACAGCCTCTAGAAAATTAAGGCATTACTTTCAGGCTCATGTCATCAACGTCATGACAGATCACCCACTTAAGAAGGCAATGAACAAATTAGAGGCTGCAGGACGATTGGTTCAATGGGCTGTCGAGCTCAGTGAGTTCGACATAAAGTACCAACCTAGGCATGCCATAAAAGCTCAGGCTCTGGCAGACTTTATTGTAGAGTTCACCCCTAGTCATGGCGATGTAAGTAAGATGAAAGGCAACCAGAAGTGGATCATCCATGTGGATGGATCGTCTACACAGCACGCCGAAGGGATAGGTGTGGTTTTGTAATCTCTAGAAGGGGATAAACTGAAATACAAAGTTCGCTTACAGTACCAAGCAACCAATAATGAAGTTGAGTATGAAGCTCTTCTCAAACGACTGAAATTGGCCAAGTCTGTGGAAGCAAAGTCAATACTCGTCTTGGGTGATTCTCAGCTAATCATGGGCCAGGTGAATGGGATGTACAAGGCTAAGGAAGAACGAATAAGGAAGGATCTTAGTAGGGTGATGCGACTTATGAAAAAATTTGAAGAAATTGATTTCGTTCAAATCCCAAGGGAGAAGAATATGGAAGCAGATACCTTAGCTAAAGAAGCTTTGGCGAGTGAAGCCGTCGACAAGTTTGATGAGATTCAGTATATGCCAAGTATAGACATCCCAGAAGTGCAACAGGTGCAGAGCAGTGGAAATTGGATGGCTCCAATTGTATCATACTTAAAAGACGGACGACTTCCTGAAGAAAAAGACGAAGCAAGAAAGTTGAGGGTAAGGTCAACTACATACGTTCTTATGGACGAGACTTTGTACAAAAGAGGCTTTTCCCAGCCTTATCTCTGGTGTCTGGCTCCAGACGAAGCAAATTATATACTCAAAGAAATTCATGAGGGAGCGTGTGGCAATCATTCGGGAGCTAGATCGCTCGTCCACAAAGTCGTTCGTGCAGGATATTATTGGCCGAATATGCAAGCTGATGCCAAGGCCTGCAACCAATGCCAACAGTTTAGCAACGTCCCTAGACAACCATCAGAATACCTAACTCCAATGACAGCCCCATAACCTTTTGCACAATGGGGACTAGATATTCTGGGCCCTTTTCCAATAGGTGTGAGGCAAATAAGATTTCTTGTGGTTGGTATTGATTATTTCACAAAGTGGGTAGAAGCAGAACCTTTAGCTAATATCACACAACAAAATGTCAAGAACTTTGTATGGAAGAATATTGTGTGCAGGTTTGGTGTGCCCAGGGTGTTGGTATCTGATAATGGACGACAATTTGACAATGCACTTTTTAAAGATTTTTGCATACACTTCAGGATTCAGAATCACTATTCCTCACCCGCCCACCCACAAGCAAATGGCCAGGCTGAAGTTGCAAACCGATCCTTGTTAAAAATAATCAAGACTCAGCTTGAGGGGGCAATGGGGTATGGTTAGACGAGTTACTAGGTGTTCTGTGGGTATATAGGACGACAACAAGAACTCCGACAGGAGAAACTCCTTTCAAGCTAACTTATGGAGCTGAAGCAGTCATACCCGTAGAAGTGCACATGGCCAATCATAGGGTGACAACCTATCAGCACAAAGATAATGAAGAGCAACTCCGTTTGAACCTCGATCTAATAGACGAGATGAGGATGAATGTTGAACAAAGAATGGCAAGGTATAAAAATCTTATGGCTAGGCAATATGACGCAATGGTGAAACCAAGGCGATTCAACGTAGGAGATCTCGTCCTGAAAAGGGTATCTTTAACAACAAAGAACCCAGCTCATGGGAAGTTGGGACTTAATTGGGAAGGCCCTTACAGAGTTATCAACTGCAAAAGACAAGGATCCTATTACTTGGAATCCCTAGATGGGAGGAAGTTGGAGCATCCTTGGAATGTTGAATATCTGAGGAGATACTATCAATAAAAGGCCAACCTGAACGAATAACTCTGGACGAGCCCGAGGACTACATAAGACTTATGTCTAATATTGCTTTATTATTATATTAAAGTTATAGACAGTTATGGTTTGGTTTGTACTTATTTTCTTAAAAGGCATAGAAAACTCCTAAGTATATGCCTCGTCTTTGAACAAATACTTTTATGTTATGTGTATAAAATGTTGTGTGAAGTATTGATTTTTATGTAGCTAAAAGCTGAAAAGCTCCAGGCGAGAAAATTCTCTAGACGCGGAGATGTATCGTCAAACTTTTCTTAAAAGAAAAGTTAAGGCAAACTCGTCCAAATAAAAGGACGAGGTAGAGCCTACGCCGTAGCAAATCAGTAAGATCAACATTTACTCATCCATATAATGGGTGAAGTAAAGTATTATGCATGTCCCGATTATGGACTAGGAAATGCATAGACGAGTATCTTTAAAACAAAAACACTTTGGTCTATGGACGAGCAAAATGCAGAGTCTTAGGATGAAAGTCAGCTAAGTTAAAGGACGAGTAACACTGAATTACTATTTCATATGGATAAATCACACTTAGTGAAATTCCAATAAAAATGGTAAAAATATATAAAATATGGACGAGCTAAGCATGAGGTCAAGCATATGAATAAAGACCCTTGTCCATACATATATTAAAAACAAGTAACATCATTCATCCAACTGTTTCAAGGGTGGACAACCGATGTCCAAACACCCTTGTAAAGTTAAAACTTGAGTTTTACAAAAGCTCGTCCTTAAACTATGGACGAGTCTAGTATGCTTACATTGCATAGAAAGGTCCTAAACAATAGACCTAATAAAAAAAAAAAAAAAAAAGAAAAAAAAAAGAGAAGAGCACAAAACATTGAAATATTTCTCAAGTCTGGGGAGCATTCACATTAGAGGCGTCTTGAGGAGGAAGTGTTGTAGCATCGTCCTCAATGTTGACGTCTTCAGAACCTGTTTGAAGGAGAGAGCTGGTAGCAGCATTCAGGTTAAATTTAATGGAGCTAAAGTCCAGTTCAGGGAAGTTTTCCGTAGCATCCAACCTAAAGTCTTCAAAGCCTGCTACATAATTGGCGTCTAGAAGATCAGTGTATTGCTTGGACGCTTTAAACTCAGTCATTGCATCTTCTTTCGCCTTTGTGAGAAGAGTACTCAGCTCATCATTCTTCTTCTGCATATGGTCAAGACGAGTATCTTTCTCCACCGCGTTAGCTATTAACTCCTCAACCAGGTTCTGTGCCTCCTTCATCTCTTCCTTAGCTTTTGTAGCTATTCCAGCCCATTTTTTTGACTCGTCCTTCACTTCTTTTATCCTCATCTCCAACATGATTCTCATCTTATCCAACCTAGTAGCTTGCCTAGACGCCGCTATGAATTTGGACATGGCCTGCAAAAATAATAATAATTAACAAATAGAGGAAAAAGATATTGAAATAACAAGGACGAGACAAAAATATGTTTATATACCTTAAAAAGATCATGAACACTAGAGTGTTCAAAATCCTTCAAGGACATGTCATAGCAGGTGTTTATATCCTCGTCTGTAATGGCGTTTTGGAAGCGCTCCCATGCTAAATCTTCATTCTTAATAATGTTTGAAGATGCCCTTTGGGAAGGTTGGGACGAGGTAGATATAGTCGTCTTAGGTGGAGGAGTCTTGGACGGAGTCACATCGACTGGGATAGATGAATCCACGTTAAAAATTGGAGTTGGTTGCTGGGACGAAAGGGGCTTGGGCTTGACAATTTGGGACGAGTCATGCTTCCCTTTCTTGCCTCGACGGCTGGGGAGGCTTCCTAAATCCAAATTCTTGGATATTGTTTTCCTTTTCTCCCCAGCTGATGGACGAGGTTGAGCCTGAGTCTCAAGACGGCTCTCTTCAACCAGAGTATCCTTTCCTTTGTTTTCCTTCAAGGTTGCCATTCCTAAAGCAAACAAAGATAATAATGAGTGATAGATTATAGGAAGTTGAATAAAGTTAGAAAAATATCATATAAAAAAAAATGTTTACTTTTTCGTACTGTAACTTTGTGGGCAATTGCCTCGTCCGAAGGATTAGGACCAAACCCCGACTTAAAAAGATTACGAAGATTAACTAAGGAATGAAAATTCTTGTTGGAGTGAAGGCGAGCCCTATGGACGCGATCACGATGGAACTTGCTTAAGGACGGACGTTTAACACCTGTGAAACAAATCACAAATAAAACGTTTGGATAAAGTTATGCAAAAAAGAGGGAAATAAAGGTAAAAAGAGAAGGACGTACTTTCAGGACACAGGTTCCCTAAGTCTCCAGTGTAAGGAGCAAAGGGGTCCCTTCCAACCTCTACAGAATTCCCAGACCAAAAACCGGAGATAAAAATAAATTCCGTCTTCCAATTCCTGTCAAACGAGGCTAGGGACTTGATTAGTCTACAATCCCTGCCCCTTGTTGTAAATTGATGAAAGCCAAGAGATTGGCTTATCTCAGAAGGTTTATAGCAAAAAAGAAACTCGTCCACAGTAAGAGGACGATCCCTTCCAAACACTTCATTCCACAAAATTTGCATTGAGATAACTAATCTCCATGCATTTGGGTTGAACTGACAAACACCCAAACCTAACCTAACCAACAACTCTCTAGCAAATGAGTTTAAAGGAAATCTAAGGCCCCCCAAGAAGTAGGCTTCATAGACGCCTATTCCGAAGCGGGGATTGCAGCACCATTCTCCACGGACGGCTAACTTGGGGTTAAATTCGTCCGGAATCTGATACCACGCCTTAAGGTTTGAGAGCCTTTGTTCAGATGTTTTGGAGTGGATGCCTACTGCATAGCTATAGACGATCTCCTCTTCATCTGTAGGGTTGGACGAAGGAATATTAGACGAGGTTCCAGCTTGGGAACCTGAAACTTTCCTAAGTTGCTTTTGAAGAGCTTCTATAGGAAATCTAGGGACGCCGGAGATATATTCCTCGTCTGTAGAACCTCCTTTACTACTCTCATTACTTCTATTACTAGAACCACTATAACTAGAGGAATCTTGATACTCGTCTACAGCTCTATCTGTACTATTGCTAGAAGAAAAAACAATGGATGCAGACATTTTGAGGAAAAAGGAAAACCTAAAGGAAGGAAAGAAGAGAGTACCTGGCTCTAGACGCGGAGAGACTTATAGACGAGGTTCTAGACGAGGAATTTCAGGAGGAAAATTTTAGAAAATGTGAAGGGTACGGGAGTGATTCCACTATTTATAGCTAACCAAATAGGGCACTTGAAGCGACATGGGCCAATCAGAAGAGACCACGTGTCGTGTGCCTTAAAAGAACAAAACGACGCAGATAGGAGCCAATGGAATTCCAACACGTGGCACATTCAGCCACTAATGCAAATGCGTTGAAAAATAAAGAGAAGAGAAGAAAGAAGAAAGTGAGTTATAAACAAATATTTCCTTAGACGGCCTATGGACTGGGGGCAACTAATGGTGTTACCAAAAAGCCAACTGCTAAACTCGTCCATATAGCTCGTCCACAGGAAAGCGACTCCATTCGTTGTAAGCTCGTCCATCCATCTGTCCAGATGGACGGGCTCGTCCAAGGATTCACTCGTCCATCAAATTAGTGAGATGGATGAGTGTTCTGAAAATCTCCTTTGCACGCCACTTTTCTATTAAAACTATAACCGTTCTTCCTTTGAAAACGGTTATAATTAACAGAACTCAAATGAAATAACCTCCAAAGCAGTTATGGGAGTTACCTCATAATCCTCCAAACTACACAACGCTTAGAGAAATAACTACCTCAGAAAAAACTATATAAAGGCTCTTTTATAGAAACGTAAGGGGTAATTGGATAAATTTTCGAATAAAGAACTTTTCCTTATACTGAGAATTACAAATTCACTGACTTCACCATCAGAGGATTTTTGGCCGGCCTCCACCGGTCTCCTCTGACTTCTTGTTTGTTACTTTCAGGATTTTGCTTGTAGATCGTTAATGCCCGGAAATTTTAACCCACTGATTCATTGACTTCATCAAAAATAATAAAATATTATTATTTAGACAAGTAAGCCCAGTCCATATATGCCAAAATCTCAACATAATGTCCAACTTATGAGCATATAAACTCATATATTATCTATTTCATTTCCTATGTAAGGCTCAAAATTTTTACCACTTTTAATAACATCTTCAAATGAATATAGAAAATATCAACTTTTTATTCACTCCATGCTATTTTTCGAACATGTATTACCAAACAATAATGCTCCATACACAACCTCTTTTATAGTAGGGATAATTACACTTTACCCACCTGTGGTTTGTCTCTAATTCTATGTGCCTACCCGTGATTTAAATTTTGACACTTTGCCCACCTGTGATTGTCACCGTTTATGTGTCGTGTACCCACCTCTCCCTCACCGTTACTCTAACACAGAAATATGTAAAAACTCACTCCCATCCAGATCAAAACACTCTCACTCAAATCTTAAACATGAAGAACATACCAAAATTTTGAAACTTGAGTTGGCTCACTAAACCCAGAATATGAAGATTAACCAAAAACTAAACTCAGATTTTTCTGTTTTTCATGTTCAAACTAATTGTACCCAAACTAAACCCACAATCATGTTCTGGGTTTAGTGAGTTTGAAAAAAATAGAAGAACACACCCAAAAATAAGCACCTCTAGTTGAGCATATCCTCTTGGTAGTTAATGCATCATCTGTGGCGTCTTTGGATTTCTCTAGCAACTCATTAAAGATAAATTTCCATAGCTTTTTAGGGAGTTTCTTTGTTGGAATTGGATCTCCACAGGAGCATTCATTTACAAGGTTCCTAATACCGTATTTATCGATGATTTTATCGATCCAACGCACAAAAGACCCTTTGTCTGCATATGAACGTTGCTTGAGGCAATGAACTATCAGATTAAAACATGACACGGATTCAAACCACTTGTGAAGCAAATGTTGCGTATTCAATACTTTAAACTTTTCTTTTTCTGAGAACGCTTCAATCTTTTCAGATCCACTCACTTCAGACTTTTCAGATCCAGAGACATCACTCCACCTCCACTCACTTCAATCATTTGTGAGGTGCTTATGCTATCCACAATCATGTTGCTTGGTTTTTGGGTATTTTCCTATGAAGCACGGGTGCGTTTTGGGACTCGGGTGCGGGTGCGAGACTCGACAATTTTTGAAAAAGGTAAGTGCGGGTGCGACGGGACTCGGCGATTAAAAAATTATTAAAAATATTTTTCTTTATATTTTTAATATATTGCTAAGCATACTTTTTTATAATAATAATAATAATACAAAATCCTGTGCAATACGAAGGAATTAGCTCTTTGTGCTTCTCTTGTGGCCGTGTTGGCCATAAGGAGGAAAGTTGTCCATACAAAGTAAGACCAACAGAGCAGACCGACGGTGAGGATGCCATTAAGGAAAACTTTGAGGGAAAAAAGGCCATGCCAAATGACAATAGCTACCCGACAAGAGAAAATTTTGGGCCGTGGGTCTTGGTAGCACGAAAGAAGAAAGTCAATAAGGAGTTTGGAAAGGAGACTGTCCACCATTCCTTTTATGGACACCAAAGCCCATTGAAACCTGGTCCTAGTCAGACTAAAAGCCCACTCCATTCAGAGTTTGCCCACTTGGAAACTGAAAAAAGAGATAGGGGGCATAATCACGTGACTCCCCCAGCTCCTAATATCTTTTTTGCAGATCACACTATCTCAAGCAATAGTGAGGATTATCTTAGCCTGACACAAAACCATATGTCACGCAAAAGTCACAATAGAGGACAAAAAGCTAAGCAAAAATTTCGAGTTTTGGCTGGGGCTAAAGGTAGTCAAACTAGTACCTTTGACAAGGAGAAGGAATCTCACATACCAGCTCAGACAAGGAGCAAGTTTACAAGAATGCCGACAACATAATGGAGGATTTTCGGCCAGAATTTGAATGGGGTTAAAGTCTTCACTGCTGGTGGATCCTAGTTTGATGGGTTGAAGGGCGAAACAGAGGTAGGTCCAAACAAGCTGATTGGGATAGGAGCTGGAGATATTCCCATGGACACTGAAGAAATTGAGTTGATTCTGCCTCCAAAAAGGTTTTGCACCTTTTTTTTTTTTTTTTTTTTTTTTTTTTTTTTTTTTTATTTCGGCCTGACTTGGCCGTTTCGACTTAAATCGGCCATTTCGGCGGTTTCGTTCGATACGGCCTGATTTGAGCGGCGTTGGTGCGAGTCGGGGAATCCACGTGGCAGGACGCGGCACCGACGCGCGGTCAGCGGCGTCCCTCCCGCGTTGCCGTATCCCCCCGCGTCCGACGCGGGTGCAATCAGTGGCGACTCCAGGAATTTAATCCAGGGTGTTCCTATTCCACCTTGAAAAAATTTCAGGTCATTTTGGTCTATTTCGGGTGTTTTGGGACATTTCGATAAATACCGGCCGAAATTTAAGATTTGGCCAGTATGAAGTTTGCGCTTAAAAAAGAAAAAAAAAGTTATTAAAACCAAAACAAATTTGCATTCTGTACACCGAAAAACCTCAAAAGGAAAATAAATGAAAAGAAATGAAATGAACAAAGGTATCTAAAAAGTTACCATGGCTTTTGAGTGGAGTTGTGGTGTGCCTTTATGTTAGAACCCCTTTCCCTCTCCCTTGTGTGTGTGTGTGTTTGTTTCTCAAAAAAAAAAAAATAATAATAAACAATAAGTTCATTTGAAATATTAATAAAATTATTAATTATTGTTGTTTAGTTATTTCATAAATTTGTTTGTCTTTTATAAATTATAATTTGTTGTATTGTTGTTTCATTAATTATTGTTTAGCCTAACATAATTTAATTTGTTTGTCTTTTATAATGTATTAGTTAATTAAATTATTAATTATTAGTGTTTAGTTGCTTCATTAATTTTTTTTACTAACTACTAGTAGTCTAAAAAAAATATTTTATATACCACCGCACACTTTTAGTGTGATAGTCACTTTACAAGTATAAATACTTGTGGGGTGTGGAGGGCAAGGACCGGGGTTCTAGTCTCCATGAGAAAACTCTACATACATATACACTTAGATTAGGCTAGAATAGAATTCTATCTTATATATAAAAAAAAAAAATTCTATATAAATTAATATATCTAATTACATTTCAAAATTTGACCTCTTTTATTCAAATTATTTTAAGCTAATTTCACAACTCAATAAAAAAAATTAAAAAGCATAATAAGCCTTCTACATAGAAGTGGTCAAAAAGGAAAAGGATAGAATACTATAAACGATTTCCTAAGAAATTAAAACAAAAATCAAAAATCAAAAAAAAAAAAAAAAAAGGTAAAAGAGTGGCAGATAAACCATGTTAGTTTGCCCGCCACTCCGCCCATTAGTAACTTTTGTAAAAAAAGAAAAAGAAAAAAAAAGGCATTTAATAAGAAGTAGAAAGTGGGTTGGTGTGAGTGTGAAGCAGTGGAAGTCATTCTTGTTCCTAGGTTTCTCTGCTAACATTTTGTTTAGAAACCCATACCAAAAATGCCAAAAGAAAGAGAGTGACAATGAGGAAGAGAAGAAAACTGAAGCTACTATGGGATGGCAGTGAGCTCATCTGATGAGGCTCATCAACAACAACACCTTACGCGTGTTCATATTGGGTTTTGGTTTGTTGGTTTTTTTTTTTTTTGTTGGGCTTGCTCTATTACGATTTTTTTTTTTAAAAGATTTTAGTCAAAATTTGTTTGGCATAAAACTTTTGAGGGTGTTCCTGATATTGCTTAGGGGTGTTCCTATTTTTTTTTTTTTAAGGGTAAACAAATAAAAAAAATTAATTATTATATATAATTTTTTTTTTTTTCAAGCCAGGGTGTTCCTGGGAACACCCTGGGCTCTGAGTGGCGTCGCCACTGGGTGCAATGGCTTCGGAGCCGCTTTCGTGCATCCCAGGTATTTTCTTCTACTTTTCTTCAAACTCACTAAACCCAGAACATAATTGTGGGTTTAGTTTGGGTACAATTAGTTTGAACATGAAAAACAGAAAAATCTGGGTTTAGTTTTTGGTTAATCTTCATGCTTTGGGTTTAAGCAAGCCAACTCAAGTTTCAAAATTTGGGTATGTTCTTCATGTTCTTCATGTTTAAGATTTGAGTGAGTGTTTTGATCTGGATGAGAGTGAGTTTTTACATATTTCTGTGTTAAAGTAACGGTGAGGGAGAGATGGGTACACGACACATAAACGGTGACAATCACAGATGGGCAAAGTGTCAAATTTGAACCACGAGTAGACATATAAAGTTAAAGACAAACCACATGTGGGTAAAGTGTAATTATCCTTTTATAGTAAAATATAAATAATGTATAGATGGCAATATAAAAATAAATAAATAAATGTGTACTGAGAGGGTTTTCTACTTTCATTGGCGGGAATCTTGCCCCTAATTTTTGTGATTAAATTAAATTTAAAAATCTTGGCGCTAATTTGTTTGATTATAAATTTATAACAAAGGAGAGACAGTCGAACCAAAGACTGAAATTGAAATTGGGTTAGGGTTAGGAATGTCAGACTATCTCCCAGAGGAAGTGGTGCTGGAAATTCTGCAAAGACTTCCCGTCAAATCCCTAATTCGATTCAGGTGCGTTTCCAAATCACGGAACTCTCTAATCACAACCTCTGCCTTCATCAATTCCCATCTCACTCGATCACTTCCCAAATCCTCCAACAAATTAATTGTTAGGCACTGCGTTGATAGTCCTCATGTAGAGCACTACAAGTTAATTGACAATAACAATGACTCCTCATCTGATCAAATTCAACACATTGATTTCCCACTCACGAGTCGTCGCATAAACCATTTCCTGTTAATCGGTTCCGCGAATGGCTTGTTCAGCCTTTTTGAACAAGATCGCTTTGTTCTTTGGAATCCCTCTATTAGAAAATTTATAACCCTTCCAAAGCCTTGCATTACGGTCAAGAAGCACGGCCGTGTTACATGTCGTTCAGCATTCGGGTTTGACCCGCGGACTAATGATTATAAGGTGGTGAGGATTGCATTTCAATGTAGAACTGATACCTCTGAAGAGGCCAAAATACCTCTAGTTGAGGTTTACTCTCTTAGTGAGGGCTCTTGGAGGATAACAAGTGCTGGGGACTCTTTTTCACCCGGGATTCGTTTTGAGGATTGGGGGCAACCATCAGCTTCTTTAAATGGGGCTGTCCATTTTGTAGCGAAGGATAGGGACAATAAATGGTGTCCATTAGTTTCGTCATTTGACTTGCGGGATGAGGTTTTTCGCGAGATGTCTGTGCCAAATGGTGCACTCACTGGGATTGATTATTTTCATACCTCAGTAATTGGGGGATCTCTTTCTCTGTTATGTCATGATACTCATAAAAGCACGGTCAACAAATTCTGTTCCATTTGGGTGATGAAAGAGTATGGCGTTGTTGATTCTTGGACTAAATTGTTCACTGTTAATCTCAACGGAGGGCTTTCAAGGGTATTAGGTCTCCAGAAGAATGGTAATATATTAGTGGAGGCAAAACTACCACATTATTGGGGCATCACTTCGTATGAACCTAAGAGCGAACAAGTTGAGAATTTGGGAATTGGTGGGAGGCCGTACTATTTTTGTGTTGATAATTATATGGAGAATCTAGTCTTACTTGACAAACCGAATGATGCGGTATCCAAAAGGGGAGCGAGCAGGAAGAGGAAATGCAGGTATAAGCTTGATTCAACTCAAAATTTCAGCATTTGCTTTCCTCAGTTGTATCTTATTCTTGGCATATACTAGATACTGTACGGCTTTAGGATGTTAAATGCAATTTTGTGGTTGTCGTTGATGATGAGCTTAAACATTTGCAAGCCGGAGAAAGTAAATATGAAAGAAAGACTGATGTTATTATCTTTTTCTATATGCTGAACTTGTCACAGCTAATCCATATTCAATATCAAAATGTGTTTTACACTTACTGTTTCGTTAGACTTGCTTAGAGTTTTCTGATATGATCAGCCATTGCCTTCTGATTTTGTGTTTTGTACATGACATGTTATTTTGCACTGTTGTACATTCAACAAAGTATAAGATGAAACTATAAAAATAAAAAGAGACGGGCCAAACATTTAAAAGTTTTTAGAACCATGTAACTGTAGCTAGAGTCATGACATTTTGTTAGGGGTTTTGATTGATTAAATGTATCACATTGTATTGAGTGTGGGAGTTGCATCAGGGTGGCCCCTAGTGACAACCCCAAGGATTGTTGCAGAGATGTAATAAATATGGGGTTTGCCCAAAAATAAGTATTGTTTTGTTTAGCTGAATAAATGATATAGAATTAGCTTCAGCACTGCATTTATTTATTTTGGTTGTGTGTTGATATGGAAAAGATTATTTATCCACATTGGTAGTCTAGATAAATGCACTTTTGATAAGAGTGATCATTCCTCCTTTTGATAAATTTTGCTTATTCCAACTTGCTAGTTTATTTTTTACCTTTTCAATGATTTCTTTCCAAACTGGTTGTGTCGTAAAGGACAAACCTGGAGTAATCCCAAATATACCGTAGGTAGAGTCACCACCCTAAAACCCAAAACCAAGCCTAGCTTCATTACACACTCCACTTCTCCTGTTGGTAAAGCTCTGTTTTACTTAGATTAACCCTTAATTATGAGACTGCTTCAAAACAGAGAAGGAAAGCATCATATAGAGCCAAGTTGATCAGAATTTACGTCACAAATAGCATTCTATCATGAGCAAACAAAAGGGGAGAGCCGTCCATAACCCCTTCACTTCCTCCCTCAACTTGAAATGCAGCTAAGTACCCACCCTTCACAGCATTGTGTAGCATCATTTTATGTACTTCCAAAACCAAAATTAAAAGAAGCATGGAGAAAGGGTTTCATTGTCTCGGTCCTCTTGAACTATTAGAAAAGAAAATTGTGGTTCTATTTACCATGGTTGACAACCGAATTGTCCAAATAGAAAACCAAACCCACTTCCTCCTTCACCAAAATTGAGTCTATCTAACAGATATATGAAATAGCCTTAGTAAAAATAATCACATATCATTTCAGTGTACAGTTTACAAATTACTCTAAAAACACTGCCATCAAGTTTGCTTTCAAAGACATTTATTGGAAATAAACATCAAATAAGGGATTTTCCAACCTTTAATGAAAGCATTTGGATCTAACACAAGACACCTATTGTTCACTTTTGGAATTTAAGTGACATAAACATTAAAGATTTCTCAAACTTGTAGTCATTATAGAGCTCCCTTTCTACAAAACCCACTCAAGCCTCTTCAATAATAATTTTCTTTTTTTGTTTCACTGTTCTCTAACACTTAGTCTCTGGCCACAATCTTTGGTAGCCAAACTTTTCATGTTACTATTCTTTCTCTTAATAGTTGCATTTCACAGGGTTTAAGTGATAGCATAGTGGTAGTGCCATTCTTTGTGGTGCCTGATATCTTTGGTTCAAACCTCACCTCCTTCCCCCTCCCCCCCAAACAATAGATCTAGGCTTGAGATTACCTGATACACAGTTCTTATGAGCAAGGTCATGTGTTTGGGGTTTACTCAAGAGGGGTTGCTTGAAGAGGTTCCTTGATTTTAAAAAAGAAAAAAGGATTAAAAATTTTTTGCACTACTTTTTGGTGCTTTTCTTTAAATTTTGGTCCCCAAAACGAAAGGTACAAAAGCCAATCCACCACTCTCTAATCCACATTTTTCTTTTCTTTTTTAAATTCGATTTCACGTGGCTTTATTCCTAACATTGTTTATTGACATTATTTTGATTTTCCAAATTTTTATATGCTTTTCAGGTACCTATTTTTCCCAGGTTTTCTTTCCTCTTTTATCAATTACTTTGACTTGGTTTCATCGGGTTTTTGAGATTTATTAAGTTGATAGAGACATATGTGTGTTTGTGTTTGTGTTTGGGATTGGGGTTCTAGTTATTTTCTAGCAGGGTCTTGTATTTCTTTTTTCTTAAATAAAGCTTCTATTTGATGACTCTTCATGCCCGAAGGATTTAGAGGATTCTCTCTCTGACTTCACTTTTTTTAGATAGAGGTCATTCATGCTTAAATTTAATTCTTCTTCATGCCCAAAACATTTGGAATAGGTAAAGTTATCCACCTCATCGCTTCATATGTTTGTAATTTTGCAGCTTAATATGCAAGAAATTTGAAAATGTAGACATCTTCGTAACTTCCTTTTTCTCTTGTTTAAATGATTGATTGTTTGGATTTTCTATAATGGGTTGCTTTCTAATATGATATTTGTTGATTTTACTAATTGTTCAAATCATTTTTTGTATTTCAACCATCCAAGCCTTTTAGTGTATCTATTGCTACCAAATTTCCAGGTTGACTTCAAATGAAGAGCAGAGAGTACGCCTGCTACAAAAGGCAAGACACCAGCTACAAGAAACAATACAAGAAGAAGAGAGTTTATGCCAGCTACTACAGCCAATACTACATCAACAGGAAACAATACTACATCAACTAGAGACAATACTAATGACTCTACAAGAGGCAATGATACATGATGAGAGAGAATGTCAGCCACAAGAGGCATTGCTATGTCAACAAGAGACATTACTGCAGCAGCGGATGGATGAAATAGCCTTTTTAATATCAAAAGTGGAGAAAATGGATACTGTAAAATCAGAATGGGTCTATATAATTCAACAATTAAGGGGCCATGTTATTACTTCGGTGAGCTTTTGTTATAAATATATTATATATTTTTTAATGTAAATGTATTACTTTATGCAGTATATAGAGTTGAGTTATATTGTTAATTGGAGTTATTTATCATATATTATAGGCTGAAGAAGAGACAATACTACAACAGAAGATGGAGAAAATGACCTCTTTAAAATCACAATTGGAGAGAATGGACACTATAAAATCAAAAGTGGTATTTTTGATTCAACAATTCAGGGGCCAGGTTATTACATCGTTGTGCTTTTGTTATAAATATATTGCTTTTTTTTAATGTAAATGCATTACTTTATGCAGTAACTAGAGTTCTATTATAATGTTGATTGGAGTTCTTTATCTTATTTTTTAGGCTGGGGACATGTCTAGTGGTGCTGGAGATCAAAGTTCAACACAAGTACAACAAAGATCCTCTTCTGCAGGTCAGGAAATGTGACCTTGCCGCGGTTTTTGGGGGGGGGGGGGGGGGGGGGTGTTTTGGGAATGAGATTTTTTCTTCATATTTTGTTGTTATTGGGAAATTATGGTCTTGATTTGACACTCGTAAAATTTGTGATTGATATGAAAGGTATTGTTTTATATGTTTAGAAGAAGAAAAAAAAAAGTAGTTTTCAATGAATTTAGTAAATTATGTACTATGAGAGGATATTATTTTAGATGGGTTTCTTGAAAGGTGATGTGTTTCTTGAAAAATTGATAAGAAGATTGGGTTTTTTCATGAATAATGGATATCAATTGTAAAGGAATGTGTCTCTATTGCTACTTTATTTTGTTATCTAAAATATCTTCTGACAATATAAAGAGGCCTCAGGTTAGATATGGTAATCTGTGAGAAGAAAATATATATTTTTAAGTGGAAATATATTTGTTGAGAGTCACGATGTAATCATAACCTTGCTAGGTGTTTGAGAGCACTGGATCAATATGAAAAATACCTCTTACTACCCTCATTGAATTTGAAGATAAAAATATAAGAAGTAAAAAAGCATTTGTTGAAATAAAAGAAAGGATGTGGAAGAAGCTTTGAAAGTGGAAAGAGAAGCTACTCTTTCAAGCCAAGAAAGAGAAGCTACTCTATACTAATCAAGGTAGTGGCCTTTGTAATTTTCCATACCCTATGAGTTGTTTCAGTTTTAGGCTCACAAAGGAATTATGCAAGACTTGATTTCTAAGATGTGAAAATTCTAGTGGAGTCGTATGGACAAAGAAAGGAAAATAAACTAGTTTAGATGGGACAAAATGTGGGTACCCAAGTCACAAGCAGGAATTGGATTTAAAGTACTTTGTGAGTTTAAATTAGCTTTACTAGCAAATAGGGTGGCAGTTTAAATGAATGATAGCCATTCACTTCTTTATAGAGTAAATAAAGCTAGATATTCTCTAACAAGCAAATTTATGGAGGCGAATATGAATGGAGCTAGTTCATATGCTTGGAGAATTATCTTTGGGGCCACGAATGGTGCTCAGTATAGGTATGAGATGGGAGATGGAAGGAAAGTGAAGATTTGGAGTGACAAATAGCTCCCCACCCCAACGCCTTATATGATAGTCTCACCAGTAAAGGTCCACCCCGAAGCTGTAGTGAGCTCACTGATTGATCTAGATGAACATAGCAGCAGAGTGGAATCAAAGATTGATAGACTACATCTTCATGCCACATAGATGAAAAGCAATGAAGGAAATTTCGTTGAGCTATAGGTTACCTGAAGCTAAATAGATTGGATGATGACTCTTTAGTGGTAGCTACATAATCAAAGTGTGTATTCTATGTTGATAAAGGAGAAGGAATGCCGAAACTATAGGGGGAACAAGTGGACACAAGAACAAGAAGTTACACGTGGAAGAAGTAAATGTAAACTCCTCAGATCGGTTAGAGCTCTTTGTCATAATAGCTTGGATAATCTAGAAGCATGGAAATGAGTTGCAAGGGGCAAAAAAAGAAAAAATATTCTTTCACACTAATTCAGATCCATTATTTTACACACATATCCATAATTGATTTAAAATCCACTTTTTAACATATCAAGTGGATGTGAAAAAAAAAGATGTGGAATAGCGGATGCGTGAGAATCAAAACTTGACAAATGAAACCCCAAGTCAATGAAAAAGTTAAGCAAGAATAACAAACAAACACAAAGTGGGAAGCTCCATTGGAAATGGAGTCTATAAGGCCGACTTTGATGGGCCATCTTCAAAGATGAAAACAAAGCCGGCATTGAGGAGATTATTCGAAACAGTGAAGGCTAAATGATTGTAGCTTTTAGCGAAAGGCACACCAATGTGGGAGACGCAAAATCAGTGGAGGCTATGGCAGCAAGAAGAGAGCAATGGTCTGATATTTGTGAAAGAAATAGATGTATCAGAAATTGTCCTAGAAGAGAATTGAAAACCATAACATTGGCTCTTAACAAAACGGGAAGATCACTCAAAGAGGAGATGAAGTGCTTCAGGTGGTTATATAGACATACACGAAAGAAGGGAAACAAGGTAGCCCATGCACTTGCACAAGATGCACATCAAGTGGAGCAAGAGCCAGTGTGGTTAGAAACTATTTCAAATTTTTTTATCAAATAATAATGCTCCATACAAAACTTCTTTTATAACATTTTTTTCACAATTTATTGATGTGATGATATATTGATATGACTTATTGTAATTGAGCGATCTAGAAAGTCTTTAGAACCTTAGTCCCAACCATTATGTTATATCAAATCAAATGAAATCTGACTAGTAATCTCTAGTTTTTCTTATTGGCATGGGTTTGGTTTCACAATAAAAGTGGTTTTAGTACTAGACCAAGGTGAAAGTGATGTTCTAATCACAACAAATTATAACAAAATTTCCTTTTAAAAAAATCCACAATTGTGAAAATAAAGTTGCAAAAAGTCTAAATTCTCAAAAATTTTCACAATTGCTAGGGTGACAAGTTCTTAATGGTAAGTGATAAAGTGGTGTTAGTCACGGATCCATATGAGAACTAACAAAAATTCACCAACTCAATTGCTACAAAAAAATACTATGAAAATTATTATGCCTATAACATTATTAAATAAGTTGTGAAAAATATTATTTCTCTTTTGGAAAGGGATTAACGACATGTAAGGACTATAAATGCAATGATTACCACCTATTCTATTCTAGATTTTTGCCTTGAGGAATTGGAAAATGAATGTTCAAATTCCTTTCTTTAGTAATATGTTTCTTTTTCTTGTTCAATAAATTATACTATAAGAGCATTTACACCAACTTATGTAAAAAATTTTGTTTTATCATATGTTTATCATACTATAATATGTTTCCTTTCTATATTAGTTAATCATTTTTCAAAATACTCATACCTGATTATCTATTCTATGTTCTATTTTACACACCATGTGCATCATCCAGTCTCTTTCTTCACCCTTGAGAAACACAAATAAATATAAAAAAAAATTGGAAAATGAATAGAAATAATAAAAAATAAAAAATTATTTTGCACAAGCAATAGTGATTTGTATATTTCATTTCTTAGAGAGGGAGGGAGGGGAGAGAGAGAATTGGACCAAAATGGTTACACATAAAATATTTAAAGCTAAAGTTTATTATTTATTATTACTACCCTTAAGTTGAGCTATGCCAACAGTTATGTCAACTTTTTCTTTCCATTCATTTATATATACATATATAGTTTTCAAGACAAAGTTGAAGAGCCAGTTCCACTCCTTCAAGAAACACATACACCCATTTCAGTCCAATTCAATCCAATACATTTCATTACTCCAATTTGGTCCAATTGGTTCTTCTTCTTCTTCTAGTTTTTTTTTTTTTTTTCCCAGCTTATTCCGGGTGAGTACAGACTACACAGGAGTAGTACATAGTATAAATGATGCGTAGAAATAAATGGGGATATAAAAATAAAAATAAAAAAATAAATGTGTACTGGGAAAATTATTGGTATTTTTGGAGTACTATAAATATTTACTCATTCTTCTCACATGAATGGTAAATTTCACCATGTATTTAATTAGTGGGACTCACTATTCATGTGAGAGGAGACAGTACGCATTTATAGTAATCCGGATAAACAATAATTTCCCGTATGTTAGAGGGCGGGAGTCTTGCCCCTAATTTTTGTGATAAAAGTTGAAAAGCTTGGCGCTAATTCGTTTGATTATAACAAAGCAGTGCAAAAAGGAAACAAATAGAAACAGTCGAACCAAATTAGCCTGAAATTGAAATCGAAAATTTCAGAAAAAGCTTGAAATTGGGTTAGGGTTAGGAATGTCAGACTATCTCCCGGAGGAAGTGGTGCTGGAAATTCTGCAAAGACTTCCCGTCGAATCCCTAATTCGATTCAGGTGCGTTTCAAAATCATGGAACTCTCTAATCACAACCTCTGCCTTCATCAAATCCCACCTAACTCGATCGCTTTCACTTTCCTCCAACAAATTAGTTGTTAGTCAAATGTATCCCGATTTAGACTACTACAAATTAATTGACGTTACCATTGGCTCCTCATCTGATCAAACTCAACACATTGATTTCCCACCAATGTATTGTTCCATTTTAATCGGTTCCGTGAATGGATTGTTCAGTCTTTTTGAGGAAGACCGCTATGTTCTTTGGAATCCCTCTATTAGAAAATTTATAACCCTTCCAAAACCTTGCATTACTGTCAAGACAGCCAGTCGTCAAGCATTCGGGTTTGATCCGCGGACTAATGATTATAAGGTGGTGAGAATTGTATTTCAAGATGGAACTAAAACGTCTGAAGCAGCCAAAATACCTGTGGTTGAGATTTACTCTCTTAATGAGGGCTCCTGGAGAATAACAAGTGCTGGCAACTCTTTTTCACCAAGGTTTAGTTTTGGTGCTTGGGAGCCATCAACTTCTTTAAATGGGGCTGTCCATTTTTTAGGGAAGGATAGGGACAATAAGCGGTGTCCGTTAGTTTTGTCATTTGACTTGGGTGATGAGGTTTTTCGCGTGATATCTGTGCCAAATGGTGCATTCAGTACGAGTGATTATGTTCGTATCTCAGTAATTGGGGGATCGCTTTCTCTTTTATGTCGTCATACTTATAGGCACACAGTGAACAACTGCTGTTCCATTTGGGTGATGAAAGAGTATGGTGTTGTTGATTCTTGGACTAAACAGTTCACTGTTGATTTCAAGGTAGGAATTCCATTAGGTCTCCAGAAGAATGGTAATATATTAGTGAAGACAGAACTAACAATTCACTGGAAGATCTCTTCATATGATCCTAAGAGCAAACAAGTTAAGAATTTGGGAATTCATAGTAAGCAATTCAAAATTTGTGTTGATAATTATATGGAGAATCTAGTCTTACTCGACAAACCGAATGGCAAAGTTTCCAAAAGGAGAGTGAGCAGGAAGAGGAAATACAGGTATATGCTTGATTCAACTCAAAATTTCAGCATTTACTTTCCTCAGTTCTATCTTATTCTTGGCATGTACTAGAAAATGTTGTGTGGCTGTAAGTAAACATTTTCAGAATTCAATATACTGCTTTCGGATCTTAATTTCTTATCGACTTGCTATAAAGAGTGGTCAGAACTTTAAAATGCAATTTTGTGGTTGTCGTTGATGATAAGCTTAAACATTTGCAAGCTGGAAACAGTAAATATAAAAGAAATACTGATGTTGTTATCTTTTTCTATACGCTGAACTTGTCACAACTAATCCATATTCAATATCAAAATGTGTTTTACACTTCCTGTTTCATTAGACTTGCTTAGATTTTTCTGAAATGATCAGCTATTGCCTTCTGATTTTGTATTTTGTACATGACATGTTATTTTGCACAATTGTACATTCAATGAAGTATAAGATGAAACTATAAAAATATAAAGAGATGAGACCAAACATTTAAAAGATTTTAGAACGATGTAACTGTAGGTAGAGTCATGACATTTTGTTATGGTTTTAATTGATTAAATGTATTGCATTGTATTGAGTGTGGGAGTTGCATCGGCATGACCCTAGTGGCAACCCCAAGGTTTGTTGTAAAAATGTAATAAATATGGGGTTTGCCCAAAAATAAGTACTGTTTTGTTTAGCTGAATAGATGATGTAGAATTATCTTCAGCACTGCATTTATTTATTTTGGTTGTGTTGATATGGAAAAGATTATTTACCCACATTGGTAGTGTAGATAAATGTACTTTTGATAACAGTGATCATTCCTCCTTTTGATGAATATTGCTTCTTCCAACTTGCTAGTTTCTTTTCTACCTTTTCAATGATTGCTTTCCAAACTGGTTGTGTTGTAAAGGACAAACCTGGAGTAATCCCAAATATACTGTAGGTACAGTCACCACCCTAAAACCCAAAACTAAGCCTAGCTTCAGTACACACTCCGCTTATCCTGTTGGTTCAAGCTCTGTTCTACTTAGATTAACCCTTAATTTTGAGACTGCTTCCAAACAGAGAAGGAAAACATCAGATATAGCCAAGTTGATCTGAATTTACGTCACAAATGGCATTGTATCATGAGCAAACAAAAGATTAGAGCTTTCCATAAACCCTTCACTTTCTTCTTCAACTTGAAATGCAGCTAAGTACCCACCCCCCACAGCCTTGCGTAACATCCTATTATTTACTTCCATAACCAAAATTAAAAGAAGCATGGAGAAAGGGCCTCATTGTCTCAGTCCTCTTGAACTATTAGAAAAGAAAATTGTGGTTCTATTTACCATGATTGAGAACCAAATTGTCCAAATAGAAAACCGAACCCACTTCCTCCTTTCACCAAATTTGAGTCTGTCTAACGGATATATGAAATAGCCCTAGTTAACATAATCACATATCATTTCAGTGTACAGCCTGCAAATTACTCTTAAAACACTGCCATCGAGTTTGCTTTCAAAGACATTTATTGTAAATAAACACCAAATAAAGGATTTTTCAACCTTTGTTGAAAGCATTTGGATCTAACACAAGACACCTATCGTTCATTTAAGTGATTAGCCAACACCTTTTTTGTTTTTGTTTTTTGTTTTTTGTTTTTTGTTTTTTTTTTTTGGATTAGGTAAGGAGATTATCCAATACCTTTGCCATAAGCATATAGACGTTTCCAACCAAGCTAATATTAAGAAAATCCTTGATATTGACACCACCTATTTTGTTTTTGGAATTTAAGTGACATAACTAGCATTAAAGATTTCTCAAACTTGTAATCATTATAGAGCTCCATTTCCACAAAACCCACTCAAACCACTTCAGCAATAATCTTTCATAAATATTAATAAAAGAATGATGTTATTATCTTTTTTTATATGCTGAAAATGTGTTTTACTCATTCCGTTTCATTAGGCTTGCTATGATTTTTCTGATATATTTGTCATTGCCTTCTCATTCTGTGTTTCATTCATGACATGTTGTTTTGCATTCAATCTAAAAATGTGTTATACTATTTCTGTTTCGTGAATTTTACCTTGATGCAAAACATTATGTCATGTACTACATGCCCAGTATACTTCTTGCATACTTGGGTGACTCTTTTTTCTGATTTTTATATTTTTATTACTTTATCAAAAAAAAAAAAAATCATATACAGAACACAGTATCCGAAATTGACATATGATTTGAGGTATTCTTGACATATTTAAGTTATATCATTGAGCTCTAAACCCATAACAAGTGTCATGACACTACCTGCAGTTATGTGGTTAAAAAAAAAACATTTAAATGTTTGGCCTGAATCCATACTTTGTGGTTGGAACTAGCCTTCCCTCACCTCTTATGAGTCTATAGTGGTTGTTGCCAGCACCATGTTCGTGTCATGATAAAGCTCATGTAACTTTTTTGCAAGTGATGTGGGTCCCTTATAAACTTTGGACATGTTGAAAGAGCATTTTTGTTTGGTTAAAATTCATAATATACTAAAATCAAATATATGCACAACAAAGTATGATATATCCTTAAGAGTTAACATTTTTTGACACTTTCTCCGCTTCCTCTATCTGATTGTTGTATATACGTTCAATTGTTCATTACTTTCTAATTTTGTTTCTGGACAGGGAATTCTTGTACTAGAACTAATGGACTGTTATTGCACTTTGGCTTTGTTTGTTTCATGTATAATCAAGGGAAAGAAAATGAATTTGAGAATTTTTTTCTATTCATTTGATGGTAGGAACATAGGTCAATCGTGTAACATAAAAGGTTTAAAATGTCAGAAAATAATGGAGAATGGTTTCCCTAATTTTATTCTTGAAAACATTGTCCTACTAGTGTAACATGGAACCTCTAGGTTATTAATGTGCCTTGAGATGCATTACGAGAAAGTTTTTAATAAATGAAGATTATCAATGCGTTTATTTTCTGAATATCAACTATCATTTCCAATCAAATTGAAAATTGAAGAAAACACAGCTTTGGTGAATAGTGAAGTAGAAGTGGTTCTTTGTCACTGTGACCTTGGGTTGCTCAACCAGTTATTTGGTGGTTCATTTTATGTCTAAACATATAGTTTTCTTGTTAATAAGAGCATTTGTTCTGGTTTGTTAATAAAAAACTGATTGGTTATATGTCATTACGTCCCTTTAATTATTTTTGTTTTTGGTTATGTTCACTTTTTTCTGGATTGAGGTTATTAATGGGCGTGAATAAACCTCTGGACAAGGATGGTTGAAAATTTGGAAGTAATTGTTATTGATGTGAATGACATTGGCTCTGATATGAAAAGAACAAAGGTCTTTTTTTTATTATTATTTAGGTTAAAGTTCAAATTACCCCTCTAAGTTTGGGTCAACTGTTATTTTGGTCTTTGAATTTTTTATTTTTTATTTCAATTTCATACTTCCAAGTTTGCAATCACTATTAATTTGGCCCTTATCTCCGTTGCTGTTTGAGATTATGCCATTAGTGACACTAAAATGATGTGGTTTTTTTATTTTATTTTATTTTTTATTTTATGATTTCAATAACACTAATAACAAAAAAACCTTAGTCCCATATCAAATTTTGGAAAAGATGGGGAGAAGGTAAGCAGGGTGGGAAAAATTCTATTTATTGAAAGGTGGTAGAATCACCTTTATAAAGAGCACACTATCTAGTTTACCTATCTATATTCCCCATTCTAGAATGTGTTTCTCATTGTCTTGAGAAATTAAAATGGGATTATTTGTGGGGTGGGTTAGGGCATGGTGTCAAATTTCATTTGTTCAACTGGAAGACAGTTTGTGGCCAAGAACCTTGTAGCTCAGTGGCACTGCTTTGTCTCCTTTATGAGGAGAACCATGCTTCAAATTTCCCCTTCCAATTGTACCAATTGAATAATCAAAAACTGGAAGATAGTTTCGTAAGCCATTCAGATATGGGGGTTTGGGTGTCAGAGTCTTGTACATTTTAATAACGCATTGCTGTTTTGGTGGGTTTGATTATGGATGATTTTAGCAATGTGAGCCAATATTTGGTTATCTATAACATTATTTGGTCCTTTTAAATATGAATCCCATTCATGGATGTTTTCTGAGTTGGAATCCACTATTCAGATATTGGTAAATTTATTATTGGTTTAGCTTGTTGTTTTGGATACAAAACTTCAATTTGGGTTCTTCAATTGCAATTTTGGGTTAATTTAGATGATCTGTTAGGATAACCAGTTTCAAATTTTAGCTTTTGGAAATGGGTTTTGATTGCATGCTTGGTTTTATCAATGGATGGGGTGGTTTTATCGATTTTTTATCTATTTATAATGTGGATTATAAATTGCCTTATTGGATATGGTTTATGGTTGTGGATTATAAATTGCCTTATTGGATATGGTTTTTATTTGATACGGCTTTGCATGATTTCCTTTTTCTTGAGTTCACTGTCTGCTCCACCATTTTAGGAGTGAATCGAGTGATTGAGTAATTGGTTACATAATATTTTGTATTCCCATTTTGTGGTGTACAGTAAGAGTTAAACTAGGTAGAGAAAGAAAGGGAGAAGGGTATGCTTTTCCTTTTCTCTCTGTTTTTTCTTTTGCTAAAATATAGTGTATTTGAAACTTTCATTGATTGTTTTGTTTTGTTACGTAGGAGCTTTAGATTCTTCTATATTTCATTTCTATTCTTATATTAATTGGTACTTAACTACTTGGCATTTTGTTGGGTTACTGATTATGTGTGGGGATTGCTATTTAAGTTCAAATGTTCATTATACTGTAGTGGCAAGTGGAGAATTAACATCCTTCATTTGAAGTTCATTCGCTGCTAAATTTTTTATAGGGAATGTGATATTGCTGTACTTTTTTGGCTTTCTTTTGCCATTTGGAAAATATTGTAATGTTAAGAATTATAGAAGGATGTTAGAAGTGTTTAGGTTCAAAACATGTTTAGCAGTGTTGGAAATGTGGGATCACCATAACTTGGACAAAAATCCTCTTTCTACTTGCCAAGAATTGCCAACTCATGGTAATGTTCATTACTTGGAAAATGTTGGACTTGTTTGATGGTAATAAAATATGCAATTAATAATGTTGGACTTGTTTGATACTTTGATAGTTATAAAATATGCAAATAATTTATGTGAGAAACCTTCTTATTATTTGTGGTGTTTGAATTATGTTTTGGAATTATTATTTTTAGAAATAAAACCATTAATAAATGTTTATCTTTATGTTGCAGGTGAGAAATATAAGTTGAACAATCACTTAGTGTGGAGAAATTTATGTTGAACTTCGGAACTTTCACAATTCTAGTAATGTGTATTTTAACAACTTGTTGTAATCACGTTATTTTTGGAACAAATATGTTAATTTTATACATGTGTATTTTATTAACTTTAATATTTGGAGCATCGTGTGTTTTAAGTTTAATTATTTGATTATTGTCTAGTATTTGCAATCGTGTTACTTGGACAAAAAATGAAAGGAAATAACTAATAATTTGTCGAGAATTATTGTGATGCTCCTATTATATAAGAAATGATGAATTGCAGTGAAAAAAGAAGCCCTCTCTCTACTTTGGGTGGGGATGGCAAAAATGTTCCACCCTGTGTAATAGTCTTTCTCATGCAAATTTTCCTCTTGTCGAAGAGGTGATATGGAAAGATAGGTTTTACTCACCTCACCTTGTCCTGCTCTATCTTGCATTGAATGTGTGTATGTGTACATATATGTTCAGGTGGTTATATAGAAATACATGAAAGAAGGGAAACAAGATAGCCCATGCACTTGCACAATATGCACATCGAGTGGAGCAGGAGTCGGTTTGGTTGGAAACTATTTCAAATTGTTTTATCAAATAATAATGCTCCATACAAAACTTTTATAACATTTTTCACAATTTATTGATGTGGATGATATATTGATATATTTTTCACAATTTATATTGAATAAAATGAAATCTGACTAGTAATTTCTAGTTTTTCTTATTAGCATGGGTTTAGTTTCATAATGATAAGTGGTTTTAGTGCTATACCAAGGTGAAAGTGATGTTCTAATCAAAACAAATTATAACAAAATTTCCTTTAAAAAAAAAAATCAACAATTGTGAAAACAAAGTTGCAAAAAGCCTAAATTCACAAATTTTTTCACAATTGCTAAGGTGACAAGTTCTTAATGGTAGGTGATAAAGTGGTGTTAGTCGTAGATCCATATGAGAACTAACAAAAATTCACCAACTCAACTGCTACGAAAAATGCTATGAAAATTATTATACCTATAAGTCTATAACATTATTAAATAAGTTGTGAAAAATATTATTTCTCTCTTGGAAATGGATAAATGACAACATGTAAGGACTATAGATGCAATTATTACCACCTATTCTATTCTAGATTTTTAGGGGAAATTACATTTTACTATCTTAAACTATACTCCTAATTACACTTTGTACCCTAAATTTTTTTAATGCACATTTTGTACCATAAACTATGATTCTTGTTATACTTTGCACCTCGACATTAACTTGACTGTTAACTTGGATGGAAAAATATAACACCACATGAAAATACTTAATTGACCTCTTTCCAATGCTTTAAAAATAAAAAATAAATTACACTTTATCACCTTAAACTAAACTTCTGATTACACTTTGCATCCTAAACTTTGAATTTCCATTCAAGTTAATAGCAGACTTAACGTTGGGGTGCAAAGTGTAACAAATGTTATAGCTTAGAGTGTCAAACGTGCATATGAAAAGTTTAGGGTGCAAAGTGTTATGTGGGCTATAATTTAGAGTGTCAAAGTGTAATTTCTCCAAATTTTTGCCTTGAGGAAGTGGAAAATGAAGGTTCTAATTCCTTTCTTTAGAAATTTGTTTCTTTTTCTTGTTCAATAAATTATACTATAAGAGCATTCACACCAGCTTATGTAAAAATTGTTGTTTATTTTATGACAAATACTTTGTCTTTCTATTTTAGTTAATCATTTTTCAAAAGACTCACATCTGATTATCTATTTTATGCTCTATTTTACAAACAATCTCTTTCTTCACCCTTGAGAAGGAGTGGGGAGAGAGAATTGGACCAAAATGGTTACACATAAAATATCTAAAGTTGAAGCCTATTATTTATTATTACTATGCTTATGTTGAGCTATATCAACAGTCATATCAACTTTTTCTTTCCATCTATCTATCTATCTATCTATATACATATATATATATATATATATATATATATATGAGTTGAGTTCTAATAAATCCTTAGAATCAGTAGGCTAAAAGTCTCAGGCGTTAACGATCTTAAGGCTGGATCCTGAAAAAGCAAATACAGAATCAGAGGAGACCGGTGGAGGCCTGCCAAGAATCCTTCGATGGTAAAGTCAGTGGATTTATAATTCCAAGTAAAAAGGAAGTATTTCTGGATCTCACTTTTTTGTGGAAGTATCTGAATGAATTACCTCTTCGTAAGGGAATGCTTATATAGTGTACATGAAACGATTACTTGTTTTAAAAACTGTTCCTATTGTCGAGGAGTTCAGAAGATTCGAAGGTAACTTCCATAACTGCCATGGAAGTTACCTTATTTGGACCGGTGTTCCATAATAGTTAGTGGAGGCCTTGGTTTGTTATGGTATAATTCGTCCCTTACGCCTTGGTGAGAATCATGCTAGTCAAAAATTCAATATGCTCAGGGACCAATGGTCTCATCCATCCTTTATTGAGGACGGGCGAGGTAATGTCGGTCTTTTATTAAGGACGGACGAGGTTATTAGGGGCGAGCATGCTTCACGCGTCCCATCTCTCCTTATTTTCTCACGGACGACCCATATGGACGAAATAGGACTTGTGCATTTTCAATACACCATCAGTTGCCCCCTTGTCCACAAAGGTCATCCAAGGGGAGGAGTAACCGGGTGTCATTTTCTTTGAACGTATGTACTTGGTGTCATAGGTGATCTGCCACGTGTCATCATTTTATTGGTGGCTAGTCCCGTCGATTCATTTTTTCGAGGTGAACGCCACGTGTCATCCCCTGATTGGTTGTGTAGAAATAAGGAGAAATAAAAACATCAGTAGAGAAAAATGGATGAAGACAGTAAACCAATTTTTATCAGATTGTATAGATTACGATAAGATAGAAACTATCCAAATTTGATCCAATTAGAATTTGTTTGTAATTCAAATTCATCCTAATGTTTAATGTATGATAATAGTATGACTAGAGGCCTATAAGTTCTTACAATCTTAAATACCTTTCTCTTTATTAAACATTTGAAGATGTAGTATATAATACAATAAAACGTTTCTCTTTATTTAAAGGCATCAAAGAATTTAGTGTTTTAATGTGTGCATTAGATTTAGAACCATACCTCCGAATAAGATATGCTGGCAATGCCTCCATGTCAAACCGCCAGACTCTTACAATAGTATGCCTTTAAATACCTTTCTCATAATAGTATAAGGAAAGTGATATTCAGGGTAGGGGTGTCAATGTTTGACCCAACCCGCGAACACGACATGAACCCGACACGGGTTTTTTCCGGTTAGGGTTGGGTCTTAATGGGTTTGGGTCATAAATGGGTCGACCCGAAAGTGACACGATAAGAAACGTGTCATAAGTGGGTCAACCCGCGTAACCCGCAATAGACACGTTTGACATGTCAGTTTATTTGGGTCAAACCCGAAATGACCCGCTTAACACAACCCACTTAACTCGTATAACAAATAAATATTTATTTTATTTTAGATTTGTCAAATACCTTTTATATCCAACATATATTTTAAATTTAAAAAGAAAAGTGAGTTATTATAAAAATTTACAAGGGATATAATTGAAAATTGAAACTTTACAAACCCTAAATCTCTAAACCCTACAAACCCTAAACCTCTAAACCTTTTTATAAATATCTAATTTTTATTATTATTGCAGCCGTACTATTCTTCTCACGCCAATTCTCAAACTCAAGTGTAAACTTTCAAGCCGGTTATCTCTCTCTCTCTCATGTGTTTTTTTTTTCATCTGCATAATGCTTTTCAGCTTTGTACAATAAACTTTGAAGTTTGCTCAAATTTTTTCAATATTGATACTTAGCATTTGGCGAGTTCCAAGGATATTATATTTTTGTTGAACTATGTTATTTTATTTTTGTTAAATTATGTTATTTTGAATTTGGGTTGAAGTGTTGCGCTTCTTTTGGAGTGTAAAGAACTTATTTCTAGATGAATGTTATATTTTTGTTGAACTATATTATTTTGAATGTGGGTTGAAGACTTGAAGTGTATGCACTACTTTTTGGGATGTAAAAAAAATTATTTCTAGATGGATGTTATATTTAATATTATGCAGGTTGAAATGAGTTGTGTTACATTCGTGTCAACCCAACACAACTCGTTTATTAAGCGTGTCAAATGGGTTGAGTCAGGTCAACCCGCCTAATTAACAGGTCGGGTTAGGGTTGAGCCATTTAGTCGAATACCCCTACCTCGACATGACACGAACCCGACACGCTAACCCGAATTGACACCCCTAATTCAGGGAGAAAAAAACTAAGAAAGTAGAAACGTAAGAGAAATTGCAAAGAAAATGGAAAGAAAGACTTAATAAGGAGAGAGAAAAAGAGACATAAGAAGTATTTAATGAGGAGAGAGAAAATGAGGAGACTATTAATTAGGTAAGTATTTAATGTTGTAATGGATAATGGTGTTTTGTTTTTATCCATTGGATCTCTAAAAAATCTACGGCTTAAAAAAAGTGTTACTCTTGTGGAGTTACACCAGGTGTAATTTGAACCTGTTTCATATATATTGATAGGATAGCAAAGAAATCACCATCTATGGTTTGTACAAGGGAGTCGTCCATGATCTCCAGTCAACTAAATGGCCAATCTCTGATTCGTCCAGTGGGGTCGTCCATGAGTTTTAATCAATTGAATGAACCCTAGGCAATCAGGACGGAAGGGTCGTCCACATGCAAAGCTCATGAACGACCACACAGCATCAATTTATATACAAAGAGTCGTCCATGGGCAAGTCACATGGACAACCATTTAACACTTGACAAAATTCTGAAGTGGTTAATCAACCCGTGTTCATCGCCAGCAATTTCTCCTAAGTATGTAACTTCCATCAGCGGTTACTACTTCTATAGCCGTTGGGGAAGTTATCTCCGTAATTTCAGATTTCCACAAATCTTGGGGAAGTTATTAAAACAAGTAACTGCCCCAAGATTTCCTATATAAGGACCGGTCTGAATCAGGCAAAGGTATGAAATTCTGAGATTTTTACTCCCAATACAGTTAGAACTCCATTCAAGAGAAGTTACTAACTTAGTCATCTGAGGGTCTTAGGCCGGTCCACCCCGGTCTCCTTTGATATTTTGTTTATCTTTCAGGCCTTCGCTACCACTTTCAGCCCATCGAAGCCGAGTTGTGCAGTCAACTGATTCTGTTCTTCATCAGTTGGCGCCGTCTGTGGGAACAGAAACTTCAAGTTTGGCAGTTTCTTCCTTCGACAAAAGGCTGTATGGTTCGGACTAGATCAAGGGCCACTAGCCCAGGCCACCAAGAGAGTAGGGATGCTTCTAGCCATCCCCACCGAGATCACCAATCAGCGCCTGTCATGCAATCGCCTTCCATCCAACACATACAATCCATGGCGACTGCTATGGCGGAGTTAACTCGCCAGAGTCAAGAATTGACTAGGGAGATAGAGAGGCAGCGTCGTGAAGGACATGCTGAGAGACAATCCCAGAGTCAAGAAGATGGAGGGAGACATGCTGAGCCCGAGACTTAATCAAGAGGCACCACTTCGCGAAGGGTGCCACATTTGGAGAAGGAAATGGATCAGATGAGGAAGGTTATGGACAAGATGAAGGAGAACATGAGAAGGGCAAATCCCGTAGAGGACTTGGTTCATCGAACAGATTCCCCTTTCACGGCTTCCATCAATGGGCATCCCTTGCCGCTGAAGTTCAAAATGCCTTGCCTAGATTCATATGATGGAGCGCGCGATCCTTTTGATCATATCGCTACTTTCAAGACCACCATGCATCTCCAAGGGGTTCTAGACGAGATTATGTGTAGAGCCTTCCCTACTACTCTTAAGGGACCAGCGCGAGTGTGGTTCAGCAAAATACCCCCAAATTCTGTAAGTTCTTTTGAGGAGTTAAGCAAATTATTTGTCAATAATTTCATTGGAGGACAGAGGCACAAGCGTTCCTCGTCCAGCTTGTTAACCATAGAGCAAGGAGAGAATGAAAGCCTGCATTCCTTCATCACACGCTTTAACAGGGAAGCCCTGGCAGTAGACGAGGTGGACGACAAACTACTATTGGCAGCCTTCCACAATGTGGTTAATTCGGACTTATTCATTCACAAGTTGTATGAGAAAGAGCCCCAATCCATGGCTGAACTCGTCCACTCAGCCCAAAACTTTATGAACGCAGAAGACGCAATCATAGCTAAGAAGAGGAAGAGGGCTGAGAGAATAGAAGTCAACCCCACGCGTCACTCTGAGCAAGGGCCTTGTCCAAAGAAGGGATGAACGGAAGATAAGAAGGATCGAGACAGGGATAGCAGGAAGGCAGGCCCATCAGCAAGGAATCAGAATTACACACCCTTAAATACCCCACTCGATCAAGTGCTCATGCAAATCAAGGATGATCCTTCCTTGAAGTGGCCAGAGAAGATGAAGGGAGATCCTAATAAGCGCAATAAGAATAAATATTGTCGCTTCTATAGAGATCATGGGCATGACACGGACGAGTGTTATGACTTGAAGCAGCAGATTGAGAATCTCATTAGACAAGGAAAGTTGAGACATTTCATTGGAAGGGATCATAAAGATGAAAAATTGAAAGCAAAGATGGAAGAGTCATCACGGCCCCCACTTGGAGAAATAAGGGTTATCATTGGAGGGACTTCTGAAGGACAATCTTCTAGATCAAAGAAGACGTATCTTAAAGTGGTGCAAAATGTCCAACTCTCTGGACGATCCCCAAGGACGAGGGGGACGGACGAGCCAACCATTTCTTTCACAGATGAAGAAGTTAAAAGAATTCATCATCCACATGACGATGTAATTGTCATTACCCTACTCATAGCAGATTACAGAACCAGGAGGATGTTGGTGGATAATGGAAGTTCAGCGGATATATTGTATTATCCTGCCTTCCAGCAAATGAGGCTTGGACGAGATTAGCTTCGTCTAGCATGCTCGCCACTAATAGGATTTGGAGAAATGAAAGTGCAACCCGTAGGTACCATTACCTTGCCTGTAGTGGTAGGGTCATACCTGCAGTAGATAACTAAGGAAGTAAATTTCCTTGTGGTGGATTGTTCATCCTCATATAATGCCATCATTGGAAGACCAACCTTGAACAGTTGGAAGTCGGTAACATCTACCTACCATCTATTAGTCAAATTCCCTACGGAGTGCGAAATTGGACAAGCACAAGGAGATCAGTTGGCGGCCAGAGAGTGTTATCTAGCCATGTTGGCTATAGACGAGCAGATGTAGACTATGAGTATAGAAGAAAGAAAAATTGTTGCAGAACCGGCTGAAGTATTGGAAGATATTTTATTAAAAGAAAATGATCCTGAGAAATTCACTAGAATTGGAACAAGTATGAAGGAGAAGGCGAAAGAAGACCTCATCCAGTTTCTAAAGAAGAATGCCGATGTTTTTGCATGGAGTCATGACGACATGCCTGGCATTGATTCAAGTGTAATCACTCATCGACTGAATGTGTCCCCTTCTTCTAAGCCTATCCGTCAAAAGAAGAGGGTGTTCGCCCCTGAACGAGAGAAGGCTATCAAGGAAGAGGTTCAAAAACTAACCATAGCACAGTTCATCCGGGAAGTCTATTACCCGAATTGGTTGGCAAATGTAGTGATGGTAAAAAAAGCAAATGGCAAGTGGAGGATGTGCGTTGACTTCACTGACTTGAACAAGGCTTGCCCTAAGGATAGTTATCCCTTGCCTCGTATTGATCAACTGGTTGATTCTACAACTGGCCATCAACTGTTGAGCTTCATGGACGCCTTCTCAGGATATAATCAGATAAAGATGGGCGAGACAGACCAGGAAAAGACATCTTTTATTACTAGTCAAGGTTTGTTTTGTTACAAGGTGATGCCCTTCGGTCTGAAGAATGCAGGGGCAACTTACCAAAGGTTGGTGAATCACATGTTTTGTCCACAGATAGGACGGAATGTAGAGGTATATGTGGATGACATGCTTGTGAAGAGCTTAGATGAGGGAAGCCACTTGGATGATCTTCAGGAAACCTTTGAAACACTTAGGCGATACAAGATGAAGCTGAACCCAAGTAAATGTGCATTCAGAGTATCGTCAGGAAAGTTTCTAGGATTCATGGTTTCAGAGAGAGGAATTGAGGCAAATCCAGACAAGATCCAAGCCATATTGAACATGGAACCACCGAAGAACATCAAAGAAGTCCAATCCCTAACTGGACGAGTTGCAGCTCTGGACAGGTTTGTCTCAAAAGCCACTGATAAGTGTTTACCCTTTTTTAAGATTCTCAGGAAGGCATTTGAATGGACGGACGAGTGTCAAAGGGCCTTCCAGGACCTAAAGCACTATCTTACTACGGCTCCATTGCTAAGTCCGTCCGTGCTATGAGAAGAATTATATCTATACTTAGCAGTGTCCCCACATGCCGTAAGTTCAGCGTTGATCAGGGAGGAAGAAAAGGTGCAAAAGCCTATGTATTATACTAGCCGAGCATTGAGAGGAGCAAAAGAAAGGTACCCATTGATAGAGAAGTTAGCCTTCGTGCTAATAACTGCTTCTAGGAAGTTAAGACAGTACTTCCAAGGTCATGTCATCATTGTCATGACTGATCATCCACTTAAGAAGGCAATGAACAAACTTGAAGCTGCAGGACGATTAATTCAATGGGCAGTTGAGCTCAGTGAGTTTGACATTCGGTACCAACCGAGGAATGCAATAAAAGCTCAAGCCCTGGCAGATTTCATTGCAGAATTCACTCCAAGTTATGAGGACTTGGATGAGAAAGAAGACAGTAAAAAATGGGTCGTCCATGTAGACGGGTCATCTACACTGTATACAGAAGGTATAGGAGTTGTTTTGCAGTCACCAGAAGGAGATAAACTGAAGTACAAGGCTCGCTTGCAATACCAGACAACTAACAATGAGGTGGAGTACGAAGCCCTTCTTAAAGGGTTGGAGTTGGCTAGATCTGTAGAAGCGAGCTCAGTACTCGTCCTGGGAGACTCACAGTTGGTCATAGGCCAAGTAAATGGAACATGTGAAGCTAAGGAAGATAGAATGAAGAGATATTTGAAGAAGGTGTTACGCCTTGTGAAGAAATTCAGAGAAGCTAATTTTGTTCAAATCCCGAGGGAAGAGAACATGGAAGCGGACACTCTAGCGAAGGAAGCCTCCGCTAATGATGCAATGGACAAATTAGATGAAATACGATACATGCCAAGCATAGACCTTCCAGAAATGTTGCAGATAGAAGGTGAGGAGAATTGGATGACCCCAATAGTCTCATACCTGAAGGACGAAAGGCTTCTAGAAGGGAAGGACGAAGCCAAGAAGCTCAGAGTTAAATCAACCAGATACATCCTTATGGACGAAGTGTTATACAAAAGAGGTTTTTCACAACCATACCTGAGGTGCTTAGCTTCAGACGAAGCGAATTACGTATTGAGGGAAGTTCATGAAGGAGCATGTGGTAATCACTCAGGAGCCAGATCACTCGTCCACAAGGTCATCCGTGCAGGGAACTATTGGCCAAACATCCAAGTTGATGCTAAGGCATATGTTAAAGTATGTGATCAATGTCAACGTTTCAGTAACATACCTAGACAGCCGTCAGAATATCTTACCCCAATGATGGCCCCTTGGCCTTTTGCACAATGGGGTTTGGATATTTTAGGCCCATTTCCAACTAGAACCAGACAGATGAAGTTTTTGGTGGTGGGGATAGATTATTTCACTAAGTGGGTGGAAGCTGAACCCTTGGTGAAAATTACACAACAAAATGTCAAAAACTTCGTCTGGAAGAGCATTGTATGCAGGTTTGGAGTACCTGGGGTACTGGTATCTGACAATGGACGACAGTTTGATAACACACCCTTCAGAGAATTCTGTGAACAGTTTAGAATCAAGAATCATTATTCCTCACCCTCCCACCCACAGGCTAACGGACAAGCAGAAGTAGCAAACCGATCCTTGTTGAAAATCATCAAGACTCGGCTTGAGGGGGCAAAGGGAATATGGCCGGATGAGTTACCAGGTGTTTTGTGGGCTTACAGAACAACAGTGAGAACTCCCACAGGAGAGACTCCTTTCAAACTGCCTTATGGGAGCGAAGCAGTCATACCTGCAGAAGTGCATATGGCCAGTCATAGGGTGATGAAGTATCAAGATGAGGAAAACAATGAACAACTTCGTCTTAACCTTGATCTCATAGACGAGGTAAGAATGGACGCGGAACAACGAACAGCAAGGTACAAAAATCTCATGGCGAAGCAACATGATGCCATGGTGAAACCCAGGCGCTTCAGCATTGGAGATCTTGTCCTTAAAAGGGTCTCTTTGGCAACCAAAAACCTGGCCCATGGGAAGCTGGGACCAAACTAGGAAGGACCTTACAGAGTTATCAACTCCAAGAGACAAGGATCCTACTATTTGGAAGCCCTGGATGGACGAAAGTTAGAGCACTCGTGGAACGTTGAACACCTAAGGAGGTACTATCAATGAAGGGTGATCATGGACGAGCCATAAGATGGACGAGATCCTTGGACGTTTGAAGTAATGTGTTTAATATTATTTTCCAGTACTTGCTTATTATTATTGTGTTTTAAGTAAATAAGTATTTTATGCTACCCATGGACGAAGTTATGTTGTATTATGTATTTTTAATTCCCTAAAAGCACAATCTCTTAGGCATGTGCCATGATTGTGGATGAATGATTACATAGTATGGATTTCTGAATATATATATGATGTGTTTTAAATATATGTATGATTGTATGAGAATCCTCCATTTTCTACGATTCAAAGTGATTCACGGAAGGCAAAAGACCAAAGACGAGTAAAATCCTTGGACGCAAGGAAGTATCATCTAAAAGCTTTCCTTTGGATAAGGATAAAGCAAGAAAAATAAACAAGGTGTGTCCGTCTAAGCTCAAGACGAGACAAACCTGAAGTGTAATCGTCTAAACCATGGATGAATAATGTATGTGCAAAAACACTATAAAGCCCATGGACGAGTCTGACAAACTAAAAGGTCCAGCACATGGACGAATAAATTGCTGAAAACAATTTTACTAAGGACGAATAAATGTTCGTCCTAAATATGAGCAATAAGTTGAGAAAAGGCATTCATTCATGGACGAGCTGTACTTGAATTCATATGCTCAATACGAGATAAGATGCTTCCTAAAATGGGTGAACCCCACGACCATAGAAATAGCATGGACGATACAAACAAGGCTTGTCCACAAAGTTTGATATATTCAAACATAATAAACAGTGAAAAGAAAAAACATTCATTCATTCATAAACTCTAAGGGTAGACGACCACCGTCCAAAAACCCTTGAAAGTAGAGTAACAGTTAATAAAACTCGTCCATAAACTTGGACGAGAGAATTGTACTTGAATGGATTTTAATAAAAAGAAAAAAGGAAAAGGAGACATAAAAGCCCAAAACATTAGGGCACTTCTAACGAAAGTAAAAAACATAAACACTTTCTAAAAAAGTTGAAGTCACTTTGATGGATTAGTCTTCGGATCGTCCTAAGTCACCTCGTCAATAGCATCATCCTCCACATTAACGTCCTCAGAGCCCGTCGCAAGCAAGGAACTCTCTGTAAGGGGGATCTTAAATGTATCAAAGTCCAAGTCAGGGAATGCGTCCTTGGCATTAGCACGGAAGTCCTCATACCCAGCAGCATAATGGCTGTCTAGACGATTCTTGTATTCGTCAGACTTCTTAAAAGCTGATAAGGCTTCTTCACGTGCTTTCTGCAAGGACGAAGGAAACTCTGATACTTGTCCTTTTAAATAAGCGATGCGAGTGTCCTTCTCAATAGCATCTGCTTTAAGTTCCTCAACCTCGTCCTTCAACTTCGTCTCTATCCCTTGCAAGCGACTGAGATCCTCGGTCAACCTGATCACTTCCCTTTTTTTCAAAAGAACTTCATTGTTCAGCTCCTTGGCCTTGTCTTTCGCCGTCTTTGCCTCCTCAGCAAGTTCCTTGGCCTGGCACGTCGCAGTGTAAAACTTTGACATAGCCTGTGCATGGACGAAAGAAAGTTAGAAATTCTATTTTTGAAAAACTTATTGGAAACACTTAAAGACTAATAAAATTCATACCTTGAAGAGGTCATGGATACCTGAACGTTCAAATTCCTTCACTGACATGTTATAACACTCATTAACTTCATTGTCAGTGACGATTCCTTTGAACGTCCTCCATGCGTAACCCTCGTCCAACACCAAGTTGGAAGGACGATCAGATGGCTCTGACGAAAGAGGCTTGCGAGGAGTCTTGGCTGGAGGGGGAGTAGGATCAGTTAGAGTAGGATGAATTACTTGGACAGGCTCCACGTTGACAGGAGGGTCGTCCAGATTCACCGTTGGAGGTATAAATTTGGGGACCTTGGGAAGGGATGAAGTCTGAGTGGTTTTTGGTTTTTTGGAGCCTTGACGACTAGGAAGGTCGTCCAGGTCCATAGCACTAGAAATCTTCTTAGACTTTCTCTTCCCAGCCTGGACGGGAGCCTTCTGGACGACTAGAGGTGCAGGAGCATCTTCATCCCCACTGGTTATTGTTTTTTCCTTATTTTCTCTCATTGTGATTATTACTACAACAAAAGAGGTCAGTAAAAAAAAGAAAAAAAAAGAGAGAAAAGAGAAAAAATAAAGTAGGGATGGACGATACTTTTGCGAGTGGTTTCTTCGTGGCCTAAATTCTCAGCAATGGGTTCTAGACCAAGTCCCCAGGTAGCCAAACTGCTAAAGGTTACTAGTTCGTGAAAAGTCCTTTTAGGGAAGGCACGAACTTTGTCTATTCGATTCAAATAAGATCTGTCCAAACGTGGACGAACAACAGCTGTACCAGTAAATGAAAGGTGGTTAGACGACTAAGAGATAGAAAAAATGTAAGGAATAAAAGAAATAACATAGACAGAAAACATACCCTCAGGACGAAGGCGACCTATGGGGCTGGTAAAAGGAGGGAAGGGGGCATTATCAACATCTATTGGGTCCCCAGCCCAATTTCCAGAAATGATAAAAAACACTTGTTTCCAGAGCCTGTCAGACGAGTTTATTAAACTATAGTGAGAGCCTCTGGACGAGAACTAGTAAAAACTAGCAGACTTTTTTATCTCCGAGGGCTTATAACAGTAAAGGAACTCGTCCACTGTTAAAGGACAGTTCCCTTCCAATGCCTCACGCCATAGCACTTGCATGGCAACTACCGTCCTCCATCCATTGGGGTTAAGCTGGTTAGGTCCAATACCCAGCCTATAGAGAAGACCTCTACAAAAAGAATTTAGGGGAAATCTAAGGCCAGCTAAAAGGTAAGACGCATATACTCCTAAACCAGAAGAAGGGGAACATCACCATTCCCCTTCCCTGGGTAGACGAGGATTGAATTCCCTAGGAATCTGATATCTATCCACACGAATTTTTAGTTTGGGAGCATCTAAGGTGGATGCTACTTCAGGAGCGCAGCTATATATCACATCCTCCTCCTCCTCGTCTTGAGGAGGGCTAGGTGACTTTCTGGACGAGCTAGCCCTAGCTCCAGAAGCCATCCTACGCTGCATTTCCTGGAATTCCTCTAAGGAAATACCAGGAGCCCTAGACGAATAATATTCGTCTGAAGAACTATCACTACTACTGGTATTTCCCTCACCACTCTCATAACTATCCTCACTTCCAGAGGAGACATCTTGATACTCGTCTATCTCTCTATCTACGCTATCACTAGACCCAGACATGATTGTTTGAAAAAGGATTAAGATGAAAACCTAAGGAAGAGGGAAGGAGAATACCTGACGAGATTAGATGACGAAGCCTAGACGAGAATCTTGGACGAGATGGCAGAAGAGAGATTATGAGAAAGGTGAAGGGCAAGAATGAGAATGTACCTATTTATAGGGCCCACAGGTGGGGTCACGATAGGGCACGAGCCAATCAGAGAATGATGCGTGGCACTTTCATGGAAAAATGGAATCGACGAGACAGACAACCAATATGATTCTGACGCGTGGCACGATCTGGAATAATACAATGATGACACGTGTCAGAAGCCCAAAAAAAAAAAAAAAAACCTACAGTGCTATAGACGACTCCTGGACAAGGGGGCAACTGATAGGATAGCAAAGAAATCACCATCTATGGTTCGTCCAAGGGAGTCGTCCATGATATCCAGTCAACTAAATGGCCAATCTCTGATTCGTCCAGTGGGGTCGTCCATGAGTTTTAATCAATTGAATGAACCCCGGGCAATCAGGACGGAAGGGTCGTCCACATGCAAAGCTCATGGACGACTGTAGGGGCCTTTTTTGTTGTGTTTGGGCTGGGCTGCCCTCTGCAAGTAATGGGCCCTGATGTGTTTCTGAGTAGGGAAGTTGAGACCAGCCCAACTGCAACTCACTTTGGGCTGGCTTGGCACAAACTTAACCTAGTCTGCCAGGAACACCCTTTACGGCAAGTGGAGCTATTATAACGAAATTACAACAGGCAGATACAATGATAACCAAATGAACAAACAGAATGTTATAGCTTTCAATAATAATGGTGGCAGAATGTCACAGTAGTAATAATAATAATAATGGCTTTAATAAGAAAAGAAAAACAATACGATGAGGGAGGTTTAATCAAAGATAAAAATCAAGCCAATAATCAAGTCCGTAATGGTGACCGTCCAAAGAGGAAGAATGCTTCCTCTCAATGAAATCAACCTCCCAGGTAAGTATCCTGCCGTGGGGATTAATAACTTTGAGGGAATCGGACCTAGATGGTTGAGGTGTGAAGGAACTTATTGTTATTTTTACCGCTTCATTATCCCTTAGAGAGTGTGATTTTGAAGGGGAGAGGAAAGAAAAGATCTATTGGTGCATGCCTATTATCCTCACAAATGATTTTCTCCTCTTTTTCCTTTCTTTTTCTTTTTCTTTAGTTTTTCTTTCTATGTATTTTTCTTCCTCTGTTTTTCGGTCCCTTCTACAGGGCACGGCGAGGCTCCTTTTATAGGGCCTGCCGCAAGCACTCTTTTACCATTTTACCCTCTAACGGCCTTTGTCTGGTCTGGGCATGCTTACCGACCACCTTCTGCGTACAGCTTGCCCTCGCCAGACAAAGACAGGTTCGTTCTGTTTCTGTCCGCAGTGGCACTGCTTTGCCGCGGCCTTAAATGCTCTCTCTCTCTTCCTATGGCATGCACTCAGCGTTCCCTCTCCAATCTTATCCCTTTTGGACGGTCTGTCATCCCAGCAGGACGTACCTCCAAAAAGGGTTTGGACAGGGAACGCAAAATAAATCATTTCCCCCCTCCCCGCCACCAAACCACACCCCCCTTTCCCTCTTACCACGGACCCATGGCCCCACCATGACCCATATTGGCTGGGTACAGGCTGGTGGCACCTGGGCTTTGCGCATGCTTCCTGTTATGTGTGTTCCGAAGCCGGCCTGCGGCTCATGGGGCCTTGTTGGTATTCGTCTGCCGCTCCTTTTGATTCTTTTACGCAGATCTTTTGCACCTTCACTACCCCCTTTGGATTGGGCTTTCCTTAGTATATCTCCCTTGGCCCATTTCTCGTTTTTATGCTTTATGCCTTGTTTTTCATTGCTTGGCCTTTCCTACCATGGCAACATGTTCCTGCTAGGCTCATTCCAGACCTGCCGTTTCACTTCTTCCCCCAGTGACTTTATGGAAGTCTACTGGTGTTCTCACTTTATGGGCTCCATTGTCCCTTTCTTTCTTCTTTAGGCCTGCGGCCCTTGGGCTTCCTTGGCCCATTTACTGACTTTGTATTCCCATGGGCTTTTATTTACTAACTTGATTGGGCTTCCTCGGCCCAATCTCCTCATTCTCATCCTTGGGGTTCATGGGCTTGCCATTAACCCCTACTTTCTTTACATCACTTTGGGCCTGCCGCAGCCCATTCTCACTTTTCCATACCATACATTGCCCATGGGTGCCATTTCTCTCTTTCCGGGCCCTTTAGGCCCATTTGCTTCCTCAAGATCCATTTGCTCGTGTTATGGGCCTGTGTTTTGCTATTCCTGCCGCTTGGGCCTAATAGTTTTATTCCGTTCCTGCCACTATTATTATCTGTTATGTTGGGTTGGGCTGACTTTATGAAAATGACCCTCAACAACGACCACACAGCATCAATTTATATACAAAGAGTCGTCCATGGGCAAGTCACATGGACGACCATGTAACACTTGACAAAATTCTGAAGTGGTTAATCAACCCGTGTTCATCGCCAGCAATTTCTCCTAAGTATGTAACTTCCATCAGCGGTTACTACTTCTATAGCCGTTGGGGAAGTTATCTCCGTAATTCCAGATTTCCACAAATCTTGGGGAAGTTATTAAAACAAGTTACTGCCCCAAGGTTCCCTATATAAGGACCGGTCTGAATCAGGCAAAGGTATGAAATTCTGAGATTTTTACTCCCAATACAGTTAGAACTCCATTCGAGAGAAGATACTAACTTAGTCATCGGAGGGTCTTAGGACGGTCCACCCCGGTCTCCTTTGATATTTTGTTTATCTTTCAGGCCTTCGCTACCACTTTCAGCCCATCAAAGCCGAGTTGTGCAGTCAACTGATTCTGTTCTTCATCATATATATATATATATATATATATATATATATATTTCAAGACAAGGATGAAGAGCCCACTTCCACTCCTACTTGGAGAAACATACATCATTTTCATCAACTTCAAGAATAAAGATAATATACACCCACTTCGGTCCAATACTCCAATTTGGTCCAATTCAATTGAACTCAATTTACTTTGGTCCATTCGGTTCATTTTACTCCGATCTATTCCGGGTGAGTACATGCTACATATATAGTATAAATGATGTATAGAGGGGATATAAAAATAAATAAATAAATAAATGTGTACCGTGTAGGTCAGAGGGTTTTCAACTTCCAATGGCGGGAGTCTTGCCCATAATTTTTGTGATAAAAGTTAAAAATCTTGGCGCTAATTTGTTAGATTATAACAAAGCAGAGCGGTGCAAAAAGTAAAAAAACAGAGACAGTCGAACCAAAGATTGAAATTGAAATTGGGTTAGGGTTAGGAATGTCAGACTATCTCCCGGAGGAAGTGGTGCTGGAAATTCTGCTAAGACTTCCCGTCAAATCCCTAACTCGATTCAGGTGCGTTTCTAAATCATGGAACTCTCTAATCAAAACCTCTGCCTTCATTAATTCCCATCTCACTCGATCACTTTCACTCTCCTCCAACAAGTTAATTATTAGGCAACGCAATGATAAACCCTATCCCTTTGTAGAGCACTACAAATTAATTGACGATACCAATGACTCCTCATCTGATCAAATTCAACTCATTGATTTCCGTAGTGCTTTTTTTTTAATCGGTTCCGTGAATGGATTGTTCAGTCTTTTTGATGAAGACCGCTATGTTCTTTGGGTGATGAGGTTTTTTGCGTGATATCTGTGCCAAATGGTGCATTCAGTACGAGTGATTATGTTCGTACCTCAGTAATTGGGGGATCGCTTTCTCTTTTATGTCATCATACTCTTGAGAACACTATGAAGCGCTGTTCCATTTGGGTGATGAAAGAGTATGGTGTTGTTGATTCTTGGACTAAACAGTTCACTGTTGATTTCAATGGAGGACGTCTATTAGGTCTCCAGAAGAATGGTAATATATTAGTGGAGACAAAAACACCAACTCGCTGTGAGATCTCTTCATATGATCCTAAGAGCAAACAAGTTAAGAATTTGGGAAGTTGTAGGGGGCCATTCCAAATTTGGGTTGATAATTATATGGAGAATCTAGTCTTACTTGACAAACCGAATGACAAAGTTTCCAAAAGGAGAGTGAGCAGGAAGAGGAAATACAGGTATAAGCTTGATTCAACTCAAAATTTCAGCATTTACTTTCCTCAGTTCTATCTTATTCTTGGCATATACTAGAAAATGTTGTGTGGCTGTAAGTAAACATTTTCAGATTTCAATATACTGCTTTCGGATCTTAATTTCTTATCGACTTGCTATAAAGAGTGGTCAGAACTGTTAAATTCAATTTTTTGGTTGTCGTTGATGAGCTTAAACATTTGCAAGCTGGAAACAGTAAATATAAATGAAATACTGATGTTATTATCTTTTTCTATACGCTGAACTTGTCACAACTAATCCATATTCAATCTCAAAATGTGTTTTACACTTCTTGTTTCATTAGACTTGCTTAGATTTTTCTGAGATGATCAGCCATTGCCTTCTGTGTTTTGTACATGACATGTTATTTTGCACCATTGTACATTCAACAAAGTATAAGATGAAACCATAAAAATATAAAGAGATGAGACCAAACATTTAAAAGTTTTTAGAACCATGTAACTGTAGGTAGAGTCATGACATTTTGTTATGGTTTTTATTGATTAAATGTATCACATTGTATTGAGTGTGGGAGTTGCATTGGCATGACCCTAGTGGCAACCCCAAGGTTTGTTGTAAAAATGTAATAAATATGGGGTTTGCCAGAAATAAGTACTGTTTTGTTTAGCTGAATAGATGATGTAGAATTATCTTCAGCAATGAATTTATTTATTTTGGTTGTGTGTTGATATGGAAAAGATTATTTACCCACATTGGTAGTGTAGATAAATGTACTTTTGATAACAGTGATCATTCCTCCTTTTGATAAATATTGCTTCTTCCAACTTGCTAGTTTCTTTTCTACCTTTTCAATGATTGCTTTCTAAACTGGTTGTGTCGTAAAGGACAAACCTGGAGTAATCCCAAATATACTGTAGGTAGAGTCACCACCCTAAAACCCAACACTAAGCCTAGCTTCATTACACACTCTGCTTATCCTGTTGGTTCAAGCTCTGTTCTACTTAGGTTAACCTTTAATTTTTAGACTGCTTCCAAACAGAGAAGGAAAACATCAGATATAGCCAAGTTGATCAGAATTTACATCACAAATAGCATTGTAGCACGAGCAAACAAAAGAGGAGAGCTTTCCATAAACCTTCACTGTCTCCTTCAACTTGAAATGCAGCCAAGTTCCCACCCTCCACAGCCTTGCATAACATCATATTATTGACTTCCATAACCAAAATTAAAAGAGGCATGGAGAAAGGGCCTCATTGTCACAGTCCTCTTGAACTATTAGAAAAGAAAATTGTGGTTCTATTTACCATGATTGAGAACCGAATTGTCCAAATAGATATCCAAACCCACTTCCTACTTTCACCAAATTTGAGTCTGTCTAACAGATATATGAAATAGCCCTAATTAACATAATCACATCTCATTTCAGTGTACAGCCTACAAATTACTCTAAAAACACTGCCATCAAGTTTGGTTTCAAAGACATTTATTGGAAATAAACATCAAGTAAGGGATTTTTCAAGACACCTTATTGAAAGCATTTGGGTTTAACACAAGACACCTATTGTTCATTTAAGTGATTAGCCAACACCTTTTTTGTTTTTGTTTTTTTTTGTTTTGGATTAGGTAAAGAGATTAGCCAACACCTTTGCCATAAGCATATAGACATTTCCAACCAAGCTAATATGGTGAAAATTCTTGATATTGACACCACAAATTTTGTTTTTGGAATTTAAGTGACATATATAACATTAAAAATTTCTCAAACTTGTAGTCATTATAGAGCTTTATTTCCACAAAACCCACTCAAACCACTTCAGCAATAATCTTTCATAAATATTAATGAAAGATTGATGTTATTATATTTTTATATGCTGAAAATGTGTTTTCATTCCATTTCATTAGGCTTGCTATGATATTTCTGACATGTCTGTCATTGCCTTCTGATACTGTGTTTCATTCATGTCATGTTGTTTTGCATTCAATCTAAAAATGTGTTTTACTATTTCTGTTTAATGAATTTACATTGATGCAAAACAATATGTCATGTACAAAATGCCCAGTATACTTCCTGTATACTTGGGTGACTCTTTTTTCTGATTTATTTATTTTTATTACTTTATAAAAAAAAAAAAAATCATATACAGAACACAGTATCAGAAATTGACATATGATTTGAGGTATTCCTGATGGTCATTATGAGAGGACCTTGCATACTATATTTAAGTTATATCATTGAGATAATCCCATAACAAGCGTCATGACATTACCTGCAGTTATGTGGTTAAAAAAGAACATTTAAATGTTTGGCCTGATCCCATACTTTGTGGTTGGAACTAGCCTTCCCTCACCTCTTATGAGTCTTTAGTGGTTGCTGCCAGCACCGTGTTCATGTCAACTTTTTAACAAGTGATGTTGGTCCCTTATAAACTTTGGACATGTTGAAAGAAGCATTTTTGTTTGGTTAAAATTCATAATATACTAATTTCAAATGTATGCACAACAAAGTATGATATGTCCTTAAGAGTTAACAATGTTTGACACTTTCTCTGCTTCCTCAGCTGGTATTGTTGTATATATGTTCAATTGTTCATTACTTCCTAATTTTGTTTGTGGACAGGGAATTCTTGTACTAGAACTAATGGACTGTTATTGCACTTTGGCTTTGTTTGTTTCATGTATAATCAAGGGAAAGAAAATGAATTCAGGAATTTTTTTCTATTCATTTGATGGTAGGAACTTAGGTCAATCGTGTAACATAAAAGGTTAAAAATGTCAAAAAATAATGGAGAATGGTTTCCCTTATTTTATTCTTGAAAATATTGTCCTACTAGCGTAACATGGAACCTCTAGGTTATTAATGTGCCTTGAGATGCATTAAGAGAAATTTTTTAATAAATGAAGATTATCAATGCATTTATTTTCTGAATATCAACTATCGTTTCCAAGCACATTGAAAATTGAAGAAAACACAGTGTTGGTGAATAGTGAAGTAGAAGTGGTTCTTTGTCACTGTGACCTTGGGTTGCTCAAAACAGTTATTTGGTGGTTCATTTTATGTCTAAACATATAGTTGTCTTGTTTATAAGAGCATTTGTTCTGGTTATTAAAACCTGATTGGTTATATGTCATTATGGCCCTTTAATTATTTTTGTTTTTGGTGCTGCTCACTTTTTTCTGGATTGAGGTTATTAAGGGGCGTGAATAAACCTTTGGATAAGGATAGTTGCAAATTTGGAAGTAATTGTTATTGATGTGAATGACATTGGCTCTCATATGAAAAGAATAAAGGTATTTATTACTATTATTTAGGTTAAAGTTCAAATTACACCTTCTAAGTTTGGGTCAATTGTTATTTTGATCTCTGAATTTTTTTTTTTTAATTTCAATTTCATACTTCTAAGTTTGCAATCACTATTAATTTGGCCCTTATGTCCGTTGCTGTTTGAGATTATGCCATTAGTGACACTAAAATGATGTAGTTTTATTTTATTTTTATATGATTTCAACAACACCAATAACAATAAAAACCTTAGTCCCATATCCAATTTTGGAAAAAATGGGGAGAAGGTAAGCAGGGTGGGAAAATTTCTATTTATCGAAAGGAGGCAGAATCACCTTGATAAAGAGCACACTATTTGGTTTACCTATCTATATTCCCCATTCTGGTAAGTGTTTCTCATCCTCTTGAGAAATTAAAATGGGATTATTTGTGGGTTGGGTTAGGGGATGGTGTCAAATTTCATTTGTTCAATTGGAAGACAGTTTGTGGCCAAGAGCCTTGTAGCTCAGTGGCACTGCCTTGTCTCCTTTATGAGGAGAACCATGGTTCAAATTCCCCCTTCCACTTGTACCAATTGAATAATCAAAAACTAGAAGACAGTTTGTAACCCATTCAGATATGGGGATTTGGGTGTCAGAGTCTTGTAGGTTTTAATAATGCATTGCTGTTTTGGTGGGTTTGATTATGGATGTTTTTAGCAATGTGAGCCAATATTTAGTTATCTATAACATTATTTGGTCGTTTTAAATAATAAATGTGAATCCCATTCATTGATGTTTTCTGAGTTGGAATCCACTATTCAGATATTGGTAAATTTGTTATTGGTTCTAGCTTTTTGTTTTGGATACAAAACTTCAATTTGGGTTCTTCAATTGCAATTTTGGGTTAATTTAGATGATCTATTAGGATAACAAGTTTCAAATTTGAGCTTTTGGATATGGGTTTTGATTATATGCTTGGTTTTATCAATGGATGGGGTGATTTTATTGGTTATTTATTTATTTATAATGTGGATTATAAATTGCCTTATTGGATACGGTTTATGGTTGTGGATTACAAATTGCCTTATTGGATATGGTTTTTTTTTGATATGGCTTTGCATGATTTTCTTTCGCTGTCGGCTCCACCATTTTAGGAGTGAATCATGTGATTGATAATTGGTTATGTAATATTTTGTATTCCCATTTAATAGTGTACAGTAAGAGTTAAACTGGTATAGAGAAAGAAAGGGAGAAGGGTATGCTTTTCCTTTTCTCTTTGTTTTTACTTTTGCTAAAATATAGTTTATTTGAAACTTTCTTTGATTGTTCTGTTTTGTTACTTAGGAGCTTTAGATTCTTCTATATTTCATTTCTATTCTTATATTAAGTGGTACTTGACTACTTGGCATTTTGTGATGGATCACAGGTTAAGTACAGCTTTTCTTCTTGGCATTTTGTTGGGTTATTGATTATGTGTGGGGATTGTTATTTAAGTTCATATGTTCATTATACTGTAGTGGCAAGTGGAGAATTAACATCCTTCATTTGAAGTTCATTTGCTGCTGAATTTTTATAGGGAATGTGATATTGCTGTACTTTTTTTGCTATCTTATGGCTTTTGGAAAATATTGTAATGTTAAGAATTATAAAAGGATGTTAGAAGGTTAATGACATCGTTCACATTCTAAATGTAGATAATGCAACTGATTATTAGTTTGACTTTTGGCCACTCATCATCTAAATGGTTGATAAATTTAAAGGGGGTTATAGAGAAGTGGCCTTTTTTTTTTTTTGAGGGTCTTACAATTAGTATAGTGGATAATTAGTATTTTATCAAAATTGGTAATGTGGGGGCATTTTTTGCTTCAAAGGAAACTCATGTGTACTCCTTTAAGCAAATTTTTGCTCTTGTCCCACATTGGAAGGGTTTCCTTCCTCTTAGCACTTTATAAGGCATGAACCAATGGCATTAGAGTACCACTAGTTTGGATCCTTTTATAAGGCATGAACCAATGGCATTAGAGTACCACTAGTTTGGATCCTTTTATTGTGGGGGCATTTTTTGCTTCAAAGGAAACTCATGTGTACTCCTTTAGGCAAATTTTTGCTTTTGTCCCACATTGGAAGGGTTTCCTTCCTCTTAGCACTTTATAACCAAACTAGTGGTACTCTAATGCCATTGGTTCATGCCTTATAAAGTGCTAAGAGGAAGGAAACCCTTCCAATGTGGGACAAGAGCAAAAATTTGCCTAAAGGAGTACACATGAGTTTCCTTTGAAGCAAAAAATGCCCCCACAGGTAATTATGCATATCTTATAATCAATTTGTTTTTACAATAAATATATTCGGTTATTATATGTTTTGCTATAAATATGCTTGCTTAATAAATGAATGATGAATAATTCTATCTAACAATAATGAATTTTTCTTACATTAAATTAATATCCTTAGTTATTATTGTCTTGATTGAAATATCATATTTCTTACAATTCATTTGTCTTGGCATAGTATAATAAAGGTGGTATCAAAGGAAGAGAGACGAGATAAAGAAACAAGCCATGAGCTCGTAAAGAAAATGTTACATCTAGAGCATGATATAGCCATTTTAAAAGCAAAAGTGATTGAAATTTCCACTCTAAAGTCAGAAAGGGCGGCTTTAAAATCACAGGCATTACGGTTTGTTCAACAAATGAATAACCAGGTTATGATTACATTATGCTTATATACATATATCATTATTATTTATTCTCACGTTTCTTCATAATGTTTAAGTCATGGAGTTATTTATTTATTGGTTATTTTCGGTTCAAAACATGATTAGCAGTGTTGGAAATGTGGGTTCACCATAACTTGGACATAAATCCCCTTCTATTTGCCAAGAATTGCCGACTCGTGGTAATGTTCATTACTTGGAAAATGTTGGTCTTGTTTGATGGTAATAAAATATGTAAATAATTTATATGAGAAACTTTCTTATTATTTGTGGTATTTGAATTGTGTTTTGGAATTATTGTTTTTATAAATAAAACCATTAATACATGTTTTTATTTGTGTTGCAGATGAGAAATATAAGTTGAACAATCACTCAGTGTGGAGAAATTTATGTTGAACTTTGGAACTGCATAATTCTAGTCGTGTATTTTTTTTTTTTTTTTTTTTGAGAAAGTCTAGTCGTGTATTTTAACAACTTGTTGTAATCATGTTATTTTTGGAACAAATATGTTAATTTTATACATGAGTATTTATTAGCTTTAATATTTGGAGCATCGTGTGTTTTAAGTTTAATTGTTTGATTATTGTTTAGTATTTGCAATTGCGTTCCTTGGACAAAAAATGAAAGGAAATAACTAATAATTTGTTGAGAATTATTGTGATGCTCTTATTATATAATAAACTAGTATGCAACTCATGCAAATGTATGAATGCATTTAAAATTAAATGCAATTTTTATTATAAAAATATAAATAATTAGTCAAATTACAAAAAAAAAAAAAAAAAATAGCATGTGAGTAGTTGTAATACATGTATACATATAGATAAATTTCAAATTAAACACAATTTTTATTAATAAAATATTAATAATTAGTCAAATTATTTTTTAAATAAAGTAAACATAATTAGTCATATATTAAAATTTTTACCTAAATTTAATACTACTTATGATCATTTTTTTTTTCTAATTTTTAATAAGATGGATGTGTGATGATTTTTATTGAGTATATGTGATTGGTTTTTTTTTTTTTTTTTTTTTTTTAATTTATAGTTCATTAATATTAGGTTTTTAGTATTTTGCACTCATTAACTCACTTGGCAGTTTCTCAAAAAAAAAAAAAAAAAAAAAAAAACTCACTTGGCACAAAGATTAAAAAACTTAAGTGGACACATGGTACGAATTTAAGTGGATAGTTATGGTGTGGCTCTCACATAAATTTAGACACATAGTGCAAAATTAGATTCTAATTTTAAATTCTAATTCAACTTTCTCTAAATTTTGCCTATTAATAAATGACAAAATGCAGTGAAATTTTTTTTTTTGCTAACATTGACTTGAGTAAATGGCATAAGTCATTTAAATTTACATCCACTTTTTCTCTCCTCTCTCCGTGATTTGGGTGGGATGGCAAAAATGTCCCAAATTGTGTAATCGTCTTACCTATGCAGATTTTCCTCCTTTTGAAGAGGTGACGCAAAAAGATAGGTTTTGCTTATCTCATCTTTTTTCTTTTTTTTTTTGAGGAAGTTTTGCTTATCTCATCTTGTTCTACCCTATCTTATATTGAGAGTGTATTTTATATATATATATATATATATATACATACACATATATATTCTATTAACATCTCCAAAACACTTGTCTTTCTTCTCTCTAAATACATTTGGGGACAAAGAGGGGGGAGGGGGAACTAGGACAGATCATAGCTCTCTTGACTTTCCAAAAATTCCCCTTCTTTCTTCTATTTTTGGTAAAAATATAAAAATTAAATAATGGCCTACTAGTTATGACTAATACATCATTTTTGTTTTCTAAAATTACTTTTATACCATAAATGACTCATTCATCTAAAGTGCATTTAATGTTTTTTTTTTTTTTGAGAACAGTGTTTAATGTATTTCATACAAATGGAAAATTTTATAAATTATGAAAGCACTTTTTTTTCCCCTCTAATTAGTAATTACTCCTATGCCATAATAGCTCATTGAACCAAATAAATTTATGAGACATCCAAGAAATATATAAGAAAATATTTTTAATATAAACTTTTATTTTTTATTTTTTAATGTTTAAAAAAAATTAGAGATACAGATTTTATTTATTTTTTCTTTTTAGAAAAAACCATAATTCTGGATTTCATGGTTAGGACTTAAGAGTTAAGAATCCTTTAATTTTTATTAATGTTATATATATATATATATACACACACACATATATATATATATATATATATATATATATTGGACGTAAATACTTTACTAAATTTAAAAAAAGGAAATTATATTTTACCACTTTAACTATACCCCTAATTACACTTTGAACCATAAACTTTTTAAATGCATGTTTTGCACTTTAGACTATGATTTTGTTACACTTTGCTCTCCGACATTAAGTTTGTTGTTAACTTTTATGGAAAAGTATAATACCATGTGAAAATAGCTAATTGTTCGTCTTTTCAATTCCGTAAAAACAAAGCAAGAATTACACTTTACCACTCCCAACTATATTTCTTATTATACTTTGCATACTAAATTTTGAATATCCGTTCAAATTAACAGCAAACTTAAAATTGGTGTGCAAAGTGTAATAAGAGGCATAATTTATGTTGCAAAACATATATTTAAAAAGTTTAGAGTACAGAGTGTAATATTAAAGTGTAATTTTCCCCAAAAATAACATATGTTAAATTATTTTATAAACATATTATTAGCTTGTCCCTGCAGAAATTTTCTGTCTCCACCTTGTTTAGAGTGACCGTATATATATATATATTTTTTATGTTTTATCTTTGGTAATTTACTCAAAAGGTTGAGAAAAATATTGTCAAAAATTTCTCTCTTAAATAGGATAATCGACAACAAGTAAGGAAAACAGATGGAATGATTCCCATATATTCTATTCTAGATTTTTGCCTTGGGAAAATGGAAAGAGAGGTTGATTCCCTTCTTTTGTTAATGTGTTTTTTTCCCCTGTTCAATGATTTACACTATCCGTTGCCTAAAAAAAAAATGCAAAAAAAAGAATTGTAAAACTTGGCATTTTTTTTTTTGTGTCAAATGTTTTGTTTTTGTAAATAACTCATTTAGTTATTTAGTTATATAATTATAACATCTTCTTGAAACATGAGTTTACCGAACTCCATTGTTGACTTCACCTCAAGCTTGCGCCGCCACCATCTTAGGTGGTGGTTCCGTTCCTTTCGCCATCTTGATGTGTTTGTTTTTATTATTTCTTTCTTTTTATTTTTAATGAAAAGTAGAGGTGAATTAGGGAAGCCAAACAAAAAGATATCAATAATCATGAGTTTATTGTAATTTGGAAGAAAATATTTTAGGATAAATCATAAAAAAGAACAGTAGTGGGCTTTAGCTTTAACACACTAGCTCGCCAGACCGGAAACTGAACAAAATACATTCTCTGTCTACTTAGCCATTCAAAAAAAAAAAAAAAAAAAAAAGCACACATTCACATTTTTTTGCTGAACTGAACCATAAATATAGGAATGAAATGAAATTGACAGTGTCTTGAAGAGCTGAAGAAGTCAAAGTTCTCTGTTCAGAATCCATTTTAGTTTTACAAAATTTTTTCAATTTGGGTGAAAGAGAAAGCAATGTCTGACTATCTCCCAGAGGAAGTGGTTCAGGAAATTCTGAACAGACTACCAGTCAAATCCTTAATTCGATTCAGGTGCGTTTCCAAATCATGGAAATCTCTAATCACAGCCTCTTCCTTCGTCAATTCCCATCTCACTCGATCACTTTCACTTGTTCCCAACTCCAACACGCTAGTTGTTATTAACTTGTTAGGAGCTGCACCGCTTCTGAATCCAAGGTAGTAGAGAGCTACAATTTCATTCACGATGACAATAACGATGACTCCTTGTTAAACCCATTTCAGAATATTGAGTTTTCATCAACGAGTTTCTCTATGTTAATTGGCCACGTGAATGGCTTGTTCTGTCTTTATGAACAAGACCGTTATGTTCTTTGGAATCCTTCTATTAGAAAATGTTTCACACTTCCCAAGTCTTTCCTTACGCTCGTACGCGGCCACCATTATTGTCGTTCTGCATTCGGGTTTGATTCACTATCCAATGATTATAAGGTGGTGACAATTGATTTTCAACGTACTGATCAGTTTGAGGGTAAGCCAGCTTTGGTTGAGGTTTACTCTCTTAACGAGGGTTCTTGGAGAATAACTACTACTGGAGCACCTTTTCCGCCTCGAATCATATTTGATTTCGGTTGTTTCCCAGCAGCATTTTTAAATGGGGCTGTCCATTATACGGTGAACGATTTGGCCAATGGCCGTGTACCAAGGATTCGTGATTTGGCCAATGGCCGTGGACCGAGGATTCATACATCAGTTTTGTCCTTCGATTTAAGTAATGAGGCTTTTCGTGTGATGTCGTTGCCAGTAGGGATGATACATTCATATGCGTTGGACACTTCAGTTATCACGGGGGCACTTTTTAAGTGCTACGATGTTTGTTCCATTTGGGTGATGCAAAAGTATGGTGCTGTTGATTCTTGGACTAAACTTTGCAATGTTAATCTTACTGGAGGAATCACGAGGGTATTAGGTTTCCGGAAGAGTGGTAATATGTTAGTGACAACAGCAAGAGCGCTTTCTGTTGGGTTTGCTTCATTTAACCCTAAGAATGGAGAAGTTACGAAGTTGGGGATGTATGGGGCAACAATAGATTATTGTGCTAACAATTATGTGGAGAACCTTGTCTTACTTGACAAACCAAATGATGCAGTTTCTCAAAGGGGAGTGACCCAGAAGAGGAAAGTTACCCGGAAGGGGAAATGCAGGTAAAAGCATAATTCAACTCAAAATTCTATCATTTACTTTCCTTCTATATTATTCTTTGTATATACTGGTATTGTTTTGTGGCTGTAAGTAATCATTAAGTTTCAAACCTCAATATACTGCTTTTGGATGTTAATTTGTTTTTGAATGGCTAACAAGATTGGTCAGAATTATTAAATTCTATCTCGTGGTTGTGGTTGATGATGGGATTAAATATTTGCAAGATGGAAGCAATAATTATTAATTAAAGACTAATGTTATTATCTTTTTCTATATGCTGACCTTGTCAAATCTAATCCATATTCAATCTGAAAATGTGTTTTACTCTTTCCATTTCTTTAGTACTGCTATGGTTTTTCTGATATGTCTGTCATTGCCTTCTGATAATGTGTTCTGTACATGACATTGTTTTGCGTTCAATTTTAAATGTGTTTTTCTATTTCCGTTTCATGACTTTACATTGATGCAAAATACAATATCAGAAAATGACATATGATTTTAGGTATTCCTGATGGTCATTTAAGAGAGGACCTTGAATACTACGTTTAAATTATATCATTGACTCTAGTTGCAACTCTAAACCCATAACAAGATGTCATGACACTACCTCTAGTTACATGGTTAAAAATTTTCAAAATGTTTGGCCTGAACCTATACTTTGTGGTTGGAACTAGCCCTCCCTGCCTCTTACAAGTCTTTATTTTTTAGTTGTTGCTGCCAGCAGCGTATAATGACAAAGTTCACGTAACTTTTATCAAGTCATGTGGGTCTCTTATGTTCTTTGGACATGTTGGCATAATCATTTTTGTTTGGTTAAAATTCATAACATACTCATTTATCCTTAAGAGTTAACATAGTTTGACAGTTTTTCCGTTTCCTCTAGCTAATATTGTTTTATATATGTTCACTACTTTCTAATTTTGTTTCTGGACAGGGAATTCTTGTACTAGAACTAATGGATTGTCATTGCACTTTGGCTTTGTTTGTTTCATGTATATCACGGGAAAGAAAATCAATTTGAGAAATATTTTCTATTTATTTGATGGTAGGAACTTGGGTCAATCAATGAAGAAAAATTCGTAAAAAGTCAGAAGATAATGGAGAAGGTTTTCCCTTACTTTATTTTTGAAAACATTGTCCTACCAGCATAAAATGGTACTTCTAGGTTATTAATGTTCCTTGAGATGTGTTAAGAGCCTTTTTTTTTTCTTAAAATTTTTTTTATAAATGAAGAGTATGCGTTTATTTTCTGAATATCAATTGACATTTCCAAACACATTGAAAATTGAAAAAAACACGGCTTTAGTGAATAGTGAAGTAGAAGTGGCTCTTCATCACTGTTACCTTGGGTTGCTTTAACTGGTTATGCAGTGATTGATTCTATGTCTAAACATACAGATTTGGTTATTGTGTGCCAACATTTGGTTAAATCTGTTGTTCAGATATTGGACATTTTATTATTGAGTCTAGCTTCTTGTTTTTGATACAAAACTTCAATTTGGGTTCTTCAATTTCAATTTTGGGAGAATTTGGATGATATACTAGAATAACAAGTTTTAAAATTGAGCGTTTGGATATAGGTTTTGATCATATTCTCTTTTTTATCTATGGATCTAGTAGTTTTATGGGTTTCCATATTATGGATTGTAAATTTGTTTTATTGGATATGATTTTTATTTGATATAGTTATGGTTATGCATGATTCTCGTTTCTCAAGGTCACTATTCCAGTTTCTCCTCAACCATTTCATGAGTGAGTGACTAATTGGTTAAGTAGTATTTTGTATTCCCATTTTATGGTTTACTATAAGAGTTAAACAGGTATAGAAAAAGAAAGGGAGAAGGGTATGCTTTTCTTCTTCTCTCTCAGTTTTTTCCCTTTGCTACAATCTAGTGTATTCAAAAGTTTCTTTGATTGGTTTGTTGTCTTGCTTAGGAGCTCTATATTTCATTTTCTATTCTTATGTCGAGTAGTACTTTTGTAGTGGATTACGGATTATGTTCAAATTTTCTACTTGGCATTTTGTTGGGACACTGATTATGTGTGGGATTGTTTTTTAAATTCACTAGTTCATTATACTGTGGTGGCAAGGGGAGAATTAACATCCTTCATTTTGAAGTTCATTTGCTACTGAAATTTTTTAGAGGGAGTTTAGTATTTCTGTAAAAAAAATTTAGCTGCCTTTTGCCATTTGGAAAACATTATGAGGTCAAGAATTATAGAAGGATTTTTTGAAGGACAATGACATTGTTCACAATGTTGGTTAAAGCACGTTTAAACTCAAAGCGTGAAGTTCTAAGGCTCCTCCGTTTTTTTGCCTCAAAAGCTAGGCTCATTCAAAGAAGCGCACATTAGGCACTTTTAGTGTTTATTTATTTTTATTTTTCCAAAAAATAAGCAAAAATTGGAGTAAAACTATAGGATCTTGACATTATTGATATAAACCATTAATTTGGCATATTTTTAGTGTAATTTATCACAATTTTTTTTTTTTGAGTGTAACTTGTCCTGAAACCCACAACCTCATTCTTCTCTACTGTTATTTTTATTTTTTCTCCTTGAAACAATAACCTGCCTAGCTTCTTCTTCTAATTCTTTTTCCCCCCCTTTTGGATATTTGCTTAGTACCAATTACCGTATTGCTACGTCCTCATATTCTTACCTCATTCATGCAAAAAAAAAAAAAGTATGATATAATATATTTGTGGTAATTGCTTAGTTACTTTAGTGGTTGATGTTGAACGTAATAGACTAATTCTTATAGACTTATAGTCATTAAGTGATTAAATTGTTAACTAATATTATTCATTAGTCATAGGAAATTATGGGTATCGGAGATTTAAGAAAGGATATAACATGGAAGTGAAGTATTCATATCTAGCTGATAAAAAAAAAAAAAATGACTTGATTGCAATTTTTGTGTTATAGACTAATTCTTATAGACTTATAGTCATTAAGTGATTAAATTGTTAACTAATATTATTCATTAGTCATAGGAAATTATGGGTATCGGAGATTTAAGAAAGGATATAACATGGAAGTGAAGTATTCATATCTAGCTGATAAAAAAAAAAAATGACTTGATTGCAATTTTTGTGTTATATGATTTTTTTTTTCAATTTATATGATAATTTGATCATTTGATTGTTGCATTTCTCATTACGAATTATTCTTTAAAAATGTTTGCTTCACTTTAATCAAGCATGCATCTGCACTTTGTGCCTAGACTCCAAGAGGTCTTTGAGTTTAAGTGCGCTCCTTGCTTTTACCAACACTAATGATTCATTATTGTAGGTAATGCACTATATGATTAGTTTGACTTTGGGCCACTTCTCATCTAAACGATTATTCAATTGGAAGGGGTTATAAAGAAGTGACCATATTTTTAGTATCTTACTATTAGTATAGTGGATAATTAGTATTTAATTAAAATTGTTAATAATGAATATCTTGTAATAAATTTGTCTTACAATATATATGTCCAAGTATTAAACTTTTTGCAATAAATATGCTTGCTTAATAAATGATGGATAATTATGTCTCACAAAAATAAATTTATTTTACATTAATAAATATGCTTAGTTATGTCTTGAGTTAAATATCATATATCTTGTTTGATAGTAATGAATTATGCTATTAAATTATTAATAATGTTGGACTTGTTTGATAGTGATAAAATATGCAATTAATTCTTATGAGAGGCCAAGTTATTGTGGCTTTTGAATTATGTTTGAAATTATTATTTTTTATAAATAAGATACTAATAAATTATTTCTTTGTGTTGTAGGTAAGAAATATAAGTTGTGGGTTTAGCACAACAATCATTCAGTGTGGAGCAATTTATACTTTGTAACTAATAAATAATAATTTGAAAAGATTATAACTTATTGCTGAACTTGGAAATTTTCATACTTGTTTCATGTGTATTTTAACAACTTGTTGTACTAAAAATAAAAAATAAAAAACCCTGTTTTAATCATGTTATACTAAAAATAAAAAATAAAAAACCTTGTTGTAATCATGTTATACTAAAAATAAAAAATAAAAAACCCTGTTGTAATCATGTTATCATTTGTATTCATGTGTATTTGAACAACTTGTTGTAATCATGTTATTGGAAAGAAAATATTTGTATTTTTCTTGATGTGTGTTTGGTTGAACAGATAGAAAAGTAGAATGATAAAAAAATGAATATAGCTCTACTTTGTTTGGTTGAGAGGAAAAGTGAAAGGAGATAAATGATACTTTCTAAGAGAATTACTATTTATACTTGTACTATATAAGAATGATAATTTGTAGTAAAAAGAAAATAATAATAATCTACAATAACTTAGATAAAAGGCATATTACTCATCTTTAATTCACATCCAATTTCCGCTTATCCTCTCTCTATTTTGGGGAGATTATATCCCCCCTCCCCCGCCCCTTTTTCCGTCCTTTCCCTTCTCACTCCAATCAAACATATGATGGTTTATGAAATACGAGAGCATGAACTTTAGTGCATACCACTTGCTTGTAGAAACTACGAACATGATTGTGTCTTTTTACTTTGTCACATTATGATCTCTTAATTTTGGACAAGTTTGGACCAAAAGATTTCAAGTATTCTCTCTTTTTCTAGATATAAAAAAGTTGTGAAGTAGTATTAACTTTTGATCAAACTATTCCAATTCTTACTCATAAGATATTTCTAAAACTCCATGGACAGTTAGTATGGTAGTTAGAACGTAAGACCTTATTTGCGTTTTTATTTATTTTGAAATTTTGATTATGAGGATTTTAATGATGGGTTGTTTTCTAATATGATATTTAGTAGGGCTTTCCGGATGTCAAATTCATTCTTAACCATCTAAGCATTTAGGGTGTATATATGGCTACCAAATTTAAGAAGGACTTTAGACAAAGAGATTATATATATATATATATATATATATATATATATATATATATATATATGTATGTATGCATGTATGTATGTGTAGAGACCCAAAATTGGTTTAGCAGGCTAGGCCTAAAATTGGGCTCACAATTTACTTGTGTGATGGGCTTAGAGTTTCCTATTATGGGTAATCCTTTGCCAAGAGGCCTAACGACGTTACTAGTATTGGTGAACTCCTCTCTTTTTCCTTTCCAAGTTGCTCTCCTTCCTTGTGATACTGATACTACCACTCTTTTACTCTACTTTCTTTCTAGTGTTGCCAACCCCCACCTCTCCCTCTATTCTCCTATTTATAGCCTCAGATGGGTGGAGGTGTTATCATTATTCTCTGATATCACTCGTGTGGATGGGGTCCAATCTCATCATTTCTGATAAGTAGATGCTCTGTTGGGAATAGTGGTAATGGCATCGGAACTAGTTCCAGCCTCCAAGAAACTGCTCAACATGTGCATTTCCCGATCAACGCATAACTGATCGGCATGAGCTTCTTACTGATATGTTCAAGAAGAGATGGAACTACTTTGGTATTTGGGCTCAAATTGGACCTAAAAGAGTGTTCGAATTAAGACTAAAGGCCCAATGGGCATGGGATCGTGCACCGTGCCTTAAAACCAAGGCCTAAAGTTCAATGGGCCTCGGCTCATACCCCGTACAGTATGCATGTATATAAAGTGTTATTTGAATTATAAAACTCTTCCAAAATATTTTTTTTAATAACTTTAGAATTATAATTATAAAAGTAATAAATTACAAAATTCTTGAAACAATAAGTGCATGGACACAACAAAATGACCTGTTATAATTTGAACAAAATAAAAAAATGACGTCAGTATTGGACCATGGTGAAAGTAATATTGTTCTAATCGTAATAGAATATATTAACAATGGGAAAAAAACAAAGTTGTAATAAGTCTGGAGCCAAAAAAATGTTATCAAAATATTTCACAATTGTCAATTATTAAGATGACACATTATTAATGGTACATGATAAATGATGTTAATGCTGGGCCTAAATGAAAACTAATAAAAAAAATTGCCAACTAAATGTTGTGAAAATTATTTTCTATAACATTATTCAAAAAAATTAAAAAAAAAATATTTTCTAACCTTTCTATTTTGGAAAGTGATAAAGATAAGATAAACGCCAGAAGATAGTCTAGGAACAAGCCACACACATGTATTCATGAAAGAATGAAAGATTCGTTAAATGTCTTGTCGAAATCAAGAGGCAGAGAGAAGTGAAAGGGACAAGTGGTGTCCTTGGGTCTAGTACCTGGCATAGGAACTGAGGGATCTGGGTTAGGGTATGGGACATGCAACAAAGGGAAGGATGGCTAGAGGCTTTCCAAGCTCACCCATTGCAAGGAGGAATTTATGCCAATTCTGGAAAAATGCCAAACCAAAAAGAGTCAACATTAAGGCCCCAAGACCTTGATGTGTCCTTTTAAAGCCTTAAGAAGAGGACCTTGGCTGACACATGGGAAAGCCAAGGTGTATGTTCAGATTCCCTGCAAAAGCCATTAAGTACCCAACAAACTAGGTATCATCTTTGTAACCCATGATCCAAGCCCATGGGATCTCGAATTTGTAGTAAAGGAGAAGTGATTTTCAGGTGAAAGTAAGATCTTGAAGTTTTCCCTTGGTTAATGTATTTGCTTGGAATGCATGAACTAGAGGCCTAACTCAGTTCCTCCATGTGCATGGCATCTCTCCATAACTTCCTCTTAGTTGTCCTTATCAATCAAAGCTGTCACTCATTACATTGAATATCCTACCTATTCCTTTGACTTTCCAGGAAGGCATCTTCCATTTGTAGCTTAAACCAAATACTCTTTTAAGTTATAATTTCCAAACTAAGCTAAAACTCTGCCCAAGGAACTCCTTCAGATTCCTGTTAGAGTACATAGTTTTACCCAGCAAACTAAGGACGTCCTCGCCCGGGGGTCCCAAACCATGTCCAATATAAAAGGAACACCAAAGCATAGCAAAAGGAGGGGGGTTCCAGAAGTTTAAAATGATAATTCTTAGAGTTTTAAGAGTTCAGTAAGGTAGAGGAAAGAGAAAAAGAACAAAACAAGAGAGCCAAGGAGGAGGACTTCGTCCCATATCCTTGAGATCATTCAAAATATCACTTAGCCTCTAAAGAAACATATGTAAAAACATGCACACATCTGATATCACCCTTTCTCACAGAATCCTCCTTATTTGACTATCTTGGAAGGAAATGTCCAAGCAAAACTACTTGGACTTAAGTTCCAAATCTCACAAGTGTTGTGCAAAAGCACTAAATTTGTGAGAATTGGGGCCAAGATTCTTGTGGCTAACTCATTTTTATGAAGTTTATTTACATATATGTATATGTTTTAGAATGTATATCCTAACCTAAGGACCTAACAATTATTTGAGGATATTTGTATTGTATAGTTGCTCTTATATAGAACTTACATAAGTAAAGAGAAGTGACAAAATCCATTGCATAGTAAGCATGGACAAAGATCATGTGGCTAGGGAACCAGTATTTAGGGTTCCTAGATTAAAAGCTCCATGGTTCTAGGAACCACGAACCCACGTCTTGGAAACCACTGGTAGAGGAACTATTACAACATCTTTTCTAAGGAACCATCGTGGAGGAACCGAGTGAAGGAACTCTTTTAAATGTTCACATAATAAATGTTAAGTTTTAGATATTCTATTTTAATCTTCTTCTCATTGTGAACATTATGATAAATTCTTTTACTTATTTCATAAGAGTAAAAGGTCATTTTATGACATTATGACACTTACAATGATATTTTATTCTTTAGGAGAAAGTGCAACACTTGTGTTGTGGAGTTTATTGTCTTGTGCATAGATTGGTTTTTATAACTGCCCAAGAGGGCCATGGTGAGCCAAGCTTAGTCCAACTAACAATCAAACACCCATCCTTGGAGGCCTAGGATTGTTGTCATTAGTGGCCTGCGAACAATCCAAAAAGGGAACCCACACATGGTTATGGTTCATGCTTCATAATGTTAGAAAAAATTATAATTAAGCTCCAATACTAATAGCATATAATTGAAAAAAAAAATACTTCCAATTTAAATTCTCTTCTTATTATCGCTTATTTTGAAGTCCACTTTAACTTAAATTTTCTTCTTAAAACATCCATATTATACAATTTTTTTAGTAAGCATGTCTTGAACTAGATTAGTATTAGCCAAAATTTTATTGGTGTTAATTGTATTTTACCTAGGCTGTCCACTGATCGCCCATAAATCCAACCCACCCACCCTAACTGCCCGAACTCAAGTCGATCACTGCCCAAACCAACAACTATGGCGGTTGGCGGCAAGTGTCCTCCAAAACCCATTAGGAGCAGGTTGAGTGGTGGGTCTCTCTTTTGAAACTTGATATAAACTTACTCAACCAACCCACCACCAAATATCTTAGAAATCTTGTTGGAATTGTCCATTTCTACCAAGAATTCAACCCAAAATCACATTGTTGTCCAACATTCTACCTAGATTTGGCAAAATATTGTGATCTTTGCCTAGATCTGGTTGAGATCTTGTGATCTCTATTTGTGATCTCCAACAAGATGAGGAGGAAAATTAAAGTCTTCGACGAGATCCAACAATTGTCACCTCCTTGATTCCAATTGAAATCGACTTGACTCATACAAAGCCCAACTCGAACCAATTTGATAACCGTCTTAGTCGACAGTAGGTCCTTCGATTTGCCACTCAACAGAGTTGGGTCGAGTCTTGGTTGGGTACAAATACAACCCGAAGTAAGCCGTGGACATCCCTAAATTTTTACCCATAAAAAAGTGTTGTTTTGTGGGTTCCAATTAGCTCAACTAGTAAAGTTTTTTATGGTTGTATAAGAGATTTGATATTTAATCCCTGCTTACATCAAAAACTGATTAGTGTCTTAGTTCGATGATAAAGAATTATTAATAAGAGTAGACACCATATGTTGAAACTTTCTTAAAAAAAGAAAAAAAAATGTAAATATTAGTGTGATGGTGTCCTGACTAAAACTTGAAGAATATTATTAGAGGGCTCCAATGGCGGGAGTCTTGCCTAATTTTTATTTTATTTTATAAAAGTTAATAATCTTTGCCGCTAATTTGTTTGATTATTCTTTTGAGTAATAGCAAATTAACAATTGCCGGTTCTAAAACAAAATAAAAAAAAAAAAATAATTGCCGGTAAAACAAAACAGGTCAAAAAGTGAAAAAAACAGAGACAGTCAACCAGAGCCATATCGTTTTCAAGACGCTGCCTATCTTTCTCTGTTTACTCCATCTCCAAGTGTTTCAAATCGGAAATTTCAGAAAACCTTGAAATTGGGCTAGGTTTAGGAATGTCAGACTATCTCTCAGAGGAAGTAGTGCTGGAAATTCTGCACAGAGTTCCCGTCAAATCCCTAATTCGATTCAGGTGCGTTTCTAAATCATGGAACTCTTTAATTACAACTCCTTCCTTCATCAATTCCCACCTTTCCTACAATTCCTCCAACTCCAACAAATTAATTGTTAGGTACTGCGTTGATAACCCCTTCGTAGAGCCCTACAAATTAATTGACGATACCATTGACTCCTCCTCTGATCAAATACAACACATTGATTTCCCACTAACGAGTGTTGGTAGAAACCATTTTATGTTAATCGGTTCCGTGAATGGATTGTTCTGTCTTTCTGAACTAGAGCGCTATGTTCTTTGGAATCCCTCTATTAGAAAATTTATAATCCTTCCAAACCCTTGCATTACTTTCAAGTCGCACGGCGAAATTGGTAATCGTTCAGCATTCGGGTTTGATCCACGGACTAATGATTATAAGGTGGTGAGGATTGTATTTCGATGTGGAACTAAAACGTCTGAAGCAGCCAAAATACCTCTGGTTGAGGTTTACTCTCTTAATGAGGGCTCTTGGAGAATAACAAGTGCTGGCAACTCTTTTTCACCCGGGTTTAGTTTTGTTGATTGGGGGCTATCAGCTTCTTTAAATGGGGCTGTCCATTTTGTAGTGAAGGATAGGGACAATATGTCGTGTCCATTAGTTTTGTCATTTGGCTTGGGTGATGAGGTTTTTCGCATGATACCTGTGCCAAATGGTGCATTCAGTACAAGTGATTGTGTTCTTACCTCAGTAATTGGGGGATCGCTTTCTCTTTTATGTCATGATACTCGTGAGCACACCATTTGGGTGATGAAAGAGTATGGTGTTGTTGATTCTTGGACTAAACAGTTCACTGTTAATCTCAACGGAGGACTTTTATTAGGTCTCCAGAAGAATGGTAATATGTTAGTGGAGACAAAACTACCACTTCATTGTGAGATCTCTTCATATGATCCTAAGAGCAAACAAGTTAAGAATTTGGGAATTTGTGGGAGTCCATACAAATTTTTTGTTGATAATTATATGGAGAATCTAGTCTTACTCGACAAACCAAATGACACAGTTTCCAAAGGAGAGTGAGCAGGAAGAGGAAATACAGGTATAACCAGATTTAACTAAAAATTTCAGCATTTACTTTCCTCAGCTCTATCTTATTCTTGGCATATACTAGAAAATGTTGTCTGGCTGTAAGTAAACATTTTCAGATTTCAATATACTGCTTTCGGATCTTAATTTCTTATTGACTTGCTATAAAGAGTGGTCAGAGCTGTTAAATGCAATTTTGTGGTTGTCGTTGATGATGAGCTTAAACATTTGCAAGCTGTAAACAGTAAATATAAATGAAATACTGATGTTATTATCTTTTTCTATACGCTGAACTTGTCACAACTGATACATATTCAACATCAAAATGTGTTTTACACTCCTGTTTCGTTAGACTTGCTTAGATTTTTCTGATATGATCAGCTATTGCCTTCTGATTTTGTGTTTTGTACATGACATGTTATTTTGCACCATTGTACATTCAACAAAGTATAAGATGAAACTACAAAATATAAAAGAGATGAGACCAAACATTTAAAAGTTTTTAGAACCATGTAACTGGAGGTAGAGTCGTGACATTTTGTTAGGGTTTTAATTGATTAAATGTATCACATTGTCTTGAGTGTGGTAGATGCATTGGGGTGATCCTAGTGACAACCCAAAGGTTTGTTGTAAAAATGTAATAAATATGGGGTTTGCCCAAAAATAAGTACTGTTTTGTTTAGCTGAATAGATGATGTAGAATTAGCTTCAGCACTGCATTTATTTATTTTGGTTGTGTGTTGATATGGAAAAAATTATTTACCCACATTGTTAGTCTAGATAAATGTACTTTGATAAGAATGATCATTCCTCCTTTTGATAAATATTGCTTCTTCCAACTTGCTAGTTTCTTTTCTACCTTTTCAATAATTGCTTTCCAAACTGGTTGTGTCGTAAAGGACAAACCTGGAGTAATCACAAATATACTGTAGGTAGAGTCACCACCCTAAAACCCAAAACTAAGCCTAGCTTCATTACACACTCCGCTTATCCTGTTGGTTCAAGCTCTGTTCTACTTAGGTTAACCCTTAATTTTGAGACTGCTTGCAAACAGAGAAGGAAAGCATCAGATATAGCCAAGTTGATCAGAATTTACGTCACAAATAGCATTGTATCATGAGCAAACAAAAGAGGAGGGCTTTCCATAAACCCTTTACTTTCTCCTTCAACTTGAAATGCAGCCAAGTACCCACCCTTCACAGCCTCGCGTAACATCCTATTATTTACTTCCATAACCAATATTAAAAGAAGTGTGGAGAAAGGGCCTCATTGTCTCAGTCCTCTTGAACTATAAGAAAAGAAAATTGTGGTTCTATTTACCATGATTGAGAACCAAATTGTTCAAATAGAAAACCAAGCCCACTTCCTCCATTCACCAAATTTGAGTCTGTCCAACATATATATGAAATAGCCCTAGTTAACATAATCGTATATCATTTCAGTGTACAGCCTACAAATTACTCTAAAAACACTGCCATCGAGTTTGCTTTCAAAGACATTTATTGGAAATAAACACCAAATAAGGGATTTTTCAACCTTTTTTGATAGCATTTGGGTCTAACACAAGACACCTATGGTTCATTTAAGTAATTAGCCAACTCCTTTTTTGTTTTTTTTGTTTTTTTTGGATTAGGTAATTAGCCAACACCCTTTCCATAAGCATATTGACGTTTCCAACCAAGCTAATATGGTGAAAATCCTTGATATTGACACCACCAATTTTTGTTTTTGGAATTTAAGTGACATAAATAGCATTGAAGATTTCTCAAACTTGTAGTTATTATAAAGCTCCATTTCCACAAAACCCACTCAAACAACTTCAGCAATAATCTTTCATAAATATTAATAGAAGATTGATGTTATTATCTTTTTTTATATGCTGAAAATGTGTATTACTCATTCGGTTTCATTAGGCTTGCTCTGATTTTTCTGATGTTTGTCATTGCCTTCTGTTACTGTGTTTCAGTCATGACATGTTTTGCATTCAATCTAAAAATGTGTTTTACTATTTCCGTTTCATAAATTTACATTGATGCAAAACAATATTCATGTACAAAATGCCTAGTATACTTCCTGTATACTTGGGTGACTCTTTTTTCTGATTTATATATTTTTATTACTTTATCCCAAAAAAAAAAAAATCATATACAGAACACAGTATCAGAAATTGACATATGATTTGAGGTATTCCTGATGATCTTTATGAGAGGACCTTGCATACTATATTTAAATTATATCATTGAGCTAAACCCATAACAAGCGTCATGACACTACCTGCAGTTATGTGGTTAAAAAAACATTTAAATGTTTGGCCTGAACCCATACTTTGTGGTTGGAACTAGCCTTCCCTCGCCTCTTATGAGTCTTTAGTGGTTGCTGCCAGCACCATGTTCATGTCATGATAAAGTTCACGTCACTTTTTAACAAGTGATGTGGGTCCCTTATAAACTTTGGGCATGTTGAAAGAAGCATTTTTGTTTGGTTAAAATTCATAATATACAAATTTCAAATGTATGCATAACAAAGCATGATATATCCTTAAGAGTTAACATTATTTGACACTTTCTCCACTTCCTCTAGCTGATATTGTTGTATACACGTTCAATTGTTCATTACTTTCTAATTTTGTTTCTAGACAGGGAATTCTTGTACTAGAACTAATGGACTGTTATTGCACTTTGCCTTTGTTTCATGTAAAATCAAGGGAAAGAAAATGAATTCAGGAATTTTTTTTCTATTCATTTGATGGTAGGAACTTTGGTCAATCGTGTAACATAAAAGGTTTAAAATGTCAGAAAATAATGGAGAATGTTTTCCCTTATTTTATTCTTGAAAACATTGTCCTACTAGCATAACATGGAACCTCTAGGTTATTAATGTGCCTTGAGATGCATTAAGAGAATGTTTTTAATAATTGAAGATTATTTTTTTCTGATAGGTATAAATGAAGGTTATCAATGCGTGTATTTTTTGAATATCAACTATCATTTCCAAGCACATTGAAAATTGAAGAAAACAAAGCTTTGGTGAATAGTGAAGTAGAAGCGGTTCTTTGTCACTGTGACCTTGGTTTGCTCAAACCAGTTATTTGGTGGTTCATTTTATGTCTAAACATATAGTTTTCTTGTTAATAAGAGCATTTGTTTTGGTTTGCTAATAAAAACATGATTGGTTATATGTAATTATGTCCCTTGAATTATTTTTGTTTTTGGTGCTGCTCACTTTTTTCTGGATTGAGGTTATTAAGGGGCATGAATAAACCTCTGGATACGGATAGTTGAAAATTTGGAAGTAATTATTATTGATGTGAATGACATTGACTCTCATATGAAAAGAATAAAGGTATTTTTTATTATTATTTAGGTTAAAGTTCAAATTACACCTTCTAAGTTTGGGTCAATTGTTATTTTGGTCTCTGAATTTTTTATTTTTTATTTCAATTTAATACTTCCAAGTTTGCAATCACTATTAATTTGGCCCTTATGTACGTTGCTACTTGAGATTATACCATTAGTGACACTAAAATGATGTAGTTTTTTTTTTAATGATTTCAACAACACCAATAACAAAAAAAACCTTATGGTGTCAAAGTTGGAAAAATTCTAGAAAAATTCAATTTTGGAAACATTGGGTAGAAGGTAAGCAGGGTGGGAAAAATTCTATTTATCGAAAGGAGGCAGAATCACCTTGATAAAGAGCACACTATCTAATTTACCTATCTATATTCCCCATTTTAGTAAGTGTTTCTCATTGTCTTGAGAAATTAAAATGCGATTATTTCTGGGGTGGGTTAGGGGATAGTGTCAAATTTTATTTGTTCAACTGGAAGATAGTTTGTGGCCAAGAGCCTTGTAGCTCAGTGGAACTGCCTTGTCTCCTTTATGAGGAGAACCATGGTTCAAATTCCCCCTTCCACTTGTACCAATTGAATAATAAAAAACTGGAAGACAGTTTGTAAGCCATTCAGATATAGGGGTTTGGGTGTCAAAGTCTTGTAAGTTTTAATAACGCATTGCTGCTTTGGTGGGTTTGATTATGGATGTTTTTAGCAATGTGAGCCAATATTTGGTTATCTATAACCTCATTTGGGCCATTTAAATATAAATCCCATTCATTGATGTTTTCTGAGTTTGAATCCACTATTCAGATATTGGTAAATTTATTATTGGTTCTAGCTTTTTGTTTTGGATACAAAACTTCAATTTGGGTTCTTCAATTGCAATTTTAGGTTAATTTAAATGATCTATTAGGATAACAAGTTTCAAATTTTAGCTTTTGGATATGGATTTTGATTGCATGCTTGGTTTTGTCAATGGATGGGGTGATTTTATTGGTTTTTTATTTATTTATAATGTGGATTATAAATTGCCTTATTGGATATGGTTTTTATTTGATACGGCTTTGCATGATTTCCTTTTGCTCAAGTTCACTGTCCACTCCACCATTCTAATAGTGAATCAAGTGATTTGAGTAATTGGTTACGTAATATTTTGTATTCCCATTTTATGGTGTACAGTAAGAATTAAATGGGTAGAGAGAGAAAGGGAGAAGGGTATGCTTTTCCATTTCTCTCTGTTTTTTCTTTTGCTAAAATGTATTTTATTTGAAACTTTCTGTGATTGTTCTGTTTTGTTACTTAGGAGCTTTAGATTCTTCTATATTTCATTTCTATTCTTATATTAAGTGGTACTTGACTACTTGGCATTTTGTTGGGTTACTGATTGTGTGTGGGGATTGCTGTTTAAGTTCAAATGTTCATTATACTGTAGTGGCAAGTGGAGAATTAACCTCCTTCATTTGAAGTTCATTTGCTGCTGAATTTTTTTATAGGGAATGTGATATTGCTGTACTTTTTTGGCTTTCTTTTGCCATTTGGAAAATATTGTAATGTTAAAAATTATAGAAGGATGTTAAATGACATCGTTCACATTCTAAATGTAGATAATGCAACTGATGATTAGTTTGACTTTGGGGCACTCATCTAAATGGTTGATAAATTTAAAGGGGGGTTATAGAAAAGTGGCCATAATTTTATTTTTCAGTATCTTACAATTAGTATATTGGATAATTAGTAATTTATCAAAATTGGTAATTATGCATATCTTATAATGAATTTGTTTTACAATAAATATATTCGGTTATTAAATGTTTTGCAATAAATATGCTTGCTTAATAAATGAAGGATGAACAATTCTGTGTAACAATAATGAATTTATCTTACATTAATTAATATGCTTATTTATTATTGTCTTGATCTAAATATCATATATCTTACAATTCATTTGTCTTGGCATAGTTTGAAGGTGGTATCAGAGGAAGAGAGACGAGATAAAGAAAAAAACCATGAGCTTGAAAAGAGAATGTTAAATCTACAGCATGATATAGCCATTTTAGAAGCAGAAATTATGCAGTCAAAGATGGAAAGAGAGTCAGAAATTATGCAGTTAAAAATGGAGCGAGAAAAATATAAGTTGAACAATCGATCACTTAGTGTGGAGAAATAAGTGTATTTTAACTACTTGTTGTAATCTTGTTATTTTTGGAACAAATATGTTAATTTTATACACGTGTATTTTATTAACTTTAATATTTGGAGCTTTGTGTGTTTTAAGTTTAATATTTGATTATTGACTAGCATTTGCAATCGCGTTACTTGGACAGAAAATGAAAGTAAATAACTAATAATTTGTTGAGAATTATTGTGATGCTCCTATTATATAAGAAATGATGAATTGCAGTGAACAAAAGGAGTTACTAACATTGACTTGAGTAAATGGCATAAGTCGTTCTAAATTTACATTCACTTTTTCTCTCCCCTCTCCCTAGTTTGGTTGGAGATGGCAAAAATGCCCCACCTTGTGTAATCCTCTTTACTCATGAGGATTTTTCTCCTTTCAAAGAGGTAACTTGAAAAGATAGGTTTTGCTCACCTCATCTTGTCCTGCCCTATCTTGTATTAAATGTGTGTGTACATATCATATACTATATAATGAAAATTAGGCTTGAAAGCCATGGTTGTATTACGTGGTTTTACCAAATTGTAAAAATTTTGTTAAATTATTAAATATATATATATAATTTTTTTTTTGTTCTTATTTTCTTCTCCTATAATTTCTAAGTTGATAAAAATTTCAATTTGAATACAATTTGAATTCTTCATCTAATCTTTTATTATTAATATATATATATATATATATATTATAATAGGTGAAGTTGAGAGAAACTAAATTAGAATTTTAATTAGAGTTCCAATTTTGCGCCATGTGTCTTAAATTATTTATTCTTAAAGAGTTTTATTTCTTAATTTTAGAATCAAATGTGAGATCACATCATAAATATTCATCCAAGTGAATTATTAAGAACAAAAACCAAAAAGTCTAGAATAAATAAATCATAAAAAAAAAGTTCTTCACAATAATTAAAAAAATAAATAAATATGGACAATTTATATTTTATACTTAATAATATCCTTACAAATTTTTTTACAGAGTTAACAAAATATAAAAATAACTATCAATAGTATTTAAATTATGTTATGCATCTTATTGTATACTTCTTCCGTCCCACTTTTTTTGTCCTCTATTCCATTTTGAGATGTCCCAAAATATTGTCCTATTTTTAAAAATAAAAGTCATTAATTTACTAATGTTCCTATTATACCCCTATTAATTTACTAATTCAATTTTTTGATAAATTTTTTTAAGGGTAGTTTTGGAAACTTGTACATTTTTAAAAGGTAGACAAAACAATAAATGATGTTCCCTTAAAAATTTTGACTTTTCAAACAAGACAAAAAAAGTGGGACGGAGGGAGTATCTTTTAAGTGTATCCATGTATATGCATGGGGTTACAAGCTAGTTTATCTATAATTTCTAAGTGATTTATTTAATTACTAATAGGAGATTTACTTCATTTATGATTTATGAATTCTAGCATTCCAAGGGATTAGAATTTTAGTTTCACACTAATTGTTCATATCAACATTAATACTCCCTCCGTCCCATTTTTTTGGTCCTCTATTCCATTTTGAGATGTCCCAAAATATTGTCCTGTTTCTAAAAATAAAAGTCATTAATTTACTAATGTTCCTATTATACCCCTATTAATTTACTTATTCAATTTTTTGATAATTTTTTTTAAGGGTTGTTTTGGAAATTTATACATTTTTAAAAGATAGACAAGATAATAAATGATGTTCCCTTAAAAAGTTTGACATTTCAAACAGGACAAAAAAAATGGGACGGAGGGATTATCTTTTTTTAAAACAATCATAGTACACGTATACAACTACTAATATCAGCCTTTAATTTAATTTTTTATTTTTTTTAAAACACCTCATGGATAGACAAAAAATTTTAATTGTTCTTATTGATTTTTTCTGAACATCTCTATTAATTTTTTAGATAAATACAAAAACTTAGTTGTTGTTATCTTTTGTTTAAGTTACATATGATTCTTAATTCACGGGCATAATATTAGTATATGTTCTATTACCATCTCCAAAACACTTGTCTTTCTTCTCTCTTAATACATTCAGGGTTGGGGGAGCTAGGACAGACCATGGCCCTCTTGACTTTCCAAAAATTCCTTCTTCTTCTTTTCTTTTTTTTTTTTCTTTTTTTTTTTTTTCTCTCTCTCTATTTTTGGTATATATATATATATATATATATAATGGCCCCTACTTTTGACTAATACATCATTTTTGTTTCCTAAAATTACTTTTATACCATACATAACTCATTCATTCAAAGTGTATTTAATGTATTTCATGCAAATAGAAAAATTTATAAATTACGAATGCACTTTATTTATTTATGAGACATCCTTGAAATACATAAGCAAATATTTTTAATAAAAACTTTATTTATTTTTTAATGTTTTTAGAAAATTAGAGATATGGACATTTTTTTTTTCTTTTTAGAAGAAATCATAGATGTGGATTTCATGGTTAGGGCTTAGAAGTTAAGGATCCTTTAATTTTTATTAATGTTATATCAATATATATATATATATATATATAACTGATATAAATACTTTATTAAATGTAAAAAAAGGAGAAAAATTACATTTTACCATCTTAATTATACCTCTGATTATACTTTGAACCCTAAATTTTTTGAATGCATGTTTTGCACCATAAACTATGATCTTTGTTACACTTTGCTCTGCTCCAACATTAAGTTTGATGTTAACTTGGATAGAAAAGGTATGATACCATGTGAAAAGCGCTAATTGCATTAAAAACAAATGAGAAATTACACTTTACCATCCTAAACTATATTTCTTATTACACTTTGCACCCTAAACTTTGAATTTTTGTCCAAATTAACTGCAAAATTAACATCAGGATGCAAAGTGTAACAAAAGTCATAGTTTATGATGCAAAACGTGCATTTAAAAAGTTTAGGGTGTAAAGTGTAATATGAGATATTGTTTAGGGCGATAAGATGTAATTTTCCTCAAAAATAAAATATATTAGATCGTGTTATAAATATATATATATATATATATATATATTATTCTTTAAATTTAATTATTTTTATATATATTTAGCTTAGCGCCGAAATTTTTTTTTTCTCTCCATCATGTTTAGAGTGACCATTTTTTTTATAAATGTTTTATCTTGGGTAATTTACTCAAAAAGTTGAGAAAAATATTGTCCAAAATTTTTCTCTTGGATGGGATAATCGACAACAGGTAAGGAAAATAGATAGAATGATTCCCATATATTCTATTCTAGATTTTTGCCTTGGGAAAATGGATATAGAAGATTGATTCCCTTCTTTTGTTAATTTTATTTTCCCCTGGTTCAATGACTTATACTCAGTTACCGAAAAAAAAGAAGAAGATAGAATTGTAAAACTTGGCTTATTCTTTTTTTGGGTCAAATGTTTTGTTTTTGTAAATTTACTGAGAAACCCCCAACCAAACTCATTTACTTATTTAGTTATATATAGTATCTTTTTTAAACTCAAATTTATTGAACTTCATTGCCGATTTCACCTCAAGCTTGCGCCGCCACCACCTTAGGTGGTGGTTCTGTTCCTTTCCTCTCAAACCTTAATTTTAAGATTTTGATGTGTTTGTTTTTAGTATATTTTTTCTTTCTATTTTTGTAAATCATAAAAAGAACAGTAGTAGGGTTTTAGCTTTAGCTCACCAGACCGGAAACTGAACAAAATACATTCTCTCTCTACTTAGCCAAAAAAAAAAAAAAAAACGCACACATTCACATTATTTTGCTGAACTGAACCATAAATATAGGGATATAAATATAGGGATGAAATGAAAGTGACAGTGTCTTGAAGAGCTGAAGAAATCAAAGTTCTCTGTTCAGAATCCATTTTAGTTTTACAAAAAAATTTCTATTTGGATGAAAGAGAAAGCAATGTCGGACTATCTCCCAGAAGAAGTGGTTCGGGAAATTCAGAACAGACTACCAGTCAAATCACTAATTCGATTCAGGTGCGTTTCCAAATCATGGAACTCTCTAATCACAGCCTCTTCCTTCGTTAATTCCCACCTCACTCGATCACTTTCACTTGTTCCCAACTCCAACACACTAGTTGTTAGGAGCTGCACCGCATCTGAATCCAAGGTAGTAGAGAGCTACAATTTCATTCACGATGACAATAATGATGACTCCTTGTTTAACCCATTTCAGAATATTAAGTTTTCATCATCGAGTTTCTCTAAGTTAATTGGCTACGCGAATGGCTTGTTCTGTCTTTATGAACAAGAGCGTTATGTTCTTTGGAATCCTTCTATTAGAAAATGTTTCACCCTTCCCAAGTCTTCCCTTACTCTCATACGCGGCCACCATTATTGTCGTTCTGCATTCGGGTTTGATTCACTATCCAATGATTATAAGGTGGTGACAATTGATTTTCAAAGTACTGATCAAAATGATCAGTCTGAGGGTAAGCCAGCTTTGGTTGAGGTTTACTCTCTTAACGAGGGTTCTTGGAGAACTACTACTACTGGAGTCCCTTTTCCGCCTCGAATCATATTTGATTTCGGTTGTTTCCCATTATACGGTGAACGATTTGGCCAATGGCCGTGTACCAAGGATTCGTGATTTGGCCAATCGCCGTGGACCAAGGATTCATCCATCAGTTTTGTCCTTTGATTTAAGTAATGAGGCTTTTTGTGTGATGTCGTTGCCAGTAGGGATGATACATTCATATGCGTTGGACACTTCAGTTATCAGAGGAGCACTTTTTATATTATGTCATGCTTTATTATGTCAGGGGAATAAGTGCTATGATGTTTGTTCCATTTGGGTGATGAAAAAGTATGGCATTGTTGATTCTTGGACTAAACTTTGCAATGTTAATCTTACTGGAGGAATCACGAGGGTATTAGGTTTCCGGAAGAGTGGTCATATGTTAGTGACAACAGCAAGAGCGCTTTCTGTTGGGTTTGCTTCATTTAACCCTAAGAATCGAGAAGTTACGAAGTTGGGGATGTATGGGGGAACAATAGATTATTGTGCTAATAATTATGTGGAGAATCTTGTCTTACTTGACAAACCAAATGATGCAGTTTCTCAAAGGGGAGTGACCCGGAAGAGGAAATGCAGGTAAAAGCATAATTCAACTCAAAATTCTATCATTTACTTTCCTTCTATATTATTCTTTGTGTATACTGGCATTGTCTTGTGGCTATAAGTAATCATCAAGTTTCAAACCTCTATATACTGCTTTTGGATGTTAATTTGTTTTTGAATGGCTAACAAGATTGGTCACAATTATTAAATTCTATCTTGTGGTTGTGGTTGTGGTTGATGATGGGATTAAATATTTGTAAGATGGAAGCAATAATTATTAATTAAAGACTAATGTTATTATCTTTTTCTATATGCTGACCTTGTCAAATCTAATCCATATTCAATCTGAAAATGTGTTTTACTCTTTCCATTTCTTTAGTACTGCTATGGTTTTTCTGATATGTCTGTCATTGCCTTCTGATAATGTGTTCTGTACATGACATTGTTTTGGGTTCAATCTAAAATGTGTTTTTCTATTTCCGTTTCATGACTTTACATTGAAGCAAAATACAATATCAGAAAATGACATATGATTTTAGGTATTCCTGATGGTCATTTAAGAGAACCTTGAATACTATGTTTAAATTATATCATTGACTCTAGTTGCAACTCTAAACCCATAACAAGATGTCATGACACTACCTCTAGTTATATGGTTAAAAATTTTCAAAATGTTTGGCCTGAACCTATACTTTGTGGTTGGAACTAGCCTTCCCTGCCTCTTACAAGTCTTTATTTTTTAGTTGTTGCTGCCAGCAGCGTATAATGATAAAGTTCATGTAACTTTTATCAAGTCACGTGGGTCTCTTATGTTCTTTGGACATGTTGGCATAATCATTTTTGTTTTGGTTAAAATTCATAACATATTCATTTATCCTTAGAGTTAACATAGTTTGACAGTTTTTCCGTTTCCTCTAGCTAATATTGTTTTATATATGTTCATTACTTTCTAATTTTGTTTCTAGACAGGGAATTCTTGTACTAGAACTAATGGATTGTCATTGCACTTTGGCTTTGTTTGTTTCATATCACGGGAAAGAAAATCAATTTGAGGGATATTTTCTATTTATTTGACGGTAGGAACTTAGGTCAATCAGTGAAGAAAAATTCGTAAAAAGTCAGAAGATAATGGAGAATGTTTTCCCTTATTTTATTTTTGAAGACATTATCCTACCAGCATAAATTGGTACTTCTAAGTTATTAATGTACCTTGAGATGCGTTAAAAGTTTTTAAAAAAAAAAAAAAATATATATATATATATATAAATGAAGAGTATGTGTTTATTATCTGAATATCAATTGACATTTCCAAACACATTGAAAATTGAAGAAAAAGCGGCTTTAGTGAATAGTGAAGTAGAAGTGGCTCTTCATCGCTGTTACCTTGGGTTGCTTTAACTTGTTATGCAGTGATTGATTCTATGTCTAAACATACAGATGTCTTGTTAATAGGAGCATTCATTTTGGTTTGTTAATAAAAATCTGATGTGTTGGTTATTTGTCCTTGCAGTAATTATTCATTCATTTTTTGGTTGAGATTATTGAGGGGCGTGGATTAACCTATGAATAAGGATAGTTAAAAGTTAGGAAATAAGTGTTAAATGACATTGACTCTCATATGAAAAGAACATTTAATGAAGCATAGAGGAGCTATGAGATGACAACAACACAACCGAAACATAATTCCTTAGTCCACCTTTTTGTGTAGGCGATGTTTTGTGACCCTATATGTTGGCAAAATATTTTGAATGCCTAGGACTAGTTTTTAACAATAGAAGCCAATCCACCACTCTCACTGATCTGGCCTTTTCTTTCTTTAAATTTTGATTTCATTATGACTTTCTTCTAAATTTTGTTTATTGAATTATATATTATTTTGATTGTCCAGTTTTTATGATTAGGTTTGATTCTCACTGGACAATTAGGTTCTTATAGCGATTTCTGTAGTAGTGATCATCCAAATTATCTCTCTCTCTCTCTCTCAATTGACTCTCTCTTTCACAACCTTTTATCACTTGACCTAATGCCCTTTTTTTTTTTTTTTTTTTTTTTTCTTTTTTTCTCAACATCACGGTCCATTCAATTGGACCAAATCAGTGCTGCGGATCCTTAGGGTTGTGGCCAGGAAGGTGTCATCCTTAGCGGGTGGCATTGGTAGGTAATTATCTTAGACAATTTGTGATTTTTTGAAATAATGGGTGAAATGGGTTTTGGTGTTCTGTGTTGTCCGAGATTATTTTGGGGTGTAATTGTGGTTTTGTTTTCAAATTTGGACTTTGAATTTTGGGTTTTGGTGGGTTTGATTGTGAATATTTTGAGCAAAGTGTGTCAATATTTGGTTATCTACAACATTATTTGGTCCTTTTAACTTATATGAATCTTTTCATTGATTTTTTTTTCCTAAGTTTGAATCCGTTGTTCAGATATTGGAAATTTTATTATTTAGTCTAGCTTCTTGTTTTTGATACAAAACTTCAATTTGGTGATGGGAATATGTACGAAATTCCTAGACTTGTGAGATGTAAAAATAGAGAAAAAATATACGCCAAAGAAAAATAATCACACACAAGACAGTATTTACATGATTCTGCAAATTGCCTACGTCCATGGAGTTGCAGGGATTTTACTATTCTCAGGGGAAAATATAGAGTGCAGCAGTATAGTTTGTCTCTCTAAAAAAAATGACATCAAAACTCTAATCTCCAAAACAACAGTTTTTATATCCGCTTCATGGACCAAGCCTAAAAAAATCTCCCATTAAAAACTGTAACAACATTATTTCGGTTCGGGACATAATTCGGATCAAATACAACTAGGCTCCACAAAGCCCAACATTTGGGTTCTTCTTCAATTTCAATTTTGGGTGAATTTGGATGATCTACTAGAATAACAAGTTTTAAAATTGAGCACTTGGATATAGGTTTTGATTGTATTCTCTGTTTTATCTATGGATCTAGCAATTTTATGGGTTTCCATATTATGGATTATAAATTTGTTTTATTGGATATGATTTTTATTTGATATAGTTATGCATGATTCTCATTTCTAAAGGTCACTATTCCAGTTTCACCTCAACCATTTCATGAATGAGTGACTGATTGGTTAAGTAATATTTTGTATTCCCATTTTATGGTCTATAAGAGTTAAACAGGTATATAAAAAGAAAGGGAGAAGGGTATGCTTTTCTTTTCTCTCTTAGTTTTTTTTTCCTTTGCTACAATCTAGTGTATTCAAAAGTTTCTTTGATTGGTTTGTTGTCTTGCTTAGGAGCTCTATAATTCATTTTCTATTCTTATATCGAGTAGTACTTTTGTAGTGGATTACGGATTATGTTCAATCATTGTTTATGTGTGGGATTGTTATTTAAATTCACTAGTGGTGGCAAGTGGAGAATTAACATCCTTCATTTTGAAGTTCATTTGCTAATGAAATTTTTTAGAGGGAGTTTAGTATTCCTGTAAAAAAAATTTTTGCTGCCTTTTTCCATTTGGAAAACATCAAGAGGTCAAGAATTATAGAAGGATTTTTGAAGGATAATGACATTGTTCACAAAGTTGGTAAAAGTGTGCTTAAACTCAAAGCGCAAAGTCCTAAGGCTCCTCCGTTTTTTTGCCTCAAAAGCTAGGCTCATTCAAAGAAGTGCACTTTAGGTGCTTTTCGGTGTTTATTTATTTATATTTTTCAAAAAACTATAGTAAAACTATAGGATCTTGACATTATTGATATAAACCATTAATTTGGCATATTTTTAGTGTAACTTATCAAAAAAAAAAAAAAAATTTGAGTGTAACTTGTCCTGAAACCCACAACCTCATTCCTCTCTACTGTTATTTTTATTTTTTATTGATTTTTTCTCCTTGAAATAGTAACCTGCCTAGCTTCTTCTTCTAATTCTTTTTTCCCCCTTTTGGATATTTGCACAGTACCAATTACCATATTGCTACATCCTCATATTCTTACCTCATTCATGCAAAAAACAAAGTATGATATAATATATTTGTGGTAATGGCTTAGTTACTTCAGTGGTTGATGTTGAACGTAATAGACTAATTCTTATAGACTTATAGTCATTAAGTGATTAAATTATTAACTAATAGTATTCATTAGTCATAGGAAATTATGGGCATCAGAGATTTAAGAAAGGATATTACATGGAAGTGAAGTATTCATATCTAGCTGATCAAAAGAATAAAATGACTTGATTGCAATTTTTGTGTTATATGAAATTTTTTATTTCAACTTATATGATAATTTGATCATTTGATTGTTGCACTTCTCATTGTGAATTATTCTTTAAAAATGTTTTCTTCACTTTAATCAAGCGTGCATTTGCGCTTTGTGCCTAGGCTCCAAGAGGTCTTTGCATTTAAGTGTGCTCCTCGTTTTTACCAACACTGATTGTTCATTATTGTAGGTAACGCACTATATGGTTAGTTTGACTTTGGGCCACTTCTCATCTAAATGATTATTCAATTGGAAGGGGCTATAGAGAAGTGAACATATTTTTAGTATCTTACTATTAGTATAGCAGATAATTAGTATTTCGTTAAAATTATTAATAATGAATATCTTATAATAAATTTGTCTTACAATATATATGTCCAAGTATTAAATTTTTTGCAATAAATATGCTTGCTTAATAAATGAAGGATGGATAATTATGTCTCACAATAATAAACTTATTTTACATTAATAAATATGCTTAGTTATGTCTTGAGTTAAATATCATATATCTTGTTTGCTAGTAATAAATTATGCTATTAATAATGTTGGACTTGTTTGATAATGATAAAATATGCAATTAATTTATATGAGAAGCTAAGTTATTGTGGTTTTTGAATTATGTTTGAAATTATTATTTTTTAAAAATAAGATACTAATAAATTTTATCTTTGTGTTGTAGGTAAGAAATATAAATTGTGGGTTTAGCACAACAATCATTTAGTGTGGAGCAATTTATATTTTGTAACTAATAAATAATAATCTGAAAAGATTATAACTTATTGTTGAACTTGGAAATTTTCATATTTGTTTCATGTGTATTTTAACAACTTGTTGTACTAAAAAAAAAAAAAATTTGTTGTAATCATGTTATCATTTGTATTCATGTGTATTTGAACAACTTGTTGTAATTATGTTATTGGAGAGAAAATATTTGTATTTTTCTTGATGTGTGTTTGGTTGAACAGATAAAAAAGTAAAATGGTAAAAAATGAATATAGCTCTGCTTTGTTTAGTTGAGAGGAAAAGTGAAAGGAAATAAATAATATTTTCTAAGAGAATTACTATTTATACTTGTACTATATAAGAAATGATAATTTGTAGTAAAAAGAAAATAATAATAATTGACAATGACTTGGATAAAAGGCATATTACTCATCTTTAATTCACATCCAATTTCCCCTTCTTATCTTTCTATTTTGGGGAGATTATATCCCCCCCTCCCCTGCCCCTTTTTCCACCCTTTCCCTTCTCACTCCAATCAAACATATGATGGTTTATGAAATACGAGAACATGAACTTTAGGGCATACCACTTGCTTGTAGAAACCACGAACATGATTGTGTCTTACTTCGTCACATTATGATCTCTTAATTTTGGACAAGTTTGGACCAAAAGATTTCAAACCTTCTCTCTTTTTCTTAATATAAAAAAGTTGTGAAATAGTATTAACTTTTGATTAGACTATTCCACTTCTTGCCCATAAGATATTTCTAAAACTCCATGGACAGTTAGTGTGGTAGTTCGAACGTAAGACCTTATTTGCCTTTTTATTTATTTTAAAATTTTGATTATGAGGATTTCAATGATGGGTTGTTTTCTAATATGATATTTGGTGGGGCTTTTTGGATGTCAAATTCATTCTCAACCATCTAAGCATTTTGGGTGTATATATGGCTACCAAATTTAAGGACGACTTTAGACAAAGAGATTATATATATATATATATATATATATATATATATATATATAATGTTAATTGAATTACAAGACTCCTCAAATTTTTTATTTTATTTTATAACTTTAGAATTATAATTATAAAAGTAATAAATTACAAAATTCTTGAAACAATAAGTGCATGGACACAACAAAAAGAACTATTGTAATTTGTACAAAATAAAAAAATGACGTCAGTATTGGACCAAGGTGAAAGTAATATTGTTCTAATCACAATAGAATATATTAACAACTGGGAAAAAACAAAGTTGTAATAAGTCTGGAGCCACAAAAATGTTATCAAAATATTTCACAAAAGTCAATTATCAAGACGACATGTTATTAATGGTACATGATAAAATGATGTTAATGCTGGGCCTAAATGAAAAATAATAACAAAATTGCCAACTAAATGTTGTGACAATTATTTTCTATAACATTATTCAAAAAAAAATTTAAAAATATATTTTCTAACCTTTCTATTTTGGAAAGTGATAAAGATAAGATAATCGCCAGAAGATAGTCTAGAAACAAGCCACTCACATGTATCCTTGAATAAAGGAAAGATTCGTTAAATGTCCTATCGAAATCAAGATGCAGAGAGAAGTGAAAGGGATAAGTGGTGTCCTCGGGTCTAGTACCTAACATAGGAACCGAGGGATCTCGGTTAGGGCAGAGGACATGCAGCAAAGGGGAGGATGGTCAAAAGGTTTCTAAGCTCACCCATTGCAAGGAGGAATTTATGCCTTTTCTGGAAAAAGACTAAACCAAGAAGAGTCAACATCAAGATCCCAAGACCTTGATGTGTCCTTTTAAAGCCTTGAGAAGAGGACCTTGGCTAACACATAGGAAAGCCAAGGTATATGTTCAGATTCCCAGCAAAAGCCATTAAGTACCCAGCAAACAAGGTATCATCTTTGTAACCCATGGTCCAAGCCCATGGGATTTTGAATTGGTAGTAAGGGAGAAGTGGTTTGGTTGGTAGGGGAATGATTTCTAGTGAAAGGAAGATCTTGAAGTTTTCCCTTGGTTAATGTATTTGCTTGGAATGCATGAATTAGAGGACTAACTTAGTTCCTCCATGTGCAGGCATCTCCCAACAACTTCCTCTTAGTTGTCCTTATCAATCAAAGTTGTCACCCATTAAATTGAATATCCCACCTATTCCTTTGACTTTCTAGGAAAGTATCTTCCATTTGTAGCTAAAGCCAAATACTCTTTTGAGTTATAATTTCCAAACTAAGCTAAAACTTTGCTGAAGGAACTCCTTTAGATTCCTGTCAGAGGGCATGATTTTACCCAGTAGATTAAGGACGTCCTCGCCTAGGGGTCCCAAACCATGTTCATTATAAAGGAACACCAAAGCATAGCAAAATGAGGGGGGTTCCAGAGGTTCAAAATGATAATTCTTAGAGTTTTAAGAGTTTAGTGAGGGCGAGGGGAGAGAAAAAGAACAAAGCAAGAGATTCAAGGAGGAGGACTTCATCCCATATTCTTGAAATCATTCAAAATATCACTTAGCCTCTAATGAAACAAATGCAAAAACATGCACACATTTGATATCACTCTCTCCCACAAAATCCTCCTCACTTGACTACCATAGAAGGAAATGTCCAAGCAAAGCTACTTGGACTTGAGTTCCAAATCCCACAAGTCTTATGCAAAAGCACTAAGTTTGTGAGAATTAGGGCCAAGATCCTTGTGATTGATTCATTTTTATGAAGTTCACTTACATATATGTATATGTTTTAGAATGTATATCCTAACCTAAGGAACTAACAATTATTTGAGGATATTTGTATTGTATAGTTGCTCTTATGTAGAACCTACATAAGTAAAAGGAAAGGACAAAATCCATTGCATTGTAAACATGGAGAAAGATCATGTGGCTAGGGAACTAGCATTTCGGGTTCCCAAATTAAAGGCTCCATGGTTCTAGGAACCCCGAACCCACGTCCTAGGAACCACTAGTGGAGGGACCACTGCAACGTCTTTCCCAACGAATTGCCATGGAGGAACCAACTAAAGGAACTCTTTAAAATGTTCACACAATAAAAGATAAGCCTTAAATATTCTATTTTAATCTTCTTCTCATTGTGAACAATATGATAAATTCTTTTACTCATTTCACTAGAGTAAAAGGTCATTTTATGACATTATGACACTTTCAATGATATTTTATTCTTTAGGAGAAAGTGCAACATTTGCGTTGTGGAGTTCATTGTCTTGTGCATAGATTGGTTCGTATAACGGCCCAAGAGGGCTGTGGTGAGCCAAGCCCAGTCCAACCAACAATCAAACACCCATCCCTGGAGGCCCAAGATCCCCTATCATCATTGGGCCTATGAACCATCCAAAAAGAGAACCCACACATGGTTACGTTCAATGACCAAACACACTATGTAAAAAGTTATGGTTCATACTTAAGCTCCAATACTAATAGCATATAATTGAAAAAAATACTTCCAATTTAAATTCTCTTCTTATTATCGCTTATTTTTAAACCCACTTTACCTTAAATTCTCTTCTTAAAACGTCCATATCTTACAATTTTTTTAGTAATCATATCTTGAACCAGATTAGTATTAGCCTAAATTTTATTGGGGTTAATTGTATTTTACCTAGGATGTCCACGGGTCACCAATAAACCTAATCCACCCACCTTAACTGCCCAAACTCAAGTTGGTCGCTGCCCAAACCAATGACTACGGCGATTGGCGGCAAGTGTCCCCCAAAACCCATTGGGAGAAGGTCGAGTGCTGGGTCTCTCTTTTGAAACTTGATATAAACTTGCTTTACCAACCCACCACCAAATATCTTAGAAATCTTGTTGGAATCCTCCATTTCTACCAAGAATTTAACCCAAAATCACATTGTTGTCCTAGATTTTTCCTAGATTTGGCAAAATATTGTGATCTTTGCCAAATCTGGTTCTCTATTTGTGATCTCTGACAAGATGAAGAGGAAAATTAGAGTCTTCAACAAGATCCGACGATTGTTGCCTCCTTGATTCCAACTGAAATTGACTTGACTCATACAAAGCCTAACTCGAACCAATTTGATAACCATCCTAGTTGATAGTAGGTCCTTCGATTTGCCACTCAATGTAGTTGGGTTGAGTCCGGGTTGGGTACAAACACAACCCAAAGTAAGCTGTGGACGTCTCTAAATTTTTACCCATAAGTGTTGTTTTTCAAAACCAAGAAAATATTAGCGTGATGGTGTCCTTACTAAAACCTGAAAGATATTATTAGAGGGTTTCAATGGCGGGAGTCTTGCCCTATTTTTTTTTTATTTTAAATTTTATAAAAGTTAAAAATCTTTGCCGCTAATTTGTTTGATTACTCTTTTGAGTAAAAGTAATTGCTGGTTCTATCCAAGAAAGAAAAAGAAAAATTAATTGTTGGTAAAACAAAACAGGTCAAAAAGTGAAAAAAAAAAACAGAGATAGTGTGTGGAACTGAAAACTAAAAACACTGTAGCAAAATAATTTTTAAATGTATGAATAATGCTGTGGGACCAATTTTTAATATTTTTTCTGAATTAAGTGGCTGTGGGTCTCATGAACATTGGGTGAATAGTACTGCTGCTACAGTGCGTGAATAATGCTGTTGCAGGTGTGAACAGTGACAATGGTCTCTCTAAAACATGTGAAACAAAAAAAAAAAAGGGGGGGAGGGGAAACGCAGAATAATTTTTAAATGTATGAATAGTGTTGTGGGTCTCATGAACAGTACTGCAGTGCGTGAACAGTGCTACTGCAGGTGTGAACAGTGACAATGGTCTCCCTAAAATGTGTGAAAAAAAGGGGGAAGGGAAACGCTGAAAAGTAAAATGCAGAATAATTTTTAAATGTATGAATAGTGTTGTGAGATTTATTTTTAATATTTTTTCATAATAAAGTGGCAGTGGGTCTCATGAACAGTACTACTGCTACAATGCGTGAACAGTGCTGCTGCAGGTGTGAACAGTGACAATGGTCTCCCTAAAACGTGTGAAAAAAAAGGGGAGGGGAAACGCTGAAAAGTAAAATGCAGAATAATTTTTAAATATATGAATAGTACTGTGAGACTCATTTTTAATATTTTTTCATAATAAAGTGGCAGTGGGTCTCATGAACAGTGCGTGAACAGTACTGCTGCTACAATGTGTGAACAGTACTGCTGCAGGTGTGAACAGTGACAATAGTCTTCCTAAAACATGTGAAAAAAAAAAAAGGAAAAAACGCTAAAAAGTAAAACACAAAATAATTTTAAAATGTATAAATAGTGCTGTGGAATTCACTTTTAATATTTTTTTGAATAAAGTAGCTATGTGCGTGAACAGTATTATTGCAGGTGTGAACAATGACAATTGTCTCCCTAAAAAGCGTGAAAAAAAAAAAAAAAAGAGAACATTGAAAAATAATTTTTAAATATATAAATAGTGCTATTTTTTATTTTTTTTAAAAATAAAGTGACAGTGGCTCGTTAACATGCGTGAACAGTATTATTACAATGCGTTGACATTGCTGCTGCATGCGTGAATAGTGACAAACTGACAATGATCTCCCCAAAAACGCGTGCCCGCAAACGTGAATCCATACCGACAAATAGTGCTCATTTTTAATTTTTTTTTAAAAATAAAGTGGCTGTGGCCTCGTTAACATGCGTAAACAGTACTGTTACGGTACGTTGACATTGCTGCTGCATGCGTGAATAGTGACAAACTGACAATGATCTCCCCAAAAACGCGTGCCCGCAAACGTGAATCCATACCGACAAAGAGTCAACCAAAGCGATATCGTTTTCAAGACGCTGCCTATCTCTCTCTGTTTACGCCATCTCCAAGTGTTTCAAATCGGAAATTTCAGAAAAGCTTGAAATTGGGCTAGGGTTAGGAATGTCAGACTATCTCACAGAGGAAGTAGTGCTGGAAATTCTGCACAGACTTCCCGTCAAATCCCTAATTCGATTCAGGTGCGTTTCTAAATCATGGAACTCTCTAATTACAACCCCTTCCTTCATCAATTCCTACCTTTCCTACAATTCCTCCAACTCCAACATATTAATTGTTAGGTACTGCGTTCATAACCCCTTCGTAGAGCACTACAAATTAATTGACGATAACAATGACTCCTCATCTGATCAAATACAACACATTGATTTCCCACTAACGAGTGGTGGTGAAAACCATTTTATACTAATTGGTTCCGCGAATGGATTGTTCAGTCTATATGAACCAGATCGCTATATTCTTTGGAATCCCTCTATTAGAAATTTATAATCCTTCCAAACCCTTGCATTACTTTCGAGTCGCACGGCAAAATTAGAAGTCATTCAGCATTCGGGTTTGATCCGCGGACTAATGATTATAAGGTGGTGAGGATTGTATTTCGATGTGGAACTAAAACGTCTGAAGCAGCCAAAATACCTCTGGTTGAGGTTTACTCTCTTAATGAGGGCTCTTGGAGAATAACAAGTGCTGGTAACTCTTTTTCACCCGGGTTTAGGTTTAGTTATAGTGATTGGATTCGACCACCAGCTTCTTTAAATGGGGCTGTCCATTTTGTAGCGAATGATAATAGATTAATTTTGTCATTTGACTTGGGTGATGAGGTTTTTCGCATGATACCTGTGCCAAATGGTGCATTCGGTATAGGTGATTATGTTATTACCTCAGTAATTGGGGGATCGCTTTCTCTTATATGTCATGATAATCTTCTGGACACCAAGAAGTGCTGTTCCATTTGGGTGATGAAAGAGTATGGTGTTGTTGATTCTTGGACTAAACAGTTCACTTTTGATTTCAAAGGAGGACTGTTATTATGTCTCCAGAAGAATGGTAATATATTACTGGAGTCACTAATATATTACCATTTACCCTGTGAGATCTCTTCATATGATCCTAAGAGTAAACAAATTAAGAATTTGGGAATTTTTGGTAGGCCATACAAATTTTTTGCTGATAATTATATGGAGAATCTAGTCTTACTCGACAAACCAAATGACACAGTTTCCCAAGGAGAGTGAGCAGGAAGAGGAAATACAGGTATAACCAGATTTAACTAAAAATTTCAGCATTTACTTTCCTCAGCTCTATCTTATTCTTGGCATATACTAGAAAATGCTGTGTGGCTGTAAGTAAACATTTTCAGATTTCAGTATACTGCTTTTGGATCTTAATTTCTTATTGACTTGCTATAAAGAGAGGTCAGAGCTGTTAAATGCAATTTTGTGGTTGTCGTTATGATGAGCTTAAACATTTGCAAGCTGGAAACAGTAAATATAACTGAAATACTGATGTTATTATCTTTTTCTATACGCTGAACTTGTCACAACTAATACATATTCAGCGTCAAAATGTGTTTTACACTTCCCTGTTTTGTTAGACTTGCTTAGATTTTTCTGATATGATCAGCTATTGCCTTCTGATTTTGTGTTTTGTACATGACATGTTATTTTGCACCATTGTACATTCAACAAAGTATAAGATGAAACCACAAAATATAAAAGAGATGAGACCAAACATTTAAAAGTTTTTAGAACCATGTAACTGGAGGCAGAGTCGTGACATTTTGTTAGGGTTTTAATTGATTAAATGTATCACATTGTATTGAGTGTGGTAGATGCATTGGGGTGATCCTAGTGACAACCCCAAGGTTTGTTGTAAAAATGTAATAAATATGGGGTTTGCCCAAAAATAAGTACTGTTTTGTTTAGCTGAAAGATGATGTAGAATTAGCGTCAGCACTGCATTTATTTATTTTGGTTGTGTGTTGATATGGAAAAAATTATTTGCCCGCATTGGTAGTCTAGATAAATGTACTTTGATAAGAATGATCATTCCTCCTTTTGATAAATATTGCTTCTTCCAACTTGCTAGTTTCTTTTCTACCTTTTCAATGATTGCTTTCCAAACTGGTTGTGTCGTAAAGGACAAACCTGGAGTAATCCCAAATTTACTGTAGGTAGAGTCACCACCCTAAAACCCAAAACTAAGCCTAGCTTCATTACACACTCCGCTTATCCTGTTGGTTCAAGCTCTGTTCTACTTAGGTTAACCCTTAATTTTGTGACTGCTAGCAAACAGAGAAGGAAAGCATCAGATATAGCCAAGTTGATCAGAATTTATGTCACAAATAGCATTGTATCTTGAGCAAATAAAAGAGGAGAGCTTTCCATAAACCCTTTACTTTCTCCTTCAACTTGAAATGCAGCCAAGTACTCACCCTCCACAGCCTTGCGTAACATCTTATTATTTACTTCCATAACCAATATTAAAAGAAGCGTGGAGAAAGGGCCTCATTGTCTCAGTCCTCTTGAACTATAAGAAAAGAAAATTGTGGTTCTATTTACCATGATTGAGAACCAAATTGTCCAAATAGAAAACCAAACCCACTTCCTCCTTTCACCAAATTTGAGTCTGTCTAAATATGAAATAGCCCTAGTTAACATAATCACATATCATTTCAGTGTACAGCCTACAAATTACTCTAAAAACACTGCCATCAAGTTTGCTTTCAAAGACATTTATTGGAAATAAACATCAAATAAGGGATTTTTCAATCTTTTTTGAAAGCATTTGGGTCTAACACACGACACCTATGGTTCATTTAAGTGATTAGCCAACACCTTTTTTGTTTTTTGGATTAGGTAATTAGCCAACACCCTTTCCACAAGCATATGGACGTTTCCAACCAAGCTAATATGGTGAAAATCCTTGATATTAACACCACCAATTTTGTTTTTGGAAATTAATTAACATAAGACCATCTCCAATGGTGTAGCTAAAAGCAAAATAATCTCTATAATAGAGAATGAGACCAAAAAAATGGTTTCCAATAGATTCTCTAAACCCTGAATTTTTTTTAGCTCCTGAATAGTAGCTCATCAAATCTTTTTTATTTTTATTTTTTATTTTATAAGTAATAAGGATATATATTCAAGAACATTGCCTTATGCAAAAAAACATAAGGCAAAGAAAAAAAAATACAGATAGAGCAGATTAGGAAAAGAGAAAAAAGAAAAGATACTAAATGCGAAGGAGAGAGCTAAGGAACATAGAGAGAGAGTCACTAGAGGTGATTCCCCAAGCCTTAGACCAATCAAACAGGGAGCCATTGAAAGCCAATAATTGGTCATCCGAGCTTTCCAAGTCCTCAAAAGTCCTCCGGTTTCACTCCCTCCAAATCTGATGGGCTACTGTACGTTAGCAATTGAATTTTTTTGATTAAAAAATTATACCAGCTACTATTATATTAATTCTTTCTCTCTCCTCCAGATTTCTTTTTTTCTCTCATTCTCTCTGTTGCATATTTTTTTCTCTCATCTTTGTTAAGAAATGCTACCACAATATTTTTACAATAAATTTTAAGTAATAGATTGTTATTAGTTAATATTGGTGAGTAAAAAAATAATTTCAGCGGTAGGTTCAAATTAGAACTAGTAACAACTTTCCACATAAGATTTTGATGTGATTTTTGTGAAAGTATTGCGAAATATGTTGTGAATATAACACTTTTCATTGAAAAATATAATTGTTGAGAATGAATATAGGAAGAAAAAATGATGATAAAAAAAGAATAAAGAATGAATGAAGAAATAATATTTAAATGAGATAGAGAATGGAATAGAGAATCTATTGGAAAGTGTATTTGAAAAAATGGGTAGTTAAAAGGTAAAAGTTACTATTCATTCTCCAAACAGTACAAAAATTTGAAGAATCTGCTGGAGATACTCTAAATAGCATTAAAGATTTCTCAAACTTGTGGTCATTATAAAGCTCCATTTCCACAAAACCCACTCAAACAACTTCAGCAATAATCTTTAATAAATATTAATGAAAGATTGATGTTATTATCTTTTTTTATATGCTGAAAATGTGTATTACTTGTTCCGTTTCATTAGGCTTGCTATGATTTTTCTGATGTTTGTCATTGCCTTCTGATATTGTGTTTCATTCATGACATGTTTTGCATTCAGTCTAAAAATGCGTTTTACCATTTCCGTTTCATAAATTTACATTGATGCAAAACAATGTCATGCACAAAATGCCCAGTATACTTCCTGTATACTTGGGTGACTCTTTTCTGATTTATATATTTTTATTACTTTATCAAAAAAAAAAAAAATCATATACAGAACACAGTATCAGAAATTGACTTATGATTTGAGGTATTCCTGATGATCATTATGAGAGGACCTTGCATACTATATTTAAGTTATATCATTGAGCTAAACCCATAACAAGCATCATGACACTACCTGCAGTTATATGGTTTAAAAAAACGTTTAAATGTTTGACCTAAACCCATACCTTGTGGTTAGAACAAGCCTTTCCTCACCTCTTATGAGTCTTTAGTGGTTGCTGCCAGCACCATGTTCATGTCATGGTAAAGTTCATGTAACTTTTTAACAAGTAATGTGGGTCCATTATAAACTTTGGACACGTTGAAAGAAGCATTTTTGTTTGGTTAAAATTCACAATATACAAATTTCAAATGTATGCGCAACAAAGTATGATATGTCCTTAAGAGTTAACATTATTTGACACTTTCCCCACTTCCTCTAGCTGATATTGTTGTATATACGTTCAATTGTTCATTACTTTCTAATTTTGTTTCTGGACAGGGAAATCTTGTACTAGAACTAATGGACTGTTATAGGTTTTGAAAATTGAGCGTTTGGATATAGGTTTTGATCGTATTCTCAGTTTTATCTATGGATCTAGACTACCATATTATGGATTATAAATTTGTTTTATTGGATGTGGTTTTTATTTGGCATAGTTATGCATGATTCTCATTTCTCAAGGTCACTGTTCCGGTTTCTCCTCAACCATTTCATGCGAGAGTGACTAATTGGTTAAGTAGTATTTTGTATTCCCATTTTATGGTGTACTATAAGAGTTAAACAAGGGAGAAGGGTATGCTTTTCTTTTTCTCTCAGTTTTTTCCTTTGCTACAATCTATTGTATTCAAAAGTTTCTTTGATTGGTTTGTTGTCTTGCTTAGGAGCTCTATATTTCATTTTCTATTCTTATATCAAGTAGTACTTTTGTAGTGGATTACGGATTATGTTCAGTTTTTCTACTTGGCATTTTGTTGGGACACTGATTATGTGTGGGACTGTTATTTAAATTCACTAGTTCATTATACTGTGGTGGCAAGTGGAGAATTAACATCCTTCATTTTGAAGTTCATTTGCTACTGAATTTTTTTTAGAGGGAGTGTTGTATTTCTGTAATTTTTTTTTTTTTTGCTGCCTTTTGCCATATGGAAAATATCATGAGGTCAAGAATTATAGAAGGATTTTTGAAGGATAATGACATTGTTCACAATGTTGGTAAAAGCGTGCTTAAACTCAAAGCGCGAAGTCCTAAGGCTCCACCATTTTTTGCCTCAAAAACTAGGCTCATTCAAAGAAGCGCACCTTAGGTGCTTTTTGGTGTTTATATTTTTATATTTTTCAAAAAAATAAACTAAAACTGGGGTAAAAATATAGGATCTTGACATTACTGATATAAACCATTAATTTGGCATATTTTTAGTATGACTTATAAAAAAAAAAAAAAAATTTTGAGTGCAACTTGTCCTGAAACCCACAACCTTGTTCTTCTCTACTATTATTTTTATTTCTTCTTGATTTTTTCTCCTTGAAACGGTAACCTGCCTAGCTTCTTCTCCTAATTCTTCTTCTTCTTCTTCTTCTTTTTTTTTTTTTTTTTTTTTAACCTTTTGGATATTTGCTTAGTACCAATTACCAGATTGCTATGTCCTCATATTCTTACCTCATTCATGCAAAAAGAAAAGAAAAGAAAAGAAAGATATAATATATTTGTGATAATGGCTTAGTTACTTCAGTGGTTGATGTTGAATGTAATAGACTAATTCTTATAGACTTATAGTCATTAAATGATTAAATTAGTAACTAATATTATTCATTCGTCATAGGAAATTATGGGTATCGGAGATTTAAGAAAGGATATTACATGGAAGTGAAGTATTCATATCTAGCTGATCAAAAAAATAAAATGACTTGATTGTAATTTTTGTGTTATATGAAATTTTTTATTTCAATTTATATGATAATTTGATAATTTGTTTGTTGTATTTTTCATTAAGAATTATTTTTTAAAAATGTTTGCTTCACTTTAATCAAGTGTGCATTTGCACTTTGCGCCTAGGCTCCAAGAGGTCTTTGTGTTTAAGTGCGCTTCTCGCTTTTACCAACACTGATTGTACATTATTGTAGGTAATGCACTATATGATTAGTTTGACTTTGGGCCACTTCTCATCTAAATGGTTGTTCAATTGGAAGGGGTTATAGAGAAGTGACCATATTTTTAGTATCTTTCCATTAGTTGTGTTTAAGTGCGCTTCTCGCTTTTACCAACACTGATTGTACATTATTGTAGGTAATGCACTATATGATTAGTTTGACTTTGGGCCACTTCTCATCTAAATGGTTGTTCAATTGGAAGGGGTTATAGAGAAGTGACCATATTTTTAGTATCTTCCCATCAGTATAGTGGATAATTAGTATTTCATTAAATTGTTAATAATGAATATCTTATAATAAATTTGTCTTACAATATATATGTCCAAGTATTAAATTTTTTGCAATAAATATGCTTGCTTAATAAATGAAGGGTGGATAATTATGTCTCACAATAATAAATTTATTTTACATTAATAAATATGCTTGGTTAGGTCTTGAGTTAAATATCATATATCTTGTTTGATAGTAATGAATTATGCAATTAATAATGTTGGACTTGTTTGATAGTGATAAAATATGCAATTAATTTATATGAGAAGCTAAGTTATTGTGGTTTTTGAATTATGTTTGAAATTATTAATTTTTATAAATAAGATACTAATAAATTTTATCTTTGTGTTGTAGGTAAGAAATATAAGTTGTGGGTTTAGCACAACAATCATTCAGTGTGGAGCAATTTGTATTTTGTAACTAATAAATAATAATCTGAAAAGATTATAACCTATTGCTGAACTTGGAAATTTTCATATTTGTTTCATGTGTATTTTAACAACTTGTTATAACTTGTATTCATGTGTATTTGAACTACTTGTTGTAATCATGTTATTGGAAAGAAAATATTTATATTTTTCTTGATGTGTGTTTAGTTGAAGGAATAGAAAAGTAGAATGATAAAAAATGAATATAGCTTTGCTTTGTTTAGTTGAGAGGAAAAGTGAAAGGAAATAAATGATACTTCTTAAGAGAATTACCATTTATACTTGTAATATATAAGAAATGATAATTTGTAGTAAAAATAAAATAATAAAAATCAACAATAACTTGGATAAAAGGCTTATTACTCATCTTTAATTCACATCCAATTTCTCCTTCTTTTCTCTCTATTCTGGGAAGATTATATCCCCCCTCCCTCGCCATTTTTCTGTCATTTCCCTTCTCACTCCAATCAAACATATAATGGTTTATGAAATACGAGAACATGAACTATAGTGCATACCACTTGCTTGTAGAAACCCTGAACATGATTGTCTCTTTACTTCGTCACATTATGATCTCTTAATTTTGGACAAGTTTGGACCAAAAGATTTCAAGCATTCTCTCTTTTTCTTGATATAAAAAAGTTGTGAAGTAGTATTAACTTTTGATCAAACTGTTCCATTTTTTGCCCATGGGATATTTCTAAAACTCCATGGACAGTTAGTGTGGTAGTTCGAACTTAAGACCTTATTTGCCTTTTTATTTATTTTAAAATTTTGATTATGAGGATTTCAATTATGGGTTGTTTTCTAATATGATATTTTGTGGTTCTTTCTGGATGTCAAATTCATTCTCAGCCATCTAAGCATTTTGGGTGTATATATGGCTACCAAATTTAAGGAGGACTTCAGACAAAAAGATTATATATATATATATATATATATATATTATACACACACACACATATATACACTACTACTACTACTATTTAAGGGGTTTTCTCTATTTGGGTCCTCATTTTTTTGGTTCAAAAATGCTTCTACACTTCTATGTTTAAGTAGAAACAAAATTAAAGAACGATCTGGTAAAAATAAAATTCTAACTCCTACTAGAACATTGCCCAAAAAATAGAGCTACTCTCCAGTTAATTTTCAAATTGTTTTATCTACTTTGATATTAGATTCTCAAAATAAAATTTACATATAAAATAAAAATGCATTTTTTTTTTGCTACAAAATAAATGTGTAATATTTGTTCATTTTTTGAAACTAGCCTCATGACATTCTTGGTTGTATTAGTAGTTCTAAATGCGTAATAATAATGAGAAAACGTGTAAATCTCAAATTAGAATAAATGAAAAATTATGACAATATAAAAAATAAAAAATAAAACCTCATTGCACGCGCAAAGTACGTGTGATAAGACTAGTATATATATAAAGTATTAATTAAATTACAAGACTCTTCCAAAATACTATTTTTTTAAATAATTTTAGAATTATATATAATTATAAAAGTAATAAATTACAAAATTCTTGAAACAATAAATGCATGGATACAACAATATGACCTGTTGTAATTTGTACAAAATAAAAAAAATAACGTCAGTATTAGACTAAGACGAAAGTAATATTATTCTAATCACAATAGAATATATTAACAATTGGGAAAAGACAAAGTTGTAATAAGCCTAGGGCCACAAAAATGTTATCAAAATATTTCACAATTGTCAATTATCGAGATGACACGTTATTAATGGAATATGATAAAATAATGTTAATGTTGGGCTTGAAGGTAAACTAATTAAAAAAATTGCAACTAAATGTTGTGAAAATTATTTTCTATAACATTATTCAATTTTTTTTAAAAAAAAGGCTACTAACCTTTCTATTTTGGAAAGTGATAAAGATAAGATAAAGGCCAACTGATATATGTAAGGAGAAGAGTAGTAATATGTCCACAAATTATTTCACAATTTTTTTTAACAACAAATCTATCGTAGAAGGCTATGAGTGGTCAGTCATCCTTTACACTTGGACCCCCTATTTTTTTTTTTCATTGATGACACCACGTTATAGTTGTGGCAAAAAATTGTAAAATAATTTATATTACTAGAATTTTTCTAAAAGAATAGATGGAAATGACTTGTAAATTTAAAATTTTGGGATGAAAGTTAGACGGATGTATGTGTGTATAAATATATATATATATATATATATATAGTGATTTTTAGTTTGGCCGAAAGACAAATATTTTGTTTTGCTGAACTAAACCAAAAATATAGGGATGAAAGTGACAGGTGTCTAGACGAGCTGAGACGGCATAGTTCTCTGAACACTCATCCATCTAGTTTACACCATTTCGAAGTGTTTCAACTCTCAAACTTTTCAACTGGTTGAAGAGAAAGAAGAAATGTCAGACTATCTCCCACACGAAGTGGTGCGTGACATCCTGCTCGGTCTACCCGTCAAATCCCTAATCCGATTCAGGTGCGTTTCAAAATCATGTAACTCTCTAATCACAAGCTCTGACTTCATCGATTCACACCTCACTCGATCACATTCACTCCCCTCCAGCTCCAACTCCAACAACACACTAATTTTTAGGGACCTTGCTTCTAAACCCAATGTAGAGAAGTACAGATTAATTCACAATGACTCATTTGGTCGAATTGAACATCTTGAGTTCCCACTAACGACTCGTCGTTGTAGTCGTATTTACAAGTGTACGTTTATCGGTTATGTGAATGGTTTGTTTTGCCTTTATGAAAAAAAAACGCTTTATCCTTTCTAATCCCTCTATTAGAAAATGTATTATCCTTCCTAAGCATTGCATTAAGATTAAGACAGATGGTCATGTTCAATGTCAGTCAGCTTTCGGGTTTGATCCACGGACAAATGATTATAAGGTGGTGATAATTGCACTTCCGTATAATCCGTATTATATGAAAAAGCAGCCAACTCTGGTTGAGGTTTACTCTCTTAGTGAGGGTTCTTGGAAAATGATTGATGCTAGCACCTCTTTTCCACCTAATATTCGTTTTGATGAGTATAAATGTCCGGCAGCTTCTTTAAATGGGGCTATCCATTTCACAGTAAAGGTTATGCCGAATTTTACTGAATTAGCAATTTTATCATTTGATTTGAGGGATGCGGTTTTTCATGTGATATCGTTGGCAGATAGTACAAGCAGGCACGGATGTATTAATGCTTCAGTATTTAGGGGATTACTTTCCCTAATATGCCAAAGGAGTACACCCAGCAAATGTTGTGACATTTGGGTGATGAAAGAGTATGGAGTTGTTGATTCTTGGACTAAACAGTTTACTTTTGATCGCAGTGGAGGATATTTATCAGTAATAGGTCTCCGGAAGAATGGTCGTGTATTAATGGAGAATATGGAGTCTATGCTACAAAAGGGCCCCCGTGTCATCGAAGAAGGAAATATAGAGTTAGACTTATTACCTTCTTACACACTCTCTTCGTATGATCCTGAGAGCCAACAATTTAAGAATTTGGGGAGTGTTGGGAAGGCATTACAATGTGTTGATAACTATACTGAGAACCTTGTCTTACTCCGCAAACCAAATGATGCAGTTTCAAGAAAGGGAGTGAGCAGGAAGAGGAAATGCAGGTAAAAGCTTGATTCAACTCAAAATTTCAGCATTTAATTTCCTCAGTTCTATCTTATTCTTGGTATATACTAGATATTGTTGCGTGGCTATAAGTAAACATTACATTGCAAATCTCAATAGATGGCTTTTGGATGTAATTTGTTCTTGAATGGCATTAATAGTCATAATCGTTATATACGATCTTGTGGTTGTGATTGATAATCGGTTTTGACCTTGGACATTTGGAAGTAGGAAACTGAAAATATAAACAAAAGACTGATGTTATTATCTTTTTGTAGATGCTGAACTTGTCACATCTAATCCATATTCAATATGAAAATGTGTTTTACACTTACTTTTCATAGGAATTGCTCATATTTTTCTGTAATGATCAGCCATCGGTTGCCTTCTGATACTGTGTTTTGTACATTACATTTTGCTTTGAATCAATGTGTATTCAACAAAATATGGGAATGGGATGGGCCCAAACATTTAAGTTGTAACTGTGTAAGTGTAACTGTAGGTAGAGTCATGATGTTTTGCTTGGGGTTTTGACTGATTAAATTTATTACATTGTATTGCGTTTGGGAGTTTCATCAGGGTGACCCTAGTGACAACCCTAGTATTTGTTCTAAAAATATAAAAAATAATAGGCAAACACCAGTCATTAAAGTTTGCCTCATTTTCCAATTTGGTCCCTAGAGTTTCTAGAGTAGTTATCAAATCCTTAAAGTTTTTAGAATGATCTAATGTTGTCTACATGCTAATCTTGACACCAATATGTCATGTGATTGGGCATGCTTATAATAAAAAAGTTCCAAATGGCTTAAGAATTATTTATGATGAATAATAAACTTCATTGAAATTGAAATAAGGACAAAAAGATAAAACAAGATACACAAGTAAAAGGCAACAAATAAAAAGAAACTAAACAGCAATGAAAGTACAAAAATCAAGCATGTCAGGCAGAGACATGAAAGTGACAACGCCTGAAGCATTTACTCTTTCAAACAATTTCTGAAAGAAGCTTCAACTCATGAATCAACCTTTCATCCCCTTCAAAAGTACGTGTATTCATTTCCCTCCATATGATTTACATAAGACAATAAGGGATCATATTCTAAAGTACCTTAGTTTTGAGTCTATTGAACTTGCCTAACCAACTTGCCATAAGTTCCACAACACTAAGCAGCATGACTCAATGAACCCTAAAAAGGGAACGCACCATATTCCTTAACTCTTGAGCTACTGGGCATGTAAGAGTAATGGTTTAAAAATTAATTATACACCGTTAATCTTTGGTATATTACAAGTGACATGTGGCCTCCATGATGGCTTATAAGTTATGATTGCTATTTGGTATTGACATGGAACAAAAAAAATGGGACATATTGTCCACTTTTATAAACTCAAATTTGTTGAATAGTTCTCTATTTCAATGTCGGAAAAATATGCAATAGGAAGAGAATGGGGTAATGGGTCAAATTTTGAGGACCAAAGGAAAAAATTGGATTATTTTATCAAATTTAAGGGTTTGATTGCTATTTTTGAAAGTCTAAGGAAAAAATTGAAAAATGGGATAAACTTTAAGGACCAAAAGTGGTGTTTGTCCAAAACTAAGTACTATTTTGTTTAGCTGAAATATGGCATAGACTTTTTATTTTCTTTCACTCTATTGAATTACTTTGGTTGTGTGTTGATATGGAAAAGTTATTGATGTTAATGGTAATGAGAGGGTAAATTGGACACCTTCTACTTCTAAAAACAATTTTTTTGGCTTTTCAATGGAAACTGATTAGGGTTTTGTGGAGAGAATTATGGAATAGAATTTTGAAAATATAATAGGATTGTACTTCGGCCTCACCCCTTTTTATGTATAAAACATTAAAACTTTTATTGTACTGATAGAAAAATATAGGATAGGATTATTTGATTGTTACATGGTCTAGTCTGCTATAGGGAGTACGAGTTCTGAGACTCATGGCCACCATATCTCATTTCAGTGGCTAGAGAAATCACCAAATTACCATTCACTCCGAATTAAAATAAAATACAGAAAATTCTTGGAAGCAAGTCAATTGCATATTATCTTAACAAAGATAATAATCATTGTTAAGATAATAATACTTGATATCACATACTGTGCTGTGGTTAGTTTGGCAGGAACGTAATGCCCTCATTTTTGAAGACAAGGCAAGAACTTTGGAACATCTAAAATGTTTACTTTTTCGTACTCTGTTTCTTTGGGCTCGTGTTTGGGGGTGTATGAACTGTACTGCTGTATCTGATTTTTTAGTTTCTATTTCCTTTAGCTCTTGATCTTTTTGTATTTGTTTTATTGTTCAAAGTGTTCACCATTGTGAACATGATGTTCAATTTTTTCTCAATAAAAGTCTTATTACCTATCCAAAAAAAAAAAAAAAAAAATCACATACTATGCTAGGTCCTCTCATAGACGACCATAAAACTTCACTTCCCTTATTAATTTTTAATGATGTGGGTCTCCTATGTTCTTTGGAAAAGTTGAAAGAATCATTTTTGCTTGGTAAATATTAAGAAAATACGCATTTCAAATGCACGTAGAAGTACAACACAATATGATATACCCTAAAGTTACATAGTTTTGACACTTTTTCCACTTCCTCGAGGTAGAACTTTTAACAGACAATTGTTACTTTCTAATTTTGTTTCCTAATTCTGTTTCTGGACAGGGAATTCTCCTACCTGAACTAATCAATTAGTATTATTGCAGTTTGTACATGTTTGTTTCATGGATAATAAGGGGAAAGAAAATAACTTTCGGGAATATTTTCTATGCAACTATGTTTGGGGAGTATGGTACATAATGAGAAAATTTGTGTCGTTTCTTTACTTCTTTATAGGATATTGATTTAATTTGGGTGTTTTGTTATGTCTTTATTTGTTGTAGATTTGATTAGAATTATTGGTTGTTTGAATTCTTGATGCCATAAAATTGACACTTCTTGGACAATGCTTGGTGTATAATTTGTTATTGTTTATTACAATATAGGAAATGTGACTTTGATTTTATAATTTGTTGTATTTTATTACAATATAGGTCATGTGGCTATGATTTTGAAGTGATTATGAGATATGGTTTGTAATGTCAGACAATTCTTGTGTTTTGTTGTTGTATTGGTAATGTGTTTGTCATTACGAAATGATTTTGGAGTATGGCTGCTAATTTGAGAATTTCTTTTTAACGAAGATTAACATCTTTTATTGTTGTCATTTTTGTTGCAGGTAATAACACTACGTAGAATAGAAGGATTCAGTGGCGAAATGTAGCAGCCATTGTTCTTAATGTCTAGAGCTTTTTTTTTGCCCTCTTCTAAGCTCTGTCTAAAGCCCTGTTTGGATTGGATAATTTTAAATTTTATACTAAAATGTAAATTACACTCTAAGTTTAGGATAATCTTGTTTTTAACCCTAAATTTTATAATTTTAGACCTTTTTCCTTTAGTATTTGATGTCATTCCTTTTGTCTGTTCCTATCAATTACGTGGTCACTAAAATTAATAGTTACAATTATTCCATTTATATTATAAAAAATACATTACAGTAAAATAAAATTCTCAACTTATATATCAAAAAATAATATAGGAGAAAGAAATTATATAATTTTTTTTAAAGGTTCAGTCTTCTATCTCCCCTGATTTCTCTCGCCTTCTTTGCAAACTTCCTCCTTTTGCTTCTCAAACAACTCAAACTGCACACCCTTGGAGTGGTAGTCACTTTACAAATATAAATGCTTGTGGAGTGTAGGGGACAAGGGCCAGGGTTCAAGTTTTCAGGAGGGAACTTCACACACATATACACTTAGATTAGACTATAGTAGAAATTTTATTTTGTATATATATATATATATATATATATAAAATCTCATATACTTGCAGTTGTGTTCATTAAATTTGAGTGCTTGTGTCAGCTTTCTATAAAAGACCTTTTAAATTTCAGCTAATTTGATAAGTTTTTTATTTTAACTAAATTTGAAAGATAAAATAAAGATACTCATACTCAAACTTTTACTAACCAAACATACCATCTATAATATATTATAGTTAAAAATGATTCAAGGAAAGTTACAATTTTCCCCTAATGTCTAGTCATATCATAATTTAGTTTTCTCTAGACATATAATACCAAAGGTTAAAATATTAAAATTTTATTTTCGTCATTAAAGTTTGTATAAAGTTCTTTTTCATCCCTAACTTGTTCTTCATTCTTAACCTATTGAAAATATTATATTTTCTATTGTTCAACTTAAAAAAAGTTCTTTCTCCATTCCTAAATTATTATTATTATTATTTATTATTTATTTATTTTTGTCTTTGTTTTCATCCCTAAACAAATGAAAAAAAGATCGATAAAAGGTATAAGGATAAAAAATGAGCTTTTTTATAGTTTAGGGACAAAAAAAAAATGAAATTCAAAAATAAGGAAAACAATATTTTACCCTAATAAAATACAAGATATAATTTTTTTAAAATTCTTCTCTTGATATTGTATACCATTTTAAAGAAAAAAAAAGTTTAGTATTTAAAGCATTTGATAAATTGCACTGATATATGTTTTGAAATTGTTATACATTTTTTGGATTGAAATCTTCTAGATTTTTTAGGTTCTTCTATGAAGTAGATAACTTTAAGTCTTCACATTTCTTTTAAAATAAATGGTTAAGATACTACTATATCTGCAATCCATTAATACAATTCTAAATTGGTTAAACTTCTATTTTAATAACCATTTATTTTCTCGAAAAATAAAAAAAATACACTAAAGCAATTCTTCCCATTAACCTGAATGATACTTGGAAAAAAAAAATCATCCAAGATTACTACTCTCCTTAAAATTTTCAGTATTTTAACCCACAAATAATAGCATGCAAGAACAGTCATGAAATAAAATTCCAAACTTTGGTACAAATTTCCTTTTTGCTACTTGTTTTCTTGTAGAAAGAGAAGATAGCAAAGCAAAGGAAAAAAAAAAATATAAGAATAATTCAAAGAAAAAAAATTTCCTTTATTTTTTGGATCATCCAAACGTCACTTGTTAATTTTTCTTTGTTAGAAGTATTGGTTAAATGATTAAATTTATCATATTCTAATAGTTTAAAATAAAAGAAAAAAAAGTTATTTAGTTATGAAGTAGTGCAGTACACTTTTTGAACTTAAGTTTCAAGATAAACTTGAATTCCAAGTAATATGCATCTGTACTAATTGGAATTCGAGTTTACCAAATTTAGAATTTCAAAAAAATGGTATATTCCATGGAGTTGACTTCCTAGGAGATTGAGAAGAAAGAGCTCAAGAACAATGGCACAAAAGCTCTCTTAATTACTGATTGTGCCAAAAACTGCCCGTTTGAGCAGAACCAAATGTACTGTTGTCTGTCTCTTTGTCTCTTCGCCATTCGGGAAGTGTTTCAACTCTCTCAAATCTTCGAATCGAAAGAAATGTTGGACTATATATATTCAAGAGGAAGTGGTGCTACAAATCCTGTACAAACTACCCGTGAAATCTCTAGTTCGATTCAGGCGCGTTTCAAAATCATGGAACTCTCTAATCACAAGCTCTGCTTTCATCCATTCCCACCTAACTCAATCACTTTCACTTCCCTCCAACTCTGACAAATTAATTGTTAAAGACTACGATTATAGAAATGAAGTAGTTACCTAAAAATTCATCCACGATGAAAATAATGACTACTCATTTCATCAGCATGTTGAGTTCCCACTAAGGGATGGTGGTTACACCTATTTTTAGTTAATCGGTTCCGTGAATGGGTTGTTCTGCCTTTTTGAAAGTGAGCAGATTATTCTTTGGAATCCCTCTATTAGAAAATTCATTACCCTTCCCAAGCCACTTCCTAAGACTTACCGCCCCATTGCATAGACTTACAACTATCGTTACGGGTTTGGGTTTGATCCACGGAACAATGATTATAAGGTGGTGAGGATGTCTGAGAGGTCCAAGGCCAAACCACCTCTGGTTGAGGTTTACTCTCTTAAAGAGGGCTCTTGGAGAAGAAAAACTAGTGCTGCCACCTTGCTTAAGCCTGGGATTGCGTTTGAAGGTCAGTCTGCCATGGCAGCCTTAAATGGGGCTGTCCATTTTCGGGTGAGAGATTACATCAATACCTGTAGATTAAAAGTTTGTCCATTTGATTTAAGTGATGAGGTTTTTCACATGATAGCATTGCCAAAGTCTAAACTCAGAAAGGAGCTTGAGTTTGATATTTTCGGATTCAGGGGATCACTTTCTGTAGTATGTTATGAGCCTTCGCACAGAAGTTGTTCCATTTGGGTCATGAAAAAATATGGAGTAAACTGTTCACTGTTGATCTCTGTGGAGTTATTAAAAGGGTAATAGGTTTCCGGAAGAATGGTCACATATTTGTGGAATCAAAACTAGGGCTAGGAGATGATTTGAATCTCTCTTCACATGACCCTGAGAGCCGACAGCTTAAGAATAAGAAGTGGGCTTTTCTGGGTGGCCGTCCAGTTTTTGCGCTGATAATTATGTGGAGAACCTTGTCTTCCTTGACAAACCAGTCTTATTCGATAAAGCAAATGGTGCACTTTCCCAATGGGTAGTGAGCAGGAAGAGGAAATCCAGGTAAAAGCTCGATTCAACTCAAAATTTCATCATTTACTTTCCTCAGTTCTATCTTATTCTTGATACTACATATTGTTGTGTGGCTATAAGTAAACATTAAGTTTCAAATCTCAATATACTGCATCTGGATGTTAAATTCCATTTTGTGGTTGTGGACCTGTGGTTGATGATGGGATTAGACATTTGCCAGCAGGAAGCAATAAATATTAATGAAAGACTGATGCTATCATATTTTTTATATGCAGACCTTGTCAATTCTTTATTTCTACTCCATATTCAATCTGAAATTGTGTTTCCTTTAATGAGGCTTGCATTCTGACAACTTGTCACTGCCTTTTGATACTGTTTTTTATACATGACATATTGAGACCAGTTCACGCCATAAGAAGTCAAGAATGAACGGCAGAACACACAGACGAACCTCTAGGCCATGGCAAACATATGAGCAGTAGATAAGCTTTGGACACACACGGAAGTGGAGCACGCACAAGGCTCAGGCACCACCAACCTGTACCTAGCCAATACAAGAGTGGTGGGCCATGGGTCAGAAGTAAGAGAGGGTATGGTCTGGCGGTGGGGAGAAGGGGGGAGCTTATTCTGGGGTTTTCGCTCAAACCTTTTTAGGGGAAATGTCGTACTAGGATAACATACCACCCAAAAGAGGGAACGATGAGTTGAAACCACTAGATGCATGCCATGAGGGATAGTGAGAGAGAATGCCCACCCTTATCCAGATGGGAATGCCATGGTCAACAAGTAAACAAAATAGAATTCTTTGTCTGGTAATGGGATGTGGCACAGCCAGCACAGGTAAATGGTGGACACCCACAACCAAACAAAAGTGGTTAAAGGGTGAAATTGTAAAAAACCAGTCTCGGCAGGTAGTATATAAGGAACCTCTGCCATGCACAGTAACATCATCAACACAACAACAACAATCACAATGAGAGTCATAGTATCACAACACAACCATTACATCACAACATTACACGGGCAAGAACTAGAAAGAAAAGAGTGGAAAAGCAAAGTAACAAAACTTAGAAAAAGAAAGAGAGTTAGAAAGAGAAATAGAGAGAGAATAAGATGGCAGGCATGCACCAATAGCCTAATCCCTACTCTCCCTCTAAAAGCCTATCCTCTATTAAGGATTAAGTATTTTTTGGGCATAAGCCATTCAGGCCCGTTCTCTCAAAGTGGATAATTTCTACAACAGAATTTTCCTATGAGGTTATCCACATTGAGGAACTGGTTTCATCTTTGTTCTTAGTTCCGTAATGCAACTGAGCACAACAGACTAACCATTTCTTCTTTGATTTTATTGATTAAGTATTAGTATTATTTCTCTTTTATCTTCGCTATTTCATGCGTTTCTTGTTGTTGTGCTGTTCTTTTCTTTATTTTAATTGGAAATCCTTTACTTGTTTGGCTAACAGCAAGCATGTTTTCTTCACTATTATTGTATTATATTTGCATGCTGTAACTCTTTTGTAACAGTTTTGTCTGCCATGGACATGTGACCAAAGTTTAGACAAATGAGCCTTAATTTGCACACAAGCCGGTTTGAGGTGAGTTACAATCGGATTGGTCCTGACTCTCCTACCTAGAACCTTTGGGCCATAGTGTGGCAGGAGGTAGTCCAGCCCATAATCTCAAAAACGCCCACCACAACTGGTTTAGGGATCGAGTTGATTAAATTTGAAAAGTCTTGGACCTAAATGGCATTAACTCAAATCTCATAATGTTATCAGTATTTTACCCATTTTATTTATTTTTTTTCCACCTGGGTTGACACAAAGTTTAAAATTACGGGATGAAAGTGACAATTGACACAAAAGTTTTTTTTTTTTTTTTAAGGAAAAAAGATTTAAAATGAAAATTTTTTTTGTAATCATATTTAAAATGAATTTTTTTGGGAGAAGAATTTAAAATGAACTTCAGCTCAAGAATACAAACATGTTTGCTGAACAGTGTCTAAACTAAACTATACTCGAGTAGACAACCTGAGACGGCGTATAGTTCAGTGAACACTCGTCCATCTCTCCTTATGCTTACGCCATTCTCAAGCTCTAGTGTTTCAACCCTCAAATCTTCGAATTGAAAGAGAAATGTCGGACTATCTCCCAGACGAAGTGGTGCGTGCGATACTGTACAGACTACCCGCTAAATCCCTAATTCGATTCAGGTGCGTTTCAAAATCATGGAACTCTCTAATCACAAGCTCTGCCTTCATCGATTCCCATCTCACTCAATCACTTTCACATCCCTCCAATTCCAACAAATTAATTTTTAAGCACTTCGATTATTCAACCAAAGTATCGCACTACAAACTCATCCACAATGACTCCTCATTTGATCAGTATCAGAATGTTGAGTTTCCACTAACGAATTGTTTTCGGTTAATCGGTTCCGTGAATGGGTTGTTCTGCCTGGCCGTTTTTCAAGATGAGCAGTTTATTCTTTGGAATCCCTGTATTAGAAAATTCATTACTCTTCCCAGGGATTACGACCATGTTTTATCTCATTCCGTGTTTGGGTTTGATGCAAGGACCAATGATTATAAGGTGGTGAGGATTGCATTTCCATACACTCCCAAACCACTTCTGGTTGAGGTTTACTCTCTTAAAGAGGGCTCTTGGAGAAGAAAAGCTAGTGCTGCCGCCTCGCTTTTGCCTGGGATTACGCATGATATTTCGTGTCGCAGGGATGCCTTTATAAATGGGGCTGTCCATTTTGGGGTGAGAGGTTGCATCAATACCCCTATATTAAAAGTTTGTCCATCTGTTTTGTCATTTGATTTAAGTGATGAGGTTTTTCACATGACAGCATTGCCAAAATTCGGAGCGAAGACTGATTATGATATTTTTGGATTTAGGGGATCACTTGCTGTAGTATATATTGAGCTTGTGGACAACAAACGTTGTTGTTTCATTTGGGTGATGAAAGAATGTGGTGCTGTCAAGTCTTGGACTAAACTGTTCACTATTAATCTCAGTGGAGAATTTAAAAGTGTGTTAGGTTTCCAAAAGAATGGTCATATATTTATGCAAGCAGGCCTAGGAAAAAATGCGAGGCTCTCTTCATATGACCCTCATAGCCAACAACTTAAGAATTTGGGCTTTTATGGGTGGCTAAGCTATTCTTGTGCTGATTATTATGTGGAGAACCTTGTCTTACTCGACAAACCAGTCTTATTCGACAAACAAAATGGCGAACTTTCCCATTGGGTAGAGAGCAGGAAGAGGAAATTCTGGTAAAAGCTCAATTCAACTCAAAATTTCATCATTTACTTTACTCAGTTCTATCTTATTCTTGGTATATACTACATATTGTTGTGTGGCTATAAGTAAACATTAAGTTTCACACCTCAATATACTGCATCTGGATGTTAATTTGTTCTTGAATGGCTAACAAGACCAGTCAGAATTGTTAAATTCCATTTTGTGGTTGTGGTTGATGATGGGATTAGACATTTGCTAGCAGGAAGCGATAAATATTAATGAAAGATTGATGTTATCATCTTTTTTCTATATGCAGACCTTGTCAAATCTACACCATATTCAATCTAAAAATGTGTTTCCTTTTCATGAGGCTTGCATTTTGACATATTGTCATTGCCTTTTGATATTGTGTTCTGTACATGGCATATTGTTTTGCATTTAATCTAAAATTGCGTTACTATTTCCTTTTCATAAATTTGCGTTGATGCAAAACAATATGTCATGTACATAACACAGTATCAGCAAATGACATGATTTGAGGTACTATTGGTGGTCGTTTATGAGAGGACATTGCACGCTATATTTAAGTTATATCATTGACTCTGGTTTTAACACTAAGACTATAACAAAATGTCATGACACTACCTGCAGTTATGTGGTTAAAAAAACTTGTAAATGTTTGGCCTAAACCCATACTTTGTAGTCGGAGATAGCCTTCCCTGCCTCTTACAAGTCTTTAGTGGTTGCTGCCATCAGCGTACAATGATGAAGTTCATGTAACTTTCTAATAAGTGATGTGGGTCTCTTATTAGAAATGACAATTGTAAAATAGTTTGTATCTCTAGCATTATTCCTCAAACAATGCCATATCTCCAAATTTCATCTCATATACACGCAGATATGTTCATTCAATTTGAGTGTGAGATGAAATTTGGAGATATGGCATTATTACGATTAGTGTGTTAGTTAGAATTAGGGTTTAGTAGTCTATATAAGCACAATATAAACCTATTGGGGGAGGATTTTTTTTTATGAATAAACTTTCTCTAGAAATTGTCTCGATGATTTGGTGTTGACTCCAACCAACCGTATACACTAACGTGCAGAGGTTTTCTCTTGTTTCATGCTGACTCTAAGTAGGCTTAGGTGTTGACTCTTAGGCTACCTATCTTTTATATATCTACTCCTCAATTTTACTGTTGCATTGTTTGATTTGTTTTGTGTCAAAACATAAAATCACACGGGTAGAATTAATGAATAATGATAAAATTATGCTTGAAAAAAGCGAGTTCTAAAGTTGGTTCCTATAGTAGCAGTTAAAAAAACAGAACTTACTCCACTCTACTTCTATTGAAATAACGTTGATCACAATTTATCTCTCTTCTCTCTCTCTAATAGTTGCATTGCATTTGCTTCTTATTGCTTTGCTTTCAATTTGGGTCCCCAAGAGGAAAGATATAGAAGCCAATACACCACTCTCACTGATCTGGCCTTCTTTAAATTTTGATTTCATCCTGAACTTTCTTTTAAATTTTGTTTATTGATTTATGCATTATTTTGATTTGCCAATTAGGTTCTGTAGTAGTGGTCACACAAATTAAATCCCCCCTTCCCCAGATCAACTCTCTCTATCTCATTGGATGCTGTCATCCAAGCAACACCACTGTTGTTGGTCATTGCCAATGGTGCAATCGACCTTCTTTTTCCCCTTTTCACATTGTCTTCTCTCTCTCTAAATTGATTCTCTCTTTCACTACCTTTCTATCACTTGAGCACAGCTCTCATTCTCTCTTATTTTCCTTTTTTTTCTTTTAGTGTTGATATGTACTTGGACCTAAAGCTTTTTTTTTTTTTCCCCCAATTTCTCAAGGTCACCACCCCCTAAATCAGATCAAATCAGTGCTGTGGGTCTTCAAGGTGTGGTCAATAAGGCGCTGCCCTTGGCAGGTGGCATTGGCAGGTAATTATCTTAGAGAATTTAGGGTTTTTTGAGGAATTGGATGTAATGGTTTTGGTATTTAGTGTTATCTGAGATTATTCTGGGGTGTAATTGTGGTTGTTTGCAATTTTAGACTTTAAATTTTGGGTTCTGGCGGGTTTCGTTGTAAATGTTTTGAGCAATGTGGGCCAATATTTGGTTATTTGCAACATCATTTGGTCCTTTTAACTTATATGAATCCGTTCTTTGATATTTTTCTTTGAGTTTGAATCCATTGTTCAGATATTGGTTAATTTATTATTGATTGTAGCTTGTTTTGGATAGAAAACTTCAATTTGGTTGCTTCAATTGCAATTTTGGATAGATTTAGATGATCTATTAGGATAACAAGTTCAAAATCAAGCTTTTGGATGTGTTTGATTGCATGCTTGGCTTTGTCAATGGACTTGGTAATTTCATGGGCTTTTCATAATATGGATTATAAATGCCTTATTGGATATGGTTTTTATATGGTATGGTTAGGCATGATTTTCTCTTTCTCAAGGTCACTGTCCCCTCAACCATTCCATGAGTGAGTGACTAGTTGGTTAAGTAATAATTCACATTTTATGGTGTACAGTTAGAGTTAAACTGGTATTAAAAAAAAAGGGGGGGGGGGGGGGGGTGGTGAAGGGTATGCTTTTCCTTTTCTCTCTTGGTTGTTTCTTTTGCTAAAATCTAGTGTATTTGAAATATTCTTTGATTGTTCTGTTGTGTTGCATATGTGTTCTATAGTTCATTTTCTATTCCTATATCAAGTATTACTTGGTGTTTTGTTGTGGATTACAGATTAAGTGCAGTTTTTCTACTTGGCTCTTTGTTGGGTTTCTGATTATGCGTGGGATTGTTATTCAATTTTACAAGTTCATTATACTGTGGTGGCAAGTGCAGAATTAACATCCTTCATTTGCTGCTGAATTGTTTTAGAGGGAATGTGGTATTTCTTTTTTCTTTTTTTCTTTTTTTTTGAAGGCTAATGACACCATTCATATTCTGAATGTAGGTAATGCACTATATGATTAGTTTGACTTTGGGCCACTCCTCATCTAAATGGTTGATCAATTGAAAGGGAATTATAAAGAAGTGGCCATATTTTTAGTATCTCACAGTTAGTATAGTGGATAATTAGTATTTCATTAAAATTGGTAAATAATGAATATCATATAATAAATTTGTCTTACTATATATATGTTCAGTTTTAAAATGTTTTACAGTAAATATGTTTGCTTAATAAATGAGGGATGATTAATTATGTCTCACAATAATAAATTTGTTTTACATTAATAATATGCTTAGTTAATAAATGTCTTGAGTTAAATATTATATATCTTACAACACATTTATCTTAGAGAAATGATATGTCTACAACAATTTTACAACATTTTTACAACAAATTCTAAGTGGTAGGTTGTTACTGGTTGTTATTGTTGGGGCAAAAAAATAATCTTAGTGTTAGTTTTAAATTTGAACCAATAACAACTAACCACATGTGATTTGTTGTAAAAATGTTGTAGGGTGGAATCAGAGGATGAGGGAGGAAGAGATAAAGAAACAATCCGCAAGCTCAAAAAGGCAATGGTAGATCAACAGGAAGAGAGAGTCAGAGATAAAGAAACAATCTGCAAGCTCGAAAAGGAAATGGTACATCAACAGGAAGAAATAGCCACTTTAAAAATAGAAATGACCTCTCTAAAATCGCAAATGGCCACTTTTAAATCACTGTCCTTATTGCTTCAACAATGGAGTAATCAGGTTATGACTACATTATGCTTTTACATTATATATATATATATATATATGTATGTATGTATATATTATCCTTTTTTCTCACTTTTTTCATAATATTAAGTAATGGAGCTATTCTGGTCATTTTAGGTTGAGAACACTAGCGGTGTTGGAGATGTTGGTTCATATCTTGGATAAAAAACTTCTTCAACGTGCTAAGAGTTTCCACCTCGTGGTAATATGTCATTATACTTGGAAAATGTTGGACTTGTTTGATAGTAATGAAATATGCAATTTATAAAGTTGGACTTGTTTGACAGTGATAAAATATGCAATCAATTTATATGAGAAGATTTCTTATTATTGTGGTGTTCAAATTATGTTTGGAATTATATTATTTTTCTAGATAAAATACTAATAAATTTATCCTTGTGTTGTAGGTACAAAAATCACTCAATGTGGAGCAATTTATATTTTGTAATGCAACTTTCATATTTGTATTATGTGCAGTTTAACAACTTGTAATCATGTTATTGAAAAGTAGGAGGATAGAAAAGTAAGAGAAATGAAAGATTTGTAATTTTGTTGATGTGTGTTTGGTTGAAGGACTGGGAAAGTGGAATGATAGAAAATGAATATGCATTTGCTTTGTTTGGTTGAGATAAAAAAATGTTAGGAAAAAAAATGATAATTTGTAGTAATTATTGTTATATTGACAGGGACACGACAAGCGACCAGTGGCCACCACGATCACTTATAATTGCTACATGGTATTGACATGGAACCAAAACAAAAAAAAAAAAAGGAATAATATTGCCACTTTTTTATACTTGAATTTGTTGAATAGTTCTCTAATCTAATGTTGGGACAAGGATTTAAATAGGGAGAAAATGTGTAATGGGTAATGGGTCAAAGTTTAAGGATCGATTTGGATTATTTTACATTACAAATTTTTAAGGTTTTGATTGCTACTTTTGAAACTCTAAGGAACAAATTGAAAAATGGGAAAAACTTTAAGGAGCAAAAGTGGTGATTGGCCATAAACAAGTTGTTTTGTTTAGCTGAATATATGACTTATAGACTTTTTATCTTCATCACTCTATTGAATTACTTTGGTTGTGTGTTGATGTCGAAAGGATATTGATGTTAGTGGAGAAGGGAGGGTAAATTGGACACCTGTTTCTAAAATAAATTTTTTGGCCTACCAATGGAAATTTATTAGAGTTTTGTGGATAGAATTTTGGAATAGATTTGTGTATTGAATAGGATTTTTATTTTACATTATTTGATTGTTACATGGTCTGGTTGCTATAGGGAGAAAACCAGATCTATGGTAATTGGTTATGTTCTTTGGAAAAGCTGAAAGAAGCATTTCTGTTTGGCAAAAATTCGGAATATATGCATTTCAAATGTACGTGCAAGCACAACACAATATGATATACCCCTTAGAGTTACATAGTTTGACACTTCCATTTCCTATAGATAGAACTGTTTATACACGATAGTTACTTTCTATCCAGGAAGCACGGGTACAGACACAGGTTTGGGTATGGACACGGGTACAACATGATAACATAAGTAATTTCTAAAAATCTATAATTTAAAATTGTTAGTACAACACCGATATAACACAGGTACAACATAAATATGACATGGGTACAGCATCCTAAATGAAGTGTCCGTGCTTCTTAGTTTACTATTGCACTTTATCCATATTTGTTTCATGGATATTTAGGGAAAAGAAAATGGATTTCAAAAATATTTTCCACACAATTATGTTTGTGGAGTATGGTACATAATGAGAGAAAATTTGTGTCGGTTCTTTATAGGATATTGATTTGATTTGGGTGTTTTGTTATGTCTTTATTTGTTGAAGAATTGATTAGAATTCATTGGTTGGTTGCATTCTTGATGCCATAATATTTACACTTCTAGGACAACGCTTTTTTAATTTGTTATAGTTTATTACAATATAGGTAATGTGACTATGATTTTGAAGTGATTATGAGTTTTTTTTTTTTTTTTTGATAAGGTGATCATGAGATATGGTTTGTATTGTGAGACAATTCTTGTGTTTTATTGTTGTATTGGTAATGTGTTTGTGGTTACGACGCGACTGTGCAGCGACCGACATGAACTGCAGTGAGATATGCTTTGAAGTTGTACCTTGTTATCATTTTTTATAATCAAAGATGTTAACCATATTTGACATTCAAATTGAGAGGTTTTGTTTCTCAAAAAAAAAAAAAATTTGAGAGGTTTTAGGCGTGAGAAATTTCAAAGGAGTTCATAGTAAAAATAGTTTGTGTTTTCATACTTAAAACAAAAAAAATTCAAGTTCATAAAAATTGTTACTGTCTGTAATATTGTGACTCTTTTTTGTGTCAGGAAAAATTGAAGTATTCATGTTAGCAAATTAAATTTTAGGGCAAATTACAACTTACTCACCAATGGTTAGAAATTTAAGTTGTCTATATGAGGTTTGAAATTTGGAACTTTACCCTTCTGAGGTTTAACCAAAATTTAAGATGTCTATTTGTAATTTGAGATCCCATGATAAAAATATTCCGCTGGATTCTTTTTTGTCTTATTTGATATTGTATTTTTATATTTTTTGTGTTTTTGGAGGAAAGAGACATAGAGGTGGAGCAAAATTATATATTTAGTCATATTTTTAACAAATGTGGATTATGAAACTCTAACTGGGCTAACTTCAAGTGAGTAAAGTGTCAAATTTCAAATCACAAGTAGGCAACTTAAATCTCGGTCAAACCACAAGTAGGTAAGTTGTAATTTGCTCTAAATTTTACCTATTTATAAATATTGTGGGTTTTTGGAACTGGAAGCTAATACAAATCCATTTGTTTTGAAGTACAATATTTTTAGGTGTTTAGTATGACAAGTAAATTTTTTCTAGCAAACAATCAAAATTGGTGGCTCAGCTATTGGAGCGACTGATGCCAAAGGTTAGGTGACTGGATCACTGGAACTGGTTTCCAAAACGGTGGTTTTGGCATCGAATTGTTGGCAACCGTTGGAAACGGTGTCTTTGGTGACTAAACTGACAACATTTGTAATCGGAACGACGGCTTCGATTATTAGACCTCTAGCATCGTTTTCGGAACAATGTCTTCAATCACTGATTGTTGAAACAGCAGCTCTAGTGACTAAAGCCCAACATGATCGTTAGAACTATGGCTTCGGTGACTGGACGACCAGCATTAGTTTGTCTAACTATCGGCACCAGCTACCTAGCCCATGTGACCTATGACCTAACTACCAGATGGGGTAAGGGAAAGTCACCATGTGTTTTTGTAAAATATTTTATCAAAATTTTAAAGGTAAAACATTTTTACTGCTTTTTATAAAGAATTTTACGGTCAACAAAAAATATTCTACAAATTTGACTACATTTTATATGCAAACAAATACCTAAAAATTGAAAATTATTTTTCGAAAAATATTTTATTTCAAAACAAATAGAGTGATTAATTTTTTTGGAAAATTATTAAAGTATGGCGGTGTGGTGTTTTTTCTTTTCACATTTATACTTTTATGGTGAACTCTACCATCCAAGCTATAAGTTTTTTTTTTTTTTTTTTAACAAAATTTTACTTTATGACATCAGCTTCTAATGATTGCAGTAATTAGGTTTTAGTGTACGTAAGATGGTAACCCTAGATAACTTTATGAGTTTTAAGTTATTTGAACGTTGTCGCTAATTCCACACTCATTCTCACCGGTTTTTCCCTCCAATAACAGTAACCCCCAAATTCTCAATTGGGGTTAAGAGAAGGAAGAATCGAAAGGAATGTCGGATTATCTCCCAGATGAAGTGTTGCTAGAAATCCTGCACAGAGTACCTGTGAAATCCCAAATTCAATTGAGGTGTGTTTCAAAATCATGGAAATCTCTAATCACAACCCCTGCCTTCATCGATTCCCACCTCACTCATTCACTTTCACTCCCCTCCAACTCAAACAAATTAATTGTTATCGACCGTGATGGTTGAACCAAAGTAGAGCATTACAAATTCATCCACGATGACAATAATGACTCCTCATTTCATCAATTTTAGAATGTTGAGTTCCCACTAACGAGTTCTTTTGATTTAATTGGTTCGAATTTGTTTGTCCTGTTTCAAAAATGAAACTTTTTAAGAGAATATTATTTATTGTCTTGTCTGCGTTAAAAAAATGTATAAGTTTACAAAACTATTCTTAATTAAATTTATCAAAGAATAGGAATATTAAATTTGAAATTACAGATACAAAAATCCGCTCCTTACTAGTATTAGCATTTTTGAAATTACACAGCACAAATTGTAACTTATCCTCCTAATCAAATTTGAAAAATCTACAACTACCAGAATACAAAAACTATTGGATATTGGCTCCAAGTAACTTTGGATTACTTCAAATAAAAATTCTAGTTTATCTTTTTAATCAATATTGATTTTTTAAATATTTTTTGGTTTTATTTTCAAATGGTTTTGGAAATAAAGTAGGGACATAATAGAAACATTAGTAAATTAATGACTTCAAATTTTAAAAACTGGACAATATTTTGAGACATCCTAAAATGGAATAGATGACAAATTAACTGGGATGGAGGGAGTATTATTTTAAGCTCACGTGATTTTTTTTTTCCATGTGAGTTGACAAAAAATTAAAAATACACAAAAAATAAATTAAAAATAATTTTTTTTAATGATTTAAAATGAACTTTAGCTCAAAATTCAAAGGGTAAATTGCAAATTGGAAGTGTTTGGATTTAATACCCTAAAATTTTAGAATTTAGATTTTACCCCATGAAATTTGGAAATGTTTGAATTTTACCTCCTGACGTTTTAGAATTTGAATTTTACTCTCTAAAGTTTGGAAATGTTTGAATTTTACACCCATAATTCTGAAATTTTAAGATATAAAATCTAAATACTTCTAAATTTTAAAGAATAAAATCTGAATATCTTTAAAATTTAAGGGATAAAAATTAAATTCTAAAATGTAAGGTGTATAATCTAAATACTTATAAATTTCAAGATGTAAAATTGAAATTCTGAAATTTGAAAGCGTTAACATGTTTGCTGAACTGTGTGTACACACCACACTAGAAAACACGAGACGGCATATAGCATACAGTTCTGTGAACACTCGTCCAAAGTTTTTCAACCCTCAAAATCTTCAATTTGGTGGACGAGAAGGAAGGAATTGAAAAAAATGTCGGACTATCTTCCAGAGGAAGTGGTGCTTCAGATACTGTGCAGACTACCCGTGAAATCCCTAATTCGATTCAGGTGCGTTTCAAAATCATGGAACTCCCTAATCACAACCTCTGCCTTCATCGATTCCCACCTCACTCAATCACTTTCACTTCCCTCCAATTCCAACAAATTAATCGTTAGCCGCGGCGATTTTAGAACCAAAGTAGAGTACTACGAATTCATTCACAATGACAATAATGACTCTGACTCCTCGTTTCATCAGTTTCAGAATGTTGAGTTCCCACTCTCTTTCAGCTATTTTAGATTAATCGGTTCTGTGAATGGGTTGTTCTGCCTTTGTGAAAAGGAGCAGGTTTTTCTTTGGAATCCCTGTATTAGAAAATTCATTACCCTCCCCGAGACTAACAGCGCGGTGATTAATGGGTTCGGGTTTGATGCGCGGACCAATGATTATAAGGTGGTGAGCATTGCAACCAAACCACTCAACCAATGTCTGGTTGAGGTTTACTCTCTTAAAGAGGGCGCTTGGAGAAAAACTAGTGCTGGCGATTCGCTTTCGCCTGGGATTATGTTTCAATGTTATAATGGTGCGGCCTTTATAAACGGGGCTGTCCATTTTCAGGTGACAGATCGTATCACCAGGAAATTAGAAGTTTGTCCGTTTATTTTGTCATTTGATTTTGGTGATGAGGTTTTTCGCATTATATCATTGCCAAAGTCTGTACTCAGAACCCAGCTTGAGTTTGATATTTTTGGATTCAGGGGAACGCTTTCTGTAGTATGTTATACACGTATGTTCAGTACTTCTTGTTCCATTTGGGTCATGAAAGAATATGACGTTGTTAAGACTTGGAGTGAACTGTGCACTGTTGATCTCTGTGGAGATATTAGAAGGGTATTAGGTTTCCGGAAGAATGGTCATGTTATTCTAGAAGCAGACCTAAAAACTGATGCGAAACTCTTTTCATATGACCCTCAGAGTAAACAAGTTAAGAATTTGGGCATTTATGGTCGGTCATTCAATTCTTGTGATGATAATTATGTGGAAAGCCTTGTCTTACTCAACAAACCAGTCTTATTCGACAAAGCAAATGATGCACTTTCCCTATGGGTAGGGAGCAGCAAGAGGAAATTCTGGTATGTACAACATTAGGTTTCAAATCTCAATATGCTGCATCTGGATGTTAATTTGTTCTTGAATGGCTAACAAAACCAGTCAGAATTGTTAAATTCCATTTTGTGGTTATGTTTGATGATGGGATTAGACATTTGCTAGCAGGAAGCGATAAATATAATGAAAGACTGATGCTCTCATATTTTTTATATGCAGACCTTGTCAATTCTACTCCATATTCAATCTGAACTTGTGTTTCCTTTAATGAGACTTGCATTCTGACATATTGTCATTGCCTTCTGATACTGTTTTTTGAACACGACGTATTGTTTTGCATTCAATTTAAAATTGCATTACTATTTTGTTTCATAAATTTACGTTGATGCAAAACAATATATGTACAAAGCACAGTGTCAGTAAATGACAAAATGACATAATTTGAGGTATTATTGTTGGTTGTTTATGAGATGACCTTGCACACTATATTTAAGTCATATCGTTGACTCTAGTTCCAATGCTAAACCCATAAGAAAATGTCAAGACACTACCTGCAGTTATGTGGTGAAAAAAACTTTTAAATGTTTGGCCTAAACCCATACTTTGTGTTGGAACTAGCCTTCCTTGTCTCTTACAAGTCTTTAGTGGTTGCTGCCAGCAGCCTACAATGATGAAGTTCATGTATAATTTAGAGAAAGAAAAATGAATGTCTCAGGAATATCTTCTTTTCATTTGATGGTAGGAACTTAGGTCAATCATGGAACATAAATTTGTAGCCAGAAAATAATGGAGCATGTTTTCCTGTATTTCATTCTTTGAAAACATTATACCAGCATTACATGGTACTTCTAGGTTATTGACATGCCTGAAGATATGTTAACAGCATTTCTTTTTCTTTTTAGATGAAGAGTATCAATGTGTTAATTTTCTGAATATCAATTGTCATTTCCAAGCGCATAGAAAATTGAAGAGAACACAGCTTTAGTGAATTGGGAAGTGGAAGTAGCTCTTCGTCATTGTTACCTTCGGTTGCTCAAACCAGTTTTTGGCAGTTCATTCCATGTCAAAATACATAGATGTCTTGTTAATAGGAGCATTCGTTTTGGTTTTCTAATAAAATTCTGATGTGTTGATTTGATTATATATCTTTCTTTTTTTTGGAGGGGTTGTTGGGGGGGGGGGGGGGGGGTGGAGAATTAAAGCTATTGAAAATTGAAAAATGGCCTGTTCATTATGTAAATAAGGATAATTGAAAATTGGGAGAGTGATGTGACTAACATTAACTCTCAAAATAGCCAGGGATGAGGCGGGAAGCACAATGAAAGATTTATTTTAATTTAGTCTTATTTAATTTGGAGTTAATTGTATTTTATTTTGGGTATTTATATTTACTTAAATTTATTTGTATTATTATTTAATTCTACTAGAGTTAATGGTGTTTTGTAATTTAATAATTGGGATTTCTCAAGTCTATTAGGATTAGTGTGTTAGTTAGAATTAGGGTTTAGTAGTCTATATAAGCACAATATAAACCTACTAGGGGAGGATTATTTTTTATGAATAAACTTTCTCTAGAAATTGTCTCGATGGTTTGGTGTTGACTCCAACCAACCTTATATGCTAAGCAGAGATTTTCTCTTGTTTCGTGCTGACTCCAAGTAGGCTTAGGTGTTGACTTTTAGGCTACCTATCTTTTATATTTCTGCTCCTCAATTTTACTGTTGCATTGTTTGATTTGTTCTGTGTCAAGACATAAAATAACAAGGGTAGAATTAATGAATAATGATAAAATTATGCTTAAAAAAAGACGAGTTTTAAAGGTGGTTCCTATAGTAGCAGTTACAAAAAAAGACTATTAGATTATATGTGTAGGTGTGGTTTTGTGATGCGTGTAGACAAAATATTTGAATGCCTAGTAGTGGTTAACGTATGGTTAGTTTCATGGTTTTCACTACTATTACAACAGAACTCACTCCACTTACTTCTATTGAAATAACGTTGATCACAATTTATCTCTTTTCTCTCTCTTTAATAGTTGCATTGCATCTGCTTCTTATTGCTTTGCTTTAAATTTGGGTCCCCAAAAGGAAAGATACAGAAGCCAATCCACCACTCTCAATGATCTAGCCTTCTTCAAATTTTGATTTCATCGTGAACTTTCTTTTAAATTTTGTTTATTGATTTATGCATTATTTTGATTTGCCAATATTTATGATTAGGTTCGATTTTCACCGGCCAATTAGGTTCTGTAGTAGTGGTCATACAAATCAAATCCCCCCTTCCCCAAATCAACTCTCTCTCTCTCTCTCTTTCATTGGATACTGTCATCCAAGCAGCACCGCTGTTGTTGGTCATTGCCAATGCTGCAATCGACCTTCTTTTTCCCCTTTTCACATTGTTCTCTCTCTCTCTCTCTTTCTAAATTGATTCCCTTTCACTACCTTTCTATCACTTGATCACAGCACTCATTCTCTCTTATTTTCCGTATTTTCTTTTAGTGTCTGATATGTACTTGACCTAAAGCTTTTTTTTCTTTTTTCTTTTTTCTTTTTTTTTTTTTTTTTCAATTTCTCAAGGTCACCACCCCCTAAATCGGATCAAATCGGTGTTGTGGGTCTTCAAGGTGTGGTCAAGAAGGCACTGCCCTTGGCAGGTGGCATTGGCAGGTAATTATCTTAGACAATTTAGGGTTTTTTGAGGAATTAGATGTAATGGGTTTTGGTATTCAGTGTTATTCGAGATTATTCTGGGGTGTTCTGGTGGGTTCGATTGTAAATGTTTTGAGCAATGTGGGCCAATATTTGGTTAGTTGCAACATCATTTGGTCCTTTTAACTTATATGAATCCGTTCTTTGATATTTTTCTTTGAGTTTGAATCCATTGTTCAGATATTGGTTAATTTATTATTGATTGTAGCTTGTTTTGGATAGAAAACTTCAATTTGGTTGTTTCAATTGCAATTTTGGATGGATTTAGATGATCTATTAGGATAACAAGTTCAAAATCAAGTTTTTGGATGTGTTTTGATTGCATGCTTGGCTTTGTCAATGGACATGGTAATTTCATGGGCTTTTCATAATATGGATTATAAATGCCTTATTGGATATGGTTTTATTTGGTATAGTTAGGCATGATTTTCTCTTTCTCAAGGTCACTGTCCCCTCAACCATTTCATAAGTGAGTGACTAGTTGGTCAAGTAATAATTCCCATTTTATGGCGTACAGTTAGAGTTAAACTGGTATAGGAAAAAAAAAAGGGGGGGGGGGGGGGTGGTGGTGGTGAAGGGTATGCTTTTCCTTTTCTCTCTTAGTTGTTTCTTTTGCTAAAATCTAGTGTATTTGAAATATTCTTTGATTGTTCTGTTGTGTTGCTTATGTGTTCTATAGTTCATTTTCTATTCCTATATGAAGTATTACTTGGTATTTTGTTGTGGATTACAAATTAAGTTCAGTTTTTCTACTTGGCTCTTTGTTGGGTTTCTGATTATGCGTGGGATTGTTATTCAATTTCCCAAGTTCATTACACTGTGGTGGCAAGTGGAGAATTAACATCCTTCATTTTGAAGTTCATTTGCTTCTGAATTGTTTTAGAGGGAATTCGGTATTTCTTTTTTTTTTTTTTTTTTTTTTTTTTTTCGAAGGCTGATGACACCATTCATATTCTGAAGGTAGGTAATGCACTATATAATTATTTTGACTTTGGGCCACTCCTTATCTAAATGGTTGATCAATTGAAAGGGGGTTATAAAGAAGTGACCATATTTTTAGTATCTCACAATTAGTATAGTGGATAATTTGTATTTCATTAAAATTGGTAATGATGAATATCTTATAATAAATTTGTCTTACTATATATATGTTTAGTTATTAAAATGTTTTACTATAAATATGTTTGCTTAATAAATGAGGGATGATTAATTATGTCTCACAATAATAAATTTATTTTACATTAATAATATGCTTAGTTAATAAATGTCTTGAGTTAAATATTATATATCTTACAACGCATTTGTCTTATCGTAGGGTGGAATCAGAGGATGAGAGAGTAAGAGATAAAGAAACAATCCGCAAGCTCAAAAAGGCAATGGTAGATCAACAGGAGGAAATAGCCACTTTAAAAATAGAAATTAGCTCTTTAAAATTGCAAATGGCCACTTTAAAATCATAGTCCTTGTTGGTTCAACAATGGAGTAACCAGGTTATGACTACATTATGCTCTTGCATTATATATATATATATATATATATTATATTATATATATCATTATCCTTTTTTCTCACTTTTTTCATAATATTAAGTAATGGAGCTATTTATTTATTGGTCATTTTAGGTTGAGAATACTTCTAGCGGTGTTGGAGATGTTGGTTCATAACTTGGATAAAAATCTTCTTCAACGTGCTAAGAATTGCTACCTCCTGGTAATACGTCATTATACTTGGAAAATGATGGACTTGTTTGATAGTAATGAAATATGCAATTAATAAAGTTGGACTTGTCTGACAGTGATAAAATATGCAATTAATTTATATGAGAAGATTTCCTATTATTATGGTGTTCAAATTATGTTGGGAATTATATTATTTTTCTAGATAAAATACTAATAAATTTATCCTTGTGTTTTAGGTACAACAACCACTCAATGTGGAGCAATTTATATTTTGTAATGCAGCTTTCATATTTGTATTATGTGTAGTTTAACAACTTTTAATCATGTTATTGAAAAGTAGGAGGATAGAAAGTAAGAGAAATGAAAGATTTGTAATTTCTTTGATGTGAGTTTGGTTGAAGGAGTGGGAAAGTGGAATGATAGAAAATGAATATGCATCTGCTTTGTTTGGTTGAGATAAAAGAAAACTTAGGAAAAAAAATGGTAATTTGTAGTAATTAGTGTTATATTGACAGGGACACGTCAAGTGACCTGTGGCCACCATGATGACTTATAATTGCTACGTTGTATTGACATGGAACAAGAAAAAGAAGGAAATATTGCCACTTTTCTATACTTGAATTTGTTGAATACTGAATAGTTCTCTAATCTAATGTTGGGACAATACAAGGATTTAAATGGGAAGAAAATGGGTAATGGGTCAAAGTTTAAGGATTGATTTGGATTATTTTACATTACAAATTTTGAAGGTTTCGATTGCTACATTTGTAACTCTAAGGAACAAATTGAAAAATGGGAAAAACTTAAAGGAACCAAAGTGGTCTTTGCCCATAAATAAGTATTGTTTTGTTTAGCTGAATATATGACTTAGACTTTTTATCTTCATCACTCTATTGATTTACTTTGGTTGTGTGTTGATATGTAAAGGATATTGATGTTAGTGGGGGAAAAGGCAGGGTAAATTGGACACCTTTTACTTCTAAAATAATTTTTTTGGCCTTCCATTGGAAATTGATTAGAGTTTTGTGGAGAATTTTGGAATAGATTTGTGTATAGAATAGGATTGTACTTCAGCCTCACCAGTTTTTAATGTATAAAACTTTTATTTTACATTATTTGATTGTTACATGGTCTAGTTTGCTATAGGGAGAACCAAAGCTGTTGGACTCTTTCAATCAACTCCTAGGTGGATTGGAATTATATGCCAAAGATGAAAGCAATTTAGAGTATGGTTTTATATAAATAAATAGAAAGTGGAAAAAAAAAAAAAAAAAAAAACGCTGGGAACCACTACACAACCAAATAGGATAGGAAGTACAATTTTTGAGACTCATGGCCGCCACCCACCAATATATGGTGCATTTCAATGGCTAGGGAAATCACCAAATTACCATTAACTCCGAATTTAAAATTTTTGAAAGTAAAACCAATATATATATATATAGAGAGAGAGAGAGAGAAAGGCAAAACATAGAAAAAAATCCAATTAGATCTTACAATTGAAGTTCAATTTTGTGCATAAGGAAGTTCATAAGGGAATGGAATGAGATTATTATAAGAGAGTGGAATGGAATATAATGTATTTAAGTAAGAGAAATGAATGAAAAAAAGAATGGAATGGAATTGAATGGAATTAAGTAATTTTGATTGGATGTTTTAAAATAAAGGAATAAAAATGAATGAAATGTAAGTAATTTTGTTTGAGAGTAACATAGAGGGAATGTAATAGATTCATTTTATGACAATATTATTATTAGACCTTTATTTTAAAATAAAAAGTTGAATATATAGGGGTATTTTGGGAGTTTTGGCTAAATGGGAGGAAATAGAATGAGTAGAAGGGAACATTTATTCCTCTCTATTTTCTTAAAATCTTAAATTTTTATTCTTTCCGTAATTAGGAGGAATGGGAGGGAATGAAATTAGATTTAATAAGTTTTTTTTATTAAAACTCCAAAAATACTCATATATATTCAACCCTTTATTTTAAAATAGGGATCTACTAGTAATATTGTCATAAAATGACTCAATTTCATTCCTTCTACGTTACTTTTAAACAAGATTACTTACATTCCATTCATTTTCATTCATTTCTATTCTTTTATTTTAAAACATCCAATTAAGGTTACTTAATTCCATTTCATTTAATTCCTTTCTTTTCCATTCCTTTTTCTTGCTTAAATACATTCCATTCATTTTCATTCTCTTATGATCATTTTATTTCATTTCATTCAATTCATTTGTGAACTCGCAAACGAAACTTAAGGGTGTTGATGTCGGAATGAATTTGTCAGATTGATGATATAAGCATAAAAATTGGTGGGGGTGTTTTTGCGTTAGTATTTAATAGTCTAACTTTAATGGAAATATATTAGTGTTCTTTATTTTTTGAAAGATTGATTTAGTCTAGAGAATTTGAATCGCCAATTTTTATAATCGAAACTCGAAAGTGTTAACCATATTTGATAATCAAATTGACAGAGGATTTAGATGAGAGATTACAAAGGAAGAAGTAATAAAAATGCACTGTGTTTTCATACTTCAAACCAAATAATTTCAAGTTCATAAAAGTTATTAGCTCTCTCTGTCTGTGTTACTGCACTTTTTTTGCATGAGAAAAAATTGTAGTATTAATTAGGCGAAAATGCAAAACTCACTCCCTAAGTTTTATCACTTTTCATTTTAGTCATCTATGTTTGCATTATGTCATTTAAGTACTTGTAGTATTAATTAGGCCAAAATGCAAAACTCACTCCCTAAGTTTTATCACTTTTCATTTTAGTCATCTATGTTTGCATTATGTCATTTAAGTACTTTAACTCTCAATCCTCCTTAAATTTAGTCTGCCCTCTGTTAACATTTCGTCCATAACTACCATTAACTTGCCTAAAACGTTGTCGTTTTGACCATAATTTAATATTTAATATTTAATATTTATTTAATTATTTATTTCTTAATTTTTTTTTAAAACCCGTAAATTAAAATAGCTCGACCCACCTCATCTGAAGAACATGAACAACACCACCAAAATCCCAAGCCTAACTTGATAAGTGAGAGATTGAGAGGGAGAAAGAGATTGCAAGGTGTTTCTTGGCAGCCCAGCTCTAGGGTTTCTTGGCGGCTTGGCTACACTCCAGGAGGTGTACTTGGCTCCAGTCAATACACCTTTGGGTAAGGGTTCAATTTCTGGGTTTTCTAGGTTTAGTTTCTTTGGTTTTTATTTTAATTAACATTTTTTTAATTTAAGAAATAAATAATTAAATTATGGTCAAAACGACTTTGTGTTGGGCAAGTTAACAGCAGATATAGACAAAATGTTAAAGGAGGACTGAATTAAGGAGGATTAAGGCTTAAAGGGCTGAAATGAAAAAATGCAAATCTAGAGGATTGAAATGAAAAGTGGTGAAACTTAGAGCATGAATTTTGCATTTTGGCCTATTAATTATGTTATCTAATTAATTTTAACTATTAAACAAAAAATTGTAGATTATGGATTTTTGTAATTATTAGCTCATGTGAGTTTTTTTTTTTTTTGGTAGAATACAGTTGACATTGCGCTTTGGGTTCATGTCAACTAAGTCCAAGGTTTTTCAAATCTAACAATCTTAGTCCCTAATCATTGTAATAGATATAAAAAAAAAAAAGAGTAACGGTTTAGGGTCCAAGTTAGGTTTACTAGTGTTGAAGCCCATTTTGACAGAAAAGCCCAATAGCAGGAAGAAGCCCAACAATATAGGAAGAAAATAGTTAGTGAAATGGGAGGAAAAAATCATTAAGTCCGAATGATAAGAATAATGGATTATAGGCCTGGAAAATAATAAATCCTCAAAGGAAGCAAGCGGGCCTAAAAGAGCCTAGAGAAAGAAGTAGTAAACCCATAGGCATTATATGAAGTAGAAAGCAAGAATGGGCCAAAGCAGGCCCGAAGTAATGAAGTAAGTGTATAAGGGGATTGATGGAAAGCCCATGAACCCCAAAAGTAAAGGATATGGTATTTGGGTTGAGGAAACCCAAAAGAGTTAGCAAAAACCCATGGGAATGCAAACTTAGAATGGGCCGAGGATGCCCAACGAAAGGATATGGGTCGAGGATGCCCAAGGAGGCCAAGGGAGCCCGTAAGCAATGGAATGGGTCGAGAAAGCCTGAAGTAGCATGAATGCAGGCCTAATGACAATACTGGGTCATTGTAATTAAGTAAAAGGAAAGCATACAGCAGGCCCAAAAAAGGCCCAGCAAGCACAAATCAAATAACACCACAGCAGGAATAGCAGGATGGCATGGCAAGAATGCTAGCAAGTCCACGGAAGGAGCAAAGAGTAGGTTAAGGAGAGAAAAGCCCACAATTAACCAAGGCCCAGCCCTTGAAGGAAGCAAGCCGTAAAAAACGAAGGCTCAAAAACCAGTTCACGCCACAAGAGGTCAAGAATGAGTGGCAAAACACACAAACGAACCTCCAGGGCCATGGTAAACGCATGAGCAGGAGACAAGCTTTGGACACACACAGAAATGGAGCACGCACAACGCTCAGGCACCACCAACCTGTACCCAGCCAATACATGAGTGGTGGGCCATGGGTCAGAGGTAAGAGAGGGTATAGTCTGGCGGTGGGGAAAAGGGGGGAGCTTATTCTAGGGTTCCCGCTCAAACCCTTTTGGGGGAAATGTCCTGTTGGGATAACATTCCACCCAAAAGAGGGAAGGATGAGTGGGAACCACTAGATACATGCCATGAGAGATAGTGCGAGAGAATGCCCACCCTTATCTGGATGGGAATGCCATGGTGAACAAGCAAACAAAATAGAATTCTTTGTCTGGTACTGGGATGTGGCATAGCCAGCACAGGTAAGTGGTGGTGGTTGGGCAGCTGATAAATTAGTAGGTGATCTAGAAGGACACCCACACCCAGACAAAAGTGGCTAAAGGGTGAAATGGTAAAAAACCAGTCACGACAGGTAGTATATAAGGAGCTTCCGTCGTGTATAGTAACATCATTAACACAGCAACAACAATCACAACGAGAGTCACAGTATCACAACACAGCCATCACATCACAACATTACACGAGCAGGAACTAGAAAGAAAAGAGTGGAAAAGCAGAGTAACAAAACTTAGAAAAAGAAAGAGAGTTAGAAAGAGAAACAGAGAGAGAATAGGATGGCAGACATGCACCAATAGCTTAATCCCTTCTCTCCCTCTAAAAGCCTACCCCCTGTTAAGGATTAAAGATTTTTGGGCATGAGCCATTCAGGCCCATTCTCTCAAAATGGATTATTTTTACAGCAATATTTTCCTATGAGGTTATCCACATTGAGGAAATGGTTCCCTCCTTGGTCTTAGTTCTGTAATGCAACTGAGCACAACAGACTAACCATTTCTTCTTTGATTTTATTGATTAACTATCAGTATTATTTCTCTTTTTTTCTTCGCCATTTCATGCGTTTCTTGTTGTTGTGCTATTCTTTTCTTTATTTTAATTGAGAATCCTTTACTTGTTTTGGCTAATAGCAAGCGCGTTTCCTTCACTATTGTTATATTATATTTGCCTGTCATAACTCTTTTGTAATTGTTTCATTTGCCATGGGCATGTGACCAAAGTTTAAACAAAGGGGCCTTAGTTTGCGCACAAGCTGGTTTGAGGTGAGTTACAATCGGACTGGTCCTAACTCTCCTACCCAGAACCTTTGGGCCGTAGTGTGGCAAGAGACAGCCCAGCCCACAATCTCAAAAAGGCCCACCACAACTGGTTTAAGGACCGAGTTGATTAAATTTGAAAAGTCTTGGACCTAAACGACATTAACTCAAATCTCATAATGTTAACCGTATTTTACCCATTTTATTTTATTTTTATTTTTTCCACCTAGGTTGACATATTGTCATTGCCTTTTGATACTATGTTCTGCACATGACATATTGTTTTGCATTTAATATAAAATTGCATTACTATTTCCTTTTCATAAATTTGCGTTGATGCAAAACAATATCTCATGTACATAACACAGTATCAGTAAATGACTTGATTTGAGGTATTCTCGGTGGTCGTTTATGAGAGGACATTGCACGCTATATTTAAGTTATATCATTGACTCTGGTTTTAACACTAAGACTATAACAAAATGTCATGACACTGCCTGCAGTTATGTGGTTAAAAAAACTTGTAAATGTTTGGCCTAAACCCATACTTTGTAGTCGGAGATAGCCTTCCCTGCCTCTTACAAGTCTTTAGTGGTTGCTGCCAGCAGCGTACAATGATGAAGTTCATGTAACTTTCTAATAAGTGACGTGGGTCTCTTATTAGAAGTGACAATTGTAAAATAGTTTGTATCTCTTGCATTATTCCTCAAACAATGCCATATCTCCAAATTTCATCTCATATACACGCAGATATGTTCATTCAATTTGAGTGTGAGATGAAATTTGGAGATATGGCATTATTAGGATTAGTGTGTTAGCTAGAATTAGGGTTTAGTAGTCTATATAAGCACAATATAAACCTATTGGGGGAGGATTTTTTTTTTTGAATAAACTTTCTCTAGAAATTGTCTCGATGGTTTGGTGTTGACTCCAACCAACCTTATACACTAACGTGCAGAGCTTTTCTCTTGTTTCGTGCTGACTCCAAGTAGGCTTAGGTGTTGACTCTTAGGCTACCTATCTTTTATATATCTGCTCCTCAATTTTACTGCTGCATCGTTTGATTTGTTCGGTGTCAAGACATAAAATAACATGGATAGAATTAATGAATAATGATAAAATTATGCTTAAAAAAAGGCAAGTTCTAAAGGTGGTTCCTATAGTAGCAGTTAAAAAAACATAACTCACTCCACTCTACTTCTATTGAAATAACGTTGATCACAATTTATCTCTCTTCTCTCTCTCTAGTAGTTGCATTGCATTTGCTTCTTATTGCTTTGCTTTAAATTTGGGTCCCCAAAAGGAAAGATATAGAAGCCAATCCACCACTCTCACTGATCTAGCCTTCTTTAAATTTTGATTTCATCCTGAACTTTCTTTTAAATTTTGTTTATTGATTTACGCATTATTTTGATTTGCCAATATTTATGATTAGTTTCGATTCTCACTGGCCAATTAGGTTCTGTAGTAGTGGTCATACAAATCAAATCCCCCCTTCCCCAAATGAACTCTCTCTCTCTCATTGGATGCTGTCATCCAAGCAACACTGCTGTTGTTGGTCATTGCCAATGGTGCAATCGACCTTCTTTTTCCCCATTTCACATTGTCTTCTCTCTCTCTCTCTCTCTCTCTCTCTCTCTCTCTCTAAATTGATTCTCTCTTTCACTACCTTTCTATCACTTGATCACAGCTCTCATTCTCTCTTATTTTCCTTTTTTTCTTATAGTGTCTGATATGTACTTAGATCTAAAGCTTTTTTTTTTTTCTCAATTTCTCAAGGTCACCACCCCTTAAATCGGATCAAATCGGTGCTGTGGGTCTTCAAGGTGTGGTCAAGAAGGCACTGCCCTTGGCGGGTGGCATTGGCAAGTAATTATCTTAGACAATTTTGGGTTTTTTGAGGAATTGGATGTAATGGGTTTTGGAATTCAGTGTTATCCGAGATTATTCTGGGGTGTAATTGTGATTGTTTGCAATTTTAGACTTTAAATTTTGGGTTCTGGTGGGTTTGATTGTAAATGTTTTGAGCAATATGGGCCAATGGTTGGTTATTTGCAACATCATTTGGTCCTTTTAACTTATATGAATCCGTTCATTGATATTTTTCTTTGAGTTTGAATCCATTATTCAAATATGGGTTAATTTATTATTGATTGTAGCTTGTTTTGGATAGAAAACTTCAATTTGGTTGCTTCAATTGCAATTTTGGATGGATTTAGATGATCTATTAGGATAACAAGTTCAAAATCAAGCTTTTGGATGTGTTTTGATTGCATGCTTGGCTTTATCAATGGACCTGGTAATTTCATGGGCTTTTTATAATATGGATTATAAATGCCTTATTGGATATGGTTTTTATTTGGTATAGTTAGGCGTGATTTTCTCTTTCTCAAGGTCACTGTCCCCTCAACCATTTCATAAGTGAGTGACCAGTTGGTCAAGTAATAATTCCCATTTTATGGTGTATAGTTAGAGTTAAATTGGTATAGAAAAAAAAGGGGGGGGGGGGGGGGTGGTGAAGGGTATGCTTTTCCTTTTCTCTCTTAGTTGTTTCGTTTGCTAAAATCTAGTGTTAGTGTATTTGAAATATTCTTTGATTGTTCTGTTGTGTTGCTTATGTGCTCTATAGTTCATTTTCTATTCCTATATCAAGTATTACTTGGTATTTTGTTGTGGATTACAGATTAAATTCAGTTTTTCTACTTGGCTCTTTGTTGGGTTTCTGATTATGTGTGGGATTGTTATTCATTTTCACAAGTTCATTATACTGTGGTGGCAAGTGGAGAATTAACATCCTTCATTTTGAAGTTCATTTGCTACTGAATTGTTTTAGAGGGAATTTGTTATTTCTTTTTTTTTTTTTTTTCTTTTTTTTTTTTGAAGGCTAACGACACCATTCATATTCTAAATGTAGGTAATGCACTATATGAATAGTTTGACTTTGGGCCACTCCTTATCTAAATGGTTGATCAATTGAAAGGGAGTTATAAAGAAGTGACCATATTTTTAGTATCTCACAAATAGTATAGTGGAAAATAAGTATTTCATTAAAATTGGTAATAATGAATATCTTATAATAAATTTGTCTTACTATAAATATGTTCAGTTATAAAAATGTTTTACTATAAATATGTTTGCTTAATAAATGAGGGATGATTAATTATGTCTCACAATAATAAATCTATTTTGCATTAATAATATGCTTAGTTATGAAATGTCTTGAGTTAAATATTATATATCTTACAACGCATTTGTCTTATCATAGTGTGGAATCAAAGGATGAGAGCGTAAGAGATAAAGAAACAATCCGCAAGCTCAAAAAGGCAATGGTACATCAACAGGAGGCAATGACACATCAACAGGAAGAAATAGCCACTTTAAAAATAGAAATTACCTCTTTAAAATCCCAAATGGCCACTTTAAAATCACAGTCCTTATTGGTTCAACAATGGAGTAACCAGGTTATGACTACTTATGCTCTTATTATGACTACTTATGCTCTTACATTATATATATATATACACACACATATCATCATCCTTTTTTCTCACTTTTTTCATAATATTAAGTAATGGAGCTATTTATTTATTGGGCATTTTAGGTTGAGAACACTTCTAGTGGTGTTGGAGATGTTGGTTCATAACTTGGATAAAAATCTTCTTCAACGTGCATTGCCATCTCGTGGTAATATGTCATTATACTTGGAAAATGTTGGATGGTAATGAAATATGCAATTAATTTATATGAGAAGATTTCTTATTATTGAGGTGTTCAAATTATGTTTGAAAATATATTATTTTTCTAGATAAAATACTAATAAATTTATCCTTGTGTTGTAGGTACAACAATCACTCAATGTGGAGCAATTTATATTTTGTAATGCAACTTTCATAATTGTATTATGTGTAGTTTAACTACTTGTAATCGTGTTATTGAAAAGTAGGAGGACAGTAAAGTAAGAGAAATGAAAGATTTGTAATTTCTTTGATGAGTGTTTGGTTGAAGGAGTGGGAAAGTGGAATGATAGAAATTGAATATGCATTTGCTTTGTTTGGTTGAGATAAAAAGAAGTTAGGAAAAAAAAAATGGTAGTTTGTAGTAATTATTGCTATATCGACAGGGACACGTCAAGTGACCTGAGGCCACCATGATGACTTATAATTGCTACATGGTATTGACATGGAACAAAAAAAGAGAAGGATAATATTGCCCCTTTTCTATGCTTGAATTTGTTGAATAGTTCTCTTATCTAATGTTGGGACAATACAATGATTTTTTTTTAGAGAGTTTCAACCTATGACCTTTGCTTCTGATGACAGCTCTTTATTATTAGACCAAGACATCAATCAATTTTAAGTGTAGGCAAGAATTGAATCTCAAATCTCTTATTCAACTATCAAAGGCTTTACTAGTTGAGTTAACTGGAACCCACAGACAATACAATGATTTATATAGGAAGAAAATGGGTAATGGGTCAAAGTTTAAGGATTGATTTGGATTATTTTACATTACAAATTTTGAAGGTTTTGATTGCTACTTTTGTAACTCTAAGGAAGAAATTGAAAAATGGGAAAAACTTTAAGGAAGAAAAGTGGTGTTTGCCCATAACTAAGTATTGTTTTGTTTAGCTAAATATATGACCTAGACTTTTTATTTTCATCACTGTATTGATTTACTTTGGTTGTGTGTTGATATGGAAAGGACATTGATGTTAGTGTGGGAAAAGGGAGGCTAAATTGGACACCTTTTACTTCTAAAATAATTTTTTTGGCCTTCCAGTGGAAATTAATTAGAATTTTGTAGATAGAATTTTGGAATGGACTTGTGTATAGAATAGGGTTGTACTTCGGCCTCACCAGTTTTTATTGTATAAAACTTTTATTTTACATTATTTGACTGTTACATGGTCTAGTTTGCTACAGGGAGAACCAAAGCTGTTGGACTATTTCATTCAACTCCTAGGTGGATTGGAATCATGTGCCAAAGATGAAAGCAATTTAGAGTATGATTTTATATAAATAAATAAGTGGAACAAATAAATAAATAAAAATAAAAATAAAAACAACGTTGGGAACTACTCCAACCAAATAGGATATAAGTACAATTTTTTAGACCCATGGTCGCCACCCACCCATATATGGTGCATTTCAGTGGCTAGAGAAATCACCAAATTACCATTGACTCCGAATTTGAATTTTTTTTTTTTTTATAAAAAAAATACATAAAAAAAATACATAAAATTCTTGAAAGTAAAACCTATATATATATGTGCAAAACTTAGAGAAAATCTAATTATATTCTACAATTGAAGACCAATTTCACACCATGTGTCCTAAATTTTTTATTTTTAGAGAGAGTTTTATGTCTTAATTTTGGAGTCAAATGTATGACTATATCATAAATATCCATCCAAGTGAGTTACTGCGTACAAAAACCAAAGAGTCTAGCATTAATAAACATAAAAAAAAAATTAAAAAAAATGGAAAAGTTACATTTTCTACCTAATAATATTCTTACAAAACTTTTTAAAGAGTTGAAAAAAAATATAAGAATGACTATTAATAATATATCTTTTAAGTATATCCGTGTGTATGCGTTGGGTTGCAAGCTAGTTGTATATAATCATAAAAAACATAATAATAATTTATATCACAGACAATTCTAGGTCCTCTCATACTTGTCCATAAAACCTTCGCTTAACTTTTTAATTTTCAAATGATGTAGGTCTCCTATGTTCTTTGCAAAAGCTGAAAGAAGCCTTTCTCCATTTTTTTTTTTTTTTTTTGGGAGATAGTTTCAACCATTGTTATTGATTCCGTTCCATTCCAGCCGGAATGGCCGGAATTTTTCGTACCGGTATGCAAACCGGTACCAGAATACCCTACGTTCCACCTCAGGTCAAATTTCGGGCCGTTTCGGGCCATTCCGACCAATTTCGGCCGGTACCGGATTTGGCCTGTTATTAAAAAAAAAAAAAAAAGTAAAGGTCCAATGGGTGCTGGTAGTTCTTGGGAGTTCTTTTGATAATGAATTTGATCCTTCTTTCATGGATGATGATGCGGAGAATGAGTAAATCTTGTATTATTTGATATTTAGTTATTGTCTTGTAAATCTTCTTATTGTGTGATGTTAAATTGATGTTATATTGATGTTTAAGACTTAAGAGTTAAGACTAAATGATTTGTATTATTTGATATTTAGTTATTTATTTATTAGAATTGACAATTTTATGTTCTACAAGAATATATATAAATTATTTTTTAAGAACCCCGAAACACCCTGAAACGGTACGCCGAAATCGGCCGGTACCGAAATATTCCATTCCACTGGACAAACCGAAATGGGGTCCGAAACGGTATTAATAACAATGGTTTCAACCTTGCGTCTACTATGCATTGTTCAAGCACAACACAATATGATATACCCTTAGAGTTGCATAGTTTGACACTTTCCATTTCCTATAGATAGAATTGTTTATACACAATCGTTACTTTCTATATAGGAAGGACGGACACAAATACAACACGATAATACGAGTAATTTCTAAAAAATTATAATATAAAATTGTTAGTACAACACAGGTATAACACAAGTCTATCATCATGAATAAAGTGTCCGTGCTTCCTAGCTTACTATTTCACTTTATATTAGTGTAGTCGATATTGTACCGGCCGGTATGTACCGTATCGGTATGTATACTGGTATCGAAACACTAAAGTTTTGTATTGGGTTTAAATACTGGCTGTATCGGCCATGTATCAGTCATACCGGCCGGTATAGAAAAAAGCTTTTTTTTTTTTTTTTTTTTAAAGTTTTGTAATTTTTGAATTTTTGTAAAGGCAGAATGATAACTTATTTGCATTAACTTATTAGTATTATTTGTTTTCTTAGTATACAATGAACAATTAAGCTTTCAATTTTTTATATTGTGTTTTTTTTTTCTTTTAATTGATACTAAAGTCTAAAATCATGCATATATATATGTGTGTGTGTGTGGGGGGGGGGGGGGGGGGGCACAAGAATTTAAATAAGGTACCTGTGCCACATATCGTATTCATGGCCGAGGAGTTCATTATCGTGCCGAGGAGACCACACATTCGAACAGTAAGGCCACGTCAGTGGCACATTGCTAGAGGAGGTCCTACTGTTGAGAAAAAGTTTCAGAGAGGAGATTAGCCCTGACATGACTGAAGGGATGTTGGCTGCCCCCACATTTAATACATCCCACCAAATCTCCTAGCTGCATATATGTGGAGAAGACCCTGAACAGTGCTGCCTTGGCCGCCGCAACTCACAAGGGGTTTAAGAAGGAGTTTGATGGGACAAGCACTCAAGTGGTGGATTGGACAATCAACAAATAGAGGGCCAAGATCCCCTAAAGGGAGCTATATAATGTGAGAGACCCTGCAAAGGGGAATTGGGGAGGGGGGGGGGGGGAATCTGTAGGAAAACTACTGTAGTATTAAGAACAACAACTGTAATCAAATCTAAGAAAAATATATTCAAGAACCACTCTCCTCGGACGTTGCCAAGGAAGAATTTATGTGCACTATATTTGTCTTTAATAATATTACTTTGTTCTCTTGCCATCTTTAGCCCATTGAGGGCGTTGTCCACTTCATTGAAGCCTAACTTTTTAGCCCACTCTCTATAAATTTATTGTATTGGGCTCTTTGGGTCTTAATCCATTCATCTTTTGGACTTAAGCACCAAAGTCCGCCCCTACAATATATATATATATATATATATATATATATATATATATATATATATATATATATATATATATATATATATATATATATATATATATATTTAGTTATAAATATAAAAAATAATGGTAAACCCAAAACGGAACATTGGTAATAACCGATATCAAAATATATCGTTCCACTGGTCAAACCGGTACAGCCTCCGGTATGAGAATTACTCCCTTACTTTATATATATTTGTTTCATGGATGTTCAAGGGATAGAAAATGAATTTCAAGAATACTAGCACTATGCCTGTGCGATGCACGGTTTAATCAAAATTCATATGTAAATAATTTTTTTATTAATTTACTTAAAAGTAGATTATAAAAATAAATGAATATTTTACTTTTAAGTTATATAATGAATGTATATTGCGTGAGACTTAAGGTATCATAATATATATATATATATATATATATATATATATATATATATATATATATATATATATATTTATATAATTGAATGGAAGATGGTAGAAATACCTAAAAAAAATATAAATTGATTTTCAATAATATATTGAACTTTAAGGCTCAATTAATTACATGTATTTAAATGGATAAACCTTGAATTTAATAATTAGAAACTATCGAAAGCAACAATTGAAATTATATTTAAGTGGAAACCTCAATTCAATAATTAAGAATAATCTAAATTACTAAATTTTAAAATTTTTGAAGTAGAGAGACTAACATGAGAATTTAATTTTTGTCCTTGAAAGTATGAGAGAAGACATAATTTTATTAAAAAAATAATGGCTATTTTTTTTTTGTAATACACGTTGCTAAATTTTTTTTTATCATGATTAGATGGATTAGATGAAGAATTTGAGAATGATTATATTACACTATGTTTTTTTTTTTTAATAATAAACATTGCTTTTTTTTTTTAATAGACGTTGCTACTTTTTTTTTTAATATATATATATATGTGTGTGTGTGTGTGTGTGTGTGTGTTTTCTCTTACGTGTAGTATAGTAATTAAATAAGGATTAGATGGTTTAGATGAAAATTTTGAATTGTAATTAAATTAAGATATCTATATACTTAGAAATTATAGGAGAAGAAAAATTATATATATATATATATATATATATATATATATACTTTTTGAAAATTATAAATGTTTTCTTTTATGTGTAGTATAGTAATTAAATAAGAATTAGATAGATCAAATGAAGAATTTGAATTGTAATTAAATTAAGATATTTATCAACTTAAAAATTATATGAACGAAAAATTATATATTTTTTAAAAAAATATCTAAAAAAAATTCTACAATATGGTGCAGCCACTTGATACAACCACGGCTTCTAAGTCTAACTTTTATTATATAGTATATGATTTTCTACACAATTATGTTTGTGGAGTATCGTACATAATGAGAGAAAATTTGTGTCGGTTCTTTATAGGATATTGATTTGATTTGGGTGTTTTGTTATGTCTTTATTTATTGAAGAATTGATTAGAATTCATTGGTTGGTTGGATTCTTGATGCCACAAAATTGACACTTCTTGGACAATCCTTGGTTAATTTGTTATAGTTTATTACAATATAGGTAATGTGAGTATGGTTTTGAAGTGATTATGAGATTTTTATTATTAATTTTTTTTTTGAGAAGGTGATTATGAGATATGGTTTGTATTGTGAGACAATTCTTGTGTTTTATTGTTGTATTGGTAATGTGTTTGTCGTTACGACGCGACTGTGCAGCGACCGACTTGAACTGCAGTGAGATATGCTTTGGAGTTGTTAACTTGTTATCATTTTTTAATAATCAAAGACGTTAACCATATTTGATATTCAATTGATAGAGGTTTTAGGTGTAAGAAATTATAAAGGAGTTTATAAAAAAGGAGTTCATAATAATACTTTGTGTTTTCATACTTTAAAAAAATTTCAAGTTCATAAAAGTTATTACTGTCTGTAATATTGTGACTCTTTTTTGTGTGAGGAAAAATTGAAGTATTCATGTTAGCAAATTAAATTTTACATATTTAATAAAAAATTGTGGGATTTTGGAATTGAAAGATGATACAAATCCATTTGTTTTTAAGTAAAATATTTTTAGATGTTTAATATGATAAGTAATTTTTTCCTAGCAAACAATCAGAACTGGGGGCTTAGCCATTGGAGCTACTGATGCCAGAGATTAGGTGACCCGATCATTGGAACTGGCGGCCAAAATGGTGGCTTTGGCATTGAATTGTCAACGACTATGGAAGTGGTGTTTTCGGTTACTAAACTTCCAATATTTGTAATTAGAATGATGGCTTTGATTATCAAACCTCTGGCACCGTTTTCGGAATTGTGTCTTCAATCACTGATCGTTGAAATAGCAGCTCTAGTGACTGGACCCCGACATAATCATTAGAACTATCGCTTCGATGACTAGCATTAGTTGTCTAACTATCGGCACCAGCTGCCTAGCCCACGCGACCTATGACCTAACTACCAGATGGGGTAAGGAGAAGTCACTATGTGTTTTTGTACAATATTTTATCAAAATTTTAAAGGTAAAACATTTTTTTAGATTTTTATAAAGGATTTTACGATCAATAAAGAATATTCTACAAATTTGACCACATTTTATATGCAAACAAATACCTAAAAATTGAAAATCATTTTCTGAAAAATATTTTATTTCAAAACAAATGGAGCGATTAAATTTTTTTGGAAAATTATTAAAGTATGGTGGTGTGGTGTTTCTTTTTTTTTCTTTTTTTTCTTTTTTTTTTTTTCACATTTATACTTTTATGGTGAACTCTACCATCCAAGCTAGAATGAGTGAAAATTTATAATACTAAAAAAAAAAAAAAGAGCCTCATTGCACGCGCGAAGCACTTGTGATGAGGATAGTAGTATTTAAAGAATCTGAGAAATTGCAAAGACATCTATCTATACTATATATATAAGAGAATTCCCCTCTTTTAACTAGACTTTTATGTGGTTCAAAAATACCCCCATTAGTGAAGAGTAACTTCATATAGAAATATAGTCATAAATGTCAAATTGCAAATTTCATTTTGAATTCGAATAGAGAACTCCTAAAATTTAGGATTTTTTTCCTTTACGTTTAAAAAAGAAATTACAATTACTGCTTATCTCTAAAGTTTATCTTTTTTATTTGTTTGGAAAATAAAAATATATATTTCTAAATTATAATAGACACAAATTATTAACTTTTACAAAAAAATAAAATAAAATAGAAGGGCCGTTATGCACGCGCAACGTTACCCTCATCAAGTATCCAATAACTTTTCTTACAAATGTCTTAGAAATCAAAACCATGACCACCTCATGAATAGATAGTGAGTTTTTAGAAATAGGGTCAACAATGTCGAATATTAAATTTCAAAACACCCTTCACTCTCTTGTCAGGTTTTTAATTTTTAAAAAAAGATTACCCACAGTTATCTATTTCTAATTGCATTTGCACTAAATTAATACATCCAATTTTAAAAATTCTTCTACACGTCTACTACTATTTAACAGCTACTAAATTTTTTTGTTAGAATGAAATTTTTTTGAATTTGTGTAACTTTTAAGTATATCTGAATTATCCAATTAAAGTGTCTACACTCTACACAATGCAAGACTATGACCACTACTCGGTTCCTAAATTACTACAAATTTTTAGATTTCAAAATTCTAATATTTCTTATCATGTTTACTAATTTAAGCTTATTATCAAATAATGTACGTGCGGAAAATGAGAATAAGCTAAAACAGAATTGATAGGACAATCTAAACCAAATAAAACTACAACCACAGCAGAAATTAAATGGCAAAGATTAAGGGAAGAAAGATGCAAACACAAAAACAATACAACGATATGTTATCAAAGAAGAAACTAAGTCCTTGGCGTAAAATCTCTCCGCTGCCCTCCAAGTGGTTAATAATCCACTAGAGAATCAAGTTGGGATATATGAAGAACAGAAGACCCTCCAAGCCTAATCTATCCTGTGTACCTAAGCCTTTCAAGCTTCTTATTCTAACGAGGTTGCGTCGAACTTTTGTCTTCTCTAACTTGCCGGATTCCGCTATAGCCCATAGCATCAACCAATATCAATTGGTCCTTTCCTAACTGCTTCCCAAGCCCCAAAAAGCCTTCTCACAGATATGGGTATGGTGAGAAAATTATTTGGCTAATGTAATTTAAAATGATGTAATAATGGAGAGGGTGAGAGTAGAGGAATTTGGAGAATCAGAGGATGAAGATTGTGGATGAGTTAATCTTGTTTTCTCTAGGGTTTCTCTCTCAAAATTCTCTCTGGAAGCTCTCTACATTTCATGGGCATAAGGGGTATTTATACTAGAGTGAAAATGGAATGCGAAGAGTCAGTTTTTCCAAAACAGAGTGGACTGGCGACTTGGCCTCGTGACTTGACTGAGTCATGAGTTTAAGCCGCGAGCTAACTGAATGGCCAGTCTAGACTTTTTGTCTTGTAATGCTCCAACTGGCGTAACTGTTCAGCTCCTCTGCATGCTCCACACATGTGCCATTTTTGGCGACTTGCAAGCCACGAGATCTAGTCGCGAGCCACTTGCTGAGTGCACAAACTTGAGCTTTTCTTCACACTCTCTCACAGACTATCCTTACATGATTCCCACCTAAATACAGGATTTCTAAATGCTGAAATACAAGCAAATTTGGCACGGAATAAAGCAAACAGAATAGTTGATTAAATTCAACCTTACATATACCATAAATTCTGAAACTTTAGAATGTAAAATTCAAACACTTTCAAACTTTAAGGAGTAAAATCCAAACACCTTTAAAATTTAAAGGATAAAATTTAAATTATGAAATGCAAGAGTGTATAATTAATACTTCTAAATTTCAAGAGGTAAAATCCAAATTCTAAAATTTAAGGGCCGTTAAAGTCCAAAGAGATGTAACTTGCAAATTAACCAAATTAAAAAATGATTCTCAAAAAAAAAAAAAAAAAAAAAAATACAAACATGTTTGCTGAACTGTGTACACACCACACTAGAAAACCTGAGACGGCATATAGCATACAGTTCTGTCTGTGAACACTCGTCCAAAGTTTTTCGACCCTCAAATCTTCAATTTGGTGAATGAGAAGGAAGGAATTGAAAGAAATGTCGGACTATCTTCCAGAGGAAGTGGTGCTTCAGATACTGTGCAGACTACCCGTGAAATCCCTAATTCGATTCAGGTGCGTTTCGAAATCATGGAACTCCCTAATCACAACCTCTGCCTTCATCGATTCCCACCTCTCTCGATCACTTTCACTTCCCTCCAATTCCAACATATTAATCGTTAGCCGCGGCGATTTTAGAACCAAATTAGAGTACTACGAATTCATTCACGATGACAATAATGACTCTGACTCCTCGTTTCATCAGTTTCAGAATTTTGTGTTCCCACTCTATTCCAACTATTTTAATCTAATCGGTTCTGTGAATGGGTTGTTCTGCCTTTGTGAAAAGGAGAAGATTATTCTTTGGAATCCCTGTATTAGAAAATTCATTACCCTTCCCAAGCCTAACAGAGCGGTGATTAATGGGTTCGGGTTTGATGCACGGAACAATGATTATAAGGTGGTGAGCATTGCAATCAAACCACGATGTCTGGTTGAGGTTTACTCTCTTAAAGAGGGCGCTTGGAGAAAAACTAGTGCTGGCGATTCGCTTTCGCCTGGGATTATGTTTAAATGTTATAAAGGTGCGGCCTTTATAAACGGGGCTGTCCATTTTCAGGTGAAATTAAAAGTTTGTCCGTTTATTTTGTCATTTGATTTTGGTGATGATGTTTTTCGCATTATATCATTGCCAGAGTCTGTACTCAGAGCCCAGCTTGAGTTTGATATTTTTGGATTCAGGGGATCGCTTTCTGTAGTATGTTATACACATAGGGTCAGAACTTCTTGTTCCATTTGGGTCATGAAAGAATATGACGTTGTTAAGACTTGGAGTAAACTGTGCACTGTTGATCTCTGTGGAGTTATTAGAAGGGTATTAGGTTTCCGGAAGAATGGTCATGTTATTGTGGAAGCAGACCTAAAAACTGATGCGAAACTCTTTTCATATGACCCTCAGAGTAAACAAGTTAAGAATTTGGGCATTTGTGAGTGGCTAATCAATTCTTGTGATGATAATTATGTGGAGAGCCTTGTCTTACTCAACAAACCAGTCTTATTCGACAAAGCAAATGATGCACTTTTTTTTTTCATATGACAAAGCAAATTCTGGTATGTACAACATTAAGTTTCAAATCTCAACATGCTGCATCTGGATGTTAATTTGTTCTTGAATGGCTAACAAAACCAGTCAGAATTGTTAAATTCCATTTTGTGGTTATGTTTGATGATGGGATTAGACATTTGCTAGCAGGAAGCGATAAATATTAATGAAAGACTGATGCTCTCATATTTTGTATATGCAGACCTTGTCAATTCTACTCCATATTCAATCTGAAATTGTGTTTCCTTTAATGAGACTTGCATTCTGAGATATTGTCATTACCTTCTGATACTGTTTTTTGAACATGACGTATTGTTTTGCATTCAATTTAAAATTGCATTACTATTTTGTTTCATAAATTTACTTTGATGCAAAACAATATATGTACAAAGCACAGTATCAGTAAATGACATAATGACATAATTTGAGGTATTATAGGTGGTCGTTTATGAGATGACCTTGCACACTATATTTAAGTCATATCGTTGACTCTAGTTCCAATGCTAAACCCATAAGAAAATGTCAAGACACTACCTGCAGTTATGCTAGCCTTCCCTGTCTCTTACAAGTCTTTAGTGGTTGCTGCCAGCAGCCTACAATGATGAAGTTCATGTATAATTTAGATAAAGAAAAATGAATGTCTCAGGAATATCTTCTATTCATTTGATGGTAGGAACTTAGGTCAATCATGGAACACAAATTTGTAGCCAGAAAATAATGGAGCATGTTTTCCTGTATTTCGTTCTTTGAAAACATTATACCAGCATTACATGGTACTTCTAGGTTATTGACATGCCTGAAGATGCGTTAACAGCATTTCTTTTTCTTTTTAGATGAAGAGTATCAATGTGTTTATTTTCTGAATATCAATTGTCATTTCCAAGCACATAGAAAGTTGAAGAGAACACAGCTTTAGTGAATTGGGAAGTGGAAGTGGCTCTTCGTCATTGTTACCTTCGGTTGCTCAAACCAGTTATTGGTGGTTCATTCCATGTCAAAATACATAGATGTCTTGTTAATAAGAGCATTCGTTTTGGTTTTCTAATAAATTCTGATGTGTTGATTTGATTATATACCTTTTCCTTTTTTGGGGGGTTGGGGGGGGGGGGGGGGGGGGTGGTGGGACGGGGATTGAGAATTAAAGCTATTGAGGGGCATGAATAAATCTATAAATAAGGATAATTGAAAATTGGGAAATAAGTGTTATTGATGTGACTAACATTAACTCTCAAAATAGCCAGGGATGAGGCGGGAAACACAATGAAAGATTTATTTTAATTTAGTCTTATTTAGTTTGGAGTTAATTGTATTTTATTTTGGGTATTTATATTTACTTAAATTTATTTGTATTATTATTTAATTCTACTAGAGTCAATGGTGTTTTTGTAATTTAATAACTGGGATTTCTCAAGTCTATTAGGATTAGTGTGTTAGTTAGAATTAGGGTTTAGTAGTCTATATAAGCACAATATAAACCTACTGGGGGAGGATTATTTTTTATGAATAAACTTTCTCTAGAAATTTTCTCGATGGTTTGGTGTCGACTTCAACCAACCTTATATGCTAACGTGCAAATGTTTTCTCTTGTTTCGTGCTGACTCCAAGTAGGCTTAGGTGCTGACTCTTAAGCTACCTATCTTTTATATTTCTGCTCCTCAATTTTACTGTTGCATCGTTTGATTTGTTCTGTGTCAAGACATAAAATAACATGGGTAGAATTAATGAATAATGATAAAATTATGCTTAAAAAAAGGCGAGTTTTAAAGGGGGTTCCTATAGTAGCAGTTAAAAAAATAGACTATTAGATTATGTGTAGGCGTGTTTTTGTGACGTGTGTAGACAAAATATTTGAATGCCTAGTAATGGTTTTTAACATATGGTTAGTTTCATGGTTCTCACTACTATTACAACCCACTCTACTTCTATTGAAATAACATTGATCACAATTTATGTCTCTTCTCTCTTTCTAATAGTTGCATTGAAAAACCACTGTTTAGTTATCACTTTCACATTAATGCGGTCAGAGAGTTAGTTGTAGAGCACCTATCAAAAAAAAGAGTTAGTTGTAGAGCATTTAATTCGGTAGTAGCAGCTTTCTCCTTAGATATTTTAGGATTTCTCCTTGTCCTATGTTTCTACAATGCTTATCTATATCAATAGAACTTTCTGGAACGTTCTCCTGGACAGCAGACTACCTCTTTGAACCTAGGCTCAGTTTAGCCAAGGAGGCATTCATCCTCAGCCCACCCTCTTGGGCCATTATAACCAAAACTAACTTCTTTATTTATTAACACGGATTCCCTTGACAATGTTTACTCTTTCTCGGACGACTTTTTGTCCTCGACTTGGGCCTCAAGCCCAATATATACATAGATAATGAGCTTCTGGACCCAATACCCTTACAATTACTTTTCTAGATAAAATACTAATAAATTTATCCTTGTGTTGTAGGTACAACAACCACTCAATGTGGAGCAATTTATATTTTGTAATGCAACCTTCATATTTGTATTATGTGTAGTTTAACAACTTGTAATCATGTTATTGAAAAGTAGGAGGATAGAAAAGTAAGAGAAATGAAAGATTTGTAATTTCTTTGATGGGTGTTTGGTTGAAGGAGTGGAAAAGTGGAATGATAGACAATGAATATGCATTTGCTTTGCTTGGTTGAGATAAAAAAAAGTTAGGAAAAAAAAATGGTAATTTGTAGTAATTAGTGTTATTTTGACAGGGACACGTCAAGTGACCTGTGGTCACCACGATGACTTATAATTGCTACGTGGAATTGACATGGAACCAAAAAAAAAAAGAATAATATTGCCACATTTTTATACTTGAATTTGTTGAATAGTTCTCTAATCTAATATTAGGACAATACAAGAATTTAAATAGGAAGAAAATGGGTAATGGGTCAAAGTTTAAGGATCGAAGTTGGATTATTTTAAATTACAAATTTGAAAGGTTTTGATTGCTACTTTTGAAACTCTAAGGAACAAATTGAAAAATGGGAAAAACTTTAAGGAGCAAAAGTGGTGATTGGCCATAAATAAGTATTGTTTTGTTTAGCTGAATATATGATTTATAGACTTTTTGTCTTCATCGCTCTATTGATTTACTTTGGTTGTGTGTTGATATGGAAAGGATATTGATGTTAGTAGGGAAGGGGGGGTAAATTGGACACCTACTTCTAAAATAATTTTTTTGGCCTTCCAATGGAAATTTATTAGAGTTTTGTGGATAGAATTTTGGAATAGATTTGTGTATAGAATAGGATTTTTATTTTACATTATTTGATTGTTACATGGTCTGGTTGCTATAGGGAGAAAACCAGATCTATGGTAATTTGTTATGTTCTATAGAAGGAAGATGATGAAAGTAAGCAACCACAATTTATGTTTCTTTTGGGCAATTGGACTTAATAAAAGAAAGGTAAACACACCCTCAAAACGAAGAACCAAAGCTGTTGGACTTTTTCATTCAACTCCTAGGTGGATTGGAATTATATGCCGAAGATGAAAGCAATTAAGACTATGTTTTTATATAATAATTAAAAAAAAAAAGTGGAAATAAAAATGCTAGAAACTACTACAACCATAGGAAAGGAATAAGTACAATTTTTGAGACTCATGGCCACCAATAGTGCATTTCAGTGGCTAGAGAAATCACCCAATTACCATTCACTCCAAAATTTTAAAAAAATTAAAATAAAATACAGAAAATTCTTGGAAGCAAATCAACTGCATATTATCTATCTTAACAATGATAATAATCATTGTTAAGATAATAATACTTGATATCACATACTATTCTAGGTCCTCTCATAGACGACCATAAAACTTCACTTCCCTTTTTAATTTTCAATGACGTGGGTCTCCTATGTTCTTTGGAAAAGTTGAAAGAATCATTTTTGCTTGGTAAATATTCAGAATATACGCATTTCAAATGCACGTACAAGTACAACACAATATGATATACCCTTAAATCTACATAGTTTTGACATTTTTTCCACTTCCTCTAGCTAGAACTTTTAATAGACAATTGTTATTGTGGGGCCAGTTGCCCGAAAGACTAACAGAGTACATAAAAATGGGCTTGTGGCCCAACGGCCCAAACCGAAAACATTCACCCGTTCGAGGATACTCCTTTGTCCGAGGATAATCCTCCGTCCGAGGATACTCTCCTGTCCGAGGACGAGATCCATCCCTCAAACCAGCTCTAGACGTGGGCGTAACTATCTTAGTTGACAGGGAGTTTTGCAGAGTCACATGCAAACTAAACTAAATAAATATTGATCAAAGGAGGAACCGGAAAAGGTAACAAATATCTCCTAAAAAGCTGCCACCTCCACATTAAATGCATCCCACCTAACTCTCTGGCCGCATTAATGTGGAGGTGATACCTGAACAATAGTCAAGCAGCCTTACAACCACCAAGCGGAGGATCCGGGACGTGCTGGATGGGACAGAAAGATGGTCTCAAAAGGGAACTTACACGTGTACGGTGAAAATGAACCGGAAAAGTAGTATATAAGAGGAAATTGAAATACTCTAAAGCAACTTTTTGGAAAAAAGAAAGGAGGAGCACTAAAGACTGTGCTAAGGAAAAGAAAGAGATCATCCGTCCCTTACTACCTTGGGAATTCCTTTTGCTGCGCCAGAACTACGTCTTTCTCTATTCACTGGGTCTAGTTCTTACGCCCGCACTCTACAAATTTTATTATCCAGGGTCCAAGACAATTTGAGTCCCTACAGTTACTTTCTAATTCTGTTTCTAGACAGGGAATTCTCCTACCTGAACTAATCAATTAGTATTATTCCCCTTTGTACATGTTTGTTTCATGGATAATAAGGGGAAAGAAAATAACTTTCAGGAATATTTTCTATGTGACTATGTTTGGGGAGCATGGTACATAATGAGAAAATTTTTGTCATTTCTTTACTTCTTTATAGGATATTGATTTGATTTGGGTGTTTTTTTATGTCTTTATTTGTTGAAGAGTTGATTAGAATTCATTGGTTGTTTGGATTCTTGATGCCATAAAATTGACACTTCTCGGACAATGCTTGGTGTATAATTTGTTATAGTTTATTACGATATAGTATATGTTACTATGGTTTTACTTTGTTATAGTTTATTACAATATATATGTAATGTGACTATGATTTTGAAGTGATTATGAGATATGGTGTGTAATGGGAGACAATTCTTGTGTTTTGTTGTTGTATTGGTAATGTGTTTGTCATTGCGAAATGATTGTGGAGTATGGCTGCTAATTTGAGAATTTCTTTTTAACGAAGATTAACTTCTTTTATTATTATCATTTTTGTTGCAGGTAATAACACTACATAGAATAGAAGGATTCAGTGGCGAAATATAGCAGCCCTGTTTGGATTGGATAATTTTAAATTTTAGAAAGTTACACCCTCTAAGTTTAGGATAATCCTGTTTTTAACCCCAAATTTTACTATAATTTTAGACCTTTTCCCTTTGGGTTTTTTTTTTTTTTTTTTTTTTTTTTTTTTTTTTTGAGAATCAAAAAGGGTGGCTCATGTGTGATATCATAACTGACCACACCCTACAGATACATCGTCTGTGATATCATTCCTTTTGTCTGTTCCTATCAATTACGTGGTCACTAAAATTAATAGTTACAATTATTTCATTTATAAAAAATACATTATAGTAAAATAAAATTCTCAACTTCTATATCAAAAAATAAAATAGGAGAAAGAAATTATTATTATTATTATTATTATTTTTAAGGTTCAGTCTTTTATCTCTCCTCATTTCTCTCGCCTATCTCACAAACTTCCTCCTTTTGCTTCTCAAACTACTCAAACAAGAGTAATGCTACAATCACAAACTATTTTATAACATTTTTACAAAATGTTGATGTGGCCAACCTCTTATTGGTTTTCATTTAAATCCATCATTAATATCACTTTTTTATTTACCAATAATCACTCACCACATCAACAATTTGTAAAAAATTTTGTAAAATAATTTGTATCTCTAGCATTATTCCTCAAACAATGCCTTATCTCCAAATTTCATCTCATATTCAGGCAGATATGTTCATTCAATTTAAGTGCTTGTGTCAGCTTTCTATAAAAGACCTTTTAAATTTCAACTAATTTGATAAGTTTTTTATTTTAACTAAATTTGAAAAATAAAAATAAAGATACTCATGCTCAAACTTTTACTAACCAAACATACCATCTATAAAATATTATAGTTAATAATGATTCAAGGAAAGTTACAATTTTCCTCTAATATCTAGTCATATCATAATTTAGTTTTCTCTAGTCATATAATACCAAATGTTAAAATATGAAAAATATTAATTTGGTCATTAAAGTTTGTATAAAGTTTCTTTTTCATCCTTATACTTGTTCGTCATTCTTAACCTATTGAAAATATTATACTTTTTGTTATTCAACTTTAAAAAAGTTCTTTCTTCATTCCTAAATTATTGATTTTTTTTTTTTTTTTTTTTTGTGTCTTTGTTTTCATCCCTAAACAAATGAAAAAAGGTGGATAAAAAGTATAAGATAAAAAATGAGCTTTTTATAGTTTAGGAAGAAAGAAAAAGTTTAGTATTTAAAGCATCTGATAAATCGCAGTGATATACGTTTTGAAATTGTTATACATTTTTTGGATTGAGATCTTTTTAGAGTTCTTAGTGCTTCTATAAAATAGATAACTTTAATTCTTCACCTTTCTTCTAAAATAAATGGTTAAGATACTATCATATCAGCAATCCATTAATACAATTCTAAACTGGTTAAACTTCAGCTCAGGGATTATTTGGTTTATAACCAAATTCCTCAAACAATATAATTAGTTAGGCAACGTTTCAAACATATTGCATTTCTAACAATTCGACTTTAGAAATAAATGGTTAAGATACTATCATATCAGCAATCCATTAATACAATTCTAAACTGGTTAAACTTCAGCTCAGGGATTATTTGGTTTATAACCAAATTCCTCAAACAATATAATTAGTTAGGCAACGTTTCAAACATATTGCATTTCTAACAATTCGACTTTAGAGGAGTCGATTTTACTGTTCATATTGCCTATTTTTGTGCCACGTAGACAAAGAAATCGAGTCTAGAGGAGTGGTCTCTTATACAAAGAAAACGACTTCAGTGAAGTCGATTTCTTTGTATAGAAATCGACTTCATCTTTGATATGCCCAGCCCAAACACTTAAGATTTTCGTGTTCTTCCTTTCCTCCCCAAAATGCGCCTGGGTTTCTCCACTTCCAAGCCCGAGCGTGTTCTTCTTCTCCTCCACTGCTCGTCGGTGTTGCTGGGTTCGTCGGGGTTTGGTGAATCGGCGCCTGGGTTCCTTCGTTTGCTCGTCGGTCTTGCTGGGTTCGTCGGTCAGAATCGGCGCCTGGGTTCGTCGGCAAGAAACCCAGGCGCCTGGGTTCGTTCGTTCTTCGTTCTTCGTTCTTCATTCGCCTGGGTTCGTTCTTCTTCGTTAGTCTTCCAGTTCCACAAACATCGACGACGAGCAGTCGATCTCGATCTCGAAATGGTGAAATCGGCGCCTGGGTTCGTCGGGGTTTGGTGAAATCGGAGCTTGCCGCCTGGGTTCGTCGGCGCCTGCGTTCGCTTGCTCGTCGGACAGCTCGTCGGTGTTGCTGGGTTTTGTAACACAACTGAAGCTAGTTGTGTTGGAGACGTTGGAGCTGGTGGGTTTATAAGCAAATCGACTCCACTGGAGTCGTTTCAGTACAAAGAAAACGACTCCATTGGAGTCGTTTTCTTTGTATTGAAAACGGCTACACTGGAGTCGATTTCTACAATAGTCTGAAACGTTGAACAGTGAAATCGACCCTTCTGAAGTCGAATGGTTAGAAATGCAATATGTTTGAAAGGTTGCCTAACTAATGATATTGTTTGAGTTTTATGATTATTTAAAAAAAAAATCCGCTCAGCTCAAGATACAAACATGTTTGCTGAACTCTAAACTAAACCACACTCGAGTAGACAACCTGAGACGGCATATAGTTCAGTGAACACTCGTCCATCTCTCTTATGCTTGCGCCATTCTCAAGTCCTCAAATCTTCGAATTGAAAGAGAAATGTCGGACTATCTCCCAGACGAAGTGGTGCGTGAGATACTGTACAGACTACCCGCGAAATCCCTAATTCGATTCAGGTGCGTTTCAAAATCATGGAACTCTCTAATCACAAGCTCTGCCTTCATCGATTCCCATCTCACTCAATCACTTTCACATCCCTCCAATTCCAACAAATTAATTTTTAGGCACTTCGATAATACAGCCAAAGTAGAGCACTACAAATTCATCCACAATGACTCCTCATTTGATCAGTATCAGAATGTTGAGTTTCCACTAACGAGTTCTTTTCGGTTAATCGGTTCCGTGAATGGGTTGTTCTGCCTTATTCGAGATGAGCAGTTTATTCTTTGGAATCCCTGTATTAGAAAATTCATTACCCTTCCCAGGGATTACGACCATGTTTTATCTCGTTCCGGATTTGGGTTTGATGCAAGGACCATTGATTATAAGGTGGTGAGGATTGCATTTCCATTCACTCCCAAAGAGACCAAACCACGTCTGGTTGAGGTTTACTCTCTTAAAGAGGGCTCTTGGAGAAGAGCTAATGCTGCCGCCTCGCTTTCGCCTGGGATTAAGTTTGATATTTGGTGTCGCAGGGATGCCTTTATAAATGGTGCTGTCCATTTTGGGGTGAGAGATTGCATCAATACCCCTAGATTAAAAGTTTGTCCATCTGTTTTGTCATTTGATTTAAGTGATGAGGTTTTTCACATGACAGCATTGCCAAAATTCGGAGCGAAGACTGATTATGATATTTTCGGGTTTAGGGGATCACTTTCTGTAGTATATATTGAGCTTGTGGACAATAAACGTTGTTGTTTCATTTGGGTGATGAAAGAATGTGGTGTTGTCAAGTCTTGGACTAAACTGTTCACTATTAATCTCAGTGGAGAAATTAGAAGTGTGTTAGGTTTCCAAAAGAATGGTCATATATTTATGCAAGCAGGCCTAGGAAATAATGCGTGGCTCTCTTCATATGACCCTCAGAGCCAACAACTTAAGAATTTGGGCATTTATGAGCGGCTAAGCAAATCTTGTGCTGATTATTATGTGGAGAACCTTGTCTTACTCGACAAACCAGTCTTATTCGACAAACAAAATGGTGAACTTTCCCATTGGGTAGGGAGCAGGAAGAGGAAATTCTGGTAAAAGCTCAATTCAACTCAAAATTTCATCATTTACTTTACTCAGTTCTCTCTTATTCTTGGTATATACTACATATTGTTGTGTGGCTATTTAAGTAAACATTAAGTTTCAAACCTCAATATACTGCATCTGGATGTTAATTTGTTCTTGAATGGCTAACAAGACCAGTCAGAATTGTTAAATTCCATTTTGTGGTTGTGGTTGATGATGGGATTAGACATTTGGTAGCAGGAAGCGATAAATATTACTGAAAGATTGATGTTATCATCTTTTTTCTATATGCAGACCTTGTCAAATCTACACCATATTCAATCTAAAAATGTGTTTCCTTTTCATGAGGCTTGCATTTTGACATATTGTCATTGCCTTTTGATACTGTGTTCTGTACATGGCATATTGTTTTGCATTTAATCTAAAATTGTATTACTATTTCCTTTTCATAAATTTGCATTGATGCAAAACAATATGTCATGTACATAACACAGTATCAGTAAATGACATGATTTGAGGTATTCTCTGTGGTCGTTTATGAGAGGACATTGCACGCTATATTTAAGTTATATCATTGACTCTGGTTTTAACACTAAGACTATAACAAAATGTCATGACACTACTTGCAGATACGTGGTTAAAAAAACTTGTAAGTGTTTGGCCCAAACCCATACTTTGTAGTCAGAGATAGCCTTCCCTGCCTCTTACAAGTCTTTAGTGGTTGCTGCCAGCAGCGTACAATGATGAGGTCATGTAACTTTCTAATAAGTGATGTGGGTCTCTTATTAGAAATGACAATTGTAAAATAGTTTGAATCTCTAGCATTATTCCTCAAACAATGCCATATCTCCAAATTTCATCTCATATACACGCAGATATGTTCATTCAATTTGAGTGTGAGATGAAATTTGGAGATGTGGCATTATTAGGATTATTGTGTTAGATAGAATTAGGATTTAGTAGTCTATATAAGCACAATATAAACCTATTGGGGGAGGATTATTTTTTATGAATAAACTTTCTCTAGAAATTGTCTCGATGGTTTGGTGTTGACTTCAACCGACCTTATATGCTAATGTGCAGAGGTTTTCTCTTGTTTCGTGCTGACTCCAAGTAGGCTTAGGTGTTGACTCTTAGGCTACCTATCTTTTATATTTCTGCTCCTCAATTTTACTGTTGCATCATTTGATTTGTTTTGTGTCAAGACATAAAATAACATGGGTAGAATTAATGAATAATGATAAAATTATGCTTAAAAAATGGCGAGTTCTAAAGGTGGTTCCTATAGTAGCAGTTAAAAAAACAGACTATTAGATTATATGTGTTGGCGCGGTTTTGTGACATGTGTAGACAAAATATTTGAATGACTAGTAGTGGTTTTTAACAAATGGTTAGTTTCATGGTTCTCGCTACTATTACAACAGAACTCACTCCACTCTACTTCTATTGAAATAATGTTGATCACAATTTATCTCTCTTCTCTCTCTCTAACAGTTGCATTGCATTTGCTTCTTATTGCTTTGCTTTAAATTTGGGTCCCCAAAAGGAAAGATATAGAAGCCAATTCGCCACTCTCATTGATCTAGCCTTCTTTAAATTTTGATTTCATCCTGAACTTTCTTTTAAATTTTGTTTATTGATTTATGCATTATTTTGATTTGCCAATATTTATGATTAGGTTCGATTCTCACCGGCCAATTAGGTTATGTAGTAGTGGTCATACAAATCAAATCCCCCCTTCCCCAAATCAATTCTCTCTCTCTCTCTCTCTCTCTCTCTCTCATTGGATGCTGTCATCCAAGCAACACCGCTGTTGTTGGTCATTGTCAATGGTGCAATCGACCTTCTTTTTCCCCTTTTCACATTGTCTTCTCTCTCTCTCTAAATTGATTCTCTCATTCACTACCTTTCTATCACTTGATCACAGCTCTCATTCTCTCTTATTTTCCTTTTTTTCTTTTAGGGTCTGTTTAGATATTGCTTATTGCTGAAAACTGAACATACTTTAGCAAAATAATTTTTAAATGTGTGAATAGTACCGTGGGACCCAGTTTTAAAGTTGTTTTTCCTTATAAAAAAAAAAAAAAAAAACCGCTAGACCCACCAAAAAGTACTTGCGGGTCCCGTGAACAGTGCACGGGACCCACCAAAAATTGCTGGACACGCAAAACACTATCCAAACGTACGCTTAGTGTCTGATTTGTTCTTAGACCTAAAGCTTTTTTTTTTTTTTTTTTTTCAATTTCTCAAGGTCACCACCCTCTAAATCGGATCAAATCGGTGCTGTGGATCTTCAAGGTGTGGTCAAGAAGGCACTGCCCTTGGAGGGTGGCATTGGCAGGTAATTATCTTAGACAATTTAGGGTTTTTTAAGGAATTGGATGTAATGGGTTTTGGTATTCTGTGTTATCCAAGATTATTCTAAGGTGTAATTGTGGTTGTTTGCAATTTTAGACTTTAAATTTTGGGTTCTGGTGGGTTTGATTGTAAATGTTTTGAGCAATGTGGGCCAATATTTGGTTATTTGCAACATCATTTGTTCCTTTTAACTTATATGAATCCGTTCATTGATATTTTTTTTTAGTTTGAATCCATTGTTCAGATATTGGTTAATTTATTATTGATTGTAGCTTGTTTTGGATAGAAAACTTCAATTTGGTTGCTTCAATTGCAATTTTGGATGGATTTAGATGATCTATTAGGATAACAAGTTCAAAATCAAGCTTTTGGATGTGTTTTGATTGCATGCTTGGCTTTGTCAATGGACCTGGTAATTTCATGGGCTTTTCATAATATGGATTATAAATGCCTTACTGGATATGGTTTTTATTTGGTAAAGTTAGGCATGTTTTTTCTTTCTCAAGGTCACTATCCCCTCAACCATTTCATAAGTGAGTGACCAGTTGGTCAAGTAATAATTCCCATTTTATGGTGTATAGTTAGAGTTAAACTAGTATAGAATAAAAAGGGGGAAGGGGGTGGTGAAGGGTATGCTTTTCCTTTCTCTCTTAGTTGTTTCTTTTGCTAAATCTAGTGTATTTGAAATATTCTTTGATTGTTCTGTTGTGTTGCTTATGTGCTCTATAGTTCATTTTCTATTCCTATATCAAGTATTACTTGGTATTTTGTTGTGGATTACAGATTAAGTTCAGTTTTTCTACTTGGCTCTTTGTTGGGTTTCTAATTATGTGTGGGATTGTTATTCAATTTCATAAGATCATTATACTGTGGTGGCAAGTGGAGAATTAAAATCCTTTATTTTGAAGTTCATTTGCTACAGAATTGTTTTAGAGGGAATTTGTTACTTCTTTTTTTTCTTTTTCTTTTTTCTTTTTTTGATGGCTAATGACTCCATTAATATTCTGAATGTAGGTAATGCACTATATGAATATTTTGACTTTGGGCCACTCCTTATCTAAATGGTTGATCAATTGAAAGGGGGTTATAAAGAAGTGACCATATTTTTAGTATCTCACAATTAGTATAGTGGATAATAAGTATTTCATTAAAATTGGTAATAATGAATATCTTATAATAAATTTGTCTTACTTTATATATGTTCAGTTATTAAAATGTTTTAGTATATATCTTACAACGCATTTGTCTTATCATAGGGTGGAATCAGAGGATGAGAGAGTAAGAGATAAAGAAACAATCCGCAAGCTCAAAAAGGAAATCGTAGATCAACAGGAAGAGAGAGTCAGAGATAAAGAAACAATCTGCAAGCTCAAAAAGGCAATGGTACATCAACAGGTGGCAATGACACATCAACAGGAAGAAATAGCCACTTTAAAAATAGAAATTACCTCTTTAAAATCGCAAATGGCCACTTTAAAATCACAGTCCTTATTGGTTCAACAATGGAGTAACCAGGTTATGACTACTTATGCTCTTACATTATATATATATATCATTATCCTTTTTTCTCACTTTTTTCATAATATTAAGTAATGGAGCTATTTATTTATTGGTCATTTTAGGTTGAGAACGCTTCTATCGGTGTTGGAGATGTTGGTTCATAACTTGGATAAAAATCTTCTTCAACGTGCATTGCCACCTCGTGGTAATATGTCATTATACTTGGAAAATGTTGGATAGTATTGAAATATGCAATTAATTTATATGAGAAGATTTCTTATTATTGTGGTGTTCAAATTATGTTTGGAATTATATTATTTTTCTAGATAAAATACTAATAAATTTATCCTTGTGTTGTAGGTACAACAATCACTCAATGTGGAGCAATTTATATTTTGTAATGCAACTTTCATATTTGTATTATGTGTAGTTTAACAACTTGTAATCATGTTATTGAAAAGCAGGAGGATAGTAAAGTAAGAAATGAAAGATTTGTAATTTCTTTGATGTGTGTTTGGTTGAAGGAGTGGGAAAGTGGAATGATAGAAAATGAATATGTATTTGCTTTGTTTGGTTGAGATAAGAAGAAGTTAGGAAAAAAAAATGGTAATTTGTGGTAATTATTGTTATATTGACAGGGACACGTCAAGTGACCTGAGGCCACCATGATGACTTATAATTGCTAAATGGTATTGACATGGAACAAAAAAAGAGAAGGATAATATTGCCACTTTTCTATGCTTGAATTTGTTGAATAGTTCTCTAATCTAATGTTGGGACAATACAAATTAAGAAGGGTTGATTTGGATTATTTTACATTACAAATTAAGAAGGTTTTGATTGCTACTTTTGTAACTCTAAGGAACAAATTGAAAAATGGGAAAAACTTTAAGGAACAAAAGTGGTGTTTGCCCATAAATAAGTATTGTTTTGTTTAGCTGAATATATGACAGACTTTTTATCTTCATCACTCTATTGATTTACTTTGGTTGTGTGTTGATATGGAAAGGAAATTGATGTTAGTGGGGGAAAAGGGAGGCTAAATTGGACACGTTTTACTTCTAAAATAATTTTTTTGGCCTTCCAATGGAATTTGATTAGAGTTTTGTGGATAAAATTTTGGAAAAGATTTGTGTATAGAATAGGATTGTACTTCGGCCTCACCAGTTTTTAATGTATAAAAAATTTATTTTACATTATTTGATTGTTACATGGTCTAGTTTGCTATAGGGAGAACCAAAGCTGTTGGACTATTTCATTCAACTCCTAGGTGGATTGGAATTATATGCCAAAGATGAAAGCAATTTAGAGTATGATTTTATACAGATAAATAAATAAGTGAAAAAAAAAAAAAAAAAAAGGAAGAAGAAGAACGCCGGGAACTACTCCAACCAAATAGGATAGGAAGTACAATTTTTGAGACCCATGGCCGCCACCCACCAATATATGGTGCATTTCAGTGGCTAGAGAAATCACCAAATTACCATTGACTCTGAATTTGAAATTTAAAAAAAATATATACATAAAATTCTTGAAAGTAAAACCTATATATATATATATATATATATGCAAAACTTAGAGAGAATCTAATTATATTCTACAATTGAAGTCTAATTTTGCGTCATGTGTTCTAAATTATTTATTTTTAGAGAGAATTTTATGTCTTAATTTTGGAGCCAAACGTATGACCATATCATAAATATCCATCCAAATGAGTTACTGCGTACAAAAACTAAAGAGTCTAGAATTAATAAACATAAAAAAAAAAAAAAATTTAAATGGACAACTTACAAGACTTTTTAAAGAGTTAAAAAAAAATATAAGAATGACTATTAATAATATATCTTTTAAGTATATCCGTGTATATGCGTTAGGTTGCAAGCTAATTGTATATAATCATAAAAAACATAATAATAATTTATATCACGGACAATTCTAGGTCCTCTCATACATGTCCATCAAACCTTCGCTTAACTTTTTAATTTTCAAATGATGTAGGTCTCCTATATTCTTTGAAAAAGCTGAAAGAAGCATTTCTCTTTCTTTTCTTTTCTTTTTATTTTATTTTATTTTCTTTTTGAGATAGTTTTAACCTTGCGTCTACTATGCATGTACAAGCACAACACAATATGATATACCCTTAGAGTTGCATAGTTTGACACTTTCCATTTCCTGTAGATAGAACTGTTTATACACAATCGTTACTTTCTATATAGGAAGCACAGACACATACATGGGTTTGGGTACGAACATGGATACAACACAATAATACGAGTAATTTCTAAAAAATTATAATATAAAATTGTTAGTACGACGCAAGTATAACACAAGTCTATCATCCTGAATAAAGTGTCCGTACTTCCTAGCTTACTAGTATGTATATCGGTATCGAAACAGTATCGAAACACCAACGTTTCATATTGGGTTTAAATACCGGCCGATTTCGAGCAATACCGGCTGGTACAGAAAAAAAAGTTTTTTTTTTTTTTTTTTTTTTTAAAGTTTTGTAATTTTTGAATTTTTGTAAGGCAAAATGATATCTTATTTGCATTAACTTATTAGTATTATTTGTTTTCTTAGTATGCATACCGGTATCGAAACACCAACGTTTCATATTGGGTTTAAATACCGGCCGATTTCGAGCAATACCGGCTGGTACAGAAAAAAAAGTTTTTTTTTTTTTTTTAAGTTTTGTAATTTTTGAATTTTTGTAAGGGCAGAATGATATCTTATTTGCATTAACTTATTAGTATTATTTGTTTTCTTAGTATGCAATGAACAATTAAGCTTTCAATTTTTTATATTGTGTTTTTTCTTTTTCTTTTAATTGATGCTAAAGTCTAAAATCATGAATAATTTGTTCTGAATTGAGGTAATGTTTTATGGTAAACTTTTATATTTATTATAATACACACACGCGCGCACACACACACACACATATACATACATACACACACACACACACACACACACATATATATATATATATATATATATTTATAAATATAAAAAATAACGGTAAACCTGAAACGATACACCGGTATTAATTAGTACCAAAATATATCGTTCTACTGGTCAAACTAGTACAGCCTCCGATATGAGATTGACTCTCTTGCTTTATATATATTTGTTTCATGGATGTTCAAGGGATAGAAAATGAATTTCAAGAATACTAGCATTATCGGTTTAATCAAAATTCATATGTAAATAATTTTTTTATTAATTCACTTAAAAGTAGATAATAAAAATAAATGAATATTTTACTTTTAAGTTATATAATGAATGTATATTGCATGAGACTTATGGTATCATAAAATATATATATATATATATATATATATAATTGAATGGAAGATGGTAAAAATACCTAAAAAAATATATAAAATGATTTTCAATAATATATTGAACTTTAAGGCTCAATTAATCACATGTATTTAAATGGATAAACCTTGAATTTAATAATTAGAAACTATTGAAAGCAACAATTGAAATTATATTTAAGTGGAAACCTCAATTCAATAATTAAGAACAATTTAAATTACTGGGGGTGTTTGATAGAGTAGTTTGAGATAAGATTTTTGTAGTTTGAGATGAGATTTTTGTAGTTTTTTGAAATACGTGTGGGTGAAAAAGTATGTAATGTTGTTTAAAATATAAAAATGTGAGTTTGAAATTAGAGACCAAACAAGCCTAAATATTAAAATTTTTGAAGTAGAGAGACTAACATGATAATTTGATTTTTGTCCTTGAAAGCATGAGAAAAGACATAATTTTATTTTTTTAAAAATAGCTAAATGTTTTTTTTTTTTTTTATAATACACGTTGCTAAATTTTTTTTTTAATATATATATCATGAGTAGATGGATTAGATGAAGAATTTGAGAATGATTATTGTTCTGGGCCTTTTTTACAATATTGGGCTAGGCTGCCTCTTGCGGTACTAGGCCCAAGTATTCTGAGTAAGTGAGTTGAGACCGGTCCAACTGCAACTCAATTTAGTCCGATTTGTGCGCAAACTATACCTCGTTCACCAAGAGCATGCTTACGGCAGGCAGAACTACTTTAGATGAGTTATGGCAAGCAAACATGATAATAATAACAAAAGAAAACACTTTGGCTTTTTAATCAAAACGAATAAATAATCCCCAATTAAAAAGATAATTACAACAATAACAAGCACTTTTGTAAAGAAAGTAGGGGGAATAAGTGGGTAGGACACGAGTTAACAAAAGAAAGAAATTAGATCAATCTGATGTGCCAAGCTATGCCACAGGACCAAGACCAGAGAGGGAAGAACCTTTTTCCTCAATGCGAATAATCTCCCAGGGAAATCCTGCTGTAAAAATTAATCACTTTGAGGGAACGAACCTGAATAGTTGGTGCCCAAAAGAACTTTTTGCTTTTGGCAGAGAGCAGGACTTTGAGAGGGAGAGAGGGAATCAACCTATTGATGCATACTTGCCATTCTAACTCACTATTTTCTTTCCTTCTTTTCTAATTTTCCCTTTTATCTTTCTTTTTTCTCTATTTTTTTTCTTAATACTTGTTTTCTATTCCGTGGTTTTCCTTAGAGGTTCCTATTACCCTGATTGTGCTTCCCCCTGTGCACGGCAAGGGCCCCTTTTTACAGTGTCTGCCATAACCGGGTTTTACTATTTTAGCCTTTAACCACCTTTGTCTGGTCTAGGTGTACTTGCCGACCACCACTGGTCCGTCTGTGTTGGCTGTGCCACTCCCCATCACCAGACAAAGAAGACTATTTTGTTTGTTTGTCTGTTGTGGCACCCTTACCTACTACGGTGTGGGTGCCCTCTCTCTCTCTATCCCTTATGGCATGCACCTAGAGGTTCCAATTCACTCTTACTTCTTTTAGGTAGTATGTCATCCCAGCAAGATATTTCCCCCAAAAGAGCTTGAGCAAGAATCTTAGAATAAGTTTTCCCCTTTCTCCACCGCCAGACCATGCCCTCTTACCTTTGATCCATGATCTCACCGTGTCCTATTTTGGCTAGGTACAAGTTGGTGATGTCTAGGCCTTACGCGTGCCTCTCTTCTATGTATGTCCAAAATATGCCTGCTACTTCTGCGTTTGCCATGGTCTAGAAGCTTGCCTGCACAGTTTGCCGTTCGTCCTTGACTTCTTATCTGGGTTGTTTTATGATTTCCCTCTCTTTTATGGCTCGCTCCCCTTAAAAGCTGGGCTTTATTTAATGGTGGGCTTTGCCTTCTTTCAGCCTGCTCTTTTACTACTATCATTTCTTGCCATACCACTCTGTCATTCCTGCTGCGGCGTTTTTTGACCTAATCCTACTAGGCCTCTTTGGGCTTGCCGTTTATTCTTCTCCCAATGGCTCAGTATGGCCATTGGTTCTTTTATTACATTACTTGCGAGCTCCTGTGTCCCATTTGCTTTCTTTGGGCTTCCTTGGCCCTTTTCCTAACTCTATATTCTCATGGGCTTTTACTAACTTCTTCGGGCTTCCTCGGACCAATTACCTTATCCCTCATCTTTGGGGCTCATGGGCTTGCCATCAATCCCTTACTTTCTTTATTTGCATTACTTTGGGTCTGCTGTGGCTCATTCTCACTTTTCTACATCATATACTGCCCATGGGTTTGCTATTTCTCTCTTTCTAGGCTCCTTTAAACCCGTTTGCTTCCTCAAGGCCCATTTGTTTATTTCATGGACCTGTGATCCATTATTTCTGCCGCTTAAACTTAATGGTTTTTCTATCAATTTGCCAACTCTTTTTTGCCCATGTTGCTGGGCTTCTTCTTTCTATTTGGATTCCCAAAATGATTATTAACAATTATATTACACTATGTTTCTCTCCTTTTTTTTTTCTCTCTTTTTTTTTCTTTTTTCTTTTTTCTTTTTATAATACATGTTGCTTGTTTTTTTAATAGACGTTGCTACTTTTTTTTAATATATATATATATGTGTGTGTGTGTGTGTGTGTGTTTTCTCTTACGTGTAGTATAGTAATTAAATAAGGATTAGATGGATCAGATGAAGAATTTGAATTGTAATTAAATTAAGATATTTATATACTTAGAAATTATAGAAGAAGAAAAATTATATATATACTTTTTAAAAATTATAAATGTTTTCTTTTATGTGTAGTATAGTAATTAAATAAGGATTAGATAGATCAGATGAAGAATTTGAATTATAATTAAATTAAGATATTTATCAACTTAGAAATTATAGGAGAATAAAAATTATATATATATATTTTTATAATACACGTTGTTGTTTTTATTTTTAATAATACATGTTGCTACCTGTGGGGCCAAGGGATTAGGCAGCCTTAGCCCACTTCATACCAAGCCCAAGGCCCATGCCTAGGAGGAAGAAAACTTCCGGGGACGACGTGAGAAAGTCCGAATCACCCAGGATGACCGTCGGGGACTACCCTGTCCTCGGCCAACCCCAACCAGAGGAGGGAGAGTCAACCCCAACCAGAGGAGGGAGAGTCAACACCCCATCACAGGCAACCTCCCAGAACACCCCATGAGAAAGAACGAGTATAATGTGCCGATCATGGGAGGACGGTGGAAGAGCAAATCCAAGACAAACTGTCATCTCCACATTAAATGCCCGCCACTGGCGTTTTGGCCGCATTAATGAAGAAATGACCCCTGAACAGTGCAGTCTTGGTAGCTGCAACTCATAAAAGGACATAAAAACGGTTGATGAGACAAGCACTCAAGTAGTGACCTGCTTAGTCGACAAATGTAGAGCTAGGATCAACTGAAGAGAATTATATAATGCAAGAAGTCCTCCAGAAAGGGGGACGGGGGGGATAAAAAAAAGCAGAAAATACTGCAGCACTAGCATGACTCCTGTAACTGAGCACTAAAGAAGAAATAAGAACTCCCAGCCCCTAAGAAGAAGGCCGAGGAGTAACATTTTAGGCTTTAGTCTGTATTCTTGTCGTTCAATCTATTCACCACCACGTTTAGTCGTTGCAATCCTTGTTAGGGCCTAGTTCTTGAACCCATACTCTACAAATTCATTGTATTGGGCTAGCTGGGCTTGAGTCCACTTCATCCAAGGAAAAGTCCACTTTATATACTTAGAAATTATAGAAGAAGAAAAATTATATAAATACTTTTTAAAAATTATAAATGTTTTCTTTTATGTGTAGTATAGTAATTAAATAAGGATTAGATAGATCGGATGAAGAATTTGAATTATAATTAAATTAAGATATTTATCAACTTAGAAATTATAGGAGAATAAAAATTATATATATTTTTTATAATACACGTTGTTGTTTTTATTTTTAATAATACATGTTGCTACCTTTTTTTTATATATATATAAATGTTTTCCTTTATGTGTAGTTTAGTAATAAAATAAGGATTTGATGGATCAAATGAAGAATTTGAATTGTAATTAAATTAAGATATTTATCAACTTAGAAATTATACGATTGAAAAATTATATATGTTTTAAAAAATCTGAAAAATTTTCTACAATATGGTGCAGCCACTTGGCACAACCACGGCTTCTAAGTCCAACTTTTATTATATAGTATATGATTTTCTACGCAACTATGTTTGTGGAGTATGGTACATGATGAGAGAAAATTTGTGTCGGTTCTTTATAGGATATTGATTTGATTTGGGTTTTTTGTTATGTCTTTATTTATTGAAGAATTGATTACAATTCATTGGTTGGTTGGATTCTTCTTCATGCCTAAAACATTTGGAGGATTCTTTCTCTGAATTCACTTTGAGATAAAGTCATCCACCTCAACCCTTCATTCGTTAGTTATCTTGCTTGCGAGATATTTGATGTGTATACATCTTCTTGACTTCCTTTTTCTCTTGTTTAAGTGGGTTGATTGTGTGGATTTTCTATAATGGGTTGCTTTCTAATAAGACATTTATTGGTTTTACTCAGTTGTTCGATTATCTTTGTTTCTCAACCATCTAAGCCTTTTGGTGTATATATTGCTTCCAAATTTTCAGGTTGACATCTGATGAAGCTAGAGTACACCTGCTACAAGAGGCAAGAGAACAGCAACAAGAGGTAGTACAACTCGAAGAGACAGTACGCCAGCGACAAGAGGCAATACAACAGCAGATGGAGAGAATGGCCTCTTTTAAATCACAATTGGAGAAAGCGGCCGATTTTAAATCAAGATTGGCCCATTTGATTCAGCGATTAGGGGGGCCAGGTTATTACTTTGTTGTGCTTTTGTTATAGATATATTATGTGTTTTATAATGTAATTTACTTTATGTAGTATTTATAGTTGTGTTATACTGTTAATTGGAGTTATTTATCTTATATTTTAGGCTGGAGACATATTTAGTAGTGTTGGAGATCAAAGTGCAACACAAGAACAACAAAGATCCTATTCTGCAGGTCAGGAAATGTGACCGTGTGGTGGGAGTGAGATTCTATCTTAATATTTTGTTATACTTGGGATATCATGGTCTTAATTTGACACTGGTAAAAAGTAGCTTGTTGTATGTTAAGTAGTCTTCATTGAATTTAGTAAAATTTGTATTATGATAGAATATCCTTTGTTAGATGATTTTGATGTGATTAGTTTTTTTTTTTTTACTAAAATCTTTTTTTTTTTGGGGGGGGGGGGGGGGGGTGTGGGAAGAAGAAAAATAGAAAGGCTACTTTTGATGACCAAACATACTACCAAAATAGTTATGAAAATTACAATTTACCTCCTACAGCATATAATTAAATTTAAAAATGTTCATTTCATATTTTCCTCTTCATACCGTGTACCCTGTTTAGCCTTCTTTACCTTACAAATTCACTTTTTTGACCAAAAACTATATGTAATGGTAGCCACTTTGGGTGCATTTACCACAAAATTTTGAATATATAAAATCATGACACATGAAAGTGTACAAAGAAAATTGGCATTAAAAATGAGAACTTCGAAAAGAAGGGGCGAAAGCCTCATTGTGGTAGGATGGTAGCAAACATGATTTCAAATCTCTCTCTATGCTTGATACACCAACTCACTACATCAAGAAAAGAGAATATCATTCTTTATTTTTTTTTTTTGGAAGGACGAAAATTGGTATTTTTGTCAAGGAATGTGTCTTTGTTGTTACTTTACGTTGTTTTTTTTTTTTTTTTTTTTGATAATCGTTACTTTACGTTGTTAAATGGAGAACCAAAGGGATATATTATTCTACGAGGGGATTGAATTAAGGAAACCCTCTCTCCTTTACCTTTTTCTTCCTTGTTCAGAGGGGACTACATGGTGTTGGGTGCACTGCACCATGGGTCCAGCCCACATGCTTTCAAGAGCTCATTTAATGAGCATGTCACTCCGTGACTTGTGAGAAGTCTGACTTCGCTTAATGCGAAGTGAGCCAAAGTGTGTTGGACAAGCTAAAGACAAAAGAAAAGAAACAAGCAGAGGCCATTCGGCCAATGAGAGCTGAAAAAGGAGATTTTGGTTGAAGTAAAGTCAAAGTAAGTGGCTTGTATTTATTATGACTTGATGTGAAAAGTGTGGGAGGAAGAAAAAAAGGAAAAGATGAACAAATAAATAGGGAGGCCATTCGGCTAGTGAAGATGGGGGAAAAAAGAAGTGAAGTCCCAAAGTGTGAGGGCTGAGTGCACTCTTGAAGAATTGCGTGAGTAAGAGCAAGCAAAAAGAGAAGAGAAAAATAGAAAGAGAAAACTGTGAGAGATATACAGTAAGAAAGACAGTAGTGAGTAAAAAGAAAAAGAAAGTTTTTCTTTACTCAAGTTGTATCTCTAAATGTTGTAATTTCTATTTAATATAGTGAAATTATTCAGAGTTTGTCCCGTGGTTTTTCCCTTCAAAGAGAAAGGGTTTTTATGTAAATATTTGTGTTATTGTATGGTTGTGCTTCTGCTGTACTTGTTGAAATTTATTCACAGTTATATAGAATTTTTCCCAACAGCATCAAGTGAGGACTGCAAAAAAGTTTGCATGGAGTGGTCATTTGTATTAGAGCTTCAAAAATTACTCACACTTTCTTTGCGTATAACAAGTCTTTAGCCGAACATCCATGAATGAGGGCATAAAAATCCAAGATATCCTTAGGTATAATATGAAGACACCTCATTTCAAAAATTAAGCCGTAAGAAAAAAAAAATTTCTTTTGTGAAAATATATTAGTTGAGGAATTGAATTTGGCTACAAACTTGGTTGTAGCCTAATACAATAATAAACAATATGAAGATGATATGTGTTCACTTACTAAACCACACTAAAGTGATTGTATACAATTATTTTAAGTGAGTCATATGTATTGCACATGACAAAGACACATATTATCTTCCTATTATTGGTTGTTGCAGGCTACAATCAAGTTTGTATTCAAACTTTGTTCTTAATTGAGAGGCAAGAGGAAATCAAAATCTTGTTAGGAGTTCCAACAATGAAGTGGTATGAAAAATACCTTGAATATTCCTTCGGAATTTGACGATAAAAAAACAAGCATTTATTGAAATAAGAGAAAGGGTATAGACTACTGAAGTAGCTTCAAAAGTGGAAAAAGAAGCTAATATCTCAAGTGAAATCCTAATCAAGGTAGTGGCCTAAGCCATTTTTACATTTGCTATTAGTTGTTTTAAACTCTAAAAGGAATTATGCAAAGAGTTGAGTTCTAAAATGTGAGAATTCCAGTAGCGTCATATGAACAAAGAAAGGAAAATCAACTGGTTTAAATGGGACAAAATGTAGAAGTACCCAAGTCAAAAGCGGGAATGAGATTATAGGCGCTTCATGAGTTTAATTTAGCTTTATTAGCAAAGTAGGGTGGCAGTTAATGAATGATAGCAGTTCACTTCTTTATATAGAGTAAACAAAGCCAGATATTTTCTAACAAGCAATTTTATGGAGGCGAATTTGAATGACGCTAGTTCATATACTTTTTTTTTTTTTTTTTGGGTAGAAAATGTTGCTTATATAGAAAAACTAAAGAGGAAAGTCAGATACAGATTCAAAGGGCATACCCTCTCATAATACAAACCAATAGAAACATAAAGGAGAAGTAAAGATAAATCCAAATCCACGGGAAGCCTACCAAAATAAATGAAGGCCTTGGTCAGTGCTCAATCCCTTCCTAGCCACTAAGTCTGCACACTTGTTGGCTTCACGAAAGCAATGCTTCATCTTCATCTAAGGAGTCCGGTTGATGAGGGTCCTGCAATCCATGATAAGATAAGCATGGTGTAAAATATAGTTAAACTCTTCCGTCACCCAACCAAGAACAACTTTAGCATCAACTTCAATTTCAACAGCCAGCCGGTTTAAATTAACACAATTCATAAGCCCATCCCTTAAAGCCCAAAGTTTTAGGGGGAAGGGCTTATGCTTGGAGGATGGTTTATGGTGCTTAGTATGTGTATGAGATGGAGAATAGTTGATGTAATAAAAGTCAAGATTTGGAATGACAAATAGCTCTCCACCTCAATATCTTATATGCTAGTCTCACCAGTAAAACTCCACCTTGAGGTTGTAATGAGCTCATTGATTGATCATAGATGAACATCTCCATAATTTGTGAAGGTTTTAGGTTTATTTCTTTTGTTAGTGCAAGCTCGACCTCGAAGCTATAGTGAGCTCACTTATTGATCAACGATTTTAAGTTGCTGTGGAGGTGGGTGTACATTATTTCTCCCCTCAATTTGGGTGTTTTGCCTTGACTTTTTATAAAAGACCTGTTAAATTTCAACTAATCTAATAGTTTTTTTTAATCTAAATTTGAAAGGAAAATTAAAAAAACATTAAAAATACTTGCAAACTTTCAATGACAAATAATACCGTCTATAAAAAGTTATAGTTCATAATGATTTAACGAAAGTTACGATTTATCCCTTAGGTCTAATCCTATCATAATATAGTATTGTTTAGTCATAATAATAATAAAAAACGATATCTAATTGTTTTAAATTCTTCTTTTGATACTGTTTACTATTTAATTAAAAAAAAAAGTGTTATAGTATTTAAAGCATTTTGACAAATGATATTTAGATGCAAGACATATCTATGAAATAAAAAACTTTTGACTATTGGTTGATCTTATAATATTTTGTCAAGTAAACTTTAAACTTATCATAATTTTAATACATCATTATTATTCTACTATATATTTTTAATTGAATTTTAATTATACTTTATATTGAAATATCTATTAAAATCTTATCAAATCATATTTCATTTACAAACAAAAATATAATAAATACCTATTAATTAGGGGTGTCTAACCAAACCTAGTACCCGACCAACCTACCTTACCCGACTGATTTGGCTTGAAAACCGGCCAATTCGGCAACAATGATGGTCAACGACGGGTCTCCACCCCCAAAACTTGAGACTGGTGGGTCGGTTGATGGGTCTGAGTATGGAAAACCGATTTCCAACAACTCGACTGTCTACACACTAAAAACTTGTTGTTCTAGTTGATTGGAGTGGTTGGCTAGTCTGGTTTTGTTTAATCTGTCGAGATCTAGTGAGATCTCGTTGAAATCCAGCCTGATCTCTTTGAGATTTGATTAGATATGGCTAAAACCAACTGATTTTGGCAAAATCTGACGATGTTTTGCACAATCCAAAATCGACTGAGACCCAATCAAAAATTGAAGACATCCAACCACTCGAACTGCCTCCTTCGACCGGTCGACAACGAGTCTAGGTATGGAAAACTTGAAGTGATCGAGTCGGTTCTAGGTTGGGTACAAACCTGACCCATGGACAGCCCTACTATTAATAATAACCATAATTATTAAATTTTACAATTAGACAAAAAATAAAAGATTGAAACAATTAATTATATCATGTAAAACTTTACCATGCATTGTATCTATTTATTATTATTATTATTTTTAAATCTCATACCCTCTCTTCATTCCTTTCTTTTTAATGGCGTTTGTTTCTTAATTTTTTTATGAAAAAAAAAAAAAAAAAAAAAAACCAAAAAACCAAAAAACCCAAAAACCTTGGTCTTAAAAAAACACATAAAACCAAGCAAATATTAGAGGTTTCAATGGCGGGAGTCTTCCCCCTAATTTTTTTTTTGGTAAAAGAAAAATCTTGCCGCTAATTTGTTTGATTATTCTTTTTGAGTAAAAGAAATTGCACGGTTTACAACAAAACCGCACTTCAAAAAACAAAAACAAAAACAAAGCAAAACAGTGAGTCTCAAACCAAAGCTTGAAATTGAAATTTCAGAATAGCTTGAAATTTGATTAGGAATGTCAGACTGTCTCCCAGAGGAAGTTGTGCTGGAAATTCTACACAGACTTCCCGTCAAATCCCTAATTCAATTTAGGTGCGTTTCAAAATCATGGAACTCTCTAATTACAAGCTCAGTCTTCATCAATTCCCATCTCACTCGATCACTTTCACTTCCCTCCAACTCCCAACAATTTAATTGTTAGGCACTGCGTTGATAGGCCTTACGTAGAACACTACAAATTAATTGACGATAACAGTGATTCATTTGATCAAATTCAAAGCATTGAGTTCCCACTCACGAGTCGTTGTATCCAACATTTTGTGTTAATTGGTTCCGTGAATGGCTTGTTCAGTCTTCATGAACATGAGCACTTCATTCATTGGAATCCTTCTATAAGAAAATGTATTACTCTTCCAAAGCCTTGCATTACTGTCAAGACACATGGCCGCATTGCGTGTCGCTCAGCATTCGGGTTTGATCCGCGAACTAATGATTATAAGGTGGTACATTCAACAAAGTATAAGATGGAACTATATATATATATATATATATATATATAAAAGAGATGAGCCAAACATTTAAAAGTTTTTATGTAGTGACCCAAAAAGAGGGGTCTTGCATTCCATGGAATCCCACATCGCCTAGGGAAGCATATGAGAATGTGTTTATAAGGAATGACTTCCCTTCAATGTGTAGAGGCCTTTTCCCTAGCGCAACCTGGGGAAGAACAAAACCGTGAGGGGTATGGGACCCAAAGCGGACAATATCTACATAGTTGGGGCGGGGTCGTTACAGATGGTATCAAAGCCATACTCTAGCCGGAAGTGTTCCTAGGGAAGCATATGAGAATGTGTTTATAAGGAATGACTTCCCTTCAATGTGCAGAGGCCTTTTCCCTAGCGCAACCTGGGGAAGAACAAAACCGTGAGGGGTATGGGACCCAAAGCGGACAATATCTACATAGTTGGGGCGGGGTCGTTACAGATGGTATCAAAGCCATACTCTAGCCGGAAGTGTTCCTAGGGAAGCATATGAGAATGTGTTTATAAGGAATGACTTCCCTTCAATGTGTAGAGGCCTTTTCCCTAGCGCAACCTGGGGAAGAACAAAACCGTGAGGGGTATGGGACCCAAAGCGGACAATATCTACATAGTTGGGGCGGGGTCGTTACAGATGGTATCAAAGCCATACTCTAGCCGGAAGTGTTCCTAGGGAAGCATATGAGAATGTGTTTATAAGGAATGACTTCCCTTCAATGTGTAGAGGCCTTTTCCCTAGCGCAACCTAGGGAAGAACAAAACCGTGAGGGGTATGGGACCCAAAGCGGACAATATCTACATAGTTGGGGCGAGGTCGTTCTAAAAATGGGACCCAAAGCGGACAATATCTACATAGTTGGGGCGAGGTCGTTACATTTTAGAACCATGTGACTGTAGCTAGAGTCATGACATTTTGTTAGGGGTTTTGATTGATTAAATGTATCACATTGTATTGAGTGTGGGAGTTGAATCGGGGTGATCCTAGTGACAACCCCAAGGTTTGTTGTAAAAATGTAATAAATATGGGGTTTGCCCAAAAAAAAGTGCTGTTTTGTTTAGCTGAATAGATGATGTAGAATTAGCTTCAGCACTGCATTTATTTATTTTGGTTGCATGTTGATATGGAAACGATTATTTATCCACATTGGTAGTCTAGATAAATGTACTTTTGATAAGAGTGATCATTCCTCCTTTTGATAAATATTGCTTCTTCCAATTTGCTAGTTTATTTTCTACCTTTTCAATGATTTCTTTCCAGACTGGTTGTGTCCTAAAGGACAAACCTGGAGTAATCCCAATTATACCATAGGTAGAGTTACCACCCTAAAACCCAAAACCAAGCCTAGCTTCATTACACCTGTTGGTACAAGCTCTGTTTTACTTAGATAGAGCCAAGTTGATCAGAATTTACGTCACAAATAGCATTGTATCATGAGCAAACAAAAGGGGAGAGCTGTCCATAACCCCTTCACTTCCTTCCTCAACTTGAAATGCAGCTAAGTACCCACCCTTCACAGCATTGTGTAACATCCTATTATGTACTTCCAAAACCAAAATTAGAAGAAGCATGGAGAAAGGGTCTCATTGTCTTAGTCCTCTTGAACTATTACAAAAGAAAATTGTGGTTCTATTTACCATGGTTGACAACTGAATTGTCCAAATAGAAAACCAAGCCCACTTCCTCCTTCACCAAAATTGAGTCTATCTAACAGATATATGAAATAGCCCTAGTTAAAATAATCACATCATATTAGTGTACAGTTTACAAATTACTCTAGAAACACTGCCATCGAGTTTGCTTTCAAAGACATTTATTGGAAATAAACAACAAATAAGGGATTTTCCAACCTTTAATGAAAGCATTTGGGTCTAACAGAAGACACCTAGCGTTCACTTTTGGAATTTAAGTGACATAAGCATTAAAGATTTCTCAAACTTGTAGTCATTATAGAGCTCCATTTCCACAAAACCCACTCAAGCCTCTTCAATAATAACCTTTTTTTGTTTCACTGTTCTCTAACACGGTCTCTGGCCACAATCTTTGGTAGCCAAACTTTTCATGTTACTATTCTTTCTCTTAATTGTTACATTGCACAGGGTTTAAGTAATAGCATGGTGGTAGTGCCATCCTTTGTGGTGCCTGATATCTCTGGCTCAAACCTCACCTCCCCCCCCCTCCCCCCCCCCCCCCCCCCCAAACTATAGATCTAGGCTCGAGATTACCCGATACACAGTTCTTATGGGCAAGGTCCTATATCCAGGGTTTACTCAAGAGGGGTTGCTTGAAGAGTTTCCTTGATTTTAAAAAAGAAAAAAAGGAATAAAAAAAATTTGCACTGCTTCTTGGTGCTTTTCTTTAAATTTTGGTCCCCAAAACAAAAGGTACAAAAGCCAATCCACCACTCTCTTTAATCCACATTTTTCTTTTTCTTTTCTTAATTTGATTTCACATGGCTTTATTCCTAATATTGTTTATTGACATTATTTTGATTTTCCAAATTTTTATATGCTTTTCAGGTACCTTTTTTTACCAGGTTTTCTTTCCTCTTTTATCAATTACTTTGACTTGGTTTCATTGGGTTTTTGAGATTTATTAAGTTGATAGAGATGTGTGTTTATGTTTGTGTTTGGAATTGGGGTTCTAGTTATTTTCTAGCAGGGTTTTGTATCTCTTTTTTTCTTTAGTAAAGCTTCCATTTGATGACTCTTGATGCCTGAAGGATATAGAGGATTCTCTCTCTGACTTCACTTTTTTTAGATAGAGGTCATTCACGCTTAAATTTGATTCATCTTCATGGCCAAATCATTTGGAATAGGTAAAGTTATCCACCTTATCGCTTCATATGTTTGTAATTTTGCAGCTTAATATGCAAGAAATTTGAAAATGTAGACATCTTCATAACTTCCTTTTTCTCTTGTTTAAATGATTGATTGTGTGGATTTTCTATAATGGGTTGCTTTCGAATATGGTATTCGTTGATTTTGCTAATTGTTCAAATCATTTTTTGCATTTCAACCATCCAAGCCTTTTAGTGTATCTATTGCAACCAAATTTCCAGGTTGACTTCAGATGAAAAGGAGAGAGTACGCCCGCTACAAAAGGCAAGACACCAGCTACAAGAGGCAATACAAGAAGAAGAGAGTTTATGCCAGCTACTACAGCCAATACTACATCAACAGGAAACAATACTACATCAACTAGAGACAATACTAATGACTCTTCAAGAGGCAATGATACACGATGAGAGAGAATGTCAGCCACAAGAGGCATTGCTACGTCAACAAGAGACAATACTGCAGCAGCGGATGGATAAAATAGCCTTTTTAATATCAAAAGTGGAGAAAATGGATACTGTAAAATCGGAATTGGTCTTTATAATTCAACAATTAAGGGGCCAGGTTATTACTTCGGTGAGCTTTTGTTATAAATATATTATATATTTTTTAATGTAAATGTATTACTTTATGCGGTATATAGAGTTGAGTTATATTGTTAATTGGAGTTATTTATCTTATATTATAGGCTGAAGAAGAGACAATACTACAACAGAAGATGGAGAAATGACCTCTTTAAAATCACAATTGGAGAGAATGGACACTATAAAATCAAGTGGTATTTTTTATTCAACAATTCAGGGGCCAGTTTATTAATTCGTTGTGCTTTTGTTATAGATATATTGCTTTTTTTTTTTAATGTAAATGCGTTACTTTATGCAGTATTTAGAGTTCTGTTATAATGTTGATTGGAGTTCTTTATCTTATTTTTTAGGCTAGGGACATGTCTAGTGGTGCTGGAGATCAAAGTTCAACACAAGTACAACAAAGATCCTCTTCTGCAGGTCAGGAAATGTGACCTTGCGGGGGGTAATGAGATTTTTTCTTCATATTTTGTTGTTATTGGGAAATTATGGTCTTGATTTGACACTCATAAAATTTGTGATTGATATGAAAGGTATTGTTTTATAAGTTTAGAAGAAGAAAAAAAAAAGGTTTTCAATGAATTTAGTAAATTATGTATTATGAGAGGATATTATTTTAGATGGGTTTCTTGAAAGGTGATGTGTTTCTTGAAAAATTGATAAGAAGAATGGGTTTTTTCATGAATAATGGATATCAACTGTAAAGGAATGTGTCTCAATTGCTACTTTATTTTGTTAAACGGAGAACCTGAGCATCCGCCACCATGGATAAGTACATAGAAATCCAAGATATCTTCAGACAATATAAAGAGGCCTCAGGTAATATATAGTAATCTGTGAGAAGAAAATATATATTTTTAAGTGGAAATATATTAGTTGAGAGTCAGGATGTAATCATAACCTTGCTAGGTGTTTGAGAGCACTGAATCAATATGAAAAATACCTCTTACTACCCTCATTGAATTTGAAGATAAAAATATAAAAAGTAAAAAAGCGTTTGTTGAAATAAAAGAAAGGATAAGGAAGAAGCTTTAAAAGTGGAAAGAGAAGCTACTCTTTCAAGCCAAGAAAGAGATACTAATCAAGGTAGTGGCCTTTGTCATTTTCCATACCCTATGATTGTTTCAGTTTTAGGGGAATTATGCAAGACCTGATTTCTAAGATGTGAAAATTCTAGTGGATTCATATGGGCAAAGAAAGGAAAATACGCTAGTTTAGATGGGACAAAATGTGGGTACCCAAGTCACAAGCGGGAATTGGATTTAAAGCACTTCGTGACTTTAATTTAGCTTTACTAGCAAATAGGGTGGCAGTTTTAATGAGTGATAGCCGTTCACTTCTTTATAGAGTAAATAAAGCTAGATATTTTCTAACAAGCAAATTTATGGAGGCAAATATGAATGGAGCTAGTTCATATGCTTGGAGAATTATCTTTAGGGCCACGAATGGTGCTCAGTGTAAGTATGAGATGGGTGATGGAAGGAAAGTGAAGATTTGGAGTGACAAATAGCTCCCCACGCCAATGCCTTATATGCTAGTCTCACTCACCAGTAAAGGTCCACCCTGAAGCTGTAGTGAGCTCATTGATTGATCATAGATGAACATAACAGCAGAGTGGAATCGAAGAATGATAGACTACATCTTCATGCCACATAGATGAAAAGCAATAAAGGAAATTCCATCGAGCTATAGGTTACTTGAAGCTAAATAGATTTGGATGATGACTCTAAGTGGTAGCTACATAATCAAAGTGTGTATTCTATGTTGATGAAGGAGAAGGAATGCAGAAGCTAGAGTGGGGGAATAGGTGGACACAATAACAAGAAGTTACGCATGGAAGAAGTAAGTGTAAACTCTCCAGATCGGTTAGAGCTCTTTGTCATAATAGCTTGGATAATCTAGAAGCATGAAAATGAGTTGCAAGGGGCAAGAAAAGAAAAAATATTCTTTCACACTAGTTCAGATCCATTATTTCACACATCCATAATTGATTTAAAAACCACTCTTTTACATATCAAGCGGATGTGAAAAAAGAGATGTGGAATAATGGATGTGTGAGAATCAAAACCTGACAAATGAAACCCCAAGTCAAAGAAAAAGTAGAGCAGGAATAACAAACAAACACAAAGTGGGAGGCTCCATTGGAAATGGAGTCTATACTCTATAGGGCCAACTTTGATGGGCCATCTTCAAAGATGAAAACAAAGCTGGCATTGGGGTGATTATTCGAAACAGTGAAGGCTAAATGATTGTAGCTCCTAGTGAAAGGCACACCAATGTGGAAGATGCAAAAGCAGTGGAGGCTATGGCAGCAGGAAGAGAGCAATGCTCAGATCTTTGCGAAATAAATAGGTGTATCAGAAATTGTCCTGGAAGAGGATTGAAAACCATGACAGTGGCTCTTAACAAAACGGGAAGATCACTCAAAGGGACTAGTTATAGATGACATTAATGAGGGGCCAAAATGGGCAAATACCCTTTTCTCTCCAACTAAGCAGCGTTTTGCCCCTTTTTCCAAGCTAATTAGGGAAATGCCCCTATTTTGAAACTCGATTTGAGATAAATCGAGTTAGACCCTATAATGATGTTTTTAAGGAGTCTATAGTGACGTTTTTAAGGACCTACAGTGGTGTTTTGTAACTCGACCTCAATGAACTCGAGTTATAGGGAAAAAAATTTTTTGCCTATAACTCGAGTTGATGGAGGTCAAGTTACAAAACGCCACTATAAGTCCTTAAAACGTCACTATAGACTCCTTAAAACGCCACTATAGGGCTTCATAATTTTTTTTTTTTAACTCAATTTATCTCAAATCAAGTTACAAAAGAGGGGCATTTGGCAATTTTGTCCTTAATGAGGAGATGAAGTGCTTCAAGTGGTCATATAGACATACACAAAAGAAGGGAAACAATATAGCCCATGCACTTGCACATCAAGTGGAGCATGAGTCGGTGTGGTTAGAAACTATTTTAGATTGTTTTATCAAATAATAATGCTCCATACAAAACTTCTTTTATAACATTTTTCACAATTTATTGATGTGGATGATATATTGATATATTTTTCATAATTCATATCGAATAAAATGATATCTGACTAGAAATTTATAGTGTTTCTTACTAGCATGGGTTTGGTTTCACAATAAAAGTGGTTTTAGTGCTAGACCAAGGTGAAAGTGATGTTCTAATCACAACAAATTATAACAAAATTTCCTTTTAAAAAAATCAACTATTGTGAAAAAAAGTTGCAAAAAGCCTAAATTCACAAAATTTTTCACAATTGCCAAGGTGACAAGTTCTTAATGGTAGGTGATAAAGTGGTGTTAGTCACAAATCCATATAAGAACTATAAAAAATTCACCAACTCAACCGCTATGAAAAATACTATGAAAATTATCATACCTGTAACATTATTAAATAAGTTGTGAAAAATATTATTTCTCTCTTGGAAAGGGATAAGCAACAACATGTAAGGACTATAGATGCAATGATTACCACCTATTCTATTCTAGATTTTTGGGAAAAATGACATTTTACTACCCTAAACTATACTTTTAATTACACTTTGCACCCTAAACTTTTTGAATGCACGTTTTGCACTCTAAACTATGATTCTTGTTACACTTTGCACCCTGACATTAATTTTATTGTTAACTTAGATGAAAAAGTATGATATCACGTGAAAAGACTTAATTGACCTCTTCCCAATGCTTTAAAAACAAAAAATAAGTTACACTTTATCACCCTAAATTAAACTTATGATTACACTTCGCACCATAAACTTTGAATTTTCATTCAAGTTAATAGCAAGCTCAACGTCAAGAGCAAAGTGTAGCAAATGTTATAGTTTAGGGTGCAAAGTTTAATATGGGCTATAATTTAGGGAGTTAAAGTGTAATTTCTCCATATTTTTTCCTTGAGGAAGTGGAAAATGAAGGTTTTGTGGTGGGCCTTTTTGGTAATGTTGGGCTAGGCTACCTCCTGCTGTACTAGGCCCAAGTGTTCTGGATAAGGGAGTTGGAATCGGTTCAATTGTAATCCACCTTGGTTTGGCTAGTGCACAAACTACGCCCCGTTTGCCAAAGCTTTGGTCACATATCTATGACAGGCGGAGCTGCTACGGGAAGGTTATGGTAGGCATATGTAATAAAGATAGCAAAAGAAATACGCTCGTTATTTAGACAAAATAAATAAAGGGCAGCGACAGGAAGCGCCCCGTACATAAAATAGCAAAAATAAGTGGGGAAGAAATAGTAATGAGTTTATTGAATCAAAGAGGGAAATATTAGTCTGCCGTGCCAAGTTATGTTACAAGACTGAAATAAAGAAGGGAACTATTTCCTCAATGCGAATAATCTCCCCAGAAAAGAAATTAATCGCTTTGAGGGAACGGGTCTGAATGGCCTGTGCCCAAAAGAATCATTTGCCTTTGACAGAGAGCAGGGCTTTAGAGGGAAAGATGGGATCAACTTATCGGTGCATGCCTGTCGTTCTATGCTCTCTATTTCCTTTCGTTATTTCTAATTCTTTTTCTTTTTCTCTATTCTTTTCTCAGTGCTTGCTTTTATATTGTGATTCTCTTGTGGAGGTTACTATTACCGTGATCCTCCCTCTTGCTGTGCACGGTAAGGGTCCTTTATATAATGTCTGCCGTGACTGACTTTTACTATTTTAGCCTTTAACTACCTTTGTCTGGTCTGGGTGTCCTTGCTAACCACCATTGGTTTGTTAGTCACCCAGCCACCATCACTTACTTATGCTGGCTGTGCCACTCCTCATCACCAAACAAAGAAGACTATTTTGTTTGTTTGTTGTGGCACTCTTATCTGCTACGGTGTGGGTGCTCTTTCTCTCCCTATCCCTCATGGCATGCACCTAGTGGTTCCAACTCATCCTTACTTCTTTTGGGTGGTACTTTATCCTAGCAAGACATTTCCCCCAAAAGAGCCTGAGCAGGAACCCTAAAATAGGTTTTCCTCTTTCCCCATTGCCAGACCATGCCCTCTTACCTCTGACCCATGACCCACCACTTCCTATATTGGCTGGGTACAGGCTAGTGGTATCTGGGCTTTGTGCATGCTCCACTACTATGTATGTCCAAAACCTGCCCGCTGCTCATGCGTTTGCCGTGGTCTGGAGGCTCATCTGCACATTCTGCCGCCCATCCTTAACTTCTTATGGCATAAGCTATCTTCTGACTTCCTATTCTTTATGGCTTGCTTCTTTTAGGGGCTGGCTTTGCTTGATTGTGGGCTTTTCTTCCTTTAGCCCACTCTTTTGCTTATTTCTGCAATCTTGCTACCATTTCCTACTACACCACTTTGCCATTCCTGATGTGATGTCATTTGACCCAAACCTGTTGGGCTTCTTTGGATCCGCTGCTTATTCTTCTCTCAATGACTCAGTATGATCATTGGGCTTTTTATTACATTGCTTGCGGGCTCCTGTGTCCCATTTATTTCCTCTTGGGCATCCTTGGCCCATTTACTTTCCTTGGGCATCCTCGGCCTTTTCCAATTCTGCGTTCACATGGGCTTTTACTAACTCCTTTGGGCTTCCCTCACCCAATTGCTTTATCCTTCATCCTTGGGGCTTATGGACTTTTCATCAGCTCCTTACTTTCTTTACTTGCATTACTTCGGGCTTGCTGTGGCCCATTCTCACTTTTCTACATCACATACTGCCCATGGGTTTGCTACTTCTCTCTCTCTGAGCTCCTTTAAGCCCGTTTGCTTCCTCAAGGCTCATTTGTTTATTTTATGGGCCTATGTTCCATTATTCCTGCCGCTTGGGCTTAATGGCTTTTCTATCCAATTACTAACTCTTTTCTGCTCATGTCACTAGGCTTCTTCCTTCTATTGGGCTTCCCAAAATGAACATCAACATTTAGCCCCTTGAGCATATGAAGCGTTCCTGTGGTTCATATGTGAATAAAAGACTTTCTTGTCCTTTTTGTCTTTCCTTCTTCTTTTTCTTTGCGGGCTTTTTCTAATAGTGGACCCTAACTTATACATATGTATATATTTTTCTTGCCATGAACAGTGTTGTCTCTTCGAATTTTCTAGTTTAGCAATTATTTTGAAATGAAGCTGCCACTTCATTAATTCCATCCCTTATCCGATGGTTAACCCATCATATCCTTTCGTGTTAGTGTTAATGACGTTGGTATTTAAGAGAAATTCCCTTCACATTCCAAACACTTTCTCCCTTTCCAACATAAACACTTTCTTCATTTCCCTTTCTTCACCATGTTCTTCCTCTCAAACACCTTCATTTGTTTACTCTGATCAACCGCTGCACCATGACACTGGCAAAAGGCCAAAGTTCTTCCTGCTGTAAGGGAAAAGAGATTGTCTTCGATGCTCCCGTTGCGCGCGATGTAGGTGAAAAGGATGTGTATTCCGAATCAGACCATTCCAACGAGGAGGAAGCGCAACGTGCCCCTAATAGTGAGTGCGCTCCTCTTATAGATCCTTGGTACGATATCCATGCCCATTTCCCAAAAGTTTGCGGTGATTACATACCTCCACCACCAGGCCGTGTGTGGCTTGCTCTTTGCCCATCGCAATATAGACGTTTCTTGGGTTCCGTTGGCTTCCTTGATTCCTGACCTTGTCATCTGCCAAGGCACTTCACTCCACGTGCCTATTCTCTTCAAGTTTAGATCAGGCATCGCATTGGGTTGAAAGGAATGGGTGGATAGGGAGTTGTCCGACACGGGTTTTATGGGGTTGCTATAGCGGGTCGGTGTATTGAAGGCTATTGTTTCATCCCACTGTTTATCTAACTATTAGGACCTCTTCAACCTCTGCCATTTGGTTCGCCAGTGGTGTACCACCACTCACACTTTCTCTCTCCTACAGTGAGATCACCGTGACTTTGGAAGATGTAGCAAATCAATTGCTTTTGCCCATCCTTAGTGATGTTGATCCTAGCGCTTTAAAGCTTTCTTCAAAAGAAGAGGCCGTGGAGGCCGAGTTGAAGAAAATGATGAGTGGCAATGTGAAGTTGTCATTTTGGGTTGGTTCCTTCTCTAAGATCTCTATTGCTGCTCGTCGTGCAGCCTTTATCACATTTTGGCTTTATAAGTTTATCTTTGGCTCTCATCCCCATTATACTTTGAAGCCTTTATATTTTCGATTAGCTATTAAGATATCTGTCGGGGTAAGTCTGCCATTGGATCCCACGTTCTTGGGACATTTGTATGTTCAATTAGACATTCTACGGAACGATGAGAATCATGCAGGCTCTTGCCATATAGTCACTTCTTCCATTCACAATACTATTCTACAGCACTTGTTGTATGAGCGTTGTGCCATGCACTTAGTGAAGTATAGGCTCGTCCGTTTTGCTAAGGAGAAATAACAGTCGTGCCCGAGAGTCATTACCAATTTTTGTGGTAGATTTGAGTTTGACTTTCCGTTGGCTTTTCATTGGGTTGGTTTAAAGCCAATTGATCATCCTGCTGTTGAGTTTTTTGATAAAAGAGTTGGGTTTTCTTGGAGAGCATACAGGAACTTAGGTACAGGTTACACATGCGCCGATTCTGTTATGGGTCCATTTGTTGATATTGCCGGGACCACCACCCCATTAACCGGTTTCGAGGAAAGGGAGATTACTTACTTGGCAACCACCAACGCTAGGTGGTTGCCTTATCTGGCTGACGAGGGCATTAGGTTTGTGCACTATCCTGCTAACAGGGTGAGAAGATAATTTGAGCTAGATCAGGATATTCCTGATGATCTTTCTTCCCTTATGGAGTCTCCCACTTCCGTTTGACCATTCCTGCAGCATGCTGCCTTTGAGTTTTGGAGCAAGCGTTTTACTTTGGTTACTATTCCAGGCTCACAGAGAAAGGGCATTTGTACTCCTGCTTTGCACGGATACTAGCACGCTGTGATGACTTCATTTGAGCAGGAATTGATGGGTAGCCATGATTTTTCTCTTATTCCTCCTGACAGGCTTAGTGCGGTCATTTTAGCCAGCCCTTGGCTACTTCTACCCTTTAAATCTGTGTTGGCATATACTAGGAAGCAGAGTCGGTCTGCCATTTTTGAGTGGGTTGAGGAGGATAAAGGGTGGTTATGGCATGCTGGTGACTATCCCGTGGGTTGGGAGAAGAAAGTAAAAGTGATAAACATTCTTGTGCCAGGTAAGAAAGGTTCTGCCATGCCTAAGTCTGCCAAAAAGGGGTGATGATTCTTTTGAGGCTTGCTTAGACGTTGTACCTTTTGAGAGTGGCCTCCCTCCTATAGGCAATATAGTTTTAGAGAGCTCTCCTCCTCCTCCTGCCCGTACCCGTTCTAGCGTGCACCCCACTACCAGCAAGTTTAAGTTTACTGCAATGCGGCTATCTACTGATGTTCCCCCTTCCAGTAGGACACGAGGCAGTAAGAGAAAGACCTCTTCATCTCCTGCATCCACTACCACTGAGAGGAGAGTGTGTTATCTCTAATTTTGCTTTGTTTTTTTTTTATTATTTTTTTTTTATTTTATATATATATATAGGGCATTCCAGCGGTTAACCCTCATACACCTATTAACTCATCTCTTCATCTTTGTCTTCTACTTTCTTTTTCTTTTGCAATCTAAGCATAAGGAGGACGCCTCTGCCACCCGTCCTATATTCCTCGATGAGCCCAAGTTTGAGGTATGTCTCCTTCCTTTCTTCCTTCTTTTTCTCCCCTTTTGCCCATATTTCTTCTGCCATATGCCGTTGGTTGCCTCATCTCCCTTTCAGCATCATCACTAGTTATGGATTCCTTTGTTCCTCATTTTTTTTCTTTTCTTTTTGTTCTCCAGGATGAGACCGAGCCTATCTCCGTATATCACCCCACAGTTGAGGAGATTTCTGCCGCTATGGGCACACCCATGGAAGGTTTCTTTGATGGGGTTGATGTGGTGTTTAAGGCTACAACTCCTGCCCCCTCTACTGCTGCACAGGGAGTTCCTACTGAGGTTCTCATCCCTTCTGTTGAGCCGGTACCCATAGGTGAGGGTACTTATACAGAGAGGGTTAGTAAGATTGCTCCCATTCTTGCTGAGACACTTACTTCTCAAGAGGGAGCCATTCCTCCTGTTGTTGCTCAGACCAAGGTTGCTTCTCTTACCACACCTCTTGTTATCTCTACCAGTGATCCCTTCGTGGCTCTATCTCAGGCCGTGAAGGATGGCTCCTCTTTGGTGGTTACCCTTTCTTCCATCCTAAGCTCTATTACACGTGGACCCGATGCAAATTTGTCCTCTGAGGGATCTGATGATGTTCTTAAGAATCCTAATGACGAACCCACCATGAAGAAGAGGGTTTCTGAGTCTGAGAAGGAGGAAAGTGTTGAGCATGAGGCCGAATTCATGGGTATGTGTCTCCTTATCTTATTAAGTTCCCTCATCCCTTATTATTATTTTTTATATCTCCTTTTTACACACACACACACACACACACACACACACATATATATATCTGTGTCACCCCTTTGCTGTGGTTTCCCTTTATTTTGCATGTCCATTCTTCTGATTGTAGAGACCTTTGAGGAGCCAGGAGTTGCAGCAGACACAGAGATGCCTACAGCCACTCCTCCTGTCACACTTGTAGCACCCGTTTCTGCCATATTCTTAGCACCAGTTTTTGCCGTACCTACGGCATCAGTTTCTGTCATTCCCAAAGCACCAGTTTCTGCCATCTCCATAGCCTCTAGTCTTGCGAGTCCTGGTGTGTTTCTTTCCCTCATCTCTTTCTTCACTTCTTCATTATGAGTTCGTTCTTTTTAGCTCATGGTTTCTCACACCATGTTTCATGTTTTCTTGATAGGTCCACTCCCTACTGCCCCTTTTTAGTTTAAGGTGGACATCAATTCTGCCATAGTTCCGGACCCTGTGAACGAGGTCGTAGCCTTCTTTGCTTGTTTTGATCAGCCTGAGGTTAATGATCTCGATCCTACAAATTTCTGGCGTTCTGGGCCTCCTTATGTAGACTTTCATGGCTTCAGAGTTCCCGAGGATTATGCTTCTCATTTAGAGGTGGTCTACAGTAGCCGTGGTGACTTCATGCAAGGATTCCGTCTCGGCTGTTCTGCTAGAGAGCACTTTTTAAAGATGTTGGAGAGTGTGATGAATGACATTGAGCATAACTTTGTTGACACTGATTCTTCCGAGAGGATCTTATAGTGGAGGGTTATGGTTTAGGAGCTTGTTAGCGTGGGCTTTGCTGTGGAGTTCATTCTGGAACATCTTCGTGAGATTACCTGAGCCTTCTTCATGAGGAAGGTTCAACCTGCTGTTGATGACATTGATACACGCATTGAGGCTCTGAGGAAGGAGGTGGCCAACTTGGAAGGTCGTCGTAAGCACCTTCTTTCCAACATTGGTGGATTCAGTCGTTTTGGAGACCAGCCTTTTATTTCTGGGCTTCGTTGATGATGATATGGTTCCCTTTTCTTTTTTTTTTCTTTTTCCTTCTTTTACTACCCCATCTAGTATACTTTATTTTTTTTCTATAACACTTATTTGGCAAGACTGCCACAGTTTAGGTTTGTAACTATAAGATGCTACATTTTGTTACTGCTTTTATTATTACTATGACATATAATGCTTTTATAATACTTCGTACCTTTTCATTACATATTTCATGAAAGCACGTTATAATCTTATTTTGTGACATAGTCACTTGAAGGGAAAAAAAAAAAAAAAAGGAACATAAAACTCATTAAACGAAAGGGATAACTTTATAACCTTTTTTTTTTTTCCCTTAAGCATAATAACGCTTCAGCCTCTTCCTATTGATGGGATCCATCAGGTCCTTGCCATCCATCCACTTGGATGTGCCTCTCTTATCACAAAGGGTCTCTCTTATTTTGGTGCAAACTTAGATGGTCCTGCCATGCCTCGTCTGACGTAGTCTGCTACCTTTAACACGAGTTGCCCTTCCACAAACACTCTCTCTTTAGTCATTATGCCCTAGGCTTCAGTCATCCTTTGTCTATATTTACGACTGCGCTTTTGAATCTTTTCCCTTATTTCATCAAGCCCTTTTAAGTCTTCATACCTTTCTGCTGCAATGACCTCATTTTCTTTTTCCTTCTCCCGCATCTGCATAACTCTCAAGGACGGAGTCATTACTTTTGCCAGGCTTATTACCTCTATCCTGTAGACTAAGGAAAAAGGTGAAAACCCTGTGGCTGACTTTGGCGAATTTCTATAGGCCCAGAGAGCGTCTGGCAAATGCATTGCCCATCCTCTTGTATACTCTTGGCTCATTTTGCTGATGATTTTTATGAGGGTCTTGTTTGTCACCTTTGCTCGCCAGTTTCCTTGAGGGTAATAGGGTGATGAACGATGGTGCTTGATTTGGTAGAATTCTAGCATCTTTCTTACTTCACTGTTGACAAAAGGCGTGCCATTGTCACTGATAATCCTGTGAGGAACCCCAAACCTCACAATTATGTTTTTTTTTTATGAAGTTTGCTACTGCTCCTCTCGTGGCTTTACGAAGTGGCACTGCCTCTGCCCATTTTGTGAAGTATTTTGTAGCAACTAAGATCCATATGTGCCCACGCAATGAGGGGTTAACTAGTTCCACCAATTCAAACCCCCAAGTGTGGAAGAGCCATGGGGTGTTTATGTCGTGTAAGTTCTGCGGATGAGTGTGAATCAAGTTGGCCTGTACTTAGTAGGTGTGGCATTTTTTTACAAATTTTGCCGTGTCTTTCTTCATGGTGGGCTAGCAGTAACCCATTTGTAGCAGGCATCTGTACAGCTTATTCTTCCCTTGGTGTTCGCCACACTCTTTTGAATGCACTTCTTTTATCATCCCTTTTGCTTCCTCGGGACCCAAACATCTTAAGGGATCCTCATCATACCCTTTTTTGAAAAGGACTGCATTATACAAAAAGTAACGTGTTGCCAACTTTTTAAGTTTGTATCTTTCATTGTGCTTTTATGGCAGGATACCTTCTGTTAAGTACTTCGTGAATGGACTTTTCCAGTCTTCGCTAACGAACACAGCGTAACTTTCCTCTCTGTCTGCTGCAAGCTAGCAGGTCTCGCATTGGGTTTGGATTTGTTTTGTGTCTTTACCCATACTTGGCCAATAAAAGCCTACCCTTTGAAGTCTGCGGTAAAAGTTGACCTCTCTACAGGATCTGCAAGTCTTGTCGTGCACTTTCTTTAACTTTTTCTGGGCCTCCTCCTACCCTATACATCTGGACAAGGCCCTACCTAGCATTCTGCGATACAATTCTCCTTTTACTAGGGTGTAGTCTTTTAGCACCTTTAGTTCTACGGCGTCTTCTTCCTTTATCAAGGCCTCCCTTATGGGAATCTGCCAATCTCCTTCACACTGTTCCTCTTGGAACCTTTCGTTCAATATCTCAATAATAGACTCTCTCCTCTTGCTGACTTCTATCCTGGTGCTGTCCCTTTCAAAAATTATTTATAAGCCTAATGCAGCCCGCACATCCGCAAACCAATTTTTGTTCCTTGGAGTATGCTCTATTTCAAAGGTTGAAAACGTTGCCTCCATCTTCTAGGTCATTGCTCTGTACGGTACTAGGCTGAATTCCTTTAAGGAAAAGCTCCTTTTGGTTTGGCAGACCACTAGGTTTGAATCACCCGTTACTCTTAAATGCTTGATTCCCATTTCGAGGGTCGTGGCTAGCTCGGTTAGATAAGTTTCATATTCTGCCGTGTTGTTCGAACATGGGAATTCTAATTTGAATGATAGTGCCACAGTCTTGTCTTCTTTATGATACAAAACTACTCCCACTCCTCCTAATTGGGTGGTAGAAGACCCATCAAATTTCATTACCCATTGCTTTCTAACTTCTTCTGCCATGGCTATTTCTCCTGGGACTTCATCATCTAGCGGGAATTCTTCTTCTCCTAGAAACTATGCCAACAAATCTGCTATAGCCTTGCTCCTTAGTGCCTTGGGCGTTCCCACTTTTAGGTCATACTGTGACAATTGTAATAACCACTAGGATATTCTGCTAGAGAGAATTGGTTGCCGCAACAAGGCTTTGATTGCATGAGACTTAGTCATTAGCCACACCTCGTAAGCCAAGAAATAATAGCGTAGCCTTTACGAAGCATACCCAATAGCCAGGCATGCCCTTTCTACCTTTGGGTAATGAGTTTCTATATCTTTTAGAGCACGGCTAATGTAGTAAACTGGTTGCTCAATGCCATCTCCATTCTCTTAGGTGATTAATGCACCTATGGCATATTGGTTGGTGGCTAGGTAGAGCAACAATGGCTTCTTGCGGATTAGGGCTTGCACAGTAAGGAGGTTCATCATAATCTGCTGTAGCCTTTTGAAGGCTGTTTGCTGTGCTTCTCCCCACTCAAAGTTTTACCTATTCTTGAGTAATTTGCCGAAATCAGAACTAATTGATACCAATCCAAGGATGAATCTTTGGATATATGAGACTTTCCCCAAGAAACTCTTTAACTCCTTTACTATGACTGGAGGTTTCATGGTTGCTATGGCCGAAGTTTTGGCCGGGTCCACGTCTATTCCTCTGCTGTGAACCAGAAAACCCAAGAATTTCCCTGAGGACACTCCAAAAGCGCACTTGAGAGGGCTCATCCTAAGTTTGAAAGTTCTACATCTCTCAAATACTTTCTTCAACACTTGGACGTGTTCTTCTCGCTTCTTTGATTTTACCACTATGTTATCCACATAGTCCTCTAGTTCCTGATGCATCATGTCATGAAATACAGCCGTCACTATCCGTTGATAAGTTGCACCTGCATTTTTCAACCCAAATGGCATCATTGTGTAGTAGAAGTTGCCTATGGGTGTTTTGAAGGCAGTTTTCTCCGCATCCTTTGGCGCCATTCTGATCTGATTGTACCCACTGAATCCGTCCATGAATGAAAACACGGCGTTTCCTACCGCAGAATCTATCAGTAAATCCATGTTTGGCAGTGGGAATTCATTTTTCGAGCAGACCCTGTTGAGATTTCTGAAATCTACGCAACACCTTATTTGCCCGTTCTTCTTCTTCTTTACTAGCACTATGTTGGACAACCAGCGCGAGTGCTGCATGGGCTTAATGAATCCTACGGCTAGCAATTTCTGTACCTCCTTAACTATTTGTTTATCTCGGTGTGGAATATCCTCGCAGGTTGGGCCACTAGCTTGGCCTTGGGATCCACATTCAGCGTATGCACTACTAGTCCCGAATCCAACCCTGACATTTCACTATAATCTCATGCGAAGACATCCTTGTATTCCTTCAGCAACAGTATCAATTCTAACTTTTCCTTTTCCGACAACCTTGAACTGATTAAGATGGGCCTTGGTTCCTATGAGTTGGACCCTAGGTTAATTTCTTCCAACTTTTCTTCTGCCACAACCTGTACATCCTTTTCTGCCACGATTTCCTCATCTTTCTCTTCATTACTTCCTTCCTCTGAGCTTTCTTGAGCCACACAACACACCAGGCTCTTGTGTTGTCACTCTTGTTTGGGGCCCGCTTGTATTTTACTCGTGGGCCCCACGCACCTTCATAATTTGTATACAATCCTTCCATCAGGGCATCGGACTCTGACACATTGTGGTGTGTCATCTGACTCTACAGCGAGTGCTTCCTTCCTTTTCTTCTTTCATGATAGCAACTCCCTTAGATTAGGTTTTGGATCACTTTGGATGTCTTCCCACTTAGGTACGAAGGTGCCTTGGCTTTAATATTGAGCTTTCCCCAGATGGTGCCTATTAGTCGTAAAACTTAGTTTCTACTATATGAGCCTCAGCATGCTCAAATGGCGAGGGATTCGCTGCTATGTGTATTATTCTGCCATTCATCATTCCCTTCACGCACTGGTGATAGGTGGATGGGACTAATCGGTATTTGTGCAACCATGGCCTCCCTAAAAGCACATGATATGAGACCTCCGTCTTTACCACATGGAACCGAGTTAAGGAAGCTATAGGGCCTACCTTTAAACATAGTTGGACATGGCCTACGATGTATTCGCCCTATCCTCCGAACCCTGTCACTTCCATTGGGCACTTCTGAATCTTTCTTTCTGAAATTCCTGCCGCTTGTAGAGTGCTTAATGGAATGAGATTCACAGAAGCACCCGTATCCACCAAGGCTCTCTTGATGGAGATTTGATTTATGGATGTTGCTAAGTAAAGGGGCCTCTTGTAGTCTAGGTACCCCACCTCCATATTCTCATTACTAAAAGTGATTTCACTCGATTCCTGTAAAAGGGCTCTGTCATATGCGATTTCCGCTGATAAACATTCTATTCGTGCCCCGGAGGCAATGCTCACCAGGACCTCTGTGGCTATCTCTCGCTCTTTCGCCGTAAGCCCCAATTGGTCAAACAAATTTTTGAATTTGGAGCTTTTCTATAAGGTGGTAATTGCTGCGGCAAGCAGGGCTGGATTCTCCTCCTCGTCCTCCCCTAGATCTGCACAAATTACTACCGCTGCTACACATTTCCCTTTATGGTTTGGGAGTGGGTTTCTTTGAACTTCCTGCTAAGATAGTTCTAGAGTCCCTTATTTGATCCTGCGGTGTACTAGTCTACAGAGCGCCTAACATTCTGCTGTAGGATGTTGCACGTAGTTGTGCAAACGGCAGAAGAGTGGGTCCCTCCACAGTTTGCGCAGTTTTTGCAACAACTGCGCAAACTGGGAGATTTCTAAGTTTTCCAAGACTGCCCTATACTCCCTGATCATATTTGTCATACACATTTTCACAAATGTTCTTTCTTCACAATGATGAGTGCTATGTCCCTGAACCTTTTGATATATTCCATTAAATCCTCACAATTTCTTTGCTTGGTTGCTTGCAGGGTTGCAAGCGTTACTGTTTCTTCTCAATGGAAGTATTTAGTACAAAATACATCCACCAAGTCATCCTAAGTTGGGATGGATATTGGCTTTAGGCCGATGTACCAGGTGTATGCCCGGTCACATAGTAATTTGGAAAACTCCCGAAGACATAAGTCCTTGTCTGCTATATAAGGGCCAAGAGTATCAATAAACTTGCTCACGTGCTCAACAACACTTCCCTTCCTACCATCGTACTGCATGAAGGCCCATGGTTCATATCTCTCAGGGTACGGTTTGCTGAGTACCTTTAGTGGATAAGGAGGTTTTCGTGCATAGAATCTCTCCTTAGGTGCTCTGGCCCTCTTTTGCTTCAAGAGGGCCGCTACTTCGGCCATAGTGATGAAACGTTGTTCCGCATGTTGTGGGACACCTCCTGCTGGTGTCTCCTCTTTGTCTGTCGCATGCTCTAGGTCATGCTGGCTCCCTTTCTCCTTCGTTTTGTCTGTTTTCAGCTGACGGATTTCTTCCATCATTTGTCGCTATGAGTGCTGCAGGGACTGCAACACCTTAATGAAGACGTTGACGTTTTCAGTGGGGATTCTTGGTTGTGGTTTGGGTTTAGCCCATATTCTGTTAACGCCTTCTGTCTGGTTAGGCTATTATTGGTGAGACGTTGTTGGCCTAGACTCTACCTGCGAAGGCACGGCGCTCATGTTTCATGTTGTCTTGGATTTTGGGGGCATTTGTTTGTGAGGGTTTCTGTCCCTATTTGCTTCCCAACTCCCTAGTGAAGTCGCAAATTTAAATGTAGTGAGCCTTTTTGGTAATGTTGGGATGGGCTGCCTCTTGCTGTACTGGGCCCAAGTGTTCTAGATAAGAGAGTTGGGATCGGTCCAATTGTAATCCACCTTGGTCCAGTTTGTGCACAAACTACATCTCGTTTGCCAAAATTTTGGTCACATGCTCATGACAAGCGGAGCTGTTATAGGAAGGTTATGGTAGGTAGATGTAATAAAGATAGCAAAAGAGATATGCTCGCTATTTAGACAAAATAAATAAAGGGCAGCGACAGGAAGCACCTCGTACATAAAATAGTAGAAATAAGTGGGGAAGAAATAGTAATGAGTTTATTGAATTAAAGAGGAAAATATTAGTCTGTCGTGCCAAGTTATGTTACAGGACTGAAACCAAGAAGGGAACCATTTTCTCAATGCGAATAATCTCCCCAGAAAAGAAATTAATCACTTTGAGGGAACGGGCTTTAATGGCCTGTGCTCAAAAGAATCCTTTACCTTTGATAAAAAGCAGGGCTTTAGAGGGAGAGAGGGGATCAACCTATTAGTGCATGCTTGCCATTCTATGCTTTCTATTTCCTTTCGTTATTTCTAATTCTTTTTCTTTTTCTCTATTCTTTTCTCAGTGTTTGCTTTTATGTTGTGATTTTTTCATGGAGGTTACTATTATCGTGATCCTCCCTCTTGCTGTGCATGGCAAAGGTCCTTTATATAATGCCTGCCGTGACTGGCTTTTACTATTTTAGCCTTTAACTACCTTTGTCTGGTCTGGGTATCTTTGTCGACCACCACTGGTTTGTCAGTCGCCCAGCCACCACCAATTTCTTGTGCTGGTTATGCCACTCCTCATCACAGACAAAAAAGACTATTTTGTTTGTTTATTTGCCGTAGCACTCTTACCTGCTACGGTGTGGGTACTCTTTCTCTTCCTATCCCTCATGGCATGCACCTAGTAGTTCTAACTCATCCATGCTTCTTTTGGGTGGTATGTCATCCCAGCAGGACATTTCCCCCAAAAGAGTTTGAGCAGGAACCCCAAAATAAGTTTTTCCCTCTCCCCACTGCTAGACCATGCCCTCTTATCTCTGACCCATGACCCACCACTTCCTGTATTAGCTGGGTATAGGAAGGTGGTGTTTGGGCTTTGCGCATACTCCACTTCTGTGTATGTCCAAAACCTGTCCGCTGCTTAAGCGTTTGCCGTGGTTTGGAGGCTCGTCTACACATTCTGCCGCCCATCCTTGACTTCTTATGGCGTGAGCTATCTTCTAACTTCCCATTCTTTATGGCCTGCTCCCTTTAGGGGCTGGGCTTTGCTTGAATGTGGGTTTTCTTCTTTCAGCCTACTCTTTTGCTCCTTTCTGCAATCTTGCTACTATTTCCTGCCGCACCACTCTGCTATTCCTATTGTGATGTCATTTGACCCAAGCCTGTTGGGCCTCTTTGGATCTACTACTTATTCTTCTCTCAATGATTCAGTATGATCATTGGGCTTTCTATTACATTACTTGCGGGCTCTTGTGTTCCATTTGTTTCCTGTTGGGCATCCTTGGCTTATTTACTTTCCTTGGGCATCCTCGACCTTTTCGAATTCTGCGTTCCCATAGGCTTTTACTAACTCTTCTGGGCTTCCCTGGCCCAGTTATTTTATCCTTCATCCTTGGGGCTCATGGACTTTTCATCAGCCCCTTACTTTCTTTACTTGCATTACTTCGGGCTTACTGTGACCCATTCTCACTTTCTACATCACATACTGCCCATGGGTTTACTACTTCTCTCTCTTCGGGCTCCTTTAGGCCTGTTTGCTTCCTCAAGACCCATTTGTTTATTTTATATGCCTATGATCCATTATTTCTGCCGCTTGGGCTTAATAGCTTTTCTATCCAATTACTAACTCTTTTCTACCCATGTCGCTGGGCTTCTTCCTTCTACTGGGTTTCCTAAAATGAGCATCAACATGTTCTAATTCCTTTCTTTAGTAATTTGTTCTTTTTCTTGTTCAATAAATTATACTATAAGGGCATTCACACCAGCTTGTGTAAAAATTGTTGTTTATTTTATGAAAAATACTTTGTCTTTTTATTTTAGTTAATCATTTTTCAAAATACTCACTATTGATTATCTATTTCATGCTATGTTTTACACACAATATGCATAATTTAGTTTCTTTCTTCATCCTTGAGAAACACAAAGAAATATAAAAAAAAAAATCGAAAGATGAATAGAAAACAAAAAAAAAAAAAAAAAAAAAAATCATTTTGCATAAGCAATGGTAACTTGTATATTTCATTTTTGAGAGAGAGAGAGAGAGAGAGAGAGAGAGAGAGAATTGGACCAAAATGGTTACACATAAAATATATAAAGCTAAAGGTTATCATTCATTATTACTACGCTTATGTTGAGCCTAGCGTACACCAACGATCATATCAACTTTTTCTTTCCATCCATTATATATATATATATATATATAGAGTTTTCAAGACAAGATTGAAGAGCCCAATTCCACTCCTACTTGGAGAAACGCATGTCATTTTCATCAACTTCAAGAATAAAGATAACATGCACCCATTTCGGTCCAGTTTGGTCCAATACAATTCATTACTCCAATTTGGTTTGATTCTATCCAATTTGGTCCAGTTCAGTTGAATTCAATCCATTTTGATTCATTCAGTTGATTTTATTCTAATTTATTTAGGATGAGTATATGCTAAAAGTCTGTTTAAGATTTGCTTATTTTGTTGAAATTGAAATTATTTTGCTGAAAGTATTGTAGATAAAAGTAAAAATTAGTTGAAACAGTATAGTGAAACTCACAAATAGTACCAAAAAATGCAATAAAACTTATAAATAGTAGTAAAAATAAATCAAATAGTAAAATAATATGACTTTTTAAGTGGGAATATAAAAATAAAATAAATAAATGTGTACTGCGTACGTTAGAGGGTTTTCAACTTTCAATGGCGGGAGTCTTGCCCCCAATTTTTGAGATAAAAGTTAAAAATCTTGGCGCTAATTTGTTTGACTATAAATAGAAACTTATCTCTTTCTCTTCGATTTTATTGTTGACTGTGTATGGCAGTTAGCCTATTAACCCAAGAGGTATCCGACTTATGTCTAGGAAAGCCGGCACTTAGGTGTCTCTCTGTCTCCGCCAGCATTGGCGACGCCCTCTCCGCCTTGAAAAGGCTTCGCGAGACTTATCTCAGCGTTTGGACCTGTAATCACGACCACAACTCCGACGCGTCGTTTAGCTCTAAGTCCGATGATTGTGTTTGCATAGGCAAGATTTGTATGGTGGATATTATCTGTTTCCTCTGCAAACAAGAATGCCTTAAATCTCCAACCACAGCGCTGCACTCTCCGCTTTCTGTTTTGATTCCAAGGTCTCCAGCTGGACCTGGGCTCGTTACGCATTTGGAGCCTCATGCCAGGTTTGTTTCTTTTTCTATTTTCTATAATCGCCTTTTTTATTGTTTCTTTGGGTGTTTAGATTTGTGATTTTTTAGATCTGTCATTCTAATTTTTTTTATTTGTTTTTCATAATACTTGTGTACAGGGAAAATTATATATAAAAAAGCTTTAAAGCCTGATTCAGATTATGTCTTAAGTTTTTGATTTTGTTGGTTAAAATCTTATTAAACTATTGAACCAACAATTTCAATTCGAATTACTCCCTAATTCATTTTCATCATCCTGAAAATGGAGAACCCAGATTTGAAAGAGATAAGGAAAGAAATAGAAACAGTCGAACCAAATTAGCTTGAAATTGAAATCGAAAATTTCAGAAAAAGCTTCAAATTGGGTTAGGGTTAGGAATGTCAGACCATCTCCCGGAGGAAGTGGTGCTGGAAATTCTGCAAAGACTTCCCGTCAAATCCCTAATTCGATTCAGGTGCGTTTCAAAATCATGGAACTCTCTAATCACATCCTCTGCCTTCATCAATTCCCATCTCACTCGATCACTTTCACTTTCCTCCAACAAATTAATTTTTAGGCAAAGCGCTGTTAAACTGTATCCCTATTTAGAGTGCTACAAATTAATTGACGATACCATTGGCTCCTCATCTGATCAAATTCAACACATTGATTTCCCAGAAACGTTTCATTTTTTATTCCATGTTAATTTAATCGGTTCTGTGAATGGATTGTTCAGTCTTTCTGAACTAGAGCGCTATGTCCTTTGGAATCCCTCTATTAGAAAATTTATAACCCTTCCAAAACCTTGCATTACTGTCAAGACAGCCAGTCGTAATGCATTCGGGTTTGATCCGCGGACTAATGATTATAAGGTGGTGAGGATTGTATTTCAAGATGGAGCTAAAACGTCTGAAATAGCCAAAATACCTGTGGTTGAGATTTACTCTCTTAATGAGGGCTCTTGGAGAATAACAAGGGCTGGCAACTCTTTTTCACCCGGGTTTAGTTTTGTTGATTGGGAGTCATCAGCTTCTTTAAATGGGGCTGTCCATTTTGTAGTGAAGGATATGGACAATAAGTCGTGTCCATTTGTTTTGTCATTTGACTTGGGTGATGAGGTTTTTCGCATGATATCTGTGCCAAATGGTGCATTCAGTACGAGTAATTATGTTCGTACCTCAGTAATTGGGGGATCGCTTTCTCTTTTATGTCATGATACTCTTGAGAACACTATGAAGCGCTGTTCCATTTGGGTGATGAAAGAGTATGGTGTTGTTGATTCTTGGACTAAACAGTTCACCGTTGATTTCAATGGAGGACGTCTATTAGGTCTCCAGAAGAATGGTAATATATTAGTGAAGACAGAACTACCAAGTTACTGTGAGATCTCTTCATATGATCCTAAGAGCAAACAAGTTAAGAATTTGGGAATTTGTAGGAGGCCATTCGAATTTTGTGTCGATAATTATATGGAGAATCTAGTCTTACTCGACAAACCGAATGAAAAAGTTTCCCAAAGGAGAGTGAGCAGGAAGAGGAAATACAGGTATAAGCTTGATTCAACTCAAAATTTCAGCACTTACTTTCTTCAGTTCTATCTTATTCTTGGCATATACTAGAAAATGTTGTGTGGCTGTAAGTAAACATTTTCAGAATTCAATATACTGCTTTCTTATCTAATTTCTTATCGACTTGCTATAAAGAGTGGTCAGAACTGTAAAATGCAATTTTGTGGTTGTCGTTGATGATGAGCTTAAGCATTTGCAAGCTGGAAACAGTAAATATAAAAGAAATACTGATGTTATTATCTTTTTCTACACGCTGAGCTTGTCACAACTAATACATATTCAATATCAAAATGTGTTTTACACTTCCTGTTTCATTAGACTTGCTTAGATTTTTCTGATATGATCAGCTATTGCCTTCTGATTTTGTGTTTTGTACATGACATGTTATTTTGCACAATTGTACATTCAACGAAGTATAAGATGAAACTATAAAAATATAAAGAGATGAGACCAAACATTTAAAAGTTTTTAGAACCATGTTACTGTAGGTAGAGTCATGACATTTTGTTATGGTTTTAATTGATTAAATGTATCACATTGTATTGATTGTGGGAGTTGCATTGGCATGACCCTAGTGGCAACCCCAAGGTTTATTGTAAAAATGTAATAAATATGGGGTTTGCCCAAAAATAAGTACTGTTTTGTTTAGCTGAATAGATGATGTAGAATTATTTTCAGCACTGCATTTATTTATTTTGGTTGTGTGTTGATATGGAAAAGATTATTTACCCACATTGGTAGTGTAGATAAATGTACTTTTGATAAGAGTTATCATTCCTCCTTTTGATAAATATTGCTTCTTCCAACTTGCTAGTTTCTTTTCTACCTTTTCAATGATTGCTTTCCAAACTGGTTGTGTTGTAAAGGACAAACCTGGAGTAATCCCAAATATACTGTAGGTAGAGTCACCACCCTAAAACCCAACACTAAGCCTAGCTTCATTACACACTCTGCTTATCCTGTTGGTTCAAGCTCTGTTCTACTTAGGTTAACCTTTAATTTTTAGACTGCTTCCAAACAGAGAAGGAAAACATCAGATATAGCCAACTTGATCAGAATTTACATCACAAATAGCATGGTATCATGAGCAAACAAAAGAGGAGAGCTTTCCATAAACCCTTCACTTTCTCCTTCAACTTGAAATGCAGCCAAGTTCCCACCCTCCACGGCCTTGTGTAACATCATATTATTGACTTCCACAACCAAAACTAAAAGAGGCAGGGAGAAAGGGTCTCATTGTCTCAGTCCTCTTGAACTACTAGAAAAGAAAATTGTGGCTCTATTTACCATGATTGAGAACCGAATTGTCCAATAGAAATCCAAACCCACTTCCTATTTTCACCAAATTTGAGTCTGTCTAACAGATATATGAAATAGCCCTAGTTAACATAATCACATCTCATTTCAGTGTACAGCCTACAAATTACTCTAAAAACACTTCCATCAAGTTTGATTTCAAAGACATTTATTGGAAATAAATTTCAAATAAGGGATTTTTCAAGACACCTTATTGAAAGCATTTGGGTTTAACACAAGACACCTATTGTTCATTTAAGTGATTAGCCAACACCTTTTTTGTTTTTTTTTTTTTTTTGTTTTTGAATTAGGTAAAGAGATTAGCCAACACCTTTGCCATAAGCATATAGACATTTCCAACCAAGCTAATATGGTGAAAATCCTTGATATTGACACCACAAATTTTGTTTTTGGAATTTAAGTGACATATATAACATTAAAAATTTCTCAAACATGTAGTCATTATAGAGCTTTATTTCCATAAAACCCACTCAAACCACTTCAGCAATAATCTTTCATAAATATTAATGAAAGATTGATGTTATTATATTTTTATACGCTGAAAATGTGTTTTACTCATTCCATTTCATTAGGCTTGCTATGATTTTCCTGACATGTCTGTCGTTGCCTTCTGATACTGTGTTTCATTCATGACATGTTGTTTTGCATTCAATCTGAAAATGTGTTTTACTATTTCTGTTTAATGAATTTACATTGATGCAAAACAATATGTCATGTACAAAATGCCTAGTATACTTCCTATATACTTGGGTGACTCTTTTTTCTGATTTATTTATTTTTATTACTTTATCACCAACAACAACAACAACAAAAAAAAAAAAAAAATCATATACAAAACATAGTATCAGAAATTGACATATGATTTGAGCTATTTTTGATGGTCATTATGAGAGGACCTTGCATACTATATTTAAGTTATATCATTGAGATAATCCCATAACAAGTGTCATGACATTACCTGCAGTTATGTGGTTAAAAAAGAACATTTAAATGTTTGGCCTAGACCCATACTTTGTGGTTGGAACTAGCCTTCCTTTGCCTCTTATGAGTCTTTAGTAGTTGCTGCCAGCACCACGTTCATTTCATGATAAAGTTCACGTAACTTTTTAACAAGTGATGTTGGTCCCTTATAAACTTTGGACATGTTGAAAGAAGCATTTTTGTTTGGTTAAAATTCATAATATACTAATTTCAAATGTATGCTCAACAAAGTATGATATATCCTTAAGAGTTAACATTGTTTGACACTTTCTCTGCTTCCTCTAGCTGATTTGTTGTATATAAGTTCAATTGTTCATTACTTTCTAATTTTGTTTCTGGACAGGGAATTCTTGTACTAGAACTAATGGACTGTTATTGCACTTTGGCTTTGTTTGTTTCATGTATAATCGAGGGAAAGAAAATGAATTCAGGAATTTTTTTCTATTCATTTGATGGTAGGAACTTAGGTCAATCGTGTAACATAAAAGGTTTAAAATGTCAGAAAATAATGGAGAATGGTTTCCCTTATTTTATTCTTGAAAATATTGTCCTACTAGCGTAAAATGGAACCTCTAGGTTATTAATGTGCCTAGAGATGCACTAAGAGAAATTTTTTAATAAATGAAGATTATCATTGCATTTATTTTCTGAATATCAACTATCGTTTCCGAGCACATTGAAAATTGAAGAAAACACTGTTGGTGAATAGTGAAGTAGAAGTGGTTCTTTGTCACTGTGACCTTGGGTTGCTCAAAACAGTTATTTGGTGGTTCATTTTATGTCTAAACACATAGTTGTCTTGTTAATAAGAGCATTTGTTCTGGTTATAAAAACCTGATTGGTTATATGTCATTATGTCCCTTTAATTATTTTTGTTTTTGGTGCTGCTCACGTTTTTCTGGATTGAGGTTATTAAGGGGCGTGAATAAACCTTTGGATAAGGATAGTTGCAAATTTGGAAGTAATTGTTATTGATGTGAATGACATTGGCTCTCATATGAAAAGAATAAAGGTATTTTTTATTATTATTTAGGTTAAAGTTCAAATTACACTTTCTAAGTTTGGGTCAATTGTTATTTTGATCTCTGAATTTTTTATTTTAATTTCAATTTCATACTTCTAAGTTTGCAATCACTATTAATTTGGCCCTTATGTCCGTTGCTGTTTGAGATTATGCCATTAGTGACACTAAAATGATGTAGTTCTATTTTATTTTTATATGATTTCAACAACACCAATAACAAAAAAAACCTTAGTCCCATATCCGATTTTGGAAAAAATGGGGAGAAGGCTATTTTATTTTTATATGATTTCAACAACACCAATAACAAAAAAAACCTTAGTCCCATATCCGATTTTGGAAAAAATGGGGAGAAGGTAAGCAAGGTGTGAAAATTTCTATTTATCGAAAGGAGGCAGAATCACCTTGATAAAGAGCACACTATCTGGTTTATCTATCTATATTCCCCATTCTAGTAAGTGTTTCTCATCCTCCTGAGAAATTAAAATGGGATTATTTGTGGGTTGGGTTAGGGGATGGTGTCAAATTTCATTTGTTCAACTGGAAGACAGTTTGTGGCCAAGAGCCTTGTAGCTCAGTGGTACTGCCTTGTCTCCTTTATGAGGAGAACCATGGTTCAAATTCCCCCTTCCACTTGTACCAATTGAATAATCAAAAACTGGAAGACAGTTTGTAAGCCATTCAGATATGGGGGTTTGGGTGTCAGAGTCTTGTAGGTTTTAATAATGCATTGCTGTTTTGGTGGGTATGATTATGGATGTTTTGGGTACAAAACTTCAATTTGGGTTCTTCAATTGCAATTTTGGGTTAATTTAGATGATCTATTAGGATAACAAGTTTCAAATTTGAGCTTTTGGATATGGGTTTTGATTGCATGCTTGGTTTTATCAATGGAGGGGGTGATTTTATCGGTTATTTATTTATTTATGATGTGGATTATAAATTGCCTTATTGGATATGGTTTATGGTTGTGGATTACAAATTGCCTTATTGGATATGGTTTTTATTTGATACGGCTTTGCATGATTTTCTTTTCTCAAGTTCGCTGCTGGCTCCACCATTTTAGGAGTGAATCATGTGATTGATAATTGGTTAATGACATCGTTCACATTCTAAATGTAGATAATGCAATTGATTATTAGTTTGACTTTTGGCCACTCATCATCTAAATGGTTGATAAATTTAAAGGGAACCAACTTGCTATAAGTTCCACAACACTAAATGGCATGACTCAATGAACCCTAAAAGGGGAACACACCATATTCCTTAACTCTTGAGCTACTGGGCAATGTAGAAGTAATGGTTTAAAAATTAATTATACACTGGTAAACTTTGTTATATTACAAGTGACATGTGGCCTCCATGATAGCTTATAAGTTATGATTACTACTTGGTATTGACACGGAACAAAAAAATGGGATATATTGTCCACTTTTATATACTCAAATTTATTGAATAGTTCTCTATTTCAATGTCGGGAAAATACGAAATAGGAAGAGAATGGGGTAATGGGTCAAATTTTGAGGACCAAAGGAAAAAATTGGATTATTTTATCAATTTTAAGGGTTTGTTTGCTATTTTTGAAGGTCTAAAGAACAAATTGAAAAATGGGATAAACTTTAAGGATCAAAAGTGGTGTTTGTCCAAAACTAAGTACTATTTTGTTTAGCTGAAATATGACGGAGGCTTTTTATTTTCTTTCACTCTATTGAATTACTTTGGTTGTGTGTTGATATGGAAAAGTTATTGATGTTAATGGGGATGAGAGGGTAAATTGGACACCTGCTTCTAAAAACAATTTTTTTTGGCTTTTCAATGGAAACTGATTAGGGTTTTGCAGAGAGAATTATGGAATAGAATTTTGAAAATATAATAGGATTGTTCTTCAGCCTCACCCCTTTTTATGTATAAAACATTAAAACTTATATTGTACTGATAGAAAAATATAGGATAGGATTATTTGGTTGTTACATGGTTTGGTTTGCTATAGGGAGTAAATCAGATCTAATTTAATTTGTTATGTTATATAGAAGGAAGATGATGAAAGTGTAAGCAAATTAGAAGAACCAAAGTTGTTGGGCTCTTTCAATCAACTCCTATATGGATTGGAGTTATATGCCAAAGAAGAAAGCAATTTAGACTTTTTTTTAAAAATTTTTTTATTTATAAAGCTGGAAACTACTAAACCAAATAGGAAAAGGAAGTACGAGTTTTGAGACTCATGGCCACCATATCGCATTTCGGTGGCTAGAGAAATCACCAAATTACCATTCACTCCGAATTAAAATAAAATACAGAAAATTCTTGGAAGCAAGTCAATTGCATATTATCTTAACAATGATGATAATCATTGTTAAGATAATAATACTTGATATCACATACTATGCTGTGGTTAGTTTGGCAGGAGCATAGTGCCCTCATTTTTGAAGATAAGGCGAGAACATTGGAACATTTAAAATGTTTACTTTTTCGTACTCTGTTTCTCTGGGCTTGTGTTTGGGGGTGTACGAATTGTACTGTTGTATCTGATTTTTTAGTTTCTATTTCCTTTAGCTCTTGATCTTTTTGTATTTGTTTTATTGTTCAAAGTGTTCACCACTGTGAACATGATGTTCAATTTTTTCTCAATAAAAGTCTTATTACCTATCCAAAAAAAAAAAAAAATCACATACTATGCTAGGTCCTCTCATAGACGACCATAAAACTTCACTTCCCTTTTTAATTTTTAATGATGTGGGTCTCCTATATATATTCTTTGGAAAAGTTGAAAGAATCATTTTTGCTTAGTAAATATTCAAAAAATACGCATTTCAAATGCACGTAGAAGTACAACACAATATGATATACCCTTAAAGTTACATAGTTTTGACACTTTTTCCACTTCCTCTAGGTAGAACTTTTAATAGACAATTGTTACTTTCTAATTTTGTTTTCTAATTCTGTTTCTAGACAGGGAATTCTCCTACCTGAACTAATCAATTAGTATTATTGCAGTTTGTACATGTTTGTTTGATGGATAATAAGGGGAAAGAAAATAACTTTCGGGAATATTTTCTATGCAACTATGTTTGGGAAGTATGGTACATGATAGGAAAATTTGTGTCATTTCTTTACTTCTTTATAGGATACTGATTTGATTTGGGTGTTTGTTGTGTCTTTATTTGTTGTAGAATTGATTAGAATTCATTGGTTGTTTTGATTCTTGATGCCATAAAATTGACACTTCTTGCACAATGCCTGGTGTGTAATTTGTTATTGTTTATTACACTATAGGAAATGTGACTTTGGTTTTATAATTTGTTGTATTTTTGTACAATATAGGTCATGTGACTATGATTTTGAAGTGATTATGAGATATGGTTTGTAGTGTGAGACAATTCTTGTGTTTTGTTGTTGTATTGGTAATGAGTTTGTCATTATGAAATGATTTTGAAGTATGGCTGCTAATTTGAGAATTTCTTTTTAACGAAGATTAACATCTTTTATTATTGTCATTTTTGTTGCAGGTAATAACACTACATAGAATAGAAGGATTCAGTGGCGAAATGTAGCAGCCATTGTTCTTAATGTCTAGAGCTTTTTTTTCCCCCTATTCTAAGCTCTGTCTAAAGCCCTGTTTGGATTGGATAATTTTAAATTTTAGACTAAAATGTAAATTACATTCTAAGTTTAGGATAATCTTGTTTTTAACCCTAAATTTTATAAGTTTAGACGTTTTTCCTTTAGTGTTTGATATCATTCCTTTTGTGTGTTCCTATCAATTACGTGGTCACTAAAATTAATAGTTACAATTATTCCATTTATATTATAAAAAATACATTACAGTAAAATAAAATTCTCAACTTATATATCAAAAAATAATATAGGAGTAATAAATTATATAATTTTTTTTTTTTTTTTTAAGGTTCAATCTTCTATCTCCCCTGATTTCTCTTGCCTTCCTTGTGAACTTCCTCCTTTTGCTTCTCAAACTACTAAAATTGCACACCCTTGGTGTGGTAGTTACTTTACAAGTATAAATGATTGTGGAGTGTGGGGGAGAAGGACCAAGGTTCAAGTTTCAAAGAGAGAGTTTCACACATATATATGCACTTAGATTATGCTAGAATAGAAATCTTATCACCTAAAAAATAAAAAAAATCTCATATACCCACAGATATGTTCATTCAATTTGAGTGCCTGTGTCAGCTTTCTATAAAAGACCTTTTAAATTTCAACTAATTTGATAAATTTTTTATTTTAACTATATTTGAAAAATAAAAATAAAGATACTCATACTCAAACTTTTTCTAACCAAACATACCATTTATAATATATTATAGTTAATAATGATTCAAGGAAAGTTACAATTTTCCCCTAATGTCTAGTCATATCATAGTTTAGTTTTCTCTAGTCATATAATACCAAAGGTTAAAATATTAAAATATGATTTTTGTTCATTAAAGTTTGTATAAAGTTCTTTTTTATCCTTATATTTGTTCTTCATTCTTAACCTATTTAAAATATTATATTTTCTATTGTTCAACTTAAAAAAAGTTCTTTCTCCATCCCTAAATTATTAATTATTATTATTATTTTTTTGTCTTTGTTTTCATTCCTAAACAAATGAAAAAAAGATCGATAAAAGGTATAAGGATAAAAAATGAGCTTTTTATAGTTTAGGAATAAAAAAATGAAATTCAAAAATAAGGAAAACAATATTTTACCCTAATAAAATACATGATATAATTTTTTAAAGATTCTTCTCTTGATATTGTATACTATTTTAAAGAAAAAAAAGTTTAGTATTTAAAGCATTTGATAAATTGCACTGATATATGTTTTGAAATTGTTATACATTTTTTGGATTGAAATTTTCTAGATTTTCTAAGTTCTTCTATAAAGTAGATAACTTTAAGTCTTCACATTTCTTTTAAAATAAATGGTTAAGATACTACTATATCAGCAATCCATTAATACAATTCTAAATTGGTTAAACTTCTATTTTAATAACCATTTATTTTCTTGAGAAATTAAAAAAAAAAATACACTAAAGCAATTCTTCCCATTAATCCGAATGATACTTAGAAAAAAAAAATCATCCAAGATTACTACTCTCCTTAAAATTTTCAGTATTTTAACCCACAAATAATAGCATGCAAGAAAATTCATGACATAAAATTCCAAACTTTGGTAAAAATTTCCATTTTGCTACTTGTTTTCTAGTAAAAAAAGAAGACTTGGATCATCCAAATGTTACTTGTTAGTTCTTTCTTTTTTAGAAGTATTGGTTAAATGATTAAATTTATTATATTAGTTTAAAAAAAGGAAAAAAAAAATTATTTAGTTATGTAGTACACTTTTTGAACTTAAGTTTCAAGTTAAACTTGAATTTGTCCACCTTGAATTAAAAAAAAAAGAAAAAGAAAAAAAGTTATAACTCGAATTCCAAATTTTTTTTGCTATAAATAAAAAATACTAACGCAAAAACATCCCCACCAATTTTTACGCTTATATCATCAATCCGGCAAATTCATTCCAACATCAAGACACAGTTTATGGACCAAGGTTTAGGTCATCACCCATGACGTCGACTTCCTAGGAGATTGTGAAGAAAGAGCTCAAGAACAATTGCACAAAAGCTCTCTTAATTACCGATTGTGCCAAAAACTGCCGGTTTGACCAAAACCAACTGTACTGCTGTCTGTCTCTTTGTCTCTTCGCCATTCGGGAAATGTTTCAACTCTCTCAAATCTTCGAATCGAAAGAAATGTCGGACTATCTTTCAGAGGAAGTGGTTCTACAAATCCTGTACAAACTACCCGTGAAATCTCTAATTCGATTCAGGTGCGTTTCAAAATCATGGAACTCTCAAAGCACAAGCTCTGCTTTCATCCATTCCCACCTAACTCAATCACTTTCACTTCCCTCCAACTCTGACAAATTAATTGTTAAAGACTACGATTATAGAAATGAAGTAGTTACCTACAAATTCATCCACGATGAAAATAATGACTACTCACTTCATCTGCACGTTGAGTTCCCACTAAGGGATGGTGGTTACACCTATTTTCAGTTAATCAGTTCCGTGAATGGGTTGTTCTGCCTTTTTGAAAGTGAGCAGATTATTCTTTGGAATCCCTCTATTAGAAAATTCATTACCCTTCCCAAGACTTACCGCCCCATTACATGGATTTACAGCTATCGTTACGGGTTTGGGTTTGATCCACGGAACAATGATTATAAGGTGGTGAAGATCTCTGAGAGGTCCAAGGCCAAACCACCTCTGGTTGAGGTTTACTCTCTTAAAGAGGGCTCTTGGAGAAGAAAAACTAGTGCTGCCACCTTGCTTAAGCCTGGGATTGCGTTTGAAGGTCAGCCTGCCATGGCAGCCTTAAATGGGGCTGTCCATTTTCGGGTGAGAGATTGCATCAATAACCCTCGATTAAAAGTTTGTCCATTTGTTTTGTCATTTGATTTAAGAGACGAGGTTTTTCACATGATAGCATTGCCAAAGTCTAAACTCAGAGAGGAGCTTGAGTTTGATATTTTCGGATTCAGGGGATCACTTTCTGTAGTATGTTATGAGCCTTCGCACAGAAGTTGTTCCATTTGGGTCACGAAAAAATATGGCGTTGTTAAGACTTGGAGTAAACTGTTCACTGTTGATCTCTGTGGAGTTATTAAAAGGGTAATAGGTTTCCGGAAGAAAGGTCATATATTTGTGGAAGCAAAACTAGGGCTAGGAGATGATTTGAATCTCTCTTCATATGACCCTGAGAGCCAACAGCTTAAGAATAAGAAGTTGGGCATTTCTGGAGAACCTCCTCTTACTTGACAAACCAGTCTTATTGGATAAAGCAAATGGTGCACTTTCCCAATGGGTAGTGAGCAGGAAGAGGAAATCCAGGTAAAAGCTCGATTCAACTCAAAATTTCATCATTCACTTTCCTCAGTTCTATCTTATTCTTGGTATATACTACATATTGTTGTGTGGCTATAAGTAAACATTAAGTTTCAAATCTCAATATACTGCATCTGGATGTTAAATTCCATTTTGTGGTTGTGGTTGATGATGGGATTAGCTAGCGGGAAGCAATAAATATTAATGAAAGACTGATGCTATCATATTTTTTATATGCAGACCTTGTCAATTCTACTCCATATTCAATCTGAAATTGTGTTTCCTTTAATGAGGCTTGCATTCTGACAAATTGTCACTGCCTTTTGATACTATTTTTTGTACATGACATATTGTTTTGCATTCAATCTAAAATTGCATTACTATTTTGTTTCATAAATTTACATTGATGCAAAACAATATTTGTACAAAGCACAGTATCAATAAATGGCATAATGACATAATTTGAGGCATTATTGGTGGTCGTTTATGAGATGACCTTGCACACTATATTTATGTAATATCATTGACTCTAGTTCCAATGCTAACCCATAAGAAAATTTCATGGTACTACCTGCAGTTATGTGGTGAAAAAAAATTTAAAATGTTTGGCCTAAACCCATACTTTGTGGTTGGAACTAACCTTCCTTGTCTCTTACAAGTCTCAACTCTCTTCCTCTTCTTGGCTATGATAGCATCTTCTGCATTCATAAAGTTCTGGGCTGAATGGATGAGTTCAGCCATGGTTTGAGGCTCCTGCTTGTATAACTTGTGAATGAACAAGTCAGAATGAACTCCATTATGGAATGCTGCCAAAAGGAGCTTATCATCCATCTTGTCTACTACCAAAGCTTCCCTGTTGAACCTATGATGAAGGACCGCAGACTTTCATTTTCTCCCTGCTCTATGGTTAGCAAGCTGGACAAGGAACGCTTGTGCCTCTACCCTTCGATAAAATTGTTAACGAATAACTTGCTTAACTCCTCGAAGGACGTCACTGTGGTCGAAGGTATTTTGCTAAACCACACTCATGCGGGGGTCCCTTGAGGGTAGTAGGGAAAGCTCTGCACATTATTTCATCTGGAACCCCTTGAAGGTGCATGGTAGTTTTGAAGGTGGCAATGTGGTCAAAAGGATCCTACGTCCCATCATACGAATCTAAAGAAGGCATCTTGAACTTGGGTGACAAAGGGTGAGCAGTGATGGAAGCCGTGAAGGGGGAATCAGTTTTGTGAACCAAATCTTCTACAGGGTTCGTCCTCCTCATATTCTCCCCCATTTCATCCATAACTTTTCTCATTTGGTCTATTTCCCTTTCCAAATGAGTCACCCTTTGTGAAGCGGTACTCCTTGATTGGCTCTCAGGTTCAACATTCCTTCCCTTTTCTTGACTCTGGGTCTGTCCTTCGGTGTTCCCTTCGCGACGCAGTCTCCTTAAATTAAGTTCTACAGCCAACTCCTAGTTTTGGCGGGTTAACTCCGCCATAGCGGCGACTGTGGATTGCATATGTTGGACAGAAGATGGTTGCATGGCAGACGCCGATTTTTGGTCGCGATGAGGGTTATTGGAGGCGTGTCTACTCTCTTGAGGGTTTGGACTGGTAACCCTTGATCTTCTCCGGACCATTTTAGCCCTTTGTCGGAGAAAGAAATCGCAGAATTCAACAATGAAATTCAAACGCAGAAAATTCTTTCTTCCCCACAGACGGTGCTAACCGATGAATCCTATGATATCAGTGGGCTGAAAGTCTCGGGCGTTGATGATTTTACGACTGAGTCCTGAGAAAACAAACACAAAATCAGAGGAGACCGGTGGAAGCCAGCCCAGAATCCTCCAATGACAAAGTTAGTCTTATTATAACTCCAAGTATATAGGAAATGTCCGAATCCCTTACCTTCTTGTAAAATGGCCTTTTATATAGTGTTTTTCTGAGATAGTTATTTCTCCTACCATTATGGAGTTCGGATTGTTCGGAGATAACTTCCATAACTGCCATGGAAGTTACATTATTTGGGGTTTATTGACTATAACCATTTTATTGAGGATAATAGTTATAGTCTGACAGGAAAACAGAGGTTGCTCTGAGGGGGGTGTTCAGAATACTCGTCCATCCGACTAGACGGACGGACGGATGGACGAGTTCATCCTTGGACGAACGTCCATCTGGTTAGACGAACGGATGAGCTTATTCATGGACAAGTCATCTCTTTCCTTAGGACGAGCCATATGGACGAGTTTTAGAAGGCTATTTTATAACATCATCAGTAACTAACACTAAGATTAACTTTTTTGCCCCAACAATAATAACCAATGCCACTTAAGATTTGTTGTAAAAATGTTGTGAAAATATTGTGGACATATCATTTCTCAAAAATTAAAAATAAATTTTTTTTTTTAATGATTTAAAATAAACTTTAGCTCAAAATTCAAAGGGTAAATTGCAAATTGGAAGTGTTTGGGATTAACACCCAAAAATTTTAGAATTTGAATTTTATTCCCTGAAATTTGGGGTGTTTAGATTTTACACCCTAATGTTTGGAATTTGGATTTTACATCCCAAATTCTTAAACTTTAGGATGTATAATCAAAATACTCTCAAATTTTAAGGAGTAAAATTAAAATATTTTTAAATTTTAAAGAGTAGAATTTAAATTCCAAAATGTAAGGGGTATAATCCTAATACTTTCAAATTTCAGAAATTAAAATTAAAATTCAGAAATTTGAAATTTCAGAGCGGGTAAAGTCGAAACTGATGTAATTTGCAAATTAACCAAATTAAAAAATACAAACGTGTTTGCTGAACTGTGTACACACACACCACACTAGAAAACCTGGGACGGCATATAGCACGCAGTTCTGTGAACGCTCGTCCAAAGTTTTTCAACCCTCAAATCTTCAATTTGGTGAATGAGAAGGAAGGAATTGAAAGAAATGTCGGACTATCTTCCAGAGGAAGTGGTGCTTCAGATACTGTGCAGACTACCTGTGAAATCCCTAATTCGATTCAGGTGCGTTTCGAAATCATGGAACTCCCTAATCACAACCTCTGCCTTCATCGATTCCCACCTCACTCAATCACTTTCACTTCCCTCCAATTCCAACAAATTAATCGTTAGCCGCGGCGATTTTAGAACCAAAGTAGAGTACTACGAATTCATTCACGATGACAATAATGACTCTGACTCCTCGTTTCATCAGTTTCAGAATGTTGAGTTCCCACTCTCTTTCAGCTATTTTAAGTTAATCGGTTCTGTGAATGGGTTGTTCTGCCTTTGTGAAAAGGAGCAGATTATTCTTTGGAATCCCTGTATTAGAAAATTCATTACCCTCCCCAAGACTAACAGCGTCAGCGCGGTGATTAATGGGTTCGGGTTTGATGCGCGGACCAATGATTATAAGGTGGTGAGCATTGCAACCAAACCACGACGTCTGGTTGAGGTTTACTCTCTTAAAGAGGGCGCTTGGAGAAAAACTAGTGCTGGCGATTCGCTTTCGCCTGGGACTATGTTTCTATGTTATAATGGTGCGGCCTTTATAAACGGGGCTGTCCATTTTCAGGCGACAATTCGCATCACCAAGAAATTAAAAGTTTGTCCGTTTATTTTGTCATTTGATTTTGGTGATGGGGTTTTTCGCACTATATCATTGCCAAACTCTGTACTCAGAGAGGAGCTTGAGTTTGATATTTTTGGATTCAGGGGATCGCTTTCTGTAGTATGTTATACACATAGGATCAGAACTTCTTGTTCCATTTGGGTCGTGAAAGAATATGACGATGTTAACACTTGGAGTAAACTGTGCACTGTTGATCTCTGTGGAGTTATTAGAAGGGTATTAGGTTTCCGGAAGAATGGTCATGTTATCGTGGAAGCAGACCTAAAAACTGATCCGAAACTCTCTTCATATGACCCTCAGAGTAAACGAGTTAAGGATTTGGGCATTTATGGGCGGTCATTCAATTCTTGTGCTGATAATTATGTGGAGAGCCTTGTCTTACTCAACAAACCAGTCTTACTCGACAAAGCAAATGATGCACTTTCCCTACGGGTAGGGAGCAGTAAGAGGAAATTCTGGTAAAAGCTTGATTCAACTCAAAATTTCATCATCTACTTTCCTCAGTTCTATCTTTTTCTTGCTACGTATTGTTGTGTGGCTATAAGTAAACATTAAGTTTCAAATCTCAATATGCTGCATCTGGATGTTAATTTGTTCTTGAATGGCTTGTGGTTATGGTTGATGATGGGATTAGACATTTGCTAGCAGGAAGCGATAAATATTAATGAAAGACTGATGCTCTCATATTTTTTATATGCAGACCTTGTCGATTCTACTCCATATTCAATCTGAAATTGTGTTTCCTTTAATGAGGCTTGCATTCTGACATATTGTCACTGCCTTTTGATACTGTTTTTTGTACATGACATATTGTTTTGCATTCAATCTAAAATTGCATTACTAATTTGTTTCATAAATTTACATTGATGCAAAACAATACATGTACAGAGCACAGTATCAGTAAATGACATAATGACATAATTTGAGGTATTATTGGTGGTCGTTTATGAGATGACCTTGCACACTATATTTAAGTCACATCGTTGACTCTAGTTCCAATGCTAAACCCATAAAAAAATGTCAAGACACTACCTGCAGTTATGTGGTGAAAAAAACTTTTAAATGTTTGGCCTAAACCCATACTTTGTGTTGGAACTAGCCTTCCCTGTCTCTTACAAGTCTTTAGTGGTTGCTGCCAGCAGCCTACAATGATGAAGTTCATGTATAATTTAGATAAAGAAAAATGAATGTATCAGGAATATCTTCTATTCATTTGATGGTAGGAACTTAGGTCAATCATGGAACATAAATTTGTAGCCAGAAAATAATGGAGCATGTTACCCTGTATTTCATTCTTTGAAAACATTATACCAGCATTACATGGTACTTCTAGGTTATTGACATGCCTGAAGATGTGTTAACAGCATTTCTTTTTCTTTTTAGATGAAGAGTATCAATGTGTTTATTTTTTGAATATCAATTGTCATTTCGAAGCACATAGAAAATTGAAGAGAACACAGCTTTAGTGAATTGGGAAGTGGAATGGCTCTTAGTCTTTTTTTTTTTTTTGATAAGTAAGAATGTTATACATACAAACGGCTACTCTATGCATGAAAAACATAGAGCAAACCCAGAAAATACAAGAAGAAGAAAGCAGATGAAAATCATAAAAGAAAACCAAACAACAGATTAATTACAAAAGAGAAAGAGAGCTAAGAAAAGAAGGGAGGGAATCACTAGTCGTGAGTCCCCATGCCTGAGAAGAATCAAAAAGAGTCCCACTAGAAGAAGCAAGCATCTGAATACCGAAACTATCCAAATCCTCAAAAGTCCACCGATTCCGTTCCTTCCAAATGCACCATAGGATGCACAACGGAACTAAGTTCCAAATATGAGACGAATGCTTCCCCAACCAATTCCACTAGCCAAAAAGCAAATCTGGGATCGATCTAGGTATAACCCAAGACAAACCAAAAGTTATTAGGACAAAGCTCCACAACCGATAAGCCACCTCACAATGAAGAAGTAAATGGTCTACCGTCTCTCCACAATGCCGGCACATAATGCATCAGTCTACAAAATCCAATCCCCTCATAATGCATCAGTCTACAAAATCCAATCCCCTCAATCTTCTCAAGTTATCACCTGTTAGGATCTTATTCCAAGTTACACACCAAACAAAAAAAGAAACTCGCCTAGGGACCTTTACTCTCCATATACCTTTCCAAGGAAAGACAATTGAGGGAGAATCCTGCAATTAGTTATAATACGACCAGATGTCAAACTCCCCATTAAGCTTCGTCATTGTTACCTTCGGTTGCTCAAACCAGTTATTGGTGGTTCATTCCATGTCAAAATACATAGATGTCTTGTTAATAAGAGCATTCGTTTTGGTTTTCTAATAAAATTCTGATGTGTTGATTTGATTATATATCTTTTTTTTTTTTGGAGGGGTGGGGTGGGGGGTGGAGAATTAAAGCTATTGAGGGGCATGAATAAACCTATAAATAAGGATAATTGAAAATTGGGAAATAAGTGTTATTGATATGACTAACATTAACTCTCAAAATAGCCAGGGATGAGGCAGGAAGCACAATGAAATTAATTTAGTCTTATTTAATTTGGAGTTAATTGTATTTTATTTTGGGTATTTATATTTACTTAAATTTATTTGTATTATTATTTAATTCTACTAGAGTCAATGGTGTTTTGTAATTTAATAATTGGGATTTCTCAAGTCTATTAGGATTAGTGTGTTAGTTAGAATTAGGGTTTAGCAGTCTATATAAGCACAATATAAACCTACTGGGGGAGGATTATTTTTTATGAATAAACTTTCTCTAGAAATTTTCTCGATGGTTTGGTGTTGACTCCAACCAACCTTATATGCTAACGTGCAGAGGTTTTCTCTTATTTTGTGCTGACTCCAATTAGGCTTAGGGGTTGACTCTTAGGCTACCTATCTTTTATATTTCTGCTCCTCAATTTTACTGTTGCACCGTTTGATTTGTTCTGTGTCAAGACATAAAATAACATGGGTAGAATTAATGAATAATGATAAAATTATGCTTAAAAAAAGGCGAGGTCTAAAGGTGGTTCCTATAGTAGCAGTTAAAAAAAAAGACTACTGGATTATATGTGTAGGTGTGGTTTTGTGATGTGTGTAGACAAAATATTTGAATGCCTAGTAGTGGTTAATGTATGGTTAGTTTCATGGTTCTCACTACTATTACAATAGAACTCACTCCACTCTACTTCTATTGAAATAACATTGATCACAATTTATCTCTCTTCTCTCTCTCTAATAGTTGCATTGCGTCTGCTTCTTATTGCTTTGCTTTAAATTTGGGTCCCCAAAAGGAAAGATATAGAAGCCAATCCGCCACTCTCAATGATCTAGCCTTCTTTAAATTTTGATTTCATCTTGAACTTTCTTTTAAATTTTGTTTATTGATTTATGCATTATTTTGATTTGCCAATATTTATGATTAGGTTCGATTTTCACAGGCCAATTAGGTTCTGTAGTAGTGGTCATACAAATTAAATCCCCCCTTCTCCAAATCATCTCTCTCTCTCTCTCTCTCTCTCTCTCTCCTTAGATGCTGTCATCCAAGCAACACCACTGTTGTTGGTCATTGCAAATGCTGCAATCGACCTTCTTTTTCCCCTTTTCACATTGTTCTCTCTCTCTCTCTCTCTCTCTCTCTCTCTCTCTCTCTAAATTGATTCTCTCTTTCACTACCTTTCTATCACTTGATCATAGCTCTCATTCTCTCTTATTTTCCTTTTTTTCTTTTATTGTCTGATATGTACTTAGACCTAAAGCTTTTTTTTTTTTTTTCAATTTCTCAAGGTCACCACCCCCTAAATCGGATCAAATCGGTGCTGTGGGTCTTCAAGGTGTGGTCAAGAAGGTGCTGCCCTTGGCGGGTGGCATTGCCAGGTAACTATCTTAGACAATTTAGGGTTTTTTGAGGAATTAGATGTAATGGGTTTTGGTATTCTGTGTTATCCGAGATTATTCTGGGGTGTTATGGTGGGCTTGATTGTAAATGTTTTGAGCAATGTGGGCCAATATTTGGTTATTTGCAACATCATTTGGTCCTTTTAACTTATATGAATCCGTTCTTTGATATTTATCTTTGAGTTTGAATCCATTGTTCGGATATTGGTTAATTTATTATTGATTGTAGCTTGTTTTGGATAGAAAACTTCAATTTGTTGCTTCAATTGCAATTTTGGATGGATTTAGATGATCTATTAGGATAACAAGTTCAAAATCAAGCTTTTGGATGTGTTTTGATTGCGTGCTTGGCTTTGTCAATGGACCTGGTAATTTCATGGGCTTTTCATAATATGGATTATAAATGCCTTACTGGATATGGTTTTTATTTGGTATAGTTAGGTGTGATTTTCTCTTTCTCAAGGTCACTGTCCCCTCAACCATTCCATGAGTGAGTGACTAGTTGGTCAAGTAATAATTCTCATTTTATGGTGTACAATTAGAGTTAAACTGGTATAGAAAAAAAAAGAGGGGGGGGGGGGGGTAGTGGTGAAGGGTAGGCTTTTTCCTTTTCTCTCTTAGTTTTTTCTTTTGCTAAAATCTAGTGTATTTGAAATATTCTTTGATTGTTCTGTTCTGTTGTGTTGCTTATGTGCTCTATAGTTTATTTTCTATTCCTATATCAAGTATTACTTGGCATTTTGTTGTGGATTACAGATTAAGTTCAGTTTTCTACTTGGCTCTTTGTTGGGTTTTTGATAATGTGTGGGATTGTTATTCAATTTTACAAGTTTATTATACTGTGGTGGCAAGTGGAGAATTAACATCCTTCATTTTGAAGTTCATTTGCTGCTGAATTGTTTTAGACGGAATGAAGTATTTCTTTTTTTTTTTGAAGGCTAATGACACCATTCATATTCTGAATGTAGGTAATGCACTATATGATTAGTTTGACTTTGGGCCACTCCTCATCTAAATGGTTGATCAATTGAAAGGGAATTATAAAGAAGTGGCCATATTTTTAGTATCTCGCAATTAGTATAGTGGATAATTAGTATTTCATTAAAATTGGTAAATAATGAATATCATATAATAAATTTGTCTTACCATATATGTTCAGTTTTAAAATGTTTTACAATATATATGTTTGCTTAATAAATGAGGGATGATTAATTATGTCTCACAATAATAAATTTATTTTACATTAATAATATGCTTAGTTATTACTGTAAATGTCTTGAGTTAAATATTATATATCTTACAATGCATTTATCTTATCATAGGGTGGAATCGGAGGATGAGAGAGTAAGAGAAAAAGAAACAATCCGCAAGCTCAAAAAGGCAATGGTAGATCAACAGGAAGAGAGAGTCAGAGATAAAGAAACAATCTGCAAGCTCAAAAAGGCAATGGTACATCAACAGGAAGAAATAGCCACTTTAAAAATAGAAATGACCTCTTTAAAATCGCAAATGGCCACTTTAAAATCACTGTCCTTATTAGTTCAACAATGGAGTAACCAGGTTATGACTACATTATGCTTTTACGTTATATATATAATCCTTTTTTCTCACCTTTTTCATGATATTAAGTCTTGGAGCTATTCATTTATTGGTCATTTTAGGTTGAGAACACTTCTAGCAGTGTTGGAGATGTTGGTTCGTAACTCGGATAAAAATCTTCTTCAATGTGCTAAGAGTTGCCACCTCGTGGTAATATGTCATTATACTTGGAAAATGTTGGACTTGTTTGATAGTAATGAAATATGCAATTAATAAAGTTGGACTTGTTTGACAGCGATAAAATATGCAATTAATTTATATGAGAAGATTTCTTATTATTGTGGTGTTCAAATTATGTTTGGAATTATATTATTTTTCTAGATAAAATACTAATAAATTTATCCTTGTGTTGTAGGTACAAAAATCACTCAATGTGGAGCAATTTATATTTTGTAATGCAACTTTCATATTTGTATTATGTGCAGTTTAACAACCCGTAATCATGTTATTAAAAAGTAGGAGGATAGAAAAGTAAGTGAAATGAAAGATTCGTAATTTCTTTGATGTGTGTTCGGTTGAAGGAGTGGGAAAGTGAAATGATAGAAAATGAATATACATTTGCTTTGTTTGGTTGAGATAAAAAAAATGATAATTGTAGTAATTATTGTTATATTGACAGAGACACGTCAAGTGACTTGTGGCCACCACGATTACTTATAATTGCTACATGGTATTGACATGGAACCAAAAAAAAAAAAGAACAATAATATTGCTACTTTTTTATACTTGAATTTGTTGAATAGTTCTCTAATCTAATGTTGGGACAGTACAAGGATTTAAATAGGAAGAAAATGGGTAATGGGTCAAAGTTCAAGGATCGATTTGGATTATTTTACATTACAAATTTTAAAGGTTTTGACTGCTACTTTTGAAACTCTAAGGAACAAATTGAAAAATGTAAAAAACTTTAAGGTGCAAAAGCGGTGTTTGGTCATAAATAAGTATTGTTTTGTTTAGCTGAATATATGACTTTGGTTGTGTGCTGATATGGAAAGGATATTGATGTTAGTGGGGAAGGGAGGGTAAATTGGACACCTACTTCCAAAATAATTTTTTTGGCCTTCAATGGAAATTATTAGAGTTTTGTGGATAGAATTTTGGAATAGATTTGTGTATAGAATAGGATTTTTATTTTACATTATTTGATTGTTACATGGTCTGGTTGCTATAGGGAGAAAACCAGATCTATGATAATTGGTTATGTTCTATAGAAGGAAGATGATGAAAGTAAGCAATCACAATTTATGTTTCTTTTGGGCAATTGGACTTAATAAAAGAAAGGTAAACACCCTCAAAACGAAGAACCAAAGCTGTTGGACTTTTTCATTCAACTCCTAGGGGGATTGGAATTATATGCCAAAGATGAAAGCAATTTAGACTATGTTTTTATATATTAAAAAAAAAAAAGTGGAAATAAAAATGCTGGAAACTACTACAACCAAATAGGAAAGGAAGTACAATTTTTAAGACTCATGGCCACCAATAGTGCATTTCAGTGGCTAGAGAAATCACCAAATTACCATTGACTCCGAATTAATTTTTTATTTTTAAAGCATAAAATTCCTGAAAGCAAAACCAATTGCATATAATCATGAAAAACATAATAATACTTCATATCACGTACAATTCTAGGTCCTCTCATACACGTCCATAAAACCTTCGCTTAACTTTATAATTTTCAAATGATGTAGGTCTCCTATGTTCTTTGGAAAAGCTGAAAGAAGCATTTCTGTTTGGCAAAAATTCGGAATATATGTATTTCAAATGTATGTACAAGCACAACACAATATGATGGACCCTTTAGAGTTACATAGTTTGACACTTTCCATTTCCTGTAGATAGAACTGTTTATACACAATCGTTACTTTTTATCTAGGAAGCACAGATATAGACATGGGTTTGGGTATGGAAACAAGTACAACACGATAACATAAGTAATTTCTAAAAAGCTATAATTTAAAATTGTTAGTACAACATGGGTATAACATGGGTACAACATGAATATGACATGGGTACAGTACTCTAAATGAATTGTTCATGCTTCCTAGCTTACTATTGCACTTTATCCGTATTTGTTTCATGGATGTTCAGGGGAAAGAAAATGAATTTCAAAAATATTTTCTACGCAATTATGTTTGTCGAGTATGGTACATAATGAGAGAAAATTTGTGTGTTCTTTATAGGATACTGATATGATTTAGGTGTTTTGTTATGTCTTTATTTGTTGAAGAATTGATTAGAATTCATTGGTTGGTTGGATTCTTGATGCCATAATATTGACACTTCTTGGACAACGCTTGGTTAATTTGTTATAGTTTATTACAATATAGGTAATGTGACTATGATTTTAAAGTGATTATGAGAATTTTTTTTTTTTTTTTTGATAAGGTGATCATGAGTAGGGCTGTCCAGAGTACCCGATGACCCGCCGGAACCGACCAACTCGATCGAAACCAACCCGTAACGGCTAGACTGACACCTCCGACGGGTCGGTGACGGGTCCCAATCTTCAAAACCTGACCCTGGTGGGTCGAGTGGCTGTTTTCGTCCTTAAAAACCCGATCTACTCGACTCGCCCGACAAAACCTCAAAAAGAAAGCCGAAATCCGGCCACGTTTGGGCTTCTCAGCTCCGATCCGGCCACGTTTGGCCTTCCTTTACTTAGATTCGCTCAAATCCTCACTCCGATAAGCTTAAATTCGGCGAATCTAGCCCAAATTTACTTAAACTCAGCCAAACTCCGGTAAGCTCGACTCTAACTCGGCCAAATCTAGGTAGATCTCGGCCATATTTCCATAGATACGAAGGAACATCGGCCAAATCTTGTTAGATCCGGCCAGATCTGGCGAGATCCGGCCATATTTCAGCCAAAATCTAGCGAAATCAGAAAACCCAAAACCGACCAATTCACACTCGATATCCGATATGACCCAACCCGATTGATCTGGAACTGCTGATGGGTCGATTGCGGTTGAAATCTTCCCCAACCGTGAAGGTCAGGTCGAGTTCGGGTTGGGCACAAACCCGACCCATGGACACCCCTAATCATGAGATATGGTTTGTATTGTGAGACAATTCTTGTGTTTTATTGTTGTATTGGTAATGTGTTTGTGGTTACGACGCGACTGTGCAGCGACCGACATGAACTGCGGTGAGATATGCTTTGAAGTTGTAACTTGTTATCATTTTTTATAATCAAAGACGTTAACCATATTTGACATTCAAATTGATAGAGGTTTTAGGCGTGAGAAATTACAAAGGAGTTCATAGTAAAAATACTCTGTGTTTTCATACTTAAAACAAAAAAATTCAAGTTCATAAAAATTGTTACTGTTTGTAATATTGTGACTCTTTTTTGTGTGAGGAAAAATTGAAGTATTCATGTTAGCAAATTAAATTTTAGGGCAAATTACAACTTACTCATTAGCGGTTTTGTTGAAATTTAAGTTGTTTACATGTGGTTTGAAATTTGGCAGTTGGCACTTTACCCTTTTGAGGTTTGACCAAAATTTAAGTTGTCTATTTGTAATTCGAAATCCCATGATAAAAGTGTTCCGCTGGATTCTTTTTTTTTTATTTGATACTATATTTTTATATTTTTTTGTGTTTTTGGAGGAAAGAGACATAAAAGTGGAACAAAATTATATATTTAGCCATGTTTTTAACAAAGATGGATTATGAAACTCTAACTGAGCTAACCTCAAGTGGGTAAAGTGTCAAATTTCAAATTACAGGTAGGCAACTTAAATCTCGGTCAAACCATAGGTAGGTAAGTTGTAATTTGCTCTAAATTTTACTTATTTATAAAAAATTGTGGGTTTTTGGAACCGGAAGCTAATACAAATCCATTTGTTTTGAAGTACAATATTTTTAGGTGTTTAGTATGACAAGTAAACTTTTTCTAGCAAACAATCAAAATTGGTGGCTCAGCTATAGGAGCCACTGATGCCAGAGGTTAGGTGACCGGATCACTAGAACTGGTTGCCAAAACGGTGGCTCTGGCATCAAATTGCTGGCAACCATTGGAAGCGGTGTCTTCAGTGACTAAGCTGACAACATTTGTAATTGGAACAACTTCTTCGATTATCAAACCTCTGGCACCGTTTTCAGAACTGTGTCTTCAATCACTAATAGTTGAAACAGCAACTTTAGTGACTGGACCCTGACATGATCATTAGAACTATGGCTTCAATGATTGGACTAACGACATTAGTTGTCTAGCTATCGACACTAGCTACCTAGCCCACGCGATCTATGACCTAACTACTAGATTGGGTAAGGGAAAGTCACTGTGTGTTTTTATAAAATATTTTATCAAAGTTTTAAAGATAAAACATTTTTACAGCTTTTTATAAAGGATTTTACACTCAACAAAAAATATTCTACAAATTTGACCACATTTTATATGCAAACAAATACCTAAAAATTGAAAATCATTTTTTGAAAAATATTTTATTTCAAAACCAATGGAGCGATTAATTTTTTTTGAAAAATTATTAAAGTATGGCGGTGTGGTATTTCCTCTTTTCACATTTATATTTTTATGGTGAACTCTACCATCCTAGCTATAAGTTTTTTGTTTTTTTTTTGTTTTTTTTTTTTTCAGTAATTAAGTTTTAGTATAGGCAAGTTGGTATAACGGATTTTTTTAAAAAAATAACTATAAAACTCAAACTATATTATTAGTTAGGCAACGTTTCAAACTAATTTGGTTTCTAATAAATCGAGTCCTTTGGACTCGATTTTGCTGTGCAAAATTGCACTGGAAGTCGAGTGTCTCACACTCGAGTTTGGAACTCGAGTATGAGATATTCGATTTCCAGTAAGCAAAATCAAGTCCTCTAGACTCGATTTGTCTAAAAACCAAATTAGTTTAAAACGTTACCTAACTAATAATATTATTTGGGTTTTATAGTTATTTTTTAAAAAAATCCGTTGGTAACCCAAGAGAACTTTATAAGTTTTAAGTTATTCATTTATTTGAACGCCGTAGCTAATTCCACACTCATTCTCACCGGTTTTTCCCACCAGTAACAATAGCCCTCAAATTCTCAATTGGGGTTAAGAGAAGGAAGAATCGAAAGGAATGTCAAATTATCTCCCAGATGAAGTGCTGATAGAAATCCTGCACAGACTATCCGTGAAATCTCTAATTCGATTAAGGTGCGTCTCAAAATCATGGAAATCTCTAATCACAAACCCTGCCTTCATCGATTCCCACCTCACTCATTCACTTTCCTCCAACTCCAACAAACTAATTGTTATCGACGACAGCGATTGTAGGCATTACAAATTCATCCACGACGACAATAATGACTCCTCATTTCATCAATTTCAGACTGTTGAGTTCCCACTAACGAGTTCTTTTAACTTAATCGGTTCGGTAAATGGATTGTTTTGCCTTTTTGAAGACGAGCGCTTTATTCTTTGGAATCCCGGACCAATGATTATAAGGTGATGAGAATTGCATTTCCATATAACACTAATAAATGTTTATCAAAAAAATATAATAATACTAATAAATTCAAAGAGGGCAGACAACCTCTGGTTGAGGTTTACTCTGTTAAGGAAGGCACTTGGAGAAAAACTAGTGCTGGTGCCTCGCTTTCGCCTGAGATTATGTTTGAGACTCAGTGTGGTTGGCAAAAAGCAGTGGCCTTTATAAATGGGGCTGTCCATTTTCAGGTGAGCTATAATGATGGATTAAAAGTTTGTCCATTTGTTTTGTCATTTGATTTTAGCTAGGAGGTTTTTCACAGGATAGCATTGCCAAAGGCTAAAGTCAGAGCGAAAAATAAGTTTCATATTTATGGATTCAGGGGATCACTTTCTGTAGTATTTAATGAGCTTGTGGACAACAAGCGTCGTTATTCCATTTGGGTGATGAAAGAATATGGCGTTGTTAAGTCCTGGACTGAACTGTTCACTGTTGATCTCAGTGGATATATTAGCAGTGTATTCGGTTTCATGGAGAATGGCCATGTATTATTTAAGGAACAATGGCGAGGAAATGATGAAAGAGATGATACAGAGCTTGATGAAAGAGATGATACAGAGCTCTCTTCATATGACCCTGAGAGCCAACAAGTTAAGAAGTTGGGCATTCATGGGTGGACAGTTCATTTTTGTACTGATAACTATGTGGAGAACCTTGTTTTACTCGACAAACCAAATGCTGTACGTTCCCAATGGGTAGTGAGCAGGAAGAGGAATTCAGGTAAAAGCTCGATTCAACTCAAAATTTCATCATTAACTTTCCACAGTTCTGTCTTATTCTTGGTATATATTACATGTTTTTGTGTGGCTATAAGAAAACATTAAGTTTCAAATCTAAATGTACTGCATCTGGATGTTAATTAATTTGCTCTTGAATGGCTAACAAGATTAGTCAGAATTGTTAAATTCCATTTTGTGGTTGTGGTTGATGATGGGATTAGGCATTTGCAAGCAGGGAACGATTAATATTAATGAAAGAATGATGTTATCAACTTTTCTTTTTTATACGTAGACCTTGCCAAATCTACTCCATATTCAATCTGAAAATGTGTTCCTTTTCATGAGGCTTGCATTCTGACATATTGTCATTGCCTTCTGATACTGTGTTTTGTACATGACATATTGTTTTGGATTCAGTCTAAAAATATGTTACTATTTTCGTTATATTAATTTACATTGATGCAAACAATATGTCAAGTACAAAAAAATGTATTAGTAAATGACATGATGTGAAGTATTCTTGATGGTCGTTTAAGAGAGGACCTTGCACACTATATTTTTTTTATAGGTGACGTAAAATATTATTAAAAATAAAGCCAACCCGAGTACATTGGAGATGTACTATGGGGCACAAATCAAGAACCAAAATTACGACAACAAGTAAAATAGGAAGGGAAAAACAGGAAAAATGAGACGAAGCCACACTTCAATCAATGAGAGTTTGCAAGAAAAAGTTTTTAATCTCTAGCGTAGAACATTCACATCCCTCAAAACTTCTAGCTTTCCTTTCATGCCAAATACACCACATCAAACAATGCGGCACAGTCTCCAAAAGCCTATGTTGCGATGCCGCCCAAACTTACCCTACCAAGACTCAAACAACTCAATAATCTTGTGCAGCATAACCCAGTGAATTCCAAACAAACAGAACGCCAATGACCACAACTCACAAGCTATGGGGTAATGAAGAAGAGGGTGATCGACCAACTCCCCACAACTCTTACACATATAGCACCAATCAAGAACAAGAATACACCTTTTGCAAAGGTTGTCAGTAGTTAAAATCTTACCTAAGTAGGCAGACCATGAAAAGAAAGCTACCCTTGGAGGAACCTTTGATTGCACACTATATGTAAGTTATATCATTGACTTGAGTTCCAATGCTAAACCCGTAACAAAATGTCATGACACTACCTGCAGTTACGTGGTGAAAAAAACTTTTAAATGTTTGGCCTCAACCCATATTTGTGGTTGGCACGAGCCCTCCCTGCCTTTTACAAGTCTTTAGTGTTGCTACCAGTATCGTATAATGATAAAGTTCATGGAAATTTTTAACAAGTTATGTGGGTCTCTTATGTTCTTTGGACATGTTGAAAGAAGCAGTTTTGGTTAGTTAAAATTCATAACATACTCATTTTAAATTTATGTACAACAAAATATGATATCCTTGGTTAACATGGTTTGAAACTTTTTGTGCTTCCTCTAGCTAATATTATTTTATATATGTTCATTTTTTTCTAATTTTGTTTCTAGACAGGGAATTCTCATATTAGAACTAATGGATTGTTATTGCACTTTGGCTCTATTTGTTTTATGTGTAATCAAGGGAAAGAAAATGGATTTCTGGAATATTTTCTATTCATTTGATGGTAGGAACTTAGGTTAGTCTTGGAACATAAATTTGTAAAATGTCAGAAAATAATGGAGAATGTTTTCCCTTATTTTATGCTTGAAAACATTTGTCCTACCAGCATAGCATGGAACTGACTCCAAGCAGGCCTAGCTGCTAACTCTTAGGTTACATATTTTTTATTTTCCTTCTTCAAATTTATCGTTGCATTGCTTTGGTTTGTCCTGCATCAATTTTAGTATGTGAGGAAACTTCAATATGTCAAACATCCAATGGTTCACCAAAAAAAATTACCAATGAAACCTATGCAGTTTCCTATGTATGCATCTTTGCCACCATAGCCCCTCTCACAATCATTGGCCCAACTCTAGAACCCAATTTGACCGCTTGCCCATGCCGACTGACGAGCCCATCTTAGTCCAGCAGCCTTGATTTAGACTTGCCCTTGAAACGGCATCATACCAAGTTGAACTGGCAACTGCATTGATAGCATCACTGGAAGCCCAAGTCTCAAGGTCTTTTGTGCCACTGCTCACTGTCTGAGCCCCCTAATACTGCGTACAACCAGAAGTCCATTGAGAAGCCACTGCAAGTGTTGCTGCCACCGAGGTCTTCAGTCACTGCTTCGAAATTTCCTACAAAGGCCCTGGATCACTTAATGTCAAGACTTGCTCCGTTTAAATAAAAAATGGTTAGCTTTTAGCCTGACTCCTTTGGTCAAGATCCAAAGGGAAAATAAAAAATAAAAAAAGAGCTTTCTACCCATCAAGTCCATTAGCCTACACAATTAAATTCCTAAGCTTCAAATATGCTCTTGCCGTATGCCCATCAAGGCCCTCACCATGATCACTCCAGAGCACATTAGCCAGTTAACAATCCGAGTTTCTGTTCCAATCATTTGCTGAGACTATGTATTTTAGTGAACCATTGTAATATTATAGCCATCTGTTTTTATGGTTATCAAGTTTAAGACCTTATTTCCATGTTTGGTTATTTAAGATGGACCAATTCATTCAGCAATTGGGTTTATTAGATGACAAAGAAAAAAGCTGGGTTAGCTGAAACGAAAGTTGCTGGTAGAGCTTTAGAGTAATTGATCTATAATGCGAGCTTTTAGTTTAGATTGCATTGATCTCCAATTACTTGGGGAAAATTGAAAGACCACTTTAGAATAATATATTTCCCATAGTTTTATCAACAGAATTACCTACCCCTATCTCCTCATGCCAATTTTCTAGATTGAAGCAACAACATTAGGCAAAGGTACTGACCTTGCACAATTTTAAAATGGGATGAGTGTTTGCTCAGTCCCTAATCCTCAGCTGACTTTAGCATAATCTTCCATGGAACAGACCTTAGAGAATCTATGGAAAGCTATCCAAGACCTCTCTGAAAGGCTTGGGAAGTTTCAAACTGCAATCAATGATTTAAATGCTCTCCACAGTTTTTTGGAGGCTTTCTTCCAAAGAATGCCCAATAACCTCAAAGATAATGCTTCAAAGATAGGGAACAATCGTGTTGAGCCACCAAAACCCTGAGTTGAAATAGAGTTGTTTGCCAACAAGGAGAACATATTGTAGAGCGTAAGCCACAAGATGAAATATCTGCACCTTGTGTGGTAGATTTATTTCAACTTGTCGATGAATCAGATATATTGCCTACAGTTGATAAGGAAGATTTTGCATTTCTGCTATTCTTGCTGAAGAGAGAGTTCCTCAATAAAGCAAAACATGAGAGGGTGCACATATTGTGAATGAGTTTGATGCATGTGCAACGGATCAACCCTCCATGATGCATGAATATAAAAAGCTTGTTGAAGTGGGAAAGTTAGATACAGTGGTTCTTCCTGAACTCAATGATGTGGTGGAATGCAATGTTTATCTCATATCAGTGCTAATAAAGTTGATTCAAGGGTTGAAGCAAGTTTTCCATCCTATAATTCTTTTCCTTTCACATGTCAAGTCTCGAGGTGAAGTTTTCTCAAACCAGCCGAGGATAATGTGGGAAGCACAATGGAAGATTTATTTTAATATAGTCTTATTTGATTTGGAGTCAATTGTATTTTATTTTAGGTGTTAATAGTTACTTAGATTTTTTAGTATTATTATTTGCTTTTACTAGAGTTAATGGTATTTTTGTAATTCAATAATTGGGATTTCATCAGTCATTTAGAATTAGGCTTTGTAAGTCAACTAGTGTTAGGTTTCCTACGTCAATTAGATTTAAGGTTTAGTAGTTTGTATAATCACAAAAATGTAAACCTATGAAGGGAAGATTATTTAAATTCCTATTAGTCTTTCACAACCTTTCTATCTCTTGATCACAGCTCTCTCACTCTCTTTTTTTCCTTTTTTTTTTTTCTTTTTCTTTTTAATGTCTGATCTGTACTTAGTCCTAATGCTTCTTCTTTCTTTTTTTCAAGGTCACCATCCCCTCAATCAAATCAAATTGGTGCTGTGGGTCTTCAAGGTGTGGTCAAGGAGCTTCCTCTGGCAGATGACATTAACAGGTAATTATCTTAGTGAATTTGGGGTTTTTTCTAGGAAGGATCCGGTTAATGTGTATCCTAAGAGCACACATTAAGTCATTCATTTTTGGAAATATTTTATGTGGAATTAAAAAAGCTATAAAAAAAAGTTGGTAATTTTTTTGTTTTTCCATAAAAAATTTCTTAAAATGGTTTATTAATATATGCCCTAAAGGCACACATTAGTAAAACCCTAAAATTGGGTGAAATGGTTTTTGATGTTCTGTGTTATCAGAGATTATTCTGGGGTATAATTGTGGTTTTGTTTGCAATTTTGGACTTTGGATTTTGGTTTTGGTGGGTTTGATTGTAAAGTTTTGAGCAATGTGGGCCAATATTTGGTTATCTAAATCATTATTTGGTCTGTTTAACTTATATGAATCTGTTTATTGATATTTTTCTTTAAGTTTGAATCCATTGTTCAGATATTGGTAAATTTATAATTGATTCTAGCCTGCTGTTTTGAATACAAAACTTCAAATTGGTTCTTCAATTGCAATTTTGGGTGAATTTAGATGATCTATTAGTATAAGAAGTTTCAAAATTGAGCTTTTGGATATGGTCTTTGATTGCATGTTTGGTTTTATCAATAGATATGGTAGTTTCATGGGTTTTGCATAATATAAATTATAAATTAATTTCCTTATGAATAAAAATTAAAAAAATTATAAAAATAAAAAAACTCCTTATTGGATATTGTTTCTATAGAGAAGTATGGTCTTGCAATTAGTATAGCATCATTAGCATGGATAATTAGTATTTCATTAAAATTGGTAATAATGAATATCTAATAAATTTGTCTTTCAATAAATATGTTCAGTTATTAAATTTTTTACAATAAATATGCTTGTGTAATAAATTAAGATTGAATAATTATTCCTGACAATAATAAATTTATATTACATTAATAAATATGCTTTAGTTATCAAATGTCTTGATTTTTTTTTTTTTAATGATGTTCTTTATTTTTTATGGGAATGTCTTGAGTTAATTATCATATATCTTACAATACATTTGTCTTGGCATAGGGTGGATTCAGAGGAAGAGAGAGCTACAGATAAAGAAACAATCTGCGAGCTTAAAAGGGCAATTGTACATCAACAAGCGGCAATGACACAACAACAGGAAGAAATGGACTCTCTAAAAATAGAGATGGCTACTTTAAAATCACAGGCCTTTTCCCTAAAAAAAAAATAAAAAATAAAATCACAGGCGTTATCGGTTCAACGATTGAGTAACCAGGTTATGACTACATTATGCTTTTACATTTTTTATATATCATCCTTTATTCTCACATTTATTCATAATGTTAAGTAATTGAGTTATATATTTATTGGTCATTTTAGGTTGAAAAGATGTCTAGCGGTGTTGGAGATGTGGATTCACCCTAACCTGGACAAAAATCTTCTTCTACGTGCCATGAATTACCACCTCGTGGTAATATGTCATTGTACTTGGAAAATGTTGGACTTGTTTGATAGTAATGAATTATGCAATTAATAATATTGGATTTGTTTTATAGTGATAAAATTTGCAATTAATTTATATGAGAAGCTTTCTCATTTTTGTGGTGTTTGAATTATGTTTGGAATTATCATTTTCATAGATAAAATACTAATAAGTTGCGGGTTTGGTACAACAATCGCTCAATGTGGAGCAATTCAAATTTACAATCACTTAGTGTGGAGCAATTTAGGGCCCATTTCTTATCGTTGTTTAAACAACAGTTTTTAGTATTTAAACAACATTTCATATATTTTCACACACTTTTTCACCCACATGTATTTCCAAAAAATACAAACAATGTTACTAGAAATCTCTTACCAAATGAGCCCTTATATTCTGTAACGCAACTTTTATATTTGTATTATATGTATCTTAACAACTAACAACTTGTAATTATTTTATTGAAAAATAGGAGGATAGAAAAGTAAGAGAAAAGAATGATTTGTGCTTTCTTTGTTGTGTGTTTGGTTGAAGTTGAAGGGGTGGAAAAGTAAAATGATAGAAAATGAATATGTATTTGTTTTGCTTGGTTGAGATGCAAAATGATAGAGAATTTTTTGATAATTTGTAGTAACTACTGTTAATACTCCCATTATATAAGAAATGATAACTTGTATTGGGGGAAAAATGGTTGACAATGACTTAAATTAGGGCATATAAGTCATTTTAAATTCACACCTACTCTTTCCCTCTCTTTTTCTTTCCATTGGGGGGTAGGGGGGGTGGGGGTGATATATTTTGTGAGCTCGGGGAAAAATCACCCACCCCATTTTCTTTTCCTTCAATTTTCTTTCCTCTACCAAAAAATGAAAAACGTTCTTCTTTTCCACCCATTTTTCTTCTTTTCAATTCTTTCCCTTTTCACCTCAACCAAACATAGCATAAAATATGATGGTGCAAGAAATATGAGAGAACATGAACTTTAGGGCATTCCACTTGCTTGTAGAAACTACCAAAATGGTTGTGGTTCTCTACTGTTGCATTATAATCTCTCAATAATGGACAGTTAGTGCAGTGGATCGAAATTTCCTCCTATAATAGGATCAAAAATTTTATGAGGGATACAAATTCTCTCTAAATTTCCTCTAACTAAAGCCATCCACCTCCTTTTTATATAGCGTGGGGTAGAGGGCTCGTAGTACCCCCTTTTCTTGATCTAGCATTTTCTTCACATTGGTAGTGAATCATCTACTTAAATATAGGCTCGTGTGGGATGAAGTGAAAGCACTTAACAATCAATCACACAGCATTTTACCAGCCCGTCTATTTGAATTGTGAAACAAACAAAAAGTTAAAAGGAATATCCAAAGTGGCCTCGGCAACGCATGTAGCAGTCATAGCTTGGTAACCGCAATAACCTCCTGCTTCAACCGATTTGCATGTTTGGTTGGAAAGCATTCACAATAGTTTCTACGTTCACTAATCAAAAGCACATTCATTTAGCAAGTGATTTCTCCTCAAAGTAGTGTACCCTCAATTTGCTTCATTGATTCCTTCTACAAGCCTGAAATCTCAACCTCCTCAAAGTAGCGTACCCTCAATTTGCATGTTAAGCCAACTTTGCTTTTTGGGAGGTAAGTGAAACAATGGTTGAAGTGAACATTTCAAAATGACAATTGTGATGGTCTGTCTCCAACAACCTTGGGTTTTTGGGCTTAAACTCCCAATTTACTTGTATTCTGGGTTGGGCTTATCTCACAATGGGATGTCCAAGAAGTGTTTCTTCAGGTAACTGATAGAGATTTAATGTTACTTTTGCACCTAACTCTCTGGTTTTTAGCTCAACCAAGGTGGCTACTAGGCAGCCGAGCTTTTACCTTGAAATCCAAGCAGGATTTCCTTCTCTCCGAGATGTGTTTTTCCTCACTACTCTCGTGTCTCTCTCTTCTCAAATTTTCCAACTACTTTTTCTTACATTTCCTCCATTTACACCCCTCTCTCAGTGGAGTCGTCATGATGAGAGAATATTCAATGGGTCCTTTTGTATCATATCATTGGTCAAAGGGGACTAATTTTTTGTTGTTGATATGACCTAGTAACTCGTGCCTGATGCTAGTTGCTTGGTGGGTGGATTTCCCAATGCACCATCTCTTGATCACGGCACATCTTGGGATACTTGACTCATGTGCTCGGCCAATTCCACTTAGTTCAACTAGTAGGCTAGGATGGGCCAAGACTATCCAATAAGTGGACCTACAATTCGAGGCTAGTTTGCTGTTCTTGGTTCGTATAATAACATTTAAAATATATATACACTCTCGGTCACGGTATCCTGAACTATATTCTGAAATTGTCAACATCAAAAAAGAAAAAAAAAAAAAAATATATATATATATATATATACACACATTCTCGGTCACAGTTATCTTGAACTACATTCTGAAAAAAGTGGCCAAATTGAAAGAAAAGGTAGGTCAAGTAAGTGAGTAATTCACTATTGAAAAATTTTATACCGCGTATCTCATCTCATGCCATGCTTCTTGTTTATCCCAATTGATTCCTAGTGTCAGTCAATCAAGATGCGTATCTCATGCCATGCTTCTTGTTTCTCTGAATCAATTCCTAGTCAGTCAATCAAAATTCATCGTGCTTTGCTTAGTTGCAAATATTTGTGGGGCTTCTTGGCCATCCAATTCATTCTCAACTATATATATATATATATATATATATAGGCACACACCATCTTCGAACGCTTTTGGGTTCATATATTTGTGGGGCTTCTTGGCCAAGACTCTTAATTTTTTTTTGGATAAGTAATGCTAGACAATGTACCTTTTTTCTAGTTAATATATGCATTTACCATATTGTCACATGTCAATGAACTAATACTTCGACAAACTTTATTAGATGTAAATGAACTAATACAAATCATTCTTACATTTCATTTATAAGTGAATTTACTTTTTTTTTAGCTAAACGATAAAGTGAATTAACTTCTATCTCAAGTAGAATGCCCATGCCTTATTATTTAGTAGCCAAAGACCCATATACCATATAAAACATACCAAGGGGCAAAAGAAGCCTTAAAAAGCAAACCAATAATCATGCCTTAAGACTGGCAGTAGATACAGACGTACATACTACATAGCATATGAACACTTGTATATATGCCTTGAGACCCATTATATCGCATGCTTACATTCCTCTTCTTTATTTTCTCAGCAACTAAAGTGTCGATGACATTGAAACTAGAGTTTGAATGAACCAGTTACAGAGTTCAACTACCATATAACAGTACCAGCTAAATCAAAAAGTAGTTGTTACACATACAAGAAAATAAACAATGAATTAAATAAAAAATACATACAAGAAGAAAATTAACTACCATGGTTTTCTCTTAGAAGCAATGACATCATATTTACATAAGCAAGTCGCTAAAACTACACATTTATGTTGCCTAACTTTCCTTGTGTACCTAAGCAGAAGATTTAGGTAGTTTGTATTGTTTCTTGAGGAACTGAGAGGCCTCTGAATCACTTCTGTGACATAATATTCTCAATAGAGTCTTTGAATCTGCCCCTAATTTGCTTCTGCCATCCTGCATTTGCAGGCTGCTGGTAGATTTCAAGTCCTCAATCAATTCTCGAGTCTGCAAACAATTAAGAAGTTACATAACATGCTTTTGGGAGGGACTCTCAGGAAGAATCAATGCAGAATAGCCAACTTCAGCTACTAAACAAAACAATACTAGCACGATGACAAATAGAAGATATCTAAGCAAAAAATAAATATTAGTGAATTAATGGCGATACACCAATTTCAATGAAAAATTTTCCCTGGTGCAATTGATAACCTAACTGATGGCAAAATAAGGCAAGGAGAATGCTAGTCAGATGTGGCTAACTGTCCCAAATCAAACCAAGTCAAGCCAAAGGGAAAATTGGGGCTCACCTCTTACAAATATCACAGTGTGCTAACACATTAACATGAAGTTTCTTTTTTTTTTTTCGGCAAGCAGTCACAAGACTCACAACTGTTGCTAGCAGTGTTAGGACGATAAAACAAAAAGGTCGACTTGTAGGACAATGACGTCATAAATTTTGTATAAGCTAAGTACCTCAAATGCCTTCCAGCTGTCTGTTACCTTTTTTTTTTTTTCCAGTAATGAATAAAAATAAAAGGCAGAACTAACCTCATGGCCATGCAACTTTATTACATGCCGAACACGTGCCACCTGATTTTCTACCACTCCTCGAGGAAGCCCATCTCCCCCAGAAATGAAAAATTCCTATTAAAAAAAAGCCACATTGATGTAATATAATATTAGTTTTTGTCTTAGAAGTACTTGAAATTGTTCATATTACACAACCAAAGTTGAAAAACTTCCCAAGTAAAGCAATAAAATGTAAAAAGGGGAATGAGTTTATAAAGCTTTCTTAAAATTGGAAATTTCTCTTCCAGGGCTGTTCTGCAAAAAACTTCAAAGTTGCCTCTTTTTCACAAGAAAGAGATGCACAAATGAGTGTCCAAAAGAATTGCAGGCTCGCTGTATTTAGAAATCAACTTTTTGGTTCAGGCAATCCACAATGCATTTTCACATTCTTGTTCAGTTAACACTCAAAAGAGTCACAAACACCTTTAAGACTTCCAAATCTTCTTCTAATAGTTTTGCATCGCCTGGGGAGAAAACTCGTGATGGACCTCCATCTAATATAACACGAAGAAAGCCATCCTGGAAAAGGACACCAGTTTCAGTCATAAGCATTAATAGTATTTGTGAAATATTTGTTTAAAATAGCACAGGTAAGGCAAATACAAGTGACGCTTGAAGCAGACTTGTCACAATGCGATCCCTGAGAGCCTCCACAATTATATCACAGAGTTGACTAAGTTCCTGCAGCAGTTGACAGTGACAAGCAGCTGATCTCAATATCAGTCAATACAAATTTTAACCAATATTGATTGACAAGGTCACTTAAAATTCTTATTAATTGGTCTTGTATCTTGCATCGACAAAGTCACCGTAAGATTACATTGAAGAGTCAAGTTTTAACAATAGCTATATCTGAATCTATTAACAAAATTTTCTTAAACAAAATAGAAGAATCTGGCACAATTATTGCAGAGAGAAAATGTCTGTATATAATGTGAGTTCCCTATAACTAGAAAAAATTTAGTTGTAGCCTTACTAAACCCCAGCGCATGGTACGGCGGGTATTTTGCCCTAATGCAACCCTCATGAAATTTAGAGTCCACATGAGCATTCAAAATCATATGCAACACTGTTTGCTGAGGTGATCTAAAAATTAAGTCCGTCAAAATCACATAGATGGAGCAGTTTCATATGAAACTTACCATGCAAGGAATAAAACAAAAAACTTCAAATTCTTAATTACTCTATTCCAATTAAGCAGCATTAACATATCAAACAAATTTAAAAAGTAGCTTCATGAGGGGAAAAATCTTACCACATCAAGTGGTTCAATTAGTGCTTCCAACCTGGAGAGACTAACGCTGGGTTTATACAAGTTATCGATGAACTGATCCCTTAAATCCCAGAAGATTATTTTAGTTCCTGGAACATGCAAAGATTAAATTTTTCACTGACCAACTTTGTTTATCAAGGAAATAGACAAGGGAAAATGCATATTTTTCTTACCAGTAAATTCACAAATCCGGTCAATAGCAGCATTTATATCTTTTCTACTCCCATCAAATGTGTCCTTCTGAGTGAAACTTTTAGATTTCTCGATAATGGATTTCTCTAGACAAAATATTTAGCATAATAAGCACTAACAAAAAGAATTAAAAATATTGGCATCATCCTGCTCTTATTAAAGAAGATACTATCAAGTAGAACCAATGAGTGATTGTGCAAGCATCAGTTAAATGTTTAACTCCATGGTTTATGGCTGGAATCAAGTTTCATGAGGTGAAGGCCACTGCTAAGCAAGGGTTGTACCGGGGACCATGCTTTATCAAATTATAATGGACAAAATTTAGCTACAAAATTAGTTCTAGCCTTAGGCTACAAACTCACTTAATAAAATAAATAAACTCTCACTCAATTATAATTATCATGAAATGTTTACAAATAACACTTGAAGAGATACAATGCACATCAGCTATTGTAAAGGGGCAGGTAAGTGGATCTCTCTCCCAAAGGAACAGCATAAATCATGGATCACATTATTTGAGAATCCTTTGTTTTGAAAGCCAAAAAAAAAAAATGCTTTCAACTTAAAAAGGCCCAATGTAGTGGAGGCCGAGGTCATATATTGCTTGATAACTACTTTTTTTTAAAAAAGTCACTTGTCAAGTTGATTGTACAAATTATTCATACTATATGTATGAACCTCTCATAGAAACTCTTAACATTAACTAGTCATGAACCTCTCATAGAAACTCTTAACATTAACTAGTCAAGATATTTTTCATTGTGTTTCTTTTTTCTTTTCTTCCCCCCTCTTGTTAGCTTTAGGTTTCGTTTGGTTGAAGGGGTGGAAATGTGGGTGGTTAGAAGAGATTTTAGATTTCCCTCAAGGTGTTTGGTTGGAGGTGCAAAAGTGGAGGGATTGAAAACTCATGTTTGTTTGAGGAGAAACGTGAGAAGATGGATAAGGTAGTTTGAATGAATTTATTACTATGCCCCAATTACATGGTATATAAGAAATAATTGGACACATTGTAAAAGTGACACATTACAACTATTACTTTATTTTATTAAATTGGTTAAAATAAAATATTAAAAAATAAAGAAAAAAAAATCCCATATGAATTGTGGCTAACGTTGGTATGTAAAGTTTGGATAAAGATGAAAAAAAAGGGGGTAAAGTTCGAATAGGAGTAGGAAAAAACGCTGGAACTTAAAAAAAAAAAAAAAAAAAAAAACAGTTGGAACTCAAAAACAAAACAAAACGGAAAGGGCTGGAACTCAATGTCAAAATGGGGGCAAAATTGTCCATAGAATATAAGCCCTCTTTTCCCTCCAATTTTCTCCCCGATTTGGGAACATTGTGTTTTAGTGGGCCCAGGAATAAAATTTCCAGGCCCTAACATTTTCTCTCCCCCACCCCCCCCCCCCCCCTTTTTTTCCCCTCCAAACCTAACATTTTTTCCATCCCCTAGTTTTCACCACAACCAAACGGACTCTTAGAGATAAAGAAATAAGGCTCATTATTTGATATAATGACAAGAGCTTTGGTTTGCGAAGCACAAAAGTGCAGGTTTGAGCCTTCAAGGCAACTGGGAAATGTGCTGAAAGGTAAGGCCATGTCCAAGCCATGGTTCCCAGGACTCCCCTTTTGTTTGACTGACACTTTTGAGAGAGAATAATATCCCGTAAGGAGTCATTTTGCTCATATAACTTCATCAATGAATCCGTTCATTAAAAAAATTATGTAGTCACATAAAGAACACGCACACATGCACAATAACAGATTGATTTGTTAAGTCATACTGATAAACTTTTCCCGGGGCATTTTCTTTGTCCACCTCTCCCAAATGCTATCCTCCAACTTATTCAGCTGACTAATTGCATACTGTTAATAGCACCAAAACTTTTATCAGAATGTAATATAATAAAGAAATCAATGAGCAATTTTCTGCAAGTAAAATACAAGGAATTAGAAAAACAAAAAGAAGTTTAAAATATGATGCAATAATGGTAGTAAATGATTACTAGAGCGACAATATTATTATATAGAAATCAAGGACTCTGACAAGTGTTTCATCTTTTATTTGACAAGATTTTTTGTCTCATGAATTGTTTCCACAACTAAGTTTGGTTGGTGAAAAGGCAACAAATATTCCAGCATGGTGCTTCCAAAGGATATTTGATACTAATTTGGACAATAAGAAAGACACCAAACAAAGAAAAAAACATGAAAGTTTTTCTTGAAGTAACTTTCATGTTACTCTTTTATAAATATTTTTTATTTTTCAAATGATGAGATTGACCTCGCAGATATCTCTTCCCTGTGGATGAGCCATATTTTTATGATGAATAAATTAACCAGTCATGGACTTTGTAAGGTAAATCTAGGAAAAATTACGTAAAGGTCTTCAAACCCCAGGACAGATCTAAGCTTCCTCACTATTAAAAATAAAAAAAGGTCGTACCCAATGCACAAAGCTTTCTCACTATTACCTATCAAAAAAAAAAAGCTTCCTCACTATTAGTTCATCAATATTCAGACAGACCATTCCATCAAATACCAAATTGGAGATTTGTTCCAAATCAGACATCTCATAATTTAAAGATGTTTTCTATACGAAAACCACTTAATTAGAGAGCAGAGACCAAGTTAGTATTGAACTCACATATAGAGTGTTTAACTGAACACAGAGGGTTGGTGTCGTCAGGACGTTTATTTCAATAGATCTTCTCTCATCTGGCAGCCTAGGGTCAAATAATTCTTTTTTTACAAAAGCCTTTATTCCAACTGCTTCTTTCTTGTATCGTGTAAGGATAGGCACAGGTGGAACTAAGTCATCCTTGCTAGCTACATGATCAAAATCACACTTCAGGGCCAATATATATTATAAAAAAAATAGGCAAAACAATTGAAGGAAAATAGTAAGCTAGAAGCATAACATGCAAGAATGCAAATTTGACCATATGAGAGACTAGAGAGATAAAATAACATATGAAGATATATTTCATCATCATTGTGTAAGGGAGAATGTAAATTTGATATTATGAGAGAGAGAGAGAGTCATATATGACACAGAATTTGCACAAGCTGATATATGAACAAGTCCCTAAAATAAACAGCAGCAAATAAATTTTGCATCACCAAATAAGAGGATGGGCCTTGGCTCACTAAAATTTGAACCAGGCCTAATATTTTATTTTAAATGATAATGTGTGTGTATATGCAAGAAAAAACCAACGGAAAGAAAATTGTGAGAACTTAAATCTTAACCATGGATCTCTTGAATTTACACAAACCTCAACCACTAATGCTACACTTCAACAAAATCCACTCAAAAAGCCAAGCCAGGCCTCTAGGCCTTATTTTCCCATTAGGACCAGGCCAGGGCTGGCTCTATGATATTTATTCCCAGGTGCTAACACAACCTGAACCTAACCCAGCCTAGACCATCTTCAGCCTTAACATTTACATGCGACATGTGCTTGACACAAGTACAGGAGTATCGAGGATGTATCAAATAGTTCTCCATAATTGAAAAGGAACTTAGAGTCTCAGATGCCATAAAAAAGTATAAGAGAAAAATACAGGAGTATTCATTTGGTATTTTCACTGCCTGATAAACATTAAATACAAATACAGCTCTATAAAAACTTGATGTAAAAAGCAAAATTTAAGAACTTGAAACTGGGTTTAGGGGGGGGAGGAACTCGAAAAGAAAAAAAAAGAAAAAAAAAGGTGCACCTCTCTTTGACACAGTGGAATTACTATGTAAAACATGTTGCCTTGATTCTTTAGAAAAGGAACACTCATTCAAGAATGTATTTTCACACAGTTACTCACCCAAGTTGTCAACCACATGATTTGCATATATTTGAAATGCATTGTCAATGCCACGAAACAAGCTATTCATCTCTGTAGACCTCATTGGAACTTTAAGAGCAAAAAATTGATCAACCGTCTGCACCAAAAATATTCATCACGGAAGGAACTACTAACATATCCATAAGTGTATAATAGATTATAGTGCAAAAGTGCATAAAAGACGTAAGTCTCACAAGTATATTTAAAACTGCAAGAATCCAAAACCTCCATCAACAAATTCTTTCATCAAAGTAAAGATACTTTGACCAAGGTAGGGCTTTGGTGGCCGAAAGGGAATGGAGACTTTGATGTGTGTACTTTTTATGATGCCTTGTGCTAAGAGTTTCCCTTGGAGAAGTATCTGGTGTGTCAAGGCCCCAAGGAGGGTTTCTTTCTTTGCTTGGACGGTAGCATGGGGGAAGATCCTTACATGTGAGAATTTCATTAAGAGAGGATACACTTTAGTAGGGTGGTGTTGTATGTGCTGTTGCAGTGGGGAGACCATGGAGCATCTTTTGTTGACGTGGAGTATTGTTTTTCGCACCATTGGGCTTCCATGGGTGCTACCCAAAGCAGTCACTGAGTAGTTGTTTGGATGGTGGAATTGTTAGGCAAGATCTGGTTCCATTATGTTTGATGCAGACACTAGGGAGGGTGGAGGATATAGAAATTTCAGGAACACATTTGATAGAATTGTTTTCTAGATTGTTGTTTGATTAGTCCCAGATGTGGGGTTTTAGTAATTGTAACTCCATTTCTGAGTTTTTAGAATCATTGTCCTCCTGTAAATAACATCTTGTAGTTCATTCTTTAATCTCCTTTATTTACACATCATTCATCAAGTGATATTATTCTAATATCAATCTGCCCTCAAAAACCCTTGTACTTCATTGAATGTATCTCAAAAAACGAAAAAAGGTCAGAAAAATGCTGTTATGCAAGGACAGAAACTGTCTAGTAATTTCAATCACGAAATTTATCATCAAATTGTGTACTTGGGTACCACTTTTTCTGTTTTTAATGAAACTATTTACTTACAAAAACATAAAAAAGGAAATGTATAACTGAAGTGATAATTTCTCCATGATAACTTTCCACATCGATATCCCCCCCCCCCCCCCCCCCCCCCCAAAAAAAAGGATTCGAGGGACAAATTTTCTCTATAGCATCTTTCTTTTTTTCTTTTTTCTTTTGTGGGGATGGGGAGGTATCAGTCACAGTGCCTTGATAAGAGTCCAGGAAAAGAAAAAGACATCTGATGACAAAACTATATCCAGTTCATCTTTTGCTTTCAATTAAACATGAACCAACAGACTTTCAGTTATCAACTTTATACAAATCCAACCAAATAGAACAAATTTTGAAAGCACATTTACAAAACAAAATTATAAAGGGCACGCAAGAACAAACACAAGCATACCTCCTCTACAATTCGATAAACTTCAACAATTGAACTCCCGTGCCGCTGTTGAGGCGATATTGGGTCCCACCTCTGAAAAAGGATACACAAGAGCTTTAAGCTACATGGTGGGTGAAATATCTCAACACAGAGAAGATGAAGAAAGAACAAAATGCTTTCAAGAATGGTTAAATGAAGAAAGAACAACATGAGTTATCAACCACACCATGGTTTAGGAATATCTCAGTCTCATCAATTAAGAAGCATAACTAAGAATTTTACATGGATATGTGAAAATAAAAGCAATGATGCATGAAATGAAATTTTAAAACTCAGTACCACTCATTTAAATTTTCCATATACAAAATTTACATGATTAGATTTAGCGGAACAATGCACTATGCCCCAAAAGGAAACATCTATAAATATAAACAATATAAAAAATATAAACAATAGCAGAATCTATACATAGAAAAATGGTAGGGGACAAATTCTGAAGAAAGAAAATGGAATACTAAGCAACATTATGTTCATTCAACTCCAAACAAGTGGCAGGCAAATAAACACCACTTATGCCATGATTTGGAAGCAAAATGAAATAAACTTGAGCAATTACCTCTTGTTGAATAGCTCGCTCAACCCAACCTAAAACTCTTCCAAGCTGCGAATTGACCCAACGCATCACCAATGTTCCAGATATGGATTCAATCTAAATGGAAATAAGAAATTTTAAAAAAAAAATTACAAAAATAATATTAAAAGGAAAATATAAACTATCAAGAGTCAAAATAATATATGGCAAACCAAACTAAGTTTCATCACATAATTTCAAGCTCAAGAAAGCTAATATTGGAAAGAACAGAGATATACATAAATATAAGTATAACTATCTCAAAATGCAAAATACAGTTAGATTGCTAGGGCTATAACCAACCCAACCAAGCCAAGCCAAGTATTAAATGTTTGGACTTGGCTTGATCACGAAAGAGTAGTGTTCAAACTCTGCTTAAGCTTGATCAAGCATCAACTACTTGTTCAAAATCAGCTTGAAAATATTTGACACAAGCTTGAGTTTAACTCAACTCGGCTTGCTATCTCAACACAACAAAAAATAAGACCTCAGTTCCAAAACTTTGAGGTTGACTATGGAACCTCAACAGACTAATCAGGGTACCTGTAAAGGATCCATTCATAACAAAATGACTAAGTTTTACATTGGCCTTCGACTTATTGCAACTCTCCTCTCTTCGGGCTTAGAACCAACTGTGAATAAAAAATGACTCTAATCATTAACAGAGGCAGAGTTGGCTTGGTATTTCAAAAACACCCAACCCCCCCCCCCCCCTCCCCCACCCACAACATATATATATATATATATATCCACATCAAATAAACCTACCACACTAACAATTAACTCCACAAAAATCCTACCTCTTCGAAAGATCAATAACAGTTAAAAAGTTCATCATATTTATTAACTTACTTGGAATACTTATTGCACACAAGGAATAAAATAATTTACAAATTGAAGAAAAGAAAACGCATTGCTTATAATGAGAAACAATAGCTAAGTCTGGCATGCATCCTCTTCTCATCTTCATCAACTACTGTAAAAATATCTAGCAGTGGCCCTGATGTACTTGGAACAGGGTTCAGATGTTTGAGAGTGATTGGGAATTAAGACTATTAGTTGAAGCAACTGGAAGTAAAATTAAAATTAAAATTAATAAAAAAAAAGAAGAAACAAGATGATATTTTGGGAGAAATCCAATTAGTAGAGGAAAAGGAAAGAAATCCAATTAGTAGAGAAATCCAACTGTGGGTATATACTTTTAACATGATTTTTTTTGGGGGGAACAATTTTGGAGGAATAGATGAAAGCCATGAGTAGAAAGAATAAAGAAACTTAACAACAGAAGCAAAGAGACAGATAAGAGAGTAAATTACTTGAACTAGGTTTGTTCATGGCATGGGTTGCACCTCTTCACAAAATTGAGTTTTTCTGGGCTTTTCTCAAGTCCAAATGAAGCCCTATTAGCAAGCCTATTTGAAGCTCAAGGTTGGATTGTTTATCCTTGAGCCTAGTGTTCAGGAGGTTATTCAAAAAAGAATAATTTGTTTGAACTCAGCTTATTTAAGAAACAAGCCTTACAATATGGCTTGATTTCGGTTTGTTTCCAAATAAACAAGCGTTCTACCAAAGCCCAATCCAAGCTGTTGTTCATTTATAGCCCTATGTAACACTGCATATTATAAAGTGCTACGAGAAATATGAAAACCATTCATGATCCTTTCTCAACATTGTCTATATGGTGGAGAAATTTTGTTCACAGAGAAAGCATGAGGGAGGTAACCATCCTCATCTATGCTCCAAAATTAAAATGTGGACAAGCAATATCAGAATGACCACCCTCGCCAAAAATTGCAAGCCTTTCTTGCAACATAATAACCATTCCAAGATTCACCATAACAAGGAGGTCAGAATAATTTGATAAAACAAGAGGGAGGTGTCTGTAGTTTCACTTAATGTAAAGGAAAGCCATGGCTATTTTCCTCATAATGTCTATATATTGTCCCATTTATAAAGTGCATTGCAAAGTGAATTAAGCATGCAACTCAAATATTAATCACTGACTTTTCATTCCTTATGTCTTTTGTGATTCAAATGTAGTCATCACTCATTAGACAATTAAATTCCAAATCACATTTATGTTCGAGGGTTTTAGAACACCTGAATATTTAATAAATTGGTGTCATTTTGTGCACTTCAAATGTACATCCTAATAGGCAGTGTTTCATCATTTATCATTGCTTGATGTAGCTAAACTCTCTCACCAGTACAATAGAGAGAAAAATAAGAATCTTCAAGATCCGCCTATCTTACCTCATATGGAATTAGTTTCTTGCAGTAGACCTCTGCAGTCTCCTCTTCACATGAAGACATTATAAGACCCAGTATATACTGCTCAAGGCTATCAGCTGCTGGAAATACAGATACAACATCCTCGGTCAAATGTTCAGCACCATCGACAAAAGGTTTCTGAAAATAAGAGATATGATTAACTTAGCGGAAAAAAAAAAAAAAAAAAAAAAAAAAAAAAAAAAAAAGAGAGATATGATTAAGACTATCTCATGTACAGAAGATGAGAAGATTTACTTATAAAAAAAAAAAGTAAACATAAGCTTACCAACTTGTTCCCATACAATTTATGAACAAGTGATGCTGAAACAACAGCTGCTTGTGGATGCCTTTGAGAAAGAATTGGCATGAACATGGTTGAATCCTTTTTCAGAAGTTTCTTGGTTTCATCCGCAAGCAATGCCAAAGGATGTCCATGCATTGGGTCTGCTTTTTCAACAGCATGCAGTAACTGTACCAAGAACAGAAAAATATTTGAAAATGAAAAATGAACCTTCAACAGAGACTGCAGGGGGAAACTCGCATATTAGAGAATGGACCACAAAGAGGTAATGATATGTATATACATAGAATTATTTATCATGAGAGCCAGATTATGGAGTCACTGCCTAGCTGGATCTCACATTGAAATTAGCTATTTGGCTCTCATGAGCCTCCTCGCAAATCTGTGAGACTGGAAGGATGGTCGCTAAGGGACGTAGATATCTCAAATAATTCTCTTTCACTAATTAATTCACAAAAGAGAGAGCTAGGAAGGCATTAAAAAAACAATACTATCATAAAAAATTATTGCTCAATTTCCTAGTAGGAGACAAACTTAGGAACAAAGAAAAACTTTTCAAAATCCTAAGGAATGAAACTTATAACAAGGACATTGTTGGCAACCACTACCCAAATTACCTTCTCTATTGCTCACAAAGTAAATAATAAATGTCGTATCTCAAATTTGCAATCCACTATTAATAGTCACAGCAATCACATCAGGGATCCTTAATTAAAATATTAAAATAAAAATGCAGCTGAAAGTGACACAAAGCTGGGTGAACCATTGACCCAATGCATGTAATAAGAGATGTAGTGATGTGCAAGAAAATCAACTATGTATGAGTGTGTCTGTGATTGTGCAGACCAAACTAATTGGTGAAGCTAAGGTCATTAAAATCTTTTTAAGACTTTAAATTAGCCTAAACTAGTAGAGCTAGACTTCAGTTCTAAGTTTGACTGCCAAACATGACAGCCACAGAAAGTGAGAAAACACGGTTTGGATGTTTGTAAAGCTTTATAATTGCTTTTGCACAATCTCAACCTTTAATAGAATTATCATCAAGTTAATTATTTATTAAATATGATTTTTTTTTTTTTTTTTTTGTAAAATGGGTGTCAAGTAAATACAATACTTAATGTAAATGAATGCAACAGAAAGGCAGAAACCATAAATCTTTCATGCAAGGTAAAAACTCATCTGTTAAACTAGTTTCTAAGCAAGCCAAGCCAAGCATAGCTCAAATTTATAACAATTACACTAAGCATATATGATTTGCATCAATTAGAGTTGATCTCAAGTTTCAACAAACAAGCAAAAACGTTTAACTTACACAGCTACTGAAGGTAGCCAAAATAGCCAACTACTCATTTGAACCCATTTACACTCCAAAGCATAAAACATAAACAAAAAGTTTGACATGTGTTGGAAAAGTCTTTTGAGTAAATTATAATTTACTCCCTCGTTGTTGGCCCTATGAAAATTTAGTCCACAAAATTTCAAATGTTACATTTTACCCCCTAAAGTTTAGAATAAAATGAATTTGTTAGGGTTCCATCCAAATTAATAGATTTTACTTTTTTTGCACAAACAAATTGCCCCCATGTGGCTTGACCCAATCACAAATTACTCCCACAAGATTTTTTTCAATTGTTAAATTTTGACCCCTAAGGTTTGGATTAAAATGAATTCATTAGGGGTACTTTGGACAGAACCCTAATACTTTCATTTTAGTCCAAACCTTAGTGGGTCAACTGCAACGATTGAAAGTCTATGGACAAATTGTGATAGGGCCAAACCATAAGGAGGTAAATCGTAATTTTCCAAAATACTTCTATAGAGAGTGAGATAGGGCATAGCATATAAAATTCAAGAAGCCTCCAGCAGTCAAAAATTCCCTTTAAGAAAGCCCAGTTCCTTGACAAATGCAAAGTAATAATAATAATATTTGAATCTCCAAACAGCAACATCTAGATAATTTGCTACAAACAAGTTGAAAACATACCCTGGAAAAAGCATTCTTAATGGATGACAATATATATGATTCTATCTGATCTCGATCTGTGATGGACATAGATTGCATTGCCTACAAGAAAATGAGAAATTAAACTTTCAAACTTTTGCACTACATAAAGCACTAAGAAGCAAATTGTTGAATTACCGATTATCCCAAAAGCTTAAGCTGTTAGGAAATGATGAATTTAATTATTTAACCATAAGTCTAACACTCTCCCTCACTTGTAGGCCTAAACTTTCCCTTTATAAGTGAGGGCCTAACAAGTGGAAATTTAACATTTTAAATGAGAGGTAGAGTAAAACCAGGGATCAAACTCAGGATCTCCTGCTCTGATACTATGTTAAATTACCGATTATCCCAAAAGTTTAAACTGTTAGGAAATGGTGAATTTAATCATTTAACCATAAGTCTAACACAAATTAAACATTAGCTCCAGTCAGTGGACAAATAGTTTTGTCCATCATCAAGAAAATTTTACTTCAAATAAAAATAAATAAATAAATAAAAAATCCTTGAGAAGAAAGACTATAGCATGTCTGTGAGTGGAGGACTGGTGTACCAATTCAATATCCAATCCCTATGGAGTGAGCTTGTGGACGACTATAAGATGAGGCTGGCCCAATTTTTCTTGCCACATTCAGTATGAGGTTGAGGATGGGTCTAAAGTGAAGTTTTGGCAGGAATTATGGTGTTGGAGAGGCATCTTCAGATATGTTTTCCAGAGTTATTCCTGATCAGTCGGGATAAGGATGCTTGTGTGACAAATCATATGCAGTTCATCAATGGGTTCTTTGGGATTTGAGCTTCATTAGAACTGTACAAGATTGGGTTTTAGAGTCATTGTCGAACTTTAAGGATATATTTATGGCGTTCCTGTGAGGGGAGGTGGGGAGGATAAGATGTGCTAGAAACCAGCTAAGAGAAAGGGTTTTGAGCTTAGTGGCCATTACCAGGTCTTGACTTGTATTAGAGATCAGTCTTTCACTTGGAAAAGCATATGGAAGACAAAGATCCCTTCTAGAGTTGCTTTCTTTGAAAGGACTGTAGCCTTGGGAAAATCTTGATGATTGACATCTTATGGAGGAGTGTTTAGATTTTGGATTGGTGTTATATGCGCACATGTAATGAGGAAACAGTAGACCAAATTTTACTCCAATGCTCCATTGCCACTGAGCTGTGGACTATGGTATTTAGTTTGTTCGAAGTCTATTGGGTGACGGCGAAGATTGTCAGCAAAGGAGATTAGGCGGTCATCGGAATGGTTTTATTGAGATGGCTGCCCCACATTGTTTGATTTGGTTCATTTGGAGGGAATGGAATAACTGGAATTTTGAGGATTCTGAGAGAACTTTACCAAATCTTAAATTATTTTTCTTTAAAACCTTGTTGGATTGGATGTCAACAGTGCGTAGTTATTCTCTATGTTTGATTTGTGATGTGATAGAGCTTTGTAATTTGCAAGCTTGATTGAATGGTCCCCAGTTGTATACGCCCTATATACTTGCATGACTCTATTACTTGCTCTCAACCAAATTCATTATTTAAAATAAACAAAAAGGATACACGTACAACTGCAGGTTCTTCTAAAAGAAGCCTCCGAGCAACCATTGCAACTGTAACTATATTCCCCATCATCGCTGGTCTCTGCAAGGAACATGAGAAGTACAAGAATTTGAGTTGCAAAACTAGGAAGATGAGACAATAAAAGCAACTGAAGTGCAATACAATTCACCAAAAAAAAAGAAAAGAAAAGAAAAAACAAAGTCCAAGACACTATAACCAAGATATATTGAAGAAACAAAGTTTCCAAGCTTACAAAAGTTTCAGATTTAAATGAACTTGACAACAACTAAGCTTCTTTCTAGTTAGAAGGCATATAAAGCAGCGTTTTTTTAAACACAAGTAACTCTGTTGTTATTACAGGGGAAAAAATTATGCCAAAAGGGCACGGGCTGTATATACAGATTTATCCCACACTTAACAGCTTTAGATATTAAGCACAACAAAGAATCTTTTTCAGTAAAGAAGGCAACCGAAAGCAAGATATCTTCCCAAGTTTTTAGTAGAAAGCTCTAAACTGATATACATTTGATTATCCCTAAAAAGGACATACTTTGCATGCATGATTTTGTGCATCATACACATAGATCATGTGTTGGATCATTCCCTGTATTTCTGCAATAAGATGAGATGCAGATACCAGAACATGGTGATAAACACATCATTTAACATAATAAATGCACTGAATGATGTCTTGAAGCACCACAACCCAACAAAAAATATAGGATATGAACATAGACACAAAACAATACTCAGATGCAACAATAAGAGAAGCTACGATAAAACCACAAACAGTAAATTATTAATGTATGAGCAAAAACAATAGTACAGGGAAAACATATGCTATTTATAGTACAGATCAAAACTACTATGTAACACAAACTAGGACCAGCCACATGACATATAAAACTAGATAGCCACATATATTGCTACCAATAGTAAGTCACACCTCAGCAAAGTGTAGGTGGTAGTCTCCTAGTTGCTTATCAGCCCATCTCTGGATGGGTGATAAAAAGGATTGTAAGAAAGTCAAATCCCGAAAGCCCCCTTGCTCAAATTTGGAATGCAAACTATTCAAGTGTGACCTCTCTTGTGGACCCCGTTGTTCCTTCATTGGTATTTTTGTCAGCTGCTCCATGGCATGTTGCAAGATTCCTTGCTCACTTGTCATAACATACTGAGATCACATGACAAAAACTAATATAAAAAAAGGTAATAACAATAATTAAGTTTTGTTTAACAATGACAAAACAAACTAACATACCAACTGTCATGGGCGCATATACATACATACATACATACATATATATATATATATATATATATCTATAAAGAGAGAGAGAGAGAGAGAGTCCTTTATGTTCATTAAATCCAAAACTTCCCGTAAGCATTGATGGAATAAAACAATTGCAGCATGTGTATAAGGAAATGAGACAACGCACATCTCATCACCAATTTTAAAAATCTTGTGAGACAATAAAGCATTTTCTTTTGTAGAAAAATATGAAAAGTGATTGAATGGCTGCTTAATTTGGCAATTACAAGTGTTATGCTTATGACTACCATACCTGACGAAATAATACCCATGCATAGCAGGTGCAATGGATGGTCTCCGTGATTCCTAAAACACGCCAGGTTGACTTTAAGAGTTCGAGAATTTCTTCCACTTCCTGAACAAGTGGATAGAAATAGATGGTCCAGTCAAGCAAATTATGAAAAGTTCATCAATAATGAATCATCATATTAAATTTACAACAATTCCTTGGATCATCTTTTGAATCTGATTAACATCCCTAAATGAAAATGAGTTTGTTATAAATACAACTATCATTTTTTTAATAAAAAGAAAATTTTATAAGCAAATTCCAACAGAACTCAAAACCAAAACCTAACCGCATAAAGCTGTAACTCAAATATGAAGCCATAAACTAACTCAAAAATATGAAGAAAATCTGAAATTTCACAAAGATCTGAATGCTTCCATCTTGGTGCTGTCATCACCTGAAAAAATAAAAACTACTAACCTCTGTCAGCTTTCCTTCATCTAACATGTCAAAGACACTGAGAAGCAGTTTCTCATATACTCTAACATTTAGGTGATAACCATCAGCCCAGTGACATACTTCACCAGTTAAGTCACCGCGAGCTGGCCTCTCAGCAAGTGGAATGGCAATCTCTCTGAGAGATCTCAAGCATTCTGTTCGTTGGAGTTCACCCGTGGAAGATGGAAGAGACTAAAATCAGAAAAGAAAGGCTATCAAAATCTCTAGCAGATAGCAAATGTAAACCAATTTATGCTTCAAAAAGATTTGATAAAGTCACCAAAGTATGGAGCAATACATTACCATCTTAATTACTGCATAATTAGAAAAGAAACAGAAAAGGCAATTCATATGTTTGCTTCTTATAGAAACAGCCCAGAATATTCAGAAAATGCAAAATGATTTCAGCAGTTTTATAAAATCTAAAAAGATAAAGATAAATAGCCATTTAAGAAAACCTTCCAGATGTTTCAGAATATAGCAAAGAATTTAAGGAGATACACGAGCAAGATTGTTTATAGACCTACATAGATAGTTTTGGAACAAAACTTGAGCATCATAATTACAAAGGCATGAACAATAACAATCGCCAATAGACTTGAAATTATGAGTAAAAATAAATTTGAGAAAAAGGAAAGAAAACTATTCAAACAGATGCCAAGGAGGAAGTAAAATAATAATTATTAAAAAAAATCCCAATGTGCCATTTTGTTTTTCCATCATTAACAATCCAAAATATTTTTTGATAGGTAACAAAATATATTATTAACAAAAAGCCAACCTGAGTACATTGGGGATGTACTATGGGGGCACATTAACAATCCAAATTTAACAGCTACATTCTTTTACTGCATTCACATGTCATTGTTAATTAAACCCCCTTTATCAATACAAAAACAGAAAATTTCCTTATTAAATCTAGGAGTTCTTTTGGAGAATTTGAAAATATTTTATATGGACTCTACAAAGTAAACAAGACATTTAAGTAAGGAAATATGGACAAAAAAATGGTATCCGGTAAGAATAGATGGATGAATAGGAGAACCAGGGTTCAAATCCCCCCTATCAATTGTACTATTGAATTATCAAAAAATAGAAGGATGATTAGAGGAAGAGAGAGCCCCACTAATACTTCTGATTCCAGAGTGGGTCTAAATCCTCTTCTATCATTCCAAATGCCATAGGGAAGACGATTAAGCCAAAAGTGGAGCACCTTAAAATGTAAAAATATTTTACTACAAATATTAACTGCATTGCAGAGGTGACAAAAGTTACCAGAATTTTTTCTATAAGTAAAGTTACCAGAATATAAATTCAAACTCTTAAGACAGATACAAGGAAAATATTAGTTTTCATCAACAACTGCATAGTGACAAATACAACCATTAAAAGAACAACACGGTTGAAATAAATAGATGTCAAACAAGGAAAGGATCAACTTGTAGCCCAAAGATAATGCCTAATCTATCAACAAAAAGACATCATATAAATTTTTTGATAGGTAAGATAAAATTTCATTAAAAAAGACTACTACATGGAAAAAGAACATGAGTTAGACAAGGAAGTACAGTGAAGTCTCAAACTCAAAGCCATGTATAAGAATGAAGGGAATCTATAAACATTGGGAGAGAATCACTAAATGTGAGTCCACAAGCCCAAGACCAATCACATAAATTCCCTGCGAAGACAAGTAGCTCTAGCAGGAGAACAAAAACAGAACTAAGAAATATAAAGACTAGCTCTATCAAGCAAATCAGACAAAGAATAAAAGAGAAAATTTCCAGGAGCATTTGTCCACCCAAACAAGGTTTGCAGGAAAGACATCTTTAAGTCTTGAATTGACCTCTTGGTTCCTTCCAATGTCCGTGCATTCCTCTCCCTCCAAATACCCCACATCAGGCAATGAGGGACCAAAATCCAAATCACCCCATTTCTATCTTTACTAAACTTGCTTGGCCAACTAGCTAGAAACTCCACTACATCCTTGGGCATGACCCAAGTAAACTAACCACTCGGGCTCAACTTGTAAAAAGCTTCTTCTTCTTTTTTCTTTTTTTTTCTTTTTTTATGTTCACTTGCTTATAAAAAAGCCAAGCTTGAGCCTAATTTTGACGTCTGTTTGGTAAAAGAGTTGTACCCAAGCAAATTGATTTTTCATGAACAAACTCACAAGTATAAACACAAGGATAAACCAGCCAAGCCTACACTCGACTTAAGCTTGTAATGAGGCTTATTTTGGGCTTGGAGGAAAAAATAGAAAACAAATTAAACACTAATATCCAAGCATACTGCTCAGCTCACTTTTAAGTTTTAACCCTATATTTATACTTATCAAAAAAAAAAAGTTTTAACCCTATATTTATGTGGAAATTATTCCTCCTATATTTTGTGTTCTTAGATGCACTTTATTCTCACTTTTTTTTTAAATTGAATTTTTAAAACATTAACAAAGCTTGTTTGCAAGATTGAGCTTGAGCTTGATTTGAGGCTTCTTGACTTGATTAATGAAACTAGCCACACTCAAGTTACTTGAAATTTTATTTTAACAAGCACAAGCTTGAACATTATAAGTGAGCACAAGCCCAGCTCAAGCCAAGCTTTTTAACACCCTGTTAATCTTACCAAACCGAGTTCAAACATCAATACTCAGTTAGGCTTGGCTTGTAAGAAGCCCAAGGAGACCTCCATTAATAAGATAAAATCAGAGATAATAAACAAGGTCCAATCTAATCCAACAAGAAATAATTCCCAAAAAATTTAATTAAATTAAATAAACCTCTTCAAGATGGAAACATAAGCCTTATAAATTCTTTAAAGCCAAAGTTCCTCTTTCAGCCAAGAAATTGGCACGTGACTTGTGAACTTAAGACTCCCAAGGATATCCAACAACAAACTAACTACATTGACCCTTCCAGTTTTTACAGCACATATCAATAGATGCGTTCAACATATAAATTGCTGTGTGTAAAAGAGCATAAAAATGAAAAATCAAAACTAAACATATTACAAGAGGATAGTTTCAACAGTCAATCGTGGAAGGATTACATAGGTAACCTACATTTTAGCATGGTTTGATGTTAATATAGCATGCAACATTCAAAAATGTTAATCAATGAAACACATACCTCAGCTTCCTCAATCTTTGCCAAAAGAATTCTCAACTCATTCGACTTGCGCCCAGATTCGCCAAATCCAACAACAGGGTAATTAATAAGCCCCTCCTCCAAAATATTTAACTGAACCAACAAACAATTGAAATTTTTTACCATGGATGTTAGGGATATGTATCACCACCATTCCAAATTACCCTGAAGAGAACCTATACAGTCCAAAAACAGAATGATTGAAAAAGGGGCAGAACTTACCTGCCTTTTCTGCCAGCGAATGAATGCCTTCTTGTCAGAAAATTCTGTGCGCGAAACACAACATAACAATTCCAAAGGAATCAAAAGGGTATCCATTCTTTTTCCAACTTTTCCCACAAGAGCATTAAGCAGCCCTTGTCTTGTTCTGATATCCATTGCCTCAGCTATCTGTATATATACATAAGAATGAAAGAGAAATTATCAACACTCACAATCCCAAAGACAACTAATTTGACAGAATTAAATAAAAGAACCAGAATGGAATATGAAATCCCTCGGACTAACAACATCTATCCTGGCTGAAAATTAATAACTCGTGTAAAATGGCCACTCACGAGGCAAGAAAATATAGGTAAATTTTGGCCCCAAGGAGAGGGAAGGGGAGATTTTAACAAGTAACCTCCTTTTCATGAGGCGTGGTCTCCAACCAATTGTGCTACCCATTGGGATTAAGATATGAAGTATTAGTTACAAAATCAAAAAAGTGGACTATAACGCCTCTATTTATGAGCTTTATTGTAACATCAATTTTTCTATTCTCTTTCTTCTTCCTTTATTCTTTTTTCTTTTTATTCTTCTTATTCTTTTTTTTTTTTTTTTTGTGCATGTGTGTGTCTGTGTGTGGAAAAGTGGCAGAGACAAATTCAATTTTTTTTATAGGAGTGGTAGAGACAAATTCATGGAGGAAAACTGGATGAATTTACCATGTTCTTTTAAGAGCTAACTGCAAACAGTTTTATTGCAGGCCAAGCAAACATAAGTTACAAAAAGACACTATTTTTCATTCTTGTTAAGCAAAAAGTTTCAAGAGAACATAACGGAGAGAAATCATCCTCAAACATAGAAGGGTAAGTGCCTGAGTGGCTCATTTCAAGGATATAGCATCTCATGAGATGGTCCCATGAGACCACCCTCTCATGACATGTGGGAATCCACACACGTTGTGAGAGGCAGGTCTCATAAGACCAGCTCATATGATACTTTTCCCATTTCAAGGTAAATAGAAGACATAGCTGAGCAGAGATCTAAAAGATCACAGTCCTAAAAGCAGTATGATCAGGTGATAATCAACAATCTAATCCATATAACTGTTATGAAGCTTATGTCAATGCTCAGTCTTCCAAATGTATTACATTAAATCTTTGCCTTCCTATCATTAACATGTCAGTCATGATCCCACTCTCATGCTATATGAAATTTTAGTATTCTACCTATAAATTTTATGTACGTATATAAGTACCTATAAATATTTGTTCATTGAGGAAAACAATGGAACATGAACGCCAAGACAAGACCTGAGTGGTTTTCAAGATTGCTTCTTCCATTTTTTAGTAAATATGACAACATTTATGACTTGGAAGAGGATTCCTTAAGGTAAAGTCTACAGGATGTATAAAAAAAATAAAATGATTTCCAACACAATTCTTTAACACTTTATGCTTCAAAAAAGTTATTTACAGCAGACTAGACAACAATTTCATATAGTCAAAACACAATATGCCTCAGTCCAATCTATGAATTTTTACAATCCATCAATAAAATTTATTCTACGGTTACATGGTACATTAAATTCTCAGATATCATTATAAGAGTGATATTCTATATGTTATCAAGGTCACATGGTATTGAGGTCCAGAATACCATAAAAAAAAAAAAAAAAAAAAACAATGCTAAAACAATTGCTAATAGCATAGTCTATATAGAATTATTTATGGGATGCAAGGCATGATATGTGATTAGTACTTTAGTTGTTATTATGTAAGCCAAAAATACAACAATAAAAGTAGAGTTCTGAAAATCCACATCAGAAAAGACTCTGTTTCTTAATTACCTCCATCTGGACGCGCATGGTCTCCAACAAACCAACCAATCCAGGTGCACGCTGTGACTGCATCACAACATTTTCACTTTTACTACGTCCAAGCTTCCTCATCAACCTAGACTTTTTATCTTTCTTTTTCTCCTTTGATGGTATGATGAGGCCTCTGTTACGTATTAATAGATCAAAAAGAAGAATAAAAAAAGTACAGGGTGCAGAAGGTAATAAACATAAACAAAGTAGGCGCCAGACTTAAATGGCAAGCCCTCGTTGAAAAATAAATATGCAACCCAAACAAGATGATAGGGGCATACCCTGTAGCCCCAGCACATGCCAAGAGGACTTCATATGCAGTTTCACGGAGGTCATCATCAGTGATTCCTGACAGCAGTAAAGTACAAAGCTTGATGAAAAACATCTCATGCATGTTGGCTTTGCCTTCCACACCATAAAAATTCACCCCAAGAACAAGAGCAAGCCAAAAAAGATACTTGCAAAGAATCTAAAATAAATAACATTTTTCTGATATTTACCATTATTGCATAATTTATCCGTTTTTCCAAGTTATATCTACCCTCCCGCTATATGATTCTAGATCTCAATCATTTTTACCTGTTGCAAAAGAAGGCAATTTAAGCGCAAGTTCAGAAGCATCATTTGTATTCCTTCTTGAAACTCTGAGACTATTAATCTCTTCAACATCATCATCGTCTTCAAAATCTTCAATGTCATCTACAGTTAGTTCTTGAGCTTGGGAGTTAAAAGACTCCGATCTTGACACACTTGACACAATCGGTGATGTTGCATAAACAGGAGGTGGTGTTGTAATGGGAGCTGGTGTGGAAACAGGAGATGGTGTGTAAACAGGAGGTGGTGTGAAAGCAGGAACAGGTGGTGGCGCCCGTTTTGGAGGTGATCCTGAATATTCAGGACTTGTAACCAAATAAAATTCCCCAGCATAACCTGTGCTTCCCTGGTTGAGGAAAAAGAATTAAAGTTCAAAACTGACCAGCAAGAACAAGATAAACAAAAACACCAGATGAACTAATTAACACACATTGGCAAGAAGGTATACATCACAACCAAAACGTACAAAAAAAAACAATCAAATATTAACACATGCTAAGCATAACTTTTCACTATATCAGTCAAAGTGAAAGTGTGGCGTGCATGCTTATGTAACAAATATAACCAGCCTTAGTGTATTTTTACATGTGCATGCACTTACACTATTTATAAAAACAAATAAATAGCCAATAAAAAACATCATGAACTGTACACAGCAATTCATGAGCTTACCATCTGGGGTAACCCCGTGTGATCATGATAATCTCTAATAGCTTCAGATAATTCAAGCATTCCACCTACGTTTCAAAATAATCAACAATAATGAAAAAAAAACTCCTAGCAAACATTACAATTCAAAAAACACGCGAAAAGGGAACAACAACCAGCCACCTTTTTTAGCACAATTGAGAACATAATCGACGCTAACTTGATCCAGATCCACATCATCTAGTGTAACTGCCCCCGGTGGCATCACAACTTTCTTTATTAGGCTACCGGAAAGTAAAAAATCAAGAAGTACCCGCCTGTCCCGCCTGTATCTTTGCAGTAGCTCAACACCATTTTCCCTATATTTTTTTATACATTCCATCATTCATAAACACACATATATATATACACACATTCACTCATTCGCACGCACGCGCGCACACATATATAGAGATTGAAAAAAAAGTAGATTCATAAGAGATGGATACATACTCATCCATGTCAAAAAATCGAACACTAACTTCAGCTCCGCAAGAATGCTAGCTCTACAACCTGAGCAAAAATTCATATTAAAAATGTCACAATCCGATCCACTAAGCAATAATTGAATTTAATTAATAAAAAAACACAAAATTAATTTATCATATTGCGTGCTTCAAATTCAGTTAGATCTCAATTAATCAGCTAATACTCTACTCTACTATTATAACAATTTCAGATATAGCATATTTACGCAAATCAAGCAACTTGAACTGAAAAAAAAAAAAAAAAAAAAAAAAAAAAAAAAAAAAAAAAATTCTCATTTTTTTTTCTTAGTCTAATAACACGAGATCCGTTGCTCAGTTTTCTTGGCAACCAAACAGAGCCTACGAACCTCAAACCGAGAGATCTCCAAAATGCAAAAACACAGCATTATTAGTTTAAAAAAAGGAGAGAGAGATTTGAAAGTGAATGGAAAAACTTACGGAAGTGGTGGTTGCTTGATTGCTTTGATTGGAGGCAGTGAAGAGAATGGAAGTCAAAATGTGAAACGTTTTTTTTTTTTTTTAGAGAGAGAAAGAGAGAGAGGAGAGAGAGGGAGTAAGGTTGGAAAAATGACGCGAAGATTGAAATTTGAAAGGGTCAGTTAGGAAGACTGGTGTGGAGTTTTTGGGTTCTGAGCGTATGTTCCGGTAACCAGTTGTTGACACAGAGAGAGAGAGAGAGAGATGAGCTAATTCAAGTTGAAGGGATATTGTATTGATTTTTTTTTTTTTTTTTTGGTTTAGGGGATTTACTGGTGGTGGGCCTGGAGGCAACTCAGGCGAGGAGAGCTGTCCTTTTTTTTTTAGGTAAAGTAAAAAAAAGAGAGCTGTCAGCATTATTTACTGCTAAATATTAAAGGGAATATAATCATTTAATTATTGTCACGAGTTGACTGTTTGCTTTGCGCCGCTTTGGTGGATATTTTTGTCAAAATGCACTGCTTTCTCACCTAAGCTTACTATCAATTTAATTTTTTTTTAAATAAACTAATTTGAATTAAATAAAATATTTAATAGTATAATATTTTTACGAAAACGAATCTTTTTTTTTTGAGAAGCCACCCCAAAACAGGGAGGGATATATATTAAGGAAGATCAGAATGATACACAGACACAATATCAGGGGGTAAGTCCTCCATCCAGATATGAAAATGCGAAAACTTACACGCTGATCTTGCTAACCTATGAGCTACCCTATTTCCTTGTCTGCGAGTGTGGCTAAAGGATATGTCCTTGAAGCCAGAAGAAAGAAACTTGATGTCATTAATAATGTGCCCGAAGCTAGAGGAGTCAAAACCACCCGTGGATAAGGCTCTAATGATCGTGTCCGAGTCTCCTTCAAGAATTAACTTACTTAGACAAAGCTCTTGCGCAAAACCCATGGCACTACGCGCCGCCAACACTTCCACCATCTCTACAGAAGTAGGCAGTGGAATGATTTGTGTAAAGGCGGCCATAACGAGACCTTCGTCGTTTCGAACAATGCAGCCCAGACCCGCAAGCTTTTCCTCATGGAAGGTGGCTCCATCGAAATTGACTTTCACCCAATCCTTGGGAGGAGGCTGCCATCTCGACTGTGAAGTAACTCTTGCGACAGGGCTGTGGGATGCCGAAGCCCCTTGAAACTCCAGCAGATTATCAGAGGCCAAAGAATTAATTACATGCAGCTGTAACCCCACCTCACCAACTCGGAGCTGGTTCCTTCGAGTCCAAATAAGAGACGCGGTCATAGCAAACAGGTCCAGAAGTTCGCCATGATTCTGGCAAAGTACGATGACATCCAGAAGTGACTTGCATCTGGATGCAAGCTTCCGCAGCCATGCAAACTTGATTTCCCAGATAGGTGCAACAATACGACAGGCCCAAATAGCATGAAAAGAGGATTCACTTTCTAAGTTACAATCTGGACAGAGATCATTGCACAGTACCTTTCTCTTCACAAGGTTTGATTTTGAGGGGAGTGAATCAGTCCCAGCTCTCCACAAAAAGGACTTAACTCTATTGGGAACATTTAAACCCCAGATACCTTTCCAAATCCTCTTTGTAGGTGACAGGTCGGAAACAGAAGGAAAATCATTCCTTTCCTCTTCCAAAAGTAGCCTATAGCCAGACCGAACAGAGTAAGAGCCATCAACATTAAGGGGCCAGAAAATCCTGTCCTCGCACTCACTGTGGCAGAGCGGAATCGCTTTTATTGCAGCGGCTTCGTGGGGTAAGAAGATGTTGTCAATTGCCTCATTAAGCCAGCCATTCTGTTCCCTGTCAATTAGGACCGAAACCAATGCGTCGTTGCCAAGGAAGTCCCTAGGAGAGATCACCCTTTTGTTGTAAGGGTCAGGAAGCCAACTATCATGGTAAATCCGAATCAAAGATCCATTTCCCACCCTCCATTGAAGACCCTTCCTGATCACTTCTCTACCTTTGAGTATGCTCTTCCAGGCGAACGAACCATTACCCTCTTTAGCATCAAGAATGGAGCCATCTGGGAAGAACCTTGCTTTAAAGAATCTATGGAAAAGGGAGGTATTGTTGTCCAGCAGCCTCCACACCTGCTTTGCCAACATGGCGTCGTTGAAGTTTTGGAGGTCTTTGAAACCCAAGCCACCCAAGCTCTTAGGTTGACAGAGGGAGCTCCATTTGGTCCAATGGATTTTCCTTTGATTGCCCCTTTGACCCCACCAAAAATTCCTGATCAAAGCCTCAATCTCATAACAAAGGGAGACCGGGAGTTTGAAGCAGCTCATCGCGAAGGTAGGAATAGCTTGGATTACTGCTTTGAGAAGAACTTCCCGCCCCGCTTGGGAGAGCAATTGTTCCTTCCAACCCTGTAACTTAGCCGCCACCCTTTCTTTAATGTATAATAAACTAGCTTTCTTTCTCCTGCCCACAATAGACGGAAGCCCGAGGTACTTTTCATATTGCTTGATTTCTTGCACCCCAAGCTCAGCTTTAATCTGCTCCAGGATAACCTCCGGGGTGGCTTTACTGAAAAACAAACCGGTTTTGTTCTTGTTCAGTTTCTGACCCGAGGCCTTCTCATAGCAATCCAACAAGGCTTGAACTTTCCTACATTCCACAAGGGAGGCTCTACAAAACACCACACTGTCGTCCGCGAAGAAGAGGTGTGTCAGTCTAGGCCCCTTTCTGCAGATGGAGACCCCTCTGATTTGCCTAGCTTCCGCTGCCTGATTAAGGAGGCCGTGTAATCCCTCCGTGCAAAGGAGGAAAAGATAGGGTGACAAAGGGTCGCCTTGCCGCAGCCCCCTCGTAGGATGGATAACCTCAGTCGGTTCCCCATTGATGAGGATGGAGTAGCTGACCGAAGAAATGCATTCCATTATCAAATTCACCCACCTCTCAGCAAAACCCATCTTTTTCATAATAATTTCTAGATAACTCCATTCAACCCTGTCGTAGGCCTTGCTCATGTCCAGTTTTAACGCCATGAAGCCCGACCGTCCATTATGGTGGTTTTTCATGTAGTGGAGAGTCTCGAAAGCCATGAGGATGTTATCAGTGATGACCCTCCCGGCTTGGAAAGCGCTTTGGTTCTCCGAAACCACCTCAGGCAGCAAAATTTTCAGTCTATTAGCTAAGACCTTCGCCACAATCTTATAAACTACGTTGCAGAGGCTGATCGGTCTAAAGTCAGTAATGGACTCCGGGGATTTCACTTTCGGTATCAGTGTGATGTTAGTACAATTGATAACAGAAGGAATTTTGCAATTGTTCAGACAGTCAAGCACAGCAGAGCATATATCCTCACTAATCAAAGACCAAAAGGACTGATAGAAGAGAGGGGGCATACCGTCGGGGCCGGGAGCAGTGGTAGGTTTCATCTGCTTGATAGCTGACTCCACTTCTTCTTTGAGGAACGGCCTGAGTATTTGTTCATTCATTTCATCAGTGACAGTTTGTTTGACTGCCCCTAAGATTTCTGAGAATTCCGAAGGGTTAGAAGAAGTGAACAGGGAACGATAGTATTCACAAGCAATTCTCCTTATCTGATGGTCCTCCGTGCACCAGTTATTTAGGGGGTCTCTCAGACCAATGATTCTGTTCCTACGGTATCTGTGAGAAGCTTTACTATGGAAGTAGCTTGTATTGCGGTCTCCACACTGCAAAAACATGGCCCTGGACCTTTGCTTCCACATTTGGCTTTCTTTGTCAAGAAGCCCATTGATTTCAGACCTTAACCCTTTCACCACTTCGAAGTCAAGAGACCCACTGGCGGCTCCGATTTCTGCCTTAGATAGTTTTTTGCCTAAGATATCCAGTTGTTTTTTGACATTTCCAAAAGACTGCCTGCTCCACAATAATAAGCTATCACCACAAGTCTCGATTTTTTTTGCCGCAATAGCCATAGAGGCGTTAGGGGAGGAGGAGCCCCAAGCCTTGACAACAGTAGCACTGCACCCCGCATCGCTGAGCCACATCTGCTCGAATTTAAACGGACGGTTTTGACTGGGGGGGATTCCATTGGGTTTTACAATAATCGCTCTATGATCAGAGGAGTGGGAGAGGATGTGTTGTACCTTAGTGCCCGGATTGAGAGCAAACCACCTGTTGTCCGCCACAGCCCTGTCAAGCCTCTCGAGGACAAACCCGCCCACCCGCTTCCCTTTCCATGTGAACTTGTCACCAACATAGCCAAGATCCATGAGCCCGCATTCATCAAGAGTATTCCTGAAGTCCCTCATCGCACTTTCTTTCCTGGGACCGAGGCCAAGTTTCTCATGGGACCACATGATTTCATTAAAATCCCCGGCACACAGCCAGGGGAGGGAGAACTGATGGTGAAGGTCACGGATAAGAGACCATGTTTCAAGCTTTTTGGAAGGGTCAGCATGACCATAAATGCCCGTAAATCTCCACCGAGAAACTGGATCATCCCCAACGATGGCGTCAATGTGATTGGGGGAGGAAGAAACCACTTCGATCTTAACCGAGTTCTTCCACAGTAGAGCTAAACATCCTGTTTTACCTGCGCTAGGCCCAACCCAGCAATGGTCGAACCTCAACTCACCACATAATTGCTTCAGCCTAGCTTCACCTGCCCACGTCTCGGCCAAAAACAGGGCAGAGGGGTCTTGTGCCCGAGTCACAACCTCGAGCTCTCGGACTGTGCGCAGGTTCCCAAGCCCACGCACGTTCCAGCAGAGCCAACTCATCTTCTTCGGCGGGGCTGAAGATCAGCCTCCGCCGTTGGTGGGCAGTTTTCATCACTGGTAGCGCCGGCAAGAGCTCTGCGCTTTAGAGGAATATGGGAGTCCAAAGTGTTGAGAGGACTACGCTTACCTAGGCTAGCTTCCAAGTTCTGAATATCCTTGAGGTGGGTCGGCCTTTGAATTCTCAACCACTTGCCACTAGCTTGGGCTTTGTTCTGCTCAAGGTCATGTTCCATATTGGATACACCACAGCTAGGGGTGGGCTTGGAGGGCTGCGAATCAGGATTCTCCAAACTTGGGCCGGCTCGTGGGCCCACTTGAGAAGGTAATGTTTCCACTTCATCCTGACTTAGTCCGCAAAAGTTACCCTGTGAATCCAACGTCCTGTCAAAGCAGTTGATCTCACTGTCCAGATTTTGAATTAGCTTTTCAAAATCATCATGGGGCGCGTCCTTTGTGGGGGGAACTGACTGGAGGCCCCCGTCACTTCCTTGGGAAGCGAGCCCCTGCGCCCCGACGCCCTTGCCGTTTTGCCAGTCCCTGATCTCAACAGACATTTTAGAGGCACCGTGACTTGAGTCAGGATGGTGAGCACATGGTGGACGGTTTGGAGTGGTGGCGTTGGGATGAGAAGAGCTGCTTGACTTTTTCTTTTCAAAGAAGCCGGGGACGGAGATGACTTTTTTCTTATTAGTAGCGAACGGAGGGGCCCTGAGCCAAGCCCCGAACTGCTGATCCCTCGGATTGAGGCTGCCTTCACTATCGATCCATGCCTCGCAATCCTTGTCATTGTGCGTCAGAGCGCCGCACCAGTAACATAGGTTGGGAAGACGTTCGTATTTAAACGAAACCCAGTGGTCCTTCCCATCCTCTAGAGTTATAAGCCTTCCTCTACATAGAGGTTGAGAGATATCAATCTCTGTTCTGACCCTAATAAAGTTTCCTCCATCCCATTCCACATTCTCCTGGTAACTTAGTATTTCCCCAACTGGTTCGCATATTTGTTCAGCAATCAATTTGTTACGGAATCGGAGCGGGATATCGTAAACTTGGACCCAGAAAGGAACCTTCGTTAGATCGGCCTCTTTGATTGAGGTGTCCTTGTCGTAGCGTGAGAGAACCATAATATGCTTATCGAAGCTCCACGGTTCCAAAGAGAGGATGTGATCCACCTCCGTTTGACTTTCGAAAGAGAAGAGGACAAGGTGGTTGTCTAGGATCTTCACCTTGAACCCCTTCTTGGATCTCCATAGAGGGGTAAAAGTGTTAGCGATGGCGTCTACGAAAACGAATCAAGACGATAGTAGTTGAATTATAATTTAGAATACATACTTGATTTTGATATTGAAGAAATAAAAGACCGCATGAAATTTAGAAAACTGGATAACCTAATTTTAAAATTGAGAAAGTTTTTTTATACAATAAAATCTCACAATATTTTGTATGGTATCTTTATTTTAAATTGTAATGGGTTGGGTAGAATTTTTCTTTTTTATTATTGTAAGATTTTGTTGTTATTGATAAAAAAAATTGCTTATAATTATCTCAATAAAACCAAGACCCTTTTAGAAATTGAATTTTATATTTCCCTTTTATAAGGAAAATTAGGATCTAATCGCGCTCTTCAATTTTCTTACCATCAAATTATTTTTAAAACAAAAAAAAAAAAAAACAACTTAAGAATAATACTTTTACTATTTTTTTTTAGAGAGTTTCAATTTATGATGTCCGCTCTTGATAATAGTTTTTAATCATCATACCAAGACGTCAATCAGTTTTTGGTGTAGGCGAGGATTGAATCCCAGATCTCTTATACAACCATCAGAGACTTTACTAATTGAGCTAATTGGAATCCACTAATTTTACTATTTTTAATTACTTTAAATGCAATTGATTTTTTCTTTTGGACATATATGCTATTTATGTTTGATATTGCTTCTTGACTTTTGGAATATATAAGTGCCTAATTCTTATTAGACCAAGAAGAAGATAGGGCAGGGATTTGAGTGATCATCCGAGAATGCCAAGGAAAAGGCTTGGCACACATGGTCGGAATCATCCCTCTCTCCCTAACTGTCATAGAGTTTGAAACTTTGGCTATATCGAAGGCTTTAAAGTTTGATGTTGATCTAAGTTTGGAAGATGTCACCCCAGAGGGAGTATCAGAGAATGCAATGAACGCTTGGAATGCCAATTCGCAGTCTTTGGAATCCTTTGGTTTACTTAGTAGTGATGTTAAATGTTTTGCAAGTTTATTTTATTGTATTATGTTTTCACATGTTCATAGAGAATAGAATGATTGTTGTATTCTCACATTAAGAGAAACGACAATGGGGTTGTTCATAGTCTGGCTAAAAATGCATTATGCATACCAGATTTTCAAGTATGGATGGAAGATGTCCCATCTCATATTGGTTCGATTTTACAATTGGATGTAGTTGAATTTTATTAATAAAATCCATCAGTTTCTTTCTAAAAAAAAAGATTATATGACAATGTTTGACTTACCTCCAATACTTTTTTAACTATAAATTTCATTTTATTTTAAATACACAATGACAAGTAGTAGTGAGTTTTAATTTTCACATTTTTATTTAGTTAATGGGTAATGTGGCAGTTTCTCATTAAAATAAAAAGAGATTTCAATTAAAAAAGTAATGGAAGTAAACCAAACCCTATATTAAATGAGTAAGAGAGAGTGATAGTAGCCACTTTCAAACTATTTCAAGTACATTATTATTATTATTATTATTATTGATTTATAATTTGATAGGTACGTTATGAAAAGGGGTATTTGAACCTTAAATGTTTTTGTTTAAAACACTAATGTGTAAGTTAATCTACAAGGCTTCTAAGCAAAAAAAAAAAAAAAAAAAAAAAAAGATCTACAAGGTTTTAGCCAAGTAGATTAATATTAAAAGTGTCCTTCTTCGAAGATAATTATTAAGATTTAAGACCAATCCCACCCACTTTAAGATTATGATTATTATTATTATTAAAATGTAAGTAATGCAATCATAAAATTAGACTTTCCAATTAAGAAACAATAATTGTTTATAATTATTGACATGAAATGGTTTTTTTTTTTTTTTTTTTTTTTTGAGAAGTGACATGACATGGTTGGTTGTGTTGACAATGATACAAATTTTTTTTTTTTTGGCAACCATTTTTCATAGTATGTTATTGTAGGGACTCAATTTGTAATGGGCCATTGACAATAAAAATTTGTAGAGTGTGGGTGAAAAGGGCTTGGCACCATAGAAGTGAACGATGGCTGATATGAAGTTGATAATAAACAAGAGATGACTTGAGATTCATAGGGCTCTCCTCAAAGGAATTGGGCTAAGTGTTTTTATAGGGAATGATCGTCCCTTTGGTTAAGTATTTGTAAAGCGTATTCATCCTCGGCCCTGGCCGATGATGTATTTTTCTCGGAGTTGATATATATTTTGTCCTTTTTCTTAGGATTCATCTCCCCTCCTTTCTTGTGGGGAATCCTCTTGGTTATATAGTATTTTCTTTAGTTAATCTCAGCCATTCATTTGTCAACTATCTGAACTCTGTGTACAGGGGTCTGTCCCATCATCTGCGATTGTAGGCTTTATATTAGTTCCAAGCCGCCTTTGCAGACTTTCTAATAGTTAAAGTGACCGAAGCATTAGGGTTTGCAGGTCACCTCACCATTAAGGCGGCCAGAATGTTGGTAGCATTTATTTAATGGATGAAGGATATTTTCCCTTTGTTGAAGTCGGTGTGCTGAGGATGTGGTCATCCTCGGCGAGGCTCTTGGATGACCTAGGCTCTTTTCCATTATCCTCGGCCTTTATATTATCCTCGGCGTGGGCCTTGGGCCGGGTATAGAGTGGGCCAGAGTGGTTAATGTTTGGGGCCCCACAATAGCCCCTCAAAATTCTGCTGCACGTCCCCTTGAGTGGGGAGGAGGATTTTGACCTCCTCGACGTATTTTCGCGTCCTGTTGAGCCTTGCCTTTCTGTTAGAGTTACCCTTACTTTAGTTGCTTTTGTAATTTCCTTTCGGCGCTAAGGGGCTGTCCGAGGAGTTTTTTCTTTTTCTAGAGTATACTTTTTTTGCCTGAGTTTCTTACTGGTTCCTCTAGGAATTACAGGTTTGGGTCGTTTGTGCTTTAGCGCTTAATTTCTCGTGGTTTTCGTCCCTGATAGGGTTCATTCTTTTTAACACCAAAGAGGTTGGCTTCGCCGCAAATTTGGGCTCATAATCAATACAAAGACTCTAGTTCCGTTCAGCGTTTATACTACCCTATGATGACCGGTTTCCGCATTGGTTTGGGTCCGAAGACCATGCAAGACTCTGGCTTTTCTTAGTACTTAGTTTTTCATGAAGAAATGTTCTTCCTGTTGGCCTGAGACCTTGGGCCATGCAATGTTTAAGTTTTGTCTAACGCTTGGCTTTCATTCTGAAGTATCTGGTTTCCCCAGAGGCTTGGGTCCAAGGACCATGCAATGCCTGGTTCTGTCCAGTGCCTAGTTTTCTCATTTATCATCTGAAGTATCTGGTTTTCCCTAAGGCTTGGGTCTGAGGATCATGCAATGCCTGGTTCTGTCCAGTACCTAGTTTTCTCATTTATCGTCTGAAGTATCTGGTTTCCCCTGAGGCTTGGGTCCGAGGACCATGCAATGCCTGGTTCTGTCCAGTACCTAGTTTTCTCATTTATCGTCTGAAGTATCTGGTTTCTCCTGAGGCTTGGGTCCGAGGACCATGCAATGCCTGGTTCTGTCCAGTACCTAGTTTTCTCATTTATCGTCTGAAGTATCTGGTTTCCCCTGAGGCTTGGGTCCGAGGACCATGCAATGCCTGGTTCTGTCCAGTACCTAGTTTTCTCATTTATCGTCTGAAGTATCTGGTTTCCCTTGAGGCTTGGGTCCGAGGACCATGTAATGCCTGGTTCTGTCCAGTACCTAGTTTTCTCGTTTATTTATTATCTTATCTACTTATCCGTTGCCCTTTAATTCTACATTGCTATAATTTATAATAAGCATTAAATAAATACACTTTTCACGCAACACAATGACACACGCAAGCTGGAGTTGGGGTAGGATAAGACCTTGCTCTATTCCGTCTCTTCGTTTGACGTGACCCTTCTGATTACGAGGCGTCTCTTGGGTTGATTGGGTAACGCGTTCTGACGCTTCGGTGCCTCATCGTTAATGAGGCGCTTCATCATTAATGTCAGTCGTGGATTTACGAGGATCTAACGGCGGATAAGCCCCTTGGGAATTTGGGAGGAATTATTGCCTCCGGAAATCTCTCCCTCGGAATTAATGTGAAATGGCTCTCACCAACTTTTCGCCCTCTATAAAAGGCGTTCTTGGGGCAACCTTTTCCTTCACACTTGACAAACATACTTCTAAATCTCCTCCCAGAAATACTGCCTAGAGATTCTGCAAGAAATAGCAACTTGAGCCCCCTCTAATGCACTGGCCCCTGGAAAGGGCGTTCCCGAGGGTGCTGAGCCCCTATCAGGAGCCGAGGATGGCACTCCGATCCTGGACGTCACGTTGGGGTTGGGGTGGAAGAAGTCCGAAGATTCTCATTCTTTTCAACCTAATCAGAGGTGGAACCTTCCTTACCGTTTGGAGAAGGATCCAGAAAGAACGTAACCTCCTTCCCTTGGGTATGGGTCGATGACCCTCCAAGCTGGCAGCAATGGGGGTGGGAGGGAAACCAGGCGTCGCCTCGAAGTGGGGCCGTCCTGTGCCGCGGCTTCTTCCACCTTCCATGTTGCCTTCTTTTCTCCTTTTCCCTTTTATCTCTTTTATTTTTGCTCTTCAACGAGCCTTCTCCTATTCATTTCCTCTTCTCTTGCTTCTCATCCAGCCTTCTTTTCTATCTTTTGTTCGTCTGCCAGCTTTCTTTCTCACCTTTCCTCCTCTCTTCCTTCACTTCTTTTCTATCTTTTGTTCTTCAACGAGCCTTCTTTTCTATCTTTGGTTCCTCAACGAGCCTTCTTTTCTATCTTTTGTTCCTCTGCCAGCTTTGTTAAGCGTCTGCCTTTGCAGTTAGCTTTAGAACAAGCCCCACGGGCTTCACTTGTAAAAGATGTAATTTTTCTTCATATATAAATAAAAGAAGTAGACTTGTTTTGTCTCTTTTTATTTTTCGCATATTCTTGTTCTTGTGATTGTTGACTTCTGAATGATTGTTGTTGCTGTAGATTGTATTGTTTTAGTGTATTATTTCTGAAAGTGTTGCTCTTAATTTCTTTACACCGACCACCGCACTTGCTAGCGCACAAATCCCCATTCCCACAGATGGCGCCAATTGTAGGGACTCAATTTGTAATGGAACCTTGACAATAAAAATTTGTAGAGTGTGGGTGAAAAGGGCTTCGCACCATCGAAGTGAACGATGGCTGATATGAAGTTGATAATAAACAAGAGATGACTTGAGATTCATAGGGCTCTCCTCAAAGGAATTGGGCTCTCCTCAAAGGAATTGGGCTAAGTGTTTTTATAGGGAATGATCGTCCCTTTGGTTAAGTATTTGTAAAGCGTATTCATCCTCGGCCCTGGCCGATGATGTATTTTTCTCGGAGTTGATATATATATTTGTCCTTTTTCTTAGGACTCATCTCCCCTCCTTTCTTGTGGGGAATCCTCTTGGTTATATAGTATTTTCTTTAGTTAATCTCAGCCATTCATTTGTTAACTATCTGAACTCTGTGTACAGGGGTCTGTCCCATCATCTGCGATTGCAGGCTTTATGTTAGTTCCAAGCCGCCTTTGCAGACTTTCTAATAGTTAAAGTAACCGAAACATTAGGGTTTGCAGGTCACCTCACCATTAAGGCGGCTATAATGTTGGTAGCGTTTATTTAATGGATGAAAGATATTTTCCCTTTGTCGAAGTTGGTGTGCCGAGGATGTGGTCATCCTCGGCGAGGCCCTTGGATGACCTAGGCTCTTTCCCATTATCCTCGGCTTTTATATTATCCTCGGCGTGGGCCTTAGGCTGGGTATAGAGTGGGCCAGAGTGGTTAATGTTTGGGGCCCCACAGTTGTAATTAGTGCATAATAAAATAAGTGTTTATCATAAACTAAAGTGAAAGTCATTGCTCTTCCTAAAAAAAAAAAAAAAGTGAAAGTCATTGTTCCTATCACAACATACCATAAGCAATTGTGAAAAATCATAAACTAAATCCCTAATACATTACTCACTAGCTATAAAAAGTAAAAACCTTGTTGAAGTTGTGTTAAAAATTATACTTTAGACGGTATATTTTGGAAATAGTCTTATTTCTTTTTAAGGTAATATTATTCCTTATACTTATCATTCCCCATTAACTAAAAAAACTGTTAGTCATTTATCCCAAAAAAAAAAAAAAAACTTACTGTTAGTCAATTGTTGGTAATGATAAACTATTATCAATGAAATGTTACTAAACTATACTTTAAGAAATAGTCACTACTGACATCAAAAAAGGAAATGATTACTACTAAGTTTTAGCATAATGGCATCTACTCTTCCTTTAAAACTAGGATAGACCTTAATGTGTTTGGATTTGAGGAGAGGAGGGCTGGGATGGAGATGTTAACTAATTGACCTTGGGAGTTTTTTTTTTTTTTTTTTAAGAGAGGGAGAGGGGGTTTGAAGATATCTCTCCAAAACTCCTCATTTTTAATTATCCCAACTTGAGAGAATTTAGAGGAGAAGGGTGGAGAGGGCTTTTACATATGTTAATAATAATAATAAATTATCAATCTTGTCCTTATGATGTCAATTTATATATTTATTTAAATGAACAAAAATTTATAATTGTCAACTTATATGATGTCTTACCATTTTCTTTCACTCCCATTTCATTTTCTAAAACAACCAAACTAAATGAAGGGATACGGGATACCTATTCCTCTTATCCTACTTAAATTTTAAAACATCCAAAAAATGGGAAGAGATTACCATTTTCCTCCCCTCTCTTTCATTTTGTTCTCATTCCCCCCACACACATTCTAGTCTCATTTATCTCCATACTTTCAAACATACTATAAAGGATGAGCTTTGGATACACGTGCAAAGTTTAAGGAGAGAGAAAAAAAATGAATAATCCTAATATAAAACATATGGCACTTGACATGTAAGAAGTATAACTATATTTAAGACCACATCAAATATACAATTTCTTGTCTCATTTAATGTCTAATAACTCGTGCTTTGACATTTCTACTAAAAATTCATTTCATACCTTATTAGGAAATAGGAAGTGAAATGCAATGCAAAAAAATTGAGATGTTTGGAACTTTTTTTTTAGATCTATGAAATGCATTGTTAGGTTAACACATTTTACAATTTACATTTCCTATAGTCAAAATGAAAACCACTAAGACCAATTATTCTCAATTTTCATTTTTAAGCAATTCCTATCTTCTATAAATAGATCAATTTTCTCTATCTCTTCGTTTCTTCTCATCAGTTAATGAGTATGGAGAATGCAGTGTTGTCAACGAGCTCAAACTAGTGTTAATTGAGAGTTAGGCTTAATGAAGGAAAAGTAGAGTGATTGACATTCTTGAACCAAAGGCAAAGAAGTCGTGATAGAGTAGGTTAGTTTGATGCCTAAGAAGATGCAAAAAGCTAGGATAATGATTAGGGCTTGGGTTGCAATTACAATGGGGGGTGGGGTTATGATCAGGGTTTAAGATTGCGATTGGAACTCAAACCATATACATTTTCTATTGTTATGAGAATTTATTGTTATTTAAGAATGAGAATTTTTGGTGCCTTCAATGCAATAGAGTGGTCAACAAGTCATTTTAAAAGGTGAATTATTATTTTGTTTAAAAATAAATTTATTTATGCATTAATTTGGAAATTGTAGAAACCGTGAATAATTGTAGAGAATTCTAAGTAACTTGTCAATTTTTTGGTATAGAAATTGGGGAAATCATTAGTATATGTGTTTTTTTTTTTTTTTTATCTTTTTTTTGTTTATATAGAATTATTTAATTAATAATAATAATAAGCTCAATATTAGTGTTAGGATTGGTATCAAAGAAAAACAGAAACAAAATAATTAAAAGTATTATTTAAATTTCAAGATACGTTTCCCAATCACATAACCAAAGCCAATTTGTTCCAAGCTTTAATAAAAGAAACCAAAGCCAATTCCACTTATACTTTCTTTTTCTTTTTTAAGAAATAAAAGGTTTTAGGAAAAATGTCCACATAATATCAAACACAATTTTTAATAAAGTTAACTAAAAACAAAAAGGGTTAGAATAGAACAATTTCACTCATCAAACACAATTCCTAACAAAGTTAACCAAGTACGAGGTAAAAAGTGTTAGAGAGAGAGAGTTTAGGAAAAGAAAAAAGAAAAAAGAAAAAAAAAAAAAACTAGGGTTTATTCTCGGGGTTTATGAAGTGAACACTCACAACGTTAAACCGCCAGACACTTGAAACTGAACCATACCAATATTCCAATTCCTTACAAATTACACACAGCACCAATGGCCACTATTTCTAATCACCCACAAAGCGAAGAAGAACCAAAAAATCAAGAATTCGACGATGAAGAAGAAGAAGAAGAAGAAGAAGAAGAAGCAGAAAACGAAGACGAAGAGCTCGAAGGCTGGGACGATTGGGAAGCTGAAGACGAAGCCGGAGAAGATGGAGATGATGAAGAAGGCTCTGATTCCAATCTCCTTTGCTTGTTCTGCGACTCCAGGTACGGTTCCTGCGATGCGCTATTCGACCATTGCATTTCGTCGCACCATTTCGACTTTCGCGGTGTTCGGACGAAGCTGGGTTTGGATTTCTACGGTGGGTTTAAGCTCATCAATTACGTCCGGTCTCAGGTCGGTTTGTTATTTGATTTGAGATTTGTTTGGTTGCTGAGAATTTGAGTGAAAAATGGAAGAATGTGTATGAAAAGTTGGGTCTTTGTAAACTCACGCTGAAATTAGCTACTTTGTTATTTTTTCTCAGCATTGAGAAAGCATGTTTTTGTTTGCTTTACACTCTCTGTTTGGTTGGGAAAATGAAGGAGAATAAAGAAATAGGCTAAAATATTGTTTTCATCCCTATACCTTTTAAAGAGATTTTTTTCCCAATAGTTTGGGGATGAAAAACAAACTTTTTGAATTGAAAATTGGTAAGTGTAAAATTTCGATAATTTAGAGAGGAAAAATGAAAATTTTCAAGTTTAGGGATGAAAAACGAAATTCATGCAAAGTTATAGGGACGCAGGGGCGGAGGGAGGGGGGGGCGAGGGGGGGGGGCACCTGCCCCCCCTGAACTTTCAAATGTTTTGACCCCCCCCCCCCCCCCTCCCCCCCCTTCCTACACAAAAGACAAAAAAAAAAAAAAAAAAAAAAAAAAAATCCAATTAAGTGAATTCACGTTACCTTTCCAGCTTTCCTAGTAGTTGTAGACTTCTACTCCTAGTACAATTCTATATATAAAATTAATTGATTCCACTTAGTAAACTTGATGGACTAGACAAAGCTGCCTGTAGAATTTTTATGTGTGTCAAGTTTCTTTCTTGGATAGCCAACTTGAGACATACATTCATGACATGCAATCTATTGAAGAGTTTTCAGCAGTTAAAGGAATTGGATAGTTTGCTGAAAAGATGGTAGAAATGAAAAAGAATGTTTCATATCCATTAGTTTACTCATTAGTGACTTTAGCATTGATCTTACCAGTTGCAATAGCTACTATTGAAAGAGCTTTTTCAAAAATGAACATAATTAAAAATCGATTACGCAATCGCATAGGAGATCAGTAGATGAATGATTGCTTAGTCACATATATTGAGTGTGAAGAAATCATACAACGGTTTCAAAATATGAAAAATCGTCAAGGGCAATTGAGTAAATAAGCTAGATTTAAAAAAATAAATTAAAGTTTACATTTTATATTAGATTCTGTATGACAATTACATTATCATATAGTTGTTTACTTATTTTGTTATTAATATCGATTAATTTTTTTAGATTAATTTTTTACTTCCAATCTTGTCTTTTAATCTTGCCCCCTCTGACCTAAATTCCTGGACGAAAATAATATTTTAACCAAATAAATTTGGGATTTATGTGCTCTATTGCTAGAGTTGTCTCAGTTTAATAGTCTTTGTGAGTGAAAGAGTTTTGATTGCATTCCTTTCAATTTGCTAAGTCAATAAGTTATTTACTTGTTGAAAGCTCATGGTGTGATATGTCAATATAATACATCGTTTATTTTGTGAACCAGGTGGCAGAAAGAAGATGCTGGATTTGCGGTGTTACCTGCGAGTCCAGCCAAGGTCTGCAGAATCATAAACATGAAACATTCAGCATTGAAGACATTAAGCCACTCTGGGATGACGATAGATATCTAAAACCTTTCATGGAAGAGGACTCACTCTTATACACTTTTGGTGAAGATGAAGAAGGAGAAGGAGAAGATGACTACAGTGCATCGATTGACAAAGATGAACTGATGAGGGATTTGAAGAAATATGAAGAGATTTGCATCGATGATGAGAATACAGGGGACACGATTGTATATAATGCTGATAATTCTGACAAAAATGGAAGAAAAGGGGTTGCTTCAGCTTCCAATGGCCATTTAGATGTAGCAGGTTCCTCTGAGAAGGCCTCAAAGGATAAACATTTAAGAGGTTCTTTTCCAACTCTTCTTTCAAAGGATATCAAGAATGTGAATGAGAATTATTTTGGGGCTTACAGTTCATATGGCATTCACAGAGAGATGATAAGTGATAAGGTTTGTACTTTACCTCTTGGCTTCCTGCGGAAGTGAATTTTGCTCTTGTCAAAAGATTGGATTGAAAAAAAATTGCAACTTGTTTTTTAATGCTATCTCATATATTCTGGTTATTGCAGGTGAGAACAGATGCTTATAGACAAGCTATCTTGAAAAACCCTTCTCTTTTGAATAATGCTGTTGTGATGGATGTAGGTTGTGGGACTGGAATCCTAAGGTGAGATGACAAATATGATTTCTGTCTTACTGTGTTTATGATTAGCTGAGTTGTAGCTGTTTGTTCTTTTTCATCATAGTCCAATAGTTCATTGCCTAGTGCTTATGCAGTTCAAACTTTTGATCAAAGTGACAAAGGATAATATGATTTGACCCTGTGGCTCTATGCTTTGTTTTGCAGACATTTATTATGAGATTTTCCTGTTATCTGAACATCTTGGATCAACATTATTTTTGAATTAGGATAGTTTATGGTCAAACGTAAAATGCTATTGCTTGAACTTGCACATGATCATATGATTGTGGCTCTTGCAGTTGAGACTGGGACTCTTGTGGATGCACCAATTCTCAATTATATAATGAAAACGACTTTATCATTTCGAACTTTTTTTTTTGTTGCTCTTTCTTAATCTTCTCATGTATGTCATGAGTCTTCTCATGGAATGATGTGGAAAAAACTTGGATTTTTAGTTTTAGATGTTACATTAGATTGTTGGGTTCAGCAACTGATGCTGTTAGCCAAGTTCCTTATATTAACACTTATTGGAAAGAAAAAAATTTCACATATTGGTATTATATATAAGGTTGGTTTTCTGTAATATGCCTCTTTGCTTACTAGAATAATTTATCTAACCTTTATTTTTCACTTCAATTCCTTTCACTAGTCTATTTGCAGCTCAAGCTGGGGCTTCCAGGGTAATTGCAGTTGAAGCCAGTGAGAAGATGGCTGCAGTGGCCACCCAGGTAAAATTTTTTCCTAGTTCTATAGTTGTTAAATGTACCTCTGTATTTCCACTCATAGAGTTTTGCGTGCCTTTTGTTGGTTTTGGTTGCAGATTGCAATGGACAATGGCCTTTGGCAGAGTAAAAGCCAAAAGGAAGGTAATAAACACTCCACTGGGGTAATAGAAGTGGTTCAAGGTATGGTTGAAGAGCTTGATAAATCTTCAAAAATTCAACCTCTCAGTGTTGATGTATTATTGAGTGAATGGATGGGGTATTGCCTTCTTTACGAGTCAATGCTTAGCTCAGTGCTTTTTGCACGGGACCGATGGTTGAAGCCTGGGGGTGCAATCCTACCTGACACAGCAACTATTGTGAGTCATTTACACTGTTCCTCTCACTTGTCACAATCTTTTTTCAAGTTCTAGAGAGGTAATATTTTTCTCTTCCAATTTTTTTGCAGTTTGTTGCAGGATTTGGTAAAGGTGGTACCAGTGTTCCATTTTGGGAAAATGTATATGGTTTCAACATGTCTTGTATTGGCAAGGAACTTGTTGGTGATGCTGCTAAAATTCCAATTGTTGACATTGTGGATAATCATGACATAGTGACCAATTCTACGGTTCTTCAGGTTAGTATTACCCCATTTATTGACTTTCCATTAATTGGGATCTCAATTTGCTTTTGAGGCTATATCATGACTTGGCTACGGATAAATAACCTTTTAATGGTTTATGATGGTTAAGTCATCAACATGTTTAGGATTTGGAGAGAAAGGAGAGTAGAGGAGGATAAGGGCAGGATAGAGAGAATTTGGGATCTCAATTTGCTTTCAAGATTAAGGCAACCTAATCCCAAAATTTAAATAAGTTTTGAGTTCAACTTTCTTGCCTCAAATTTGATGAAGAGGCGAATTAGGGACTATTTATTTATTTATTGTCAACAATTCCACAGTTGGCCTAAATTTATTTTATTTTATCTAATTTTTCCACAGTTGGCCTGATATTCTATTCTTTTCCATAAGTTTAAATATATTATTAAATAGTCAAAAGTTGCAATTCCTTTTTTTTAGGGGGGAGGGGGGTTGGGTGGGTGGGTGGGTGGGTGGTGGTTTCAGCCATTTTTACTTTGACTTTTGTAATGATTCTTGATTCTCTTAAATTTCTCCATAAACCGCAATTTTAAGTTCTTGATTATAAATTTCCCAAGTTCTTGCTCACCTGCATTCTTAAACAGACTTCAAGACTTGCCAAACTTTTAGAAATAGGGAAATAATAGTTACTTTCTTTAGACTTACTATTTTTATGGGTTTCTTTCTCCGGTACCCTGTACCCCTTTCTAAAACTTCTTAAGGGTATCCAAGTTTTCTAGCATGATCATTAAGACAGACAACAGAGCTTTTATGGAATGACATTGGAAAAGGTTGGCAAAGTTATCTTTAAGTTAAAAATGTGAACTTGTAAAATCTTCTTTTAGCTTTGTTCTAGAGCTCTTTGATCAAATTATGCCTTCACACAAGCTGCTTTTTTTTTTTGGGGGGGGGGGGGGGGGGGGGTGTGGTTTGGGGGGGTGTTTCATGCTCTGCAGGGTTCAAAACAATTCTAAGACATTTAACAACTTTTATAGAATGACGTAAAAGAGGTTGGAAAGTATTCCTTGACTTTGCTTGCTAATTTAATTGGTATAGTTTTTGGACTTTGTATCAGCATCCTTGGATCAAAACTCTCTTTTGTCCAGGCCAGGTGGTTTATGTGTATTGGAAGGACTACCCCTGTTATGTAGCCCTTTTTGGGCCCGAAAAATATTTCTTTTAAGTAGATTCCATAAACTTCTCTCGCTATTCTTTATGAAAAAATTGATTTTGGCACTATGGACCATGGGTTTGTATATTCTGGAACCAACTCTAATTCCTAGATTAAGGGTAAACCTTACTTAACTTTTTGGCTCTAAACTTCTAATTGTAAATATCGACTATATTGCCTGAATCTACTTATATGCTGCACTAATCCCTACATAATTTTGTTTAGTTATATATCTTGCTTGAGTATTTTATATTAAATGCATTTCTTTTTTTGTTTATTTCAGACCTTTGACTTGGCAACAATGAATCACGATGACGTGGATTTCACTGCAAGAGCTGAGCTGGAACCATATTCTGGTGGTTCTACAGGCATGCCGAATGATTTGGAATGTCAAACAAGATTGTGTTATGGGGTTGTCTTGTGGTTTGAGACCGGTTTTACCAGCAGGTTCTGCAAAGAAATGCCAGTTGTGTTGTCCACATCCCCATACACTCCGAAAACACATTGGTCGCAAACAATTCTTACCTTCCATGAGCCAATTGCCATGGCATTAGGAAAGTCAAGTGGTGATAGATTGGCCGCAATTGGCACTGAGGCCTGCCCTGCCACAAAGATTCAATTGCGTGTTAGCATTGCACGAGCTGTTGAACATCGAAGCATTGACATTTCCCTAGAGACTGTTGGGATTGGTTCTGATGGTAGGAAATGCAAGTGGCCTGTACAAATTTTTAATCTACATTAGGCCATATGCAATGGATCAAAAGCTTTCATCAAAAAAACAAAAAAAGGGATCAAAAGCTAAGATCGTCCCACTGGAATTGTCTGTCCTGGCAGCCTGTGGATTTTTTGCGGAGTTTCGTTTTGTTGTAGTAATCATTTTATTGTTTTCTTCAATTTGTTTAGTCTTCCAAAAGGCTTCTACAATTTGCATTATATCTGCGTGCGTTTTATCCAAGTATTATAATATTGCAAAGGATGTAAATTAGTTGCTTTTATAATTTGGAAAATTTTTTGGCCAAGTTCAGCATTGCGTTGTTTAAACTGTTCAATTATAATTTTTTGTAGCGTGAATTATCTCTACCATAATATAATTATGGAATGCTTAAGCATTTATAAGAAGACAGTTTTCCTTTTGGTTGAAAGAGGGAATTAGATTAAACAAGAATTAAGTGTCTAGGTTACATAACACTTCAAAAAAAAAAGTTAGTCTCTCTTATATGGGGTGAATCCCATTAGTGTGAGGGCTTTGCTTCTCCTTTTTCCTCACACTCTTTAACAGTTTCAGAAAGAGGGTTTAGAGTGTATATGGTTGGGTGGTTGCCCCTCTCTGAATCCAATGATTTCATCAACCTTGCCCCTCAAATCCACCACCCATCATTCTCTTCCAAACCCCACAAGTGTGTAATCCATTCTATATGAAGGGGCGTTACATATGTTCGTTATATTGGATACCCTATCCCAGGCATTAGCCTAAACCTGGTACGAAATAGTAAATACAAGAAATATGATTAGCATACAATGCAAAATGATCACTCTAATTGTTTCATTCCTTTGCCAAAAGAGCTCGCCAAAGCTAGAGGCCTCTCATTCAATCCCACAATTCTCCACAAAAAGATAAGTATCACAACAATCCCAAAACTGAAAGTTTCAACAAATGTTACTGCACATATTTGTGAATAGTTAAACCCCTTAGGTAATGACTCAAATTTTGGGATTTCAAACTATGAATCTAATTTTTTTTTACTCTATCACATGGAAAATATCATGCCCTACGTCAATTTCTATGTCATGTTAACAAAGGCCTCAATATAGTACACTCATAACGATGATAATTCTAGCACTACTATCAAATTTTGCATAGAAGTTGACTAAAAGACCACGAAAAATCATGTATTTCTTTTGAATAAAAATCAATATCAAAACTTTCAACTTGCAAAATTTCAATTAGAATGACAGACTTTTATATATATATATATATATATATATATATATATTTTTTTTCCCTTTCTTTCTCTCTAGTTTTAATTAATTTTTCCATTCATATTTTGAAATATAATTATCTTCTTCATTAGATGTAATGAATCTCTTCACTCTTAATACATCTAAGAGTAAATCTCCAAAATTCCTAAAATTATTGTTCCTGCAATTTTTATTTAGAATTATTAAGCACTATTTGCATAAAAAAATCACACTAAATGATTTAGCCTAATTTCATCAAATAATATTCACACAATTTAAAATATATTTTTCTAAAATAATTATGCTAAAAAATTGAGAATTTAAATTGTTTGAAAATTTTATTCTAATATTTTTATGAAATTAAATATGGTCATTATATTCAAATATAATATTTTCTAAGAAATTGGAAAATTAACTATCTAATCTAATGCCCTTCAAAAAGATTAAAATTCCTTTTCACACTCTTCAATCGGTGTCCAACATCACTACCTGAAAAGAGAGGGAACAAAATCCTAGTTAACAATGAGGAATCTTCTAAGGTGTTGTTTTTCTTTTCTTTTTGGTCTTCCTTGAAATGAAACATCACTTGGGTACCCCATCACTTCAATCTTCTTTGAAAGCAACTGCAGCTGCCGAGCTAACAGAATATGGGAGCAAAGTTGGATTCTAACATGTCCTTTTTCTTTTTGAAATTTTCAAGGATGAAATATCCCTCGGATCTTCACTTGACTTGTTCTCATCACTTTGATCTTCCTTGAAAACCCCTGCAGCTGTCAAGCTAATGGAATATGGGATCACAGTTGGATTCGACAAAATTAAATCTTGTAGCATAGATATATAGCAAAGCTGCTGCAGTTTCCTACTTCTAAAATTGTATGAGAACAAACACCTATCCATTGGCATAAACAACAAATCTTCATGGAAAGCCAAAAGCAAGCGCCTTTTTACATTACAGTGAGTCAAATCTGTATAACTTTCTTGACATATATCAACCAATGTCACCTGATACTTGAGCACCCACTCAGATGAGGAATAATCTTTCAACATCCACACACTAAAATCTTCACCATGCACACACACATAATGAAGATATCCTTCTGAACATCCAAGAATGAGTGAACTTGAAGCTTCACCAGGTAACTTAATCACATTAGAAAGCTCTCTTTCGACGTCAAAACTCAAAATATGGTGGTTCTGAGTTAGCCAATTGAACATCTTGCCAACGAAAACTTTATTGTTTTTGTAAATTTGATATCTGCAATGGCAAACCTCTTTAGAAGTTGTCCAACTACCTGTCTGTGAGGAGTACACTGCAAATGAATACAAATGTGGATCCACTTTTGATTGTTGAATGCTTACCAACTTGAAAATAGGGCGAGTGTTTAATGAATAACCGAATGGATAGAAAGCTAATCCAATGCTATCACCAACAACACGCTCTTCTGGCTTCAATGCAATCCATTCTTTAGTCATTGGGTTGCAAATGTATATCACTAGTTCCTTTGCCTCCCTATTTCGCACTCTTCTATAATAATCATCAATAGGATGGATGCAACTCCGGCAACAGAGAAGCCCATTACACGAAGACATGATAACAACTTCCTCTGGAAGAAAATTCAATATGTTATTTTGGATGAACGATCGGTTCTTGTGAATAGGAATGTAAGTGATAGGTCTAGAAACACAATCTACATTATCCTTGAACATTTGAAAGAAAAGCCCAGAAGGTCCTTCTCGTTCTACCCGTTTAGAAAGTATACGCAAGAATGAAGGACTACTAATAAACGAATTCCATCCTTTAGAGACACACTTGCTTGAAGAAAGATCCTTTGCAGACAATCGTGACAAAACTTCAGATGCAATATCAACATGAAAGAAAGGGATGTTTGCTTCTTCCATCGCTAGCAATTCTTTAATCACTAAAACTTAGATCATTCCAAATTTGGTTCTACAGTTTAGTTTGATGAGAAAGACCTGTCAATAGGATTCAGAGGAATGAGTCACTCAAGAATGGCCCTTGTAGGCATTAAATTGACAAAACCTGTTCAAATTTACAACTCAATATACACACCAAAAAAAAGAAAAAGTTGTTCAAAGGGATACCATTTTTCACACAAATAAAGTTTTGAAGTAAAAAAAAGTCACATGCACTAATGAGGCTATTTAAATAAATAAAAAGTAGTGTTGAGTATTGTGCTACATTGTAGAATATAAAACTAGATTGGAATTCCTGATTGTAATTATGAAGAACTAAGAATATAAATGAAGGAGTTGGTAAGATTGATTACCAATTGATACCCAACAGAAACTATCTTAGTCATGTGTGTACAATGTAAAGGTTAAGATGGAAAGGTTGAAAAACAAATTGCCTTAGAATCAGAATGGCAAGATAAAAAGTGGTAAACTGTGTTCAAAACAAAACAATGCTTACTTCATAACGCACAATGCTCAAGCAAGACTATTATAGATAGTGTGGCAGGAATAGAATCAAATGCATTCATTAGAAGAAAAACACAGCTCGAAGAGGAGAGCCCAAATGATATGGATATGGTATTGACATGTTCATCAACCTGAGCCTATAAAAAAAAATGAGAAGAAACATTATTCCTCACTTTTTTGACCAATAAAGTTGCAAACTTCTCACAACAATTTTCAAAGCGAAAACAAAAACTTCACGAACCATATCATCATCAATGTATATTGTGTAACGAAGGCAAAAAGACAAAAAATCAATTGAGATCTAGGAAGCATGGACACGAACACCCTAAAGGTACGAATACCCAGGTATCACAAGTAATTTCTAAACAATTATAACATGACATAGTAAGTACGTCACGGGTATGGCATGTGTCACACCCCAAACCCAAAAGGGTCCAAGGCATGAAAAAAAAAACATCTCAAAGAACCTGTAGATTTTCCTTTTTTGACAATCCAATCCACATAAATCATATCAAGAACCAACATTGAGAATTATCATAATAATTTCATTGAATAAACTCTCAAAGTAAGTCAGAGCTCTAAGCAATAATTACAAGGACCATTGGCCACAAAAGAATAGAGGTCTGAATAATTAATTACATATCACGGCTTGTCCTATCAGTGGAAATAACATCACAACCACTTTAATATACAAAAGAATAAGTCAAGCCTATTCTAAGATTTATACCATCTAATATACCCATTACAAAAGTTCAGCCTCCATCAGTAGTTAGTCTAACTACTATTAGCCACCCAAAAAGCTGTCTCAAAATACTGTTGCCTACTCTGAAAAGATTATAAAGTAATGGAATGAGACAGAGCCCAGTAAGTAGCATATTTAATGGGGGTGGGGGAAATGCAAGTTTCATCTTCAATAATAATAGTATGACAAGAATTATTTAATAATGAAACACAAAGTTTCTCAAAGTAAAATATCTTGAAACTATACATTATAATCTGTGAGCATCAACAATGTAATTTCCAAAGTCATAATATCTAACATAAGATAAATTATCCCAAATCTACCATACTATCATACTACCACATAAACTGGTCAGGGGATCCACCCATTCACAACTGGCATGATATTGTCCTCTCTGGTATGCAGACTCTTGGCCCCATGGACAGCAGCCTCACCCATACCCTCAAGGTTTTTCTCTCCCCCCATGGGCAGCAAGGAGAGCGCGTCAAATAGGACCTCTCTTGCATGTGGTCTCTTGGCCCCATGGACAGCAGCCTCACCCACACACAATCAAGGAACCTCTTCCCCCCATGGACAGCAGGGAAGAACGCGTCATCCAAAGTAAAAGGGCACTGACCTTAATTTGATTTCGTTGTCACAAAGACTACGGAAACCAAATCGGGTGATCACCGGGAAATCACACATGGCATGGTGTTAAAACAACATAAACTCACAGGTTACATTATTTTGAAACACATAGTTCATATCCAAATAGTTTCAGAAAACCTTAAATAATCTAACTCCTACAAAGTTTGTAAGGTTTTCAACTTCATTCTTATCAATAAGATTTTCTATCAATCTTCCAAGTACTAAGACAAGATAAGCATCTTAAATATTCCAATACACCATAAAATCCAAGATTTTCTTATCAAGATTAAATAAAAGATGCTTATTTATCCATAACACAAAATCATGCATTTCCCCAAATGCAATACCAAATATGATGCTCTTTTCATATATAATAATACATAATAGGGTCACAACACAATGCTTTTATGAAAACATATATCCATATATAATTTTCCAAAATGTATTTGACCTAAAAATAACATTTACCAAACATGGTTATTTTCCAAAATCCCATTAAAAGCTACTTACCTCGCAACCGCAAAATCCTAATTCTCCAAGCTCCAAGGAGATTAGCTAGAACCTAACAATATCAAGTAAACCTATCACAATAAGTACAAAACTTGAAATTGCATCTAACCACAATTTAGGAATTTGCCAAATACTCACTTAATTAGGCAAGCCTAGTATTTAACCCCATCAATAATAATATATTTCACTTCCCTAGTTTCTCAACAAATTGATTCACAAGGTATAAACTCCAATTTATAGAGTTAACCCATTTAATACAATCTCCAATATTATGGCTAGCTTCCATAAATTTTGCATTACATTACCAAGAGACCCATGAAAGCAAAAATCAACATATCCTCCAAGACAAGAATTTAGAACTTCAACTAACTCCAAATAAACCCAATGGCAATGGAAAAATTAAATTCACAAGCCATCACATGTTATAGCTTAAAACCCTCAAATTTTCCCACCATACATAAACCTTAATTAGCCATCAATAGCACAAAATATATATCCACTCATCAAATAATTCCACTAATACCAAACCCATACATAGAAACACATAAATATCACTTCTATTACTCATAAATCATATGGGTATCATCATAATGCTTAGATAAAAAAAATAACCTCAAGAAAAATGCAAAACCCACAAAAAAAGATGAGAAATTTTTACCTCAAATAAAATGATGAAGATGCTTTGAGGTTCCTAAGTATTTTTCCGGTGATCTTGCCGGAAAAATGATGGTGAAATAGTGTGGTTTGGAGTGGAGGCCGGCAGGTGAGGTGGAGCTGTGTGTGCGTTTCAGTGAGGAGAAAAGAGAGAAATGAGAGAAGGAAAAGAAGGAGTGAGCCGGCCAAATGAGATAAGAGGGAGTGGGTAGTGGGGTTAGGTGGGGCTTGGCACGTGGGAACCCAAAAAATCTGCTTTTGACCCCTTTTTTTTTTTTTTTTTAAAAGCTGATGGGATGTTACATTCTTCCCCTCTTATAAAAATTTCGTCCTCGAAATTTTACGTACCTTGATCTTGAAAAAGGCTTGGATATCTCGACAACATATCATCCTCACGCTCCCAAGATGCCTCTTTCACCGAATGATTCTTCCAAAGCACCTTTACCCAAGGTATTGTTCTATTGCGTAACACTTGCTCCTTACGATCCAAAATCTCTACCGGAACTTCTTCATAAGACAAGTCATCTCTAATTTGAAGAGGCTCATAACTTAGAACATGTGAAGGATCAGAAATGTACTTCCTTAGCATAGATTCATGGAAAACATTATGAACTCCTGACAAGGCCGGCGGTAGGGCAATTCTATATGCAACTTCGCCCACTCTCTCCAAGACCTCAAAAGGCCCTACAAACCTAGGGCTTAACTTACCCTTTTTGCCAAATCTCATTACCCCTTTCATAGGTGCAACCCTAAGGAAAACTTTATCTCCAATTTCAAGTTCCAAAGCCTTCCTTTTAATGTCAAAATAGCTCTTTTGTCTACTTTGGGCTGCTTGTAATCGATTACGAATCATATTTACCTTTTCACAAGTCTTCTGAATAATCTCTGGCCCCAAGATTTTTCGTTCTCCAACCTCATCCCAACAAATTGGGGATCTACACTTTCTCCCATACAAAGCCTCATAAGGTGCTGCCTTGATACTTGAATGGTAACTATTATTGTAAGCAAACTCTATCAAAGGTAATTGTTTAGCCCAACTCCCTTTAAAATCCAAAACACATGCTCTCAACATATCTTCTAGAGTTTGAATAGTCCTTTCAGACTGTCCATCTGTCTGAGGGTGGAAAGCTGTGCTAAAATTCAATCTAGTACCCAAGGCCTTTTGCACACCACCCCAAAAATGAGAAGTAAACCTTGGATCTCTATCTGAAACAATAGTAGCAGGTACTCCATGAAGTCTCACAATCTCATCAACATAGAGCTGAGCTAACTGATCAAGGGAGTAGTTCATCCGAATAGGGAGAAAATGAGCTGTTTTTGTCATTCTATCAACAATCACCCAAATAGCATCATGACCCTTAGGAGATCTCGGCAGTCCTGACACAAAATCCATAGTGATTTTCTCCCACTTCCATTGGGGAATAGGAAGTGGTTGTAACAAACCCGAAGGTCGTTGGTGCGACACCTTAACCTGCTGACAAGTCAAACATTGCTCTACAAAGTGGGCAATCTCCCTTTTCATATTATTCCACCAAAAGTTTTCACGAAGATCATGGTACATCTTTGTACTACCCGGATGTATTGTATATGGGGAATAGTGAGCCTCCTCTAAAATCTCCTTTTTAATTAATGGATCCTTAGGCACACAAAGTCTACTCCCAAATCTCAAAGCACCATCCTCAGAGATAGAAAATTCAAATTTCTTTCCACTACGCACCTCATCCATGATTTTCTTTAAATGTGGGTCATCGGCCTGTGACAATTTAATTCTTTCCACCAAAGTTGGTTGAACACTCAAACTAGCCGGGTAGGCCTCAGAATGGCCCATAACAACCTCAGTCTCCATCCTTTCAAGATCCCGAATAATATTCTCTTGAGTGGTTAGCAAAGCAGCCGAAAAACTTGAAGGCTTTCTACTAAGAGCATCAGCTACAACATTAGCCTTACCAGGATGATAGTTAATAGAACAATCATAATCCTTAACCAATTCCAACCATCTCCGTTGCCTCATATTTAACTCCTTCTGGGTAAAGAAATACTTTAAACTTTTATGATCAGTGAAAATCTCACATCTTTCCCCATACAAATAATGTCTCCAAATCTTCAAAGCAAAAACAACTGCAGCCAACTCCAAATCATGAGTGGGATAATTTTTCTCATAATTTTTTAACTGGCGAGAGGCATAAGCCACAACCTTCCCATTTTGCATCAACACACAACCAAGTCCCTTATGAGAAGCATCACTATAAATGACAAAACCCCCTGTACCTGAAGGGATAGTTAACACTGGAGCTGTGACCAATCTCTGCTTTAACTCTTGGAAACTTTTCTCACATTCTTCCTTCCACTCAAATTTAACATTCTTCCGAGTAAGTTGTGTCAAAGGAGTCGCAATGCGGGAAAATCCCTCTACAAATCTTCTGTAGTAACCAGCAAGGCCCAAGAAACTTCTAACCTCACTCACATTTGTAGGCCTATCCCAATTAACCACCGCTTCTATCTTATTAGGATCCACTGTAATTCCATCCTTAGATATCACATGACCCAAGAACACTACTTGATTCAGCCAGAATTCACACTTCTTCAGCTTAGCATACAACTTCCTTTCTCTAAGAATTTGTAAAACAATCCTCAAGTGTTTTTCATGCTCTTCTTGACTCTTAGAATAAATTAAAATATCATCAATGAACACAATGACAAATCGATCCAAGTACTCATGAAATACCCTATTCATCAAATCCATAAAAGCAGCAGGGGCATTAGTTAATCCAAACGGCATCACCAAAAATTCATAATGACCATATCTAGTCCGAAAGGCCGTCTTTGGTATATCCTCACCCTTAATCTTCAACTGGTGGTAACCAGAACAAAGATCAATCTTAGAAAAGACTTGTGCTCCTTGCAACTGATCAAATAGGTCATCAATACGAGGCAAAGGATATTTATTCTTTATGGTGACTCTATTAAGCTCACGGTAATCAATACACAACCTCATAGACCCATCCTTCTTCTTGACAAATAAAACTGGAGCTCCCCAAGGCGAGGCACTAGGGCGAATAAACCTTTTGTCCAGCAATTCTACCAATTGCTCTTTAAGTTCTTTCAACTCTGTGGGTGCCATTCTATATGGTGCCTTAGAAATAGGTGCAGTGCCAGGAAGGAGATCAATAGAGAACTCAATCTCACGATCCGGGGGCAACCCAGGTAAATCATCAGGAAAGACATCCGGAAATTCCCTCACAATGGGAATGTCTCCTATCTCCAATTCTCCACTTTGTAAATCCACTACACTAGCAAGGAATCCTTGGCATCCCTTTCTAAGCAAGCGGTTTGCTTGAATGCATGATATCACAGGAGGCATAAAAGGCAAACATGAAGCCTTAAATAGAAATTCTGATTCACCTGGAGGCCTAAACACCACCTCTTTCTCAAAACAATGCACACTAGCATGGTAAGAAGCCAACCAATCCATGCCCAAAATGACATCAAAATCGTGCATATCTAACAAAACCAAATCAGCCAATAACTCTCTACCCTCAATACAAATAATACAAGACTTAAGCACAAGATTAGCCATTAAAGTATCACCAACAGGGGTAGAAACTGATAACTCAAAATCAAGTAGTTCGGGGCTCTTATCATGATTTTTAGCAAATACACAAGAAACAAAAGAATGCGTAGAACCAGGATCAAAAAGAACTTTAGCATGTGCAGAGAACAAAGGAAGTATACCTGCCACCACTGTATCCGTGGCCTGAGCATCCTGAGTAGTCAAGGCATACACTCTACCTTGCACCATCTTCCCATTGTCATTACCCTTTGCAACTTGAGATGAGGAAGAGGAACCCGAGCCCTTAGAACTTGGGCAATCTCTAGCAAAGTGTCCGGGTTGCTTACAAGTAAAGCAAATTTTGACCCCATCACAATTTTGTCCATCATGAAGTTTACCACATTGAGAGCAAGACTTCTTATCACCGGACCTAGGATAGGCATTCTTGCTATGCCTAGAAGATTGTCCTCTATTACCCGAGTTTTTAAAGAAACCTTTCTTATGTCCTTGACCTTTACCATGTTGAGAATTAAAGGGCCCTTGCTTCTTTTCACTTTCCTTGGAACTGGGGTTGTTCTTAGAGTCTTCTTCAAGACTCATTGCCCGCTTCACAGCCTCAGTAAAAGTATCCACTCCAGAGGCTATAATGAGAGGGCGAATCCTATCATTAAGGCCTTCCCGAAACTTTTGCACTTTCTTGGACTCATCCGGAATCAAGTAAGAAGCAAAGCGAGAGAGCTCAACGAATCTTGCAACATACTCCCCCACTGTCATAGCCCCTTGAACCAAATCAGAAAATTCTTTTGCCTTACGATCCCTCACTACATCAGGGAAGTATGTCCTATTGAAAACTTCCTTAAACTTTTCCCAAGTAATAGGAGTGTCCCTCAACTCCGTCCTCAACGATGGCTCAGTGCTTTGCCACCATCTATCAGCAGGACCCTGAAGAACATATGTGGCATACAACACCTTCTGGGCATCCGTACATTCAAGGGCTCTCAGTAATTTTTCCATCTTTAGCAGCCAATCCTCTGCTGCCATAGGATCAGGTCCCCCTATCAAAAGTTGGAGGGTTTTGCTTACGGAACTCCCCAAAAAGGAAATCCTCCCTCCTACGTCCACCACCTTGGACTGCTCTAGCAATCCTAGCATAAATCCTGTCTGCCACTGCCACCTCATCAATCACGCCACCATCAGGAGTGACAGATCTCTCACGCTCTTGGCGTTGCCTATGGCCAGACTCTGGAGCTATAACCTCATCCACATGCCTTACTTTACGTGCTTTCTTTTTAGGAGGCATAGTATACCAAAGTACTTATACCTATACCCAAGAAACAAGCAAGTAAATCACAAGGCAACATAGAAGGTTAACATAGAAAAGATAGATAAGGAAAAAGGAATAGCAGGTGGAAGCTGAAACAAAGGAACAAAATAAAGAATTCATCAAACCCCTAATGCTCTGACTTAGATCAAAATCAAAACCAATTCCTATTTTCAAAGTCTACAGAATCATAACCTAAGCTCTGATACCATAACTGTCACACCCCAAACCCAAAAGGGTCCAAGGCATGAAAAAAAAAACATCTCAAAGAACCTGTAGATTTTCCTTTTTTGACAATCCAATCCACATAAATCATATCAAGAACCAACATTGAGAATTATCATAATAATTTCATTGAATAAACTCTCAAAGTAAGTCAGAGCTCTAAGCAATAATTACAAGGACCATTGGCCACAAAAGAATAGAGGTCTGAATAATTAATTACATATCACGGCTTGTCCTATCAGTGGAAATAACATCACAACCACTTTAATATACAAAAGAATAAGTCAAGCCTATTCTAAGATTTATACCATCTAATATACCCATTACAAAAGTTCAGCCTCCATCAGTAGTTAGTCTAACTACTATTAGCCACCCAAAAAGCTGTCTCAAAATACTGTTGCCTACTCTGAAAAGATTATAAAGTAATGGAATGAGACAGAGCCCAGTAAGTAGCATATTTAATGGGGGTGGGGGAAATGCAAGTTTCATCTTCAATAATAATAGTATGACAAGAATTATTTAATAATGAAACACAAAGTTTCTCAAAGTAAAATATCTTGAAACTATACATTATAATCTGTGAGCATCAACAATGTAATTTCCAAAGTCATAATATCTAACATAAGATAAATTATCCCAAATCTACCATACTATCATACTACCACATAAACTGGTCAGGGGATCCACCCATTCACAACTGGCATGATATTGTCCTCTCTGGTATGCAGACTCTTGGCCCCATGGACAGCAGCCTCACCCATACCCTCAAGGTTTTTCTCTCCCCCCATGGGCAGCAGGGAGAGCGCGTCAAATAGGACCTCTCTTGCATGTGGTCTCTTGGCCCCATGGACAGCAGCCTCACCCACACACAATCAAGGAACCTCTTCCCCCCATGGACAGCAGGGAAGAACGCGTCATCCAAAGTAAAAGGGCACTGACCTTAATTTGATTTCGTTGTCACAAAGACTACGGAAACCAAATCGGGTGATCACCGGGAAATCACACATGGCATGGTGTTAAAACAACATAAACTCACAGGTTACATTATTTTGAAACACATAGTTCATATCCAAATAGTTTCAGAAAACCTTAAATAATCTAACTTCTACAAAGTTTGTAAGGTTTTCAACTTCATTCTTATCAATAAGATTTTCTATCAATCTTCCAAGTACTAAGACAAGATAAGCATCTTAAATATTCCAATACACCATAAAATCCAAGATTTTCTTATCAAGATTAAATAAAAGATGCTTATTTATCCATAACACAAAATCATGCATTTCCCCAAATGCAATACCAAATATGATGCTCTTTTCATATATAATAATACATAATAGGGTCACAACACAATGCTTTTATGAAAACATATATCCATATATAATTTTCCAAAATGTATTTGACCTAAAAATAACATTTACCAAACATGGTTATTTTCCAAAATCCCATTAAAAGCTACTTACCTCGCAACCGCAAAATCCTAATTCTCCAAGCTCCAAGGAGATTAGCTAGAACCTAACAATATCAAGTAAACCTATCACAATAAGTACAAAACTTGAAATTGCATCTAACCACAATTTAGGAATTTGCCAAATACTCACTTAATTAGGCAAGCCTAGTATTTAACCCCATCAATAATAATATATTTCACTTCCCTAGTTTCTCAACAAATTGATTCACAAGGTATAAACTCCAATTTATAGAGTTAACCCATTTAATACAATCTCCAATATTATGGCTAGCTTCCATAAATTTTGCATTACATTACCAAGAGACCCATGAAAGCAAAAATCAACATATCCTCCAAGACAAGAATTTAGAACTTCAACTAACTCCAAATAAACCCAATGGCAATGGAAAAATTAAATTCACAAGCCATCACATGTTATAGCTTAAAACCCTCAAATTTTCCCACCATACATAAACCTTAATTAGCCATCAATAGCACAAAATATATATCCACTCATCAAATAATTCCACTAATACCAAACCCATACATAGAAACACATAAATATCACTTCTATTACTCATAAATCATATGGGTATCATCATAATGCTTAGATAAAAAAAATAACCTCAAGAAAAATGCAAAACCCACAAAAAAAGATGAGAAATTTTTACCTCAAATAAAATGATGAAGATGCTTTGAGGTTCCTAAGTATTTTTCCGGTGATCTTGCCGGAAAAATGATGGTGAAATAGTGTGGTTTGGAGTGGAGGCCGGCAGGTGAGGTGGAGCTGTGTGTGCGTTTCAGTGAGGAGAAAAGAGAGAAATGAGAGAAGGAAAAGAAGGAGTGAGCCGGCCAAATGAGATAAGAGGGAGTGGGTAGTGGGGTTAGGTGGGGCTTGGCACGTGGGAACCCAAAAAATCTGCTTTTGACCCCTTTTTTTTTTTTTTTTTTTAAAAGCTGATGGGATGTTACAGCATGAGTACTCAGTCCAGTACCAGAAAAGAAATCAAAGTTAAGAATCAAATATTACCTCAGCAATATCGAGAATTGAGCAGTGGATAGTCGCAGGTCTTGAGAGAGAGAATTATGCTGTTACGGATTTTGGCTTCGGCTTTTGTATTATACTTTTTGATGGGTTTTGGATTCGGCTTGGTCTTCTTTATCCATTCGGATTCGGAGTTGGTTCTAGGATTGATTTGTTTTTTTTTTTTTTTTTGCTGAACTTCTAATTGGATTTTGGGCCAGGCCGGATAAGAGTAGGTTTGCAAAGTGGGGCCTATGGGCTTATTTGATCCATTAATTAGTGAGAGTGGTAGGAAAAAAAAAAAACATAATTCGAAGGAGGATAAATTAATTAAAAGAAAAAACTAAGGAACCAAAAAAAAAAAAAAAACAGTAAAATGAAAAAAAAGATCTAAAGGAGACAGGATAGAGTAAAAAAAATAAAATAAGGGGAAACAAAATCATAAACTTAATTGGTAAAAGTTAATCTTCAAAATGATTTGGAGTAAATTCTTATATTATGCAATGCTTTTATCTGCTGTGTACGCTAGTCCTAGGAGTGCTGAAAGGCACATTCTGTGGAATAATCTCATGAAAGTAGCTGACCTTCATAACATGTCTTGGGTCATAGCAGGGGACTTTAATGAGCCTTTGTTAAATGATGATAAATTTGGGGGGAGAGCTGTGAGTGTGAGCAGGTCCATGTTGTTCAAAGAGTGTTTAGATAAGTGCAATATGATAGATATCGGCTTTGCGGGGCCTCGGTATACTTGGACTAATGGTAGGGAAATTCAAGCGTTGATTCAGGAGAGGATAGATAGGTTCTTTGTGAATCCTCAGTGGTGCTTGTTATTCCCGGATGCAAAAATTACCCATCTTCCTAGGTATCATTCTGATCACTGTCCAGTTCTGTTAGAAATGCAGCCTAGAGCTCGCAGTGGGCAGCAGAGGCCTTTTAGGTTCCAAACCTGCTGGCTGTTAGACCCTACCTTCCCTGATGTTGTCTCTCATGCGTGGGGAGGTGCAAATAACCTTATTGAGGCCGTAGACAGCTTCATTAGGAATGTTAAGGTTTGGAATAAGAATCAGTTCGGGAATATTTTTACGAGGAAGAAAATTCTGTTGGCTAGGATCAATGGTATTCAGAGGGCTATTGCTATCAAACCTTCTAGTTTTCTCCTTAATTTAGAAGAGGATCTCCTTAGGGATCTTGACATTGTTTTCAATCAAGAGGAGGAGTTATGGGCTTTAAAGTCTCGGGTTAATTGGATGGTCCAGGGAGATCGCAATACAGCCTTTTACCATGTTTCGACATTGGTTAGGAGGAAAAGGAATCAAATCATGGCAATTAAAAATGCAGTGGGAGAGTGGTTTCATGAGGAAAGCGATATTAAAGAGTTTATTAGAAGGGGTTTCATTGAGATATACTCAACATCTCATGAAAGTACTCCAAGGGAAAGCCCTATCGCTTCGCATTGGCTGGTTCGTTTGTCGGATGGGGATAGAGACAGCATTGATGGGGAGGTTACTGAGGAAGAAATTAAGGCTGCCTTGTGGTCTTTAAAGCCTTTTAAAGCCCCGGGTCCTGATGGGCTGCATGCGGGGTTTTTCCAAAAATTTTGGCCGGTTGTGGGAGGTTCTTTGGTTGAGGAAGTCAAGCAGATTTTTAGGAATGGGAAAATGCCTGAGCACTTAAATAAAACTCTTATTACCTTGATTCCAAAGATCCAAGGCCCTGAGACTTTAGGAAATTATAGGCCTATTAGCCTTTGTAATACGGTGTATAAAGTGGTGACCAAGATCATTGTGGCTAGGTTGAGACCTTTTTTGGATAAGCTTATTTCTCCCTTACAGACGGCCTTTGTCCCGGGTAGAAAAGGTATTGACAATGTCATCATCGCTCAAGAGATAATTCATTCCCTTGGAAAGAAGAAAGGGAAGACGGGGTACATGGCCTTGAAGATTGATTTGGAGAAGGCTTATGATAAGCTTGAGTGGGGTTTTATTCGAACTATGCTGGAAAGGATTAATTTACCCGTGAAGCTCATAGAAGTCATAATGAGTTGTGTGTCGACGGTATCCACCTCCATCCTCTTTAATGGGGAAGCTTTAGACCCAATCTTACCTTCGAGAGGGATAAGGCAGGGTGACCCTCTCTCTTCCTACCTTTTCATCATTTGTATGAACTATCTGGGGCAGCTAATAGAAGAGAAGTGTAATATGAAGACTTGGCAGCCAGTCAAAGCCTCTCAAAGTGGCCCTGAGTTCTCTCACCTTCTTTTTGCGGATGACCTCATCTTCTTTGCTAAAGCAGATTGGGTTAATTGTTCCGCCATTAGAGATGTCCTTGATGAGTTTTGTGATCTATCTGGCCAATCTGTGAGTGAAGCTAAGTCGAGAGTTTACTTCTCTCCAAATGTAGATAGAGACACGAGGGAATCTCTATGTGACATTCTTGGCTTTGCTTCCACGCCTTTCTTGGGAAAGTATCTTGGGTTTCCTCTAAAGCATCCTGGATCTTCTTCTCAGGATTACAATTTCATCCTTGATAGAGTTAAACAAAAACTCTCGGGTTGGAAGGCTAACATGCTCTCCTTGGCAGGGCGGACTGTTCTCATTCAAGCTTCCTTAGCTGCTATTCCTGCGTATGTTATGCAGTGTACCTATTTGCCAGGCAGAATTTTGGATGGTTTAGACAGAGTTAATCGTAATTTCCTTTGGGGTTCGACGGAGGCAGCCAAGAAGATGCATTGGGTTGGGTGGGATAAGGTGATCAAGTCGAAGGAGGAAGGGGGGCTGGGGCTTCATTCAGCAAAGGGCAGGAACATAGCTCTTCTTTCCAAGCTTAATTGGAGGCTCCATACAGAAAAGGAGGCCCCATGGGCTAAAGTGCTGAAGCTGAAATATTGCAATCAGAGAAGAAGAGTGGCTGCAAATGCTAATAGGCTTCCTTGTTCCCATATTTGGGCTGCTGTGAAAAAAGGTATGGATACTTTCAATAAGGGTAGCAAGTGGCTGGTTGGCAGGAACAGTGGGCTGAATGTGTGGCAATATAAATGGACAAATAGAGGTTCCCTTAGAGAGTTGATTCAAGGTCCTATCACAAGGGAGGCTAGTCATCTAGAAGTTGGTGATTTTATAACGGATACTGGTTGGGATTGGGGAAAGATTCCCTTTGAGCTGCCCCTAGATGTTAAAAGGTTGATTCAAGCTACCCCTATGACGATTTTGAGTAGAAGTGTTGATAAGTTGGCTTGGTCGGAGTCTCCTAAAGGCATCTTTGAGTTGAAAAGTGCTTATAGGATTGCCATGGGGGCTGAATGCACAGACACTTTCTCAGCTCTTTGGATTTGGAAAGTGAATACTCTCCCAAGGATTAAAACCTTTCTTTGGAAGTGCGTTCATAATAGCATTGGAGTCAAGGTTTGCCTTGAAAGGAGGGGTATTAGTCATGATACTACTTGCCCTTTATGCCAAGCTGGAGCTGAAAGCATTTTGCATGCTCTTAGGGACTGCCCTTTGTTAAGAGGCTTGTGGAACCAGCTGGGGGTCTTACCAACAAATCAAGCCTTTTGGAGGAGCAACCTTCAGGATTGGTTGATGTTAAATAGTAAGCTTAAGCACAACTTAGGTGCTACTCACCCGCCTTGGAAAGTTGTTTTTCCCTTTGCTGTGTGGAATGTTTGGAAGAGTAGAAATAACTTGGTTTTCAATGGCAAAAGAAGGAACCCGAAGCTTGACTTGGTGATTGTGAATCAAGCCTTAGAATTCTTTCATTGCTTTTCTTCTCCAAGGTTGCTAACCCGAAATGTCATGATGAGGATTAGATGGGAGAAGCCGACTCAAGGTTGGTGGAAACTCAACACAGATGGCTCCTATTGTAGCAACACCGGTTTGGCGGGTTGTGGAGGGGTGGTCAGGGATGATGCAGGCAGATGGGTTGTTGGGTTTAGTAGAAGTATAGGCATGACAAACAGCTTTGCTGCTGAGTTGTGGGGTCTAAGGGAGGGGCTGCTTCTATGCAGTAATCTCAACATTACCTCTCTTGAAGTTGAGCTTGATGCCAAGTCTATTGTGGATGCTTTAGGAAACCCCTCATATGTTAATAACATCATTTCTCCTTTAGTGGATGATTGCAAGCTCTTGATCTCTCGCATTCCGCATTTTTGTATTAAGCATTGCTTCCGTCAGGCGAACAGGTGTGCGGATAGTCTTGCTAGGATGAGCTATAGTCTAGGAACTGATTTTTCTACTTTTGATAGTCCGCCTGTGGACTTAATTGATATTGTTGAGGATGACCTCTATGGGATGGGGTGTAATAGGGTCTGTACTGAGCTAGTCTCTGTTTCTTAGTTTTATGTATCAGATTTTCACCAAAAAAAAAAAAAACCCAATATCTTTTCGGGTTCATTTTAGACGAATACTGGCATTTATACTTTTTGATGGGTTTTGGATTCGGCTTGGTTCCTCTTCACCCATTCGGATTCGCAGTTGGTTCTAGGCTTGGGTTTTTTTTTTTTTTTTTTTTTTTTTTTTTTTTGAAATTCTAATTGGAATACTGGGCCGGGCCAGTTATGAGTAGGTTTGCAGATGGGGCCTATGGGCTTATTTGATCCATTAATTAGTGAGAGAGGTAGGAAAAAAAAAAAAATTGAAGGAGGATAAATTAATTAAAATCGAAAACCAAGGGAAAAAACAGTAATATGAAAAAATAAAATTCAGAGGCAAGATAGAGTAAAAAAAAAAAGGGAAAACAAATCATAAGCTTAATTGGTAAAATTTTTCCACCAAAACGATTTGTGGTAAATTCATCCAACATAGTAAGTAGTGATTTGTAAAATTATTTATGTAAATTTTTAGTTATATGACCTATTTAATGAGTTATATGACATATTTAACTAATACACATAAATGATTTTGTAAATTCCACGTAGTGGTGAGATTCCTTCAAATTGGTTTAGGGAAAAACTTTGTCCAACCACATTTTAAAGGAGACAATTTTCTATTTTGTTGAAAGAGAAAATCATATTAAATAAAAATTGTCTAGAGTACACAACACACCAAGCATTGAAAATGAACTATCTCACATATTTTTGTTAAAATAAAATTTAGTCCCTCAAAATTTTCAAGAGTTGTTAATTTGGCCTGTACAACTTTTTAATCTACAATAGGTCGTAGGCAACGTTTCAAAAGCTGAGATTATCTAATTGGAATTGTCTGTCCTGGCAGCCTGTTATCAATTTTATTTTGCAGAGTTTTGTTATCAATTTTATTCAAAATCGGAGCATGTAAATTATGTGGGCAACATGGAGAAACTTTATTATATAATTTATAGATAAACTATAACATCATATACAATTTATAACATTCATCATCAACAGATTCAGCTGATTCTCAAAAAAAAAAAAAAAAAAAAATCAGCAACATACCCGGTTAGTTGTGGAGACTGAGAATGACTTACAATATATTACTGGGGATACTAACTTGATATAAGAAAAAAAAAAGTGCTGAATTAAAAAACTAGGGTGCTACAAATTATTTGCTCCAAATCCAATGTTACAAATCATAAACTTGGCAAACTATGATGGCAACCTCCATGTTAAGTCACCAGCCATGTGCACCTGTGCATCTCCGCTGAAAGAAGATAAATTCCAATATAATAATAAGCTTTGGATTTCAAATAATGATGATGTGGTGAGTGAGGTCTTTCCAATCAGTCAAAAAAAAGAAAGAAAATTATTAACTCATTACCTACAACTTAATTTGTAAATTAAAGTATCAACTTTTATTTTACCTTAAGAAAATTCGTGGTACAAGAAAACAAATTTGTACAATTATCAAATCTCAACTCATTTTGTAAATCTGGCTCATTTTATATTTAATTAGGAGATTTAGAATTAACACGTTAAAAAAAAAAGATTTAGAATTATAAACAAGCAAGATGTCAATTTTAGTTAGCTCAACTGAATTTTTTTTTTTCTAATCATTATAGAGTGGGTGCCATAAGTTCTATAAAAAATAAAAAATAAAAAAAATAAAAAAACAAGAAATTAATTTATTTTCTTTTTCTTTTGAGAAAAAGATGATTGTCCAACAAATTAGTTAACTTTGTGATCTCCCTCGTTCCAATAGTGGAAATCACCCAAATGACAAAAGCATTTTAGGCCGCTTTGGCTTTTTTGTTCTTGAAATTTTTTTTAAACAAGCTATATATTTAAAGGACAAAAGACACATTTTACATTTAGGTATTAATTGGGCTCATTCCTAATCCAATGTAGTATGTATAGCTGAATGACCATATCAATTTTTAAGTGGCTTCATTCTTCTCAGTTTTGCTAGGAAAAAAAAGCACTAATATATATGAAAGAATGTGGCCTCCTAATCACTATACGATTCCTTATCCCCATCTTCCCATAAACATTTGGAGTTGCCTCATTAAGTTAGATCATGTGGTCTGGGTGGATACATTACCAAATTCTATATCCCAATGAGAAAACAAAATTTACCTGTAGCTTGAAGTCGTTGCGTTGTGTATGCTAGTTTAAAGAATGTTTTGTCGAATTTTATGCAGCTCAACTCCAACAACATTGATATTCATTCTTTCTCTTGGATATTGTGTGGAACAAGCAACTCCAATTTCAAGTATCGAAATCAAGCATTCCTGAATGTTGAAACTTCCATTTGGATCCTCATTTCGAGTGTCATTCCTTGTCTCTTCGTCTTGTCTTTCCCCAAGAAGAAAAGGATCTACAATGTCAATGATACGTTCGGGCAAAGCTGCTTTAACAAAATCATGAAGGTTTAAGTTATCTTGGTAAATACTATCAGTTGGCCTTTTTTCTGTGAACATCTCTAACAATAATATGCCATAACTATAGACATCACCATATATTGAAACTTCATTTCCCATACCATACTCTGCAATTGCAAAAAAGAAAAAAAAAAAGAAAAAGAAAAAAAAAGGCATGTTTGCATACAATTAAAAGTGGGGAAAGAAAATTTAAAACTATCTTCTCTCTAGGTCTCTCTTGAAACTTAGAGGTGAAAAAAGTTTTGCCTGGTGCAAACTATCTCTCCGTTTGGGTAGACTTTGTGAGTAGACATGGATGAAATCAAAAATAGGTACGCTGGGATACGATTATCGGCGAAGGAAAGTGCTGAAGTTGAAATACTAAACCCAGAAATAGAGTCTGGACCGATTCTTGTTGGGAAGTTCTTTACGAAGAGATGGGTAAATCTGGAATCGGTAGCGAGAGTGCTGAAACTAGCATGGAAAACGAAGGAAAACTTTGAAGTGAGCGATTTGGGGGAGAATAGAGCTCTGTTTCTCTTCAAAACGATGGACGATCTGGATAGGGTACTGCTACAGGGCCCGTGGTCGTATGACAAATATCTTCTCATTCTTCACAAGCTCCAAGCTGGGGAATCTACACGGAAGGTGCGAATGGACAGGGTGTTGTTTTGGATTCAAATCCACGGACTACCCACGATGAGCCAGACCAAGGAAATAGGAAGGAGAATAGGGGAGACGCTGGGACTGGTGGAAAAAATGGATGTGGACGACAAAGGCTTCTGTATGGGTGGCTGTTTACGCATCCGAGCATCGATTAAAACCTCGGAACCTCTATGCAGGGGCCGAAAGATACGATTGGGTACTGTAGAACCGATATGGGTAGACTTCAAATATGAAAGACTACCCATATTCTGCTACTGGTGTGGATTATTGGATCACGATGAAAAGGAGTGCTTAAGGTGGATACGAAGCAAGGAATCCCTGAGACTGGAGGAAAAACAATTTGGGGTGTGGATGAGAGCCACGCCGAAAAAGTCTCAGAAGCCGCAGCTGGTTGAGGGGATGAGAAACGGAGGACGTAGAGAGGATGGCGATGTTGACAGGACAGGTGATAGGACGGTGAGCATCCCAAGGAAGTCTGCACAGGGAGGGCAGGAGGGTAGGGGACTACGGGTAGGTACTTCAGAACCTACCAACTTCGAACAGGACGACGCAGAGAATACGAGGAAAGTAAAGTACAATGCTAAGCAAGTAAAGTCGGATCTGGCGCTGGAAGAAGATTTCGAAAAACAACTTGCAGAGATTGACACAGGTATTCATAATGAAGTTGACGAATTGATGAATGTCGTGGGAGCTGAGCCTAAAGTAAGGGAAAGCAGCTTATGTCAGGATCCATTTCTCAAGCACGCCCCCTTGAATGGGCTTTGTTGTGAGGAAAATAATGGGCCACACTTAAAGGCCCCTGTGGGCTCACTCGAGACACATAAGCCCAATAAGCCATTGGCTAAGGAGTTTCTCTCGGAACAAGCCCAACCCGAAAGTGGTCCTATTTTTGCTTCAGCTAACCTAGCCTCTATTAAGGATGCCAATGCAACGATAAAACAGGGAAGGGGCCTAAAGAAAACAAAGTCAACAGCTCTAGCAAAAGGAAAAGAAAACAGGGCAGGGGTACGCTCAAACACGTGCATGGAAGCCATGGCTGCTCAGGGAGTGGATATGGAAGTTGATAGAGAGGAGGTAGGTAACAAAAGAAGGTGCCGCACACCTCTGATGGAGATTGATGGAAACAATGGAAATGGCAAGAGAGTGAAGGTGGAAGGGGAGTTAAAGGAGCTCGGGAAAGTCTTGAAACAATACCTTCGATCGGTGGAGGCTACGGAGCAGCCCCGCCGGGCACAATGAGTGCCTTAGCCTGGAACTATAGGGGGCTTGGGAACCCCCTAACAGTTAAAACACTCCAAAAAGTTGTCAAGGAGGAAGATCCCATTTTAGTTTTCTTAATGGAGACTAAATTTAAGGTAACGGAGATGGAAGGCATTAAAAGAAAGGTTGAGAGACAACACGGCCTGGTGGTGCCAAGCCAAAATCGTGGAGGTGGCTTAGATTTACTTTGGAAAGATACTCTGCAGGTGGAACCTCTGACTTACTCACAGAGGCACATTGACGTAATTGTTAATGAGGAGGGTGGAAATAAGAGGTGGAGATTTACTGGCTTCTACGACAATCCGGAGACGAGCAAGCGGGAGGATTCGTGGGCACTAATTAGGAATCTTAGTAAGAGAAGTGATCTCCCCTGGGTGATCATTGGTGACTTCAACAAGCTGCTCCACGCAAATGAAAAGGTGGGTGGTAATACACGACCTGAGGGTCAAATGAAGATGTTTCGGGACACCATTAATAGCTGTGAATTACGTGATATTGGTTACTGTGGGTCGGACTTTACGTGGTGCCGAAAACTGGGCACAAAAGGGTGGGTACGCGAACGCTTGGATAGAGCTTTTGTTTCTACAGATTGGACAGGAATTTTCCCTACGACTAGGCTTTTCCATGTTGCCAATTTAGTGTCTGATCACTGTATGCTGATCCTGAAGAGTGCAAAACCAACTGAACGGCGGAAAAAGGGGAAGAAGCCGTTTAGATTTGAGTCGATGTGGCTGAGGGACGAGCGGTGCACAGGGGTGGTCAATGAGGCTTGGGAGAAAGGAAGAATCGGAGGGAATGACTGGCCGCTTCTCCAGTGCTTGGAGGAGTGTCGGGCCTCACTAACGGAATGGAATAAGCACTCTTTTGGCCACGTAGGCAAACAAATTACCGTGTTACAAAGGAAGATTCAGATGTTGGAAAATTTGGGGGGCTGTGAGGCGACACTTGAGGACATTCATGCTTTAAAGAAGGAGTTGAATAGATGGTTGTTTATGGAGGAGGACATGTGGCATCAAAGGTCCCGAAACAATTGGCTGAGGGCAGGAGACAAAAACACGAATTTTTTCCACATAAAAGCTTCTAACAGGCGACAAAGAAACCTCATAAATAGGGTATTAGACTCTAACAACATTTGGCAGGATGATGAGGAGCTAATTGGCAGGACTTTTATTGATTATTTTGAGCAGCTGTTTACTTCCTTGTAACCAGTAGTGGCGGAGGAGTTACTGGAGGCTATCCACACAAAAGTCACAGACAGGATGAATGCGTCCTTAATCAGAAAATTTAATGCACAGGAGGTAGAGAAAGCTCTTCAACAGATGCACCCTTTAAAAGCACCCAGTCCTGATGGTATGTCCCCCCTTTTTTACCAACATTTCTGGCCTACTGTTAAAGCTATTGTCATTTCTACTGCTTTAGATTTTCTTAATCATGGCATTACTCCCCCAAACTTTAATGACACTCACATTGTTCTAATCCCTAAAACAAAGAATCCGGAAAGGGTTACAGACTATCGGCCTATTAGTCTATGCAATGTGGCATATAAACTTGCATCTAAGGTGGTGGCAAACAGAATGAAATTTGTCTTGCAGGAAATTGTTTGTGAGAACCAGAGCGCCTTTGTGGCTAAAAGGCTTATCACCGATAATGTTCTTGTTGCTCATGAGATGATGACTCACATAAGTCGGAAAAAGAAGGGTAAATGTGGTGAAATGGCCCTAAAACTTGACATGAGTAAGGCATATGACCGCGTTAAGTAGGGCTGCTTGCAACAAATAATGAAGAGACTTGGGTTTCATGATGACTGGATTTCCATTGTGATGCGTTGTGTGACTTCGGTGACCTATGCAGTGAAAATAAATGGCCAACCATGTGGTAAGCTACATCCAACCCGGGGGTTAAGGCAAGGAGACCCACTATCTCCCTACCTCTTCATCATTTGTGCGGAGGGCCTTTCTGCACTCTTACACAACACTGTCCAACAAAAGAAGCTTAAGGGGGTGGCGGCTTCTACAAGAGGTCCCAAAGTTTCGCATCTTTTTTTCGCGGATGACAGTATTATTTTTGGTTGGGCAACAAGGGAAGATGCAGCTGAGATTCAACGATTACTACAAGTCTATGAAACCTTTTCGGGCCAGCAACTAAATAGAAATAAGACCTCTCTCTTTTTTAGCCCAAATACGGAGGTGGGGATTAGGGATGATGTAAAAACCATGTTCGGAGCCGACGTGATTAAACCCCATGAATCCTACCTCGGATTACCCTCACTGGTTGGGAGATCCAAGTCCAATTCCTTTGCCCATTTAAAACAAAGAGTGGCGAACAAAGTGTCTGGCTGGAAGGAAAAATTATTGACCAACGCTGGCAAAGAAATTTTGATCAAGGCGGTGGCACAAGCGGTGCCGTCTTACACCATGAGTTGCTTCCTTCTGCCGAACAATCTTTGTGATGACCTTACTGGAATAACCAGGCAGTTTTGGTGGGGCCAAGCCAATAAGGAAAGAAAAATGGCTTGGTTAAGCTAGGAAAAGCTGTGCATGCCAAAAGACAGAGGCAGGCTGGGTTTCTGAGACTTGAAACTCTTCAATATTGCTCTTTTAGCGAAGCAGGGTTGGAGACTGCAAACAAATACCTCCTCCCTGTTCTGCAGAGTCTTTCGGCTAAATACTTCCCTCAGTGTAATTTTGTTGATGCAGATATTGGAAGAAACCCGTCCTATGCGTGGAGGAGCATCATGGCTGCTCAAGGGGTGGTGAGAAAGGGCATTAGATGGCAGGTAGGTGATGGAGCAAGTATTAGAGTGTGGTGTGATAAATGGGTGCCAAGGCCGAGCACCTACATGGTGGTCTCCCCTGAAAAGCCAAGTCCACAGGTTGCTCTGGTCAAGGACTTAATAAACAGGGGAGAACTTGCGTGGAATGAGGAGCTGGTCAATCAATGCTTCTGCGCCGAGGAAGCGTATGCTATAATGGGTATTCCTCTAAGCTTGACAGGCAAACATGATAGACTGATCTGGGCAGCTAATACGTCTGGGAAGTTTTCGGTAAAGTCGGCGTACAAGTTGGCGCATGAGGAAATGTTCGAACAAAACAGGGGGGATTGTTCAAACACCACGTTGCGCAAAAAGGTGTGGAGAAGCATTTGGCAGCTGCGTCTCCCTTACAAGTTGAGACACTTCGCATGGAAAGCTAACCGGAATATCCTAGCCACCAAAGACAACCTCATTCGAAGGAAAATCACTAATGATGCTTCCTGTGCCTTTTGCGGTCAACCTGAGGAAACGACCTGCCATGTGCTTTGGTTCTGCAGGCACGCTCGAGAGGTGTGGGAGTCCAGCAAGCTTGCTCTGCCTTTTGTCTTCGACCAATCTTGGTCTTTCTTAGACTTTGTTCAGAACCTGCAAAACCAAGAAGCAACGCAATCCGGTCTGTTAGAGAAGGTCATCGCTATTTGCTAGGGAATATGGAAAGACCAAAACGTGAGAAGGATGGGAGGCTCGGGCAAACCGGGTAGAATGATTCTGAAAAACGCTTTGCACCTCGTGGAAGAATATAGCTCTGCCAATGTTAATAGCCAGGAAGATAGACCGGGTGTGGGTCCTGTGACTATTTGGTATCCACCTGATCCGGAACGATACAAGGTAAATGTTGACGGCGCTGTATTCGAACACTGAAAAAAAGCGGGAATAGGGGTGGTGATTCGGGATGAATGTGGAGAAGTAGTAGCAGCTTTAAGCAAGGTAGTGAATGCTTCGTTGGGGGCTGTGGAGATTGAAGCTAAGGCAATGGAGGCCGGGGTTCTCTTCGCAAGAGACGTAGGCATAAGGGAGGCGGTGTTTGAGGGGGACTCATTGATCATATGCAAGGCTCTCCAAGGAGATGGGAGAGCGCCTTCCTCCATTCAAAACGTTCTGGAAGGAACTCTGGATCTTGTCTCTAGCTTTAGGAGCTTTACTTTTTCTCATGTGAAAAGACAGGGAAATGTCCCTGCTCACTTGTTAGCACAGTATGCAAAAGAGGTTGAGAACTATGTAGTTTGGCTAGAGGAATGCCCTAGCTTTTTAGAGCACGCGTGTGCTCACGACATATCTGTAGTTTCTTGCTCTTGTCTTTAATGGTAACTAAGTATTTCCTATCAAAAAAAAAAGTGGGGAAAGAAAAAAATCTAACAACTTTTAAAGATTATACCATATTCTGTTTTCTAGATATAATACATCCTTACTAAAACTTTCTTGTCATGCTTGAAACTATTGTAAGGAACCATGGGAGAGAAGGGAAAAAAAACTTAAGAATTAAATATATACCTGGAGGAGTATAACCAATTGTTCCTCTAACCCCAATGGAACTTGATTGATTAGTAGAACAATCCTGGGTAGCATCATGAAGGAATTTTGCCAAGCCAAAGTCACCTACATGTCCAACCATTTCATCATCGAGAAGAATATTGCTTGGCTTGAGGTCACAATGAATAATTGGCGTCTGGCAATGATGATGAAGATAATCCAATGCACTAGCAACATCAATGACGATATTCAGTCTTTGGAGAAGACTCAACTTCCTTGGTTCCTCAACAACCTCATTTATTTTTGGAGTTGGATGTAACCACTCATCTAGGTTGCCATTTCCTAAGAACTCATATACCAAAGCTTTAAAATCACGACCTTGATAATCAATACTGGAACATATTGTGAGCACCTTTACAAGATTTTGATGTCTGATGTTTCTTAGAATTTCACACTCGGCCATGAAACTTTTGGAAGCTCCATGACGCAAAAGGTTAAGCATCTTGATGGCAACCGTATGTCTACCTTGATCAAGAATTCCTTTATAAACGGACCCAAAGCTACCCACACCAATTAAATTAGTAGAAGAGAATCCATTGGTTGCATTTAGGAGACTTTGGTAAGATACATTCAAATTTGAATCACTTGAGGTACTTCCATTCCTTTTCTTTAGTAAAGAATAAAGAAATAGAAGCAACAAAATCAAAGCTACAAAGCTTTCCATTTCCCTTTATCGAAGTTTCACTCACATTTTTGAAGACTCTGCCGGTTGGTACCTCTCCCTCAAAATGGTTGTAAGATAGATTCAAAAATTGCAAGTAGACGAAGACCTCCAAAAATTTTGGAATTTCACCAGAAAAATTATTTGCAGAAAGGTCTAGAATTTGAAGACCTCTTAATGATTCTAAAGATGGAGGAATGATCCCTTGGAAGAGGTTTTTTCCCATGTATAGATATTCCAACTTTATGCAACTTCCCAGACTTATTGGAATTTTTCCAAAAAACATGTTTTTGGAAATATCCAATTGTTCTAGATTTATAAAATTTCCTATTTCCATGGGAAGGACACCAGTAAATTGGTTGGTAGCCAAATTTAGAAAAACTAGTGAGAATGAGAGATGAATGACTTGTGAGGATATCAAACCATTGAGATTGTTATTAGCAAGATTCAAAGTAAACAGATTTTGACACTTGCTTAGACTAAGAGGGATGTTGCCTTGAAGATTATTCTCATGTAATTCCAATTGTATCAAGATTGTTAAATTTCCAATAGAGGATGGAATGTTCCCATAGAAATTATTTGTGTTTAATGTCAAAACTTGTAACTTGTGAAGCTTTCCAATTTCATGGGGAATATTACCTGAGAATTTGTTCTGCTGCATTTCAAGTCTCTCTAAATTGATCAAATTTCCTAATTCAGTAGGAATCTTTCCAGATATTTTATTATTTGCTAGAACCAATTGTGTAAGAGTAGTTGAGAAATTGCCAATGCACTTGGGCAACTCTCCCCAAAGTTGTTGCCATTTATATGCAAATAGGTGACATAAGTGGTATTTGTTAAAGAACAGAGAAAACTCAAGTCATCTGGTTCCCCACTTCCAAGATGGTTGGAGGTAAGGATTAAAAATGTCAGTCTATTTAGCTTCTCCAAAGAAGGAACTTTTCCACTTAGTTTATTATCTCCTATTTCAAATGTGTTTAGATTTATGGCATTAGATATTGAAACAGGGATAGATCCAGTAAATTGGTTGGCAGCAAAGATAAATACTTCGATATTTGGTAGAGTGATACCAATGTCGAATGGAAGAGACCCCTGGATTTGATTTCCAGCTACAACAAAAGTCAATAAAGAAGAGAGATTGTACATTGAGGGAGGAATGGTTCCGGAAAACCTTTTAGACTCCACACTAATTTTTAAAAGTTTCATCAATTGACCAAAAGAATTAGGGATACTCCCAGCCAAATTATTATAATATGCAAAAAAAAAATTCTAAAAATGATAAGTTCCCTAAAAAAGGTGAGAGAGTTCCTGTAAGATTATTCCTATTAATAGAAAACAGTTGGAGTTTTGTCAAGGAGGTAAGCGTATTAGGAATTTCTCCTACCAATTGGTTATAACCAACATAAAGGGCAACAAGGTTGTTGCAACCAAATAAATTGCTTGGAATTTCCCCATGTATTGTGTTATATTGCAGTTCTAAGACTTGCAATCTAGTCAAACGGCCGATTTCTAGAGGGATTTCTTTATGAAGTGTGTTGTTTTTTAGGCTTAGATTCCTTAAAAAACTTAAATTCCCAACATATGGAGATATAGAGCCTACCAGTTCTAGAGATTGCAAGTTCAATACGGTGACCCTTTGGTGTCGGCGGCCACATGTAACCCCTTGCCATTGACAAAAGTGGATGTTGTCCAGGGGCGTAGCTAGGAATAAATACATGGGGGGACCGGGTTGTAACATAAATATACTAAACGCCAAAAGAAAAACAATCATACGCACAAGACAGTATTTACGTGGTTCGACAATTTGCCTACGTTCACAGAGTTGCAGGGATTTCACTATTATCAAAGAAAATTACAATGTGCTGCTACAGTGTTTTTCTTTCTAAAAAACAACAACAAGACAAAACCCTAATCACAAAAAAAAGCTTTTATATCCTGCGCACAGGATTTACAATGGGCTACAAAACGGGCCAAAAATTTTTTGTTTGCCCAAGCCTCCGCTCCATGGACTAAGCCTCAATAAATCTCCCATTAAAAACCACGCAACATTATTCAGGTCAGGTCGGGTCATCAACCAAATCAAATCATGCCTGACGACGATTTTTCATGGAATAAAATTCATCCATTATCATCTCTATAGTGAAATTCCCTGCAATTTCCTTCTCTATGTAAACTATCATATTATCTGCCAAAAACTCATCCTCCATTCTATTGCGAAGTCTTGTTTTTAACAACTTCATAGCTGAGAAAGCTCGTTCTGTAGTTGTTGTAGAAACTGGAAGGGTCAACACAAGACAAATAAGTCTATCAATCAAAAAATAAATATTAGACTTTCCTGAAATTTTTAATCCCCTACATAGCTCGGAAATTGTACTCATATTCTGAAAATCTGGATGTTTTATCACATCAAGCTCATAATGTTGCAATTGAGACTCCAAAAGTTCTTGTTCATGTTCAGTAAAATCTTGAGGATAATATTTCTTAACTAAATTGCATATATGAACAATTTTGAATAATCTAAAAGCATCTTTGGGATTTAAAGCTGAACTAAGAATGACAAGTTCTGTTGTTAACTCACCAAATCTACTTTTCAATTCTTGCAATTGAAAGTCTATTGCAATTGTAAATATGCAAATTCTAAAATGATGTTCCATTGTTAAATCTTCATCTTGACGACGATATCTACCTCGACCTTTATTGTAACGAGCATTCATATTAGGAATATCAATTTCATGTTGCTCACAAAATGCTATAACACTAGCAAGTAAAGGCTCCCATCCATCATCTCTCAACTTTTGAATAAGTGATTTTGTAGTTGAAACTAAATGCATGGCATTTAAAAGGTCTTCAGAACGTTGTTGCAAAGCTTGACAAAGAACATTAGTAATTCCCATTATCTCTTTCATCAAATGCAAGATTAAAATAAATTCAAATGATGTTAATACTTGATAAGCTCCATCGGCATCACCGTGTTGTTTATAGTTAGCCCATTCCTCAGAGATAGTGTTGATAACTTTGCAAGTAGCATCAAACATGTTAATCAAACTACAAATAGATTGAAAATGAGATCCCCAACTAATATCTCCAGCTCGTTGCAAATTACCAATCTGGTTTGCACCTCTTCCAGTCTCAATTTCATTAGAAGCAATCATATTCTCAACTTGTTCTGATTGAGCATGTTGTAATTCATCATTACGCTTACTAGAACCAACAACAATATTGATAATATTAACCAAATGATCAAGGAACTAATGAACATCTTTTACTTCTCTAGATGCTGTAACTAGAGCTAATTGCAACCTATGAGCCATACAGTGTACATAATAAGCATATGGGCAATCTTTAAGAAAAAGAGCTTGTAATCCATTCCATTCACCACGCATGTTACTAGCCCCATCATATCCTTGACCTCGAATATTTTCAATGTGGAGGTTGTAATGAGAAAGGACAACACATATCTCATTCTTTAAAGTCAATGCAATAGTATCTCTAACATGCACAACATGAAAGAAACACTCTTTAATGAAACCTTCTTTATCAACAAACCTCAAAATGATGGCCATTTGTTCTTTCTTCGACTCATCCCGAGCTTCATCAACAAGAATGCAAAATTTTGCATCCCCAATTTCTTCACGAATAGCATTTCGCACATTACTAGCAAGAATATGCAAAATCTCTTTTTGAATTGTGGGTGATGTATATTTGGCATTTCTTGGTGCATTTTCCAAGACAACACTAGCTATTTTGTCATTGAAAATTGATGTGAATTTTATCAATTCAATAAAATTACCTCTATTTTTTGAATCAAGACTTTCATCATGACCTCTAAAAGCACAAGCTTGGAATGCTAGCCATCGAGCACACTTTACTGAGGTTTTGAGCCGCAACCGATTATTCTCTAATTCTTTTGACGTTTGTTTCTCAATCAGCTTGTCAATATGCCATGAATAATTCTTTAAATCATCGCAACATTTCATAGCAATTTTATGTGGGGAGTTTGGTTCTTTCCCTTTATGACGAATTAAAGGACAATTCATTCCATCTTTCACCTTTTTCCAATTATTAAAACCTCTTGAAATGAATACATCTGATCCGGGACGACCTATTGGTTTCTTACTAAAAAGGTAGCAAGGTAGACAATATATCGCATCCATTGAAGGTGAGTATTCCAGCCAATCCTTATGTGAACCATACCATGAAAGTTGAAATCGACGACGATGAGTATCATCATTGTATGGATATTCTATATTTTCAGGTTGATATGGACCTTCTATGAGATAAGCTCGTTGGATTTCATCTTGTTTGTTGATAGGAAATTCACATATTTGTTTACGTGATCCTGGATCACGATCTATCTCTTCAAATTGAAGTTTTGGACATTTGGAGGGGTGTTCATCAGGCATTGAAGTATTAACATTTGTTTCTACAGCCACAGGTGTCTTAATTTCTGAATTGCTAACATCTTTTTTCTTAAAGAATGATAGGTGCTGCATGAGGATGTGCTGATGTGTGTGCAGTACGAGTGATGAAGAGGTGCAAGGTTGAAGCTGTGCACGTGTTAAAGGCTGTGCTGAGCTGGAGGCAGTTAGAGGCAGAGCTAAGTGGAGTGAGTGAGCTAGAGGTAGTTAGAGGTAGAGCTGAGTTGGAGTTAGTTAGGTAGTTATGTGATTAGTTGTTATGCAGTTAGCTAAGAGAGGAATTAGATGGTACCACAGATTGTATAAATAGATTGAGAAGGAATTGTAAAGGATATGAAAAATGTATACACTTGTTCTTCTTTCCTTTAATTCTTCTTTATCTCTCTTTCTCATTCTTTTCCTTAACTCTGTTCTTTCAATCTTGGAGGCTTAGTTTCCCTCGAAGAAACTACCAAAATCTTCTTGATTCCAATCATATTATCAGGATCTTAACAAAGAATGCATCAATTGTTTTTCGTTTGCTCATAATTCTTTTAGCTTTAAGAATATGACTCAAAAATTAACCTGAAAAGAATTTTAAAAAAAAATTTTAATTAGAAATTTTTACTTAGTTATATGAATGTTATTCATATTCAAGAAAAAAACAAAATTTTCACTATAATTTAAACAGTCAGCCATTTTTAATACAACTTTAATTAATAATAACCCCTCAAACAAAAACAAAAATAATTTAATTAATTTGTCTTTTATAATGTATTGGTTAATTTAATTATATAGCTTTAATTATTATTGTTTAGTTTAACAATAAACTATATTGCTTTAATTTATTTGCCATTAATTATACTGCTTTAATTTGTTATATTGTTTAGCCCCTCGTACATATTACATTAAAAGAGCCGAACATTATACATTCCATGTGTAGCACAATAATTAAAGCAATGTAATGTGCTGCACATTACATTGCTTTAATTAATATGCTGCACCCGGCCCCATGTGCCCATAGCCCATCTACCCCCTCCCTACCCCACTCAACAGCCAACAGACAAGCACAAAATGTGCCCCAATCACAATAGCTAGCTGCAATCAAAAAATTTCGCAATGCCAATCACAAATCATAACACACGTTACACTAAATGACAATTAATATTTCACCAAACACCAACACACTGAGTCACTGACCAACAACAAAAAGGGATAAGATAAAGCCAAAAAAAAAAAAAGACAAAAACACTAAAACAGAAAAAGGCAAATCCAGCCAATCAGAGACCTACAATTTAAAAGAGAGAGAGAGACACTTACCGAGATGTGAGAATCTAAGATCAGAATTTAAAGATAAAGAATAAAGGGTTAAAAGACTCTTTATAAATATTCTTTCATTTTTTTCCTTCAGTCATCAGTGAGATAAAGAGAGAGAGACTGAGAGAGAGTTAGAGAGAAAAACCTTGTCCTTGAGGGAGGGCCGGACTGCCTGAGCGGAGGGAGCAACCAGCAACTGCCAACGAGCACTACTGCACCGGAGCAAAGGCAGCAGTGCAGCACGATCTGCGATCTCCGAGAGGCGATGACCGCTACGATCTGTGAAAAAGAGGATTTCAAATTTTCAGTGAGATAAAGAGAGAGAGACTGAGAGAGTCAGAGAGAAAAAGTGAGAAATACCTTGAGGGAGGGCTGGAGGGAGCACCGTCTGAGAGAGGCCGAGCACCGGAGCAGAGGCAAAGAACTCTGCGATCTGCGGACTGCGATGAGCGGCGACCGAGCTGCGGCGACGACGACGGTGACGTCAACGTGACAGTGGGTTACTGGGTTAGTGGGTTTGGTTTGCTGGGGACCTAGGGTTTGGTTTTGGTTTGTGTATTGGGGTTTTTTTTTTTTTTTTTTTTTTTGATAAACACCTTTGTTTTAGTTTGCTGGAGTTTGATGAGCTTTAGTATTGGGGATTTGGGGTTTGATTTCTCTGCCATTTCCAGTGATGTGATGGATTTCAACTCTCTGCCAGCGACGACGTGATGTGATGCTCTGTACTGGTTTTTTTTTTTTTTTTTTTTGGTTGAGAATCCGTGGGCTGGCCGTGAGCGAGCTTGGGCTTGCCGTGGGCTCTGTTACAAATTTTTTTTTTCTCAGATTTTAGTTCAAATTTGTTTTGGGCTTTTTTTTTTCTTTTTTTTTTTTTTTGCTTGAAAGTAGAACAGATATATATATATATATATATATATATATATATATATATATATATATATATATATATATATATATATATATATATTTTTTTTTTTTAATTTGAGGTGTTCCTAATTTTTGATTAGGGGCTGGGAAAACGGGTGAGAAATGGGAAGGGGGGCCGGCTGGGTAATGTTGGGGGGGCCAATTATTTTTTCTCCCTAGTCTAGTGGGAAAATTTTTTTTTTTTGCAAGGGCCTCAGCCCCCTCAAGCCACTATGTGGCTCCGCCCCTGATGCTGTCATTCCAAGAGCTCATAACCCTAAGAGGATCATGGATTATCTTGGCTTTGAACTCAAGCAATGCCAAACGGTCCGTCTCATTACTCCGGCTGACCACTGAGGTGACAAATATGCCCAGGCACCAAAGAAGAATAAAAGCGTGCATGGAAAAAGATGAAGATGGAGCTGCACTCAGTTGCAAAAGCCCCATGCACTATGGTTGAAGGAACTTTGTTTGGCTAAACGTTCTGGTGATTATATTTTGAAGGAAAAAGATTAGTTTACAAACAAGCAACTACTGCGTATGTTGTCCAGAGAGAGGGCTTATTTGGCTGTGTAGCACCTTAAGAACAAGCAAATATATAGCACGGGAAAGGAGAAAATTGGTGCCAGAATTTCAGTGTTCGGACCCACTCCAAAATTGCAAGAATGACTTGAGGGTAATATTCAGGAAGCATATTGAAAAAAGTGTAAAGGACACTTTCCCTAGTTTTTTTTGGGATGGTGGGAGAGTGTGATTTCTTAGTTAGAAATATCATCAAATGCCAGTTAAGCTATAAGGTTTTTGACTTTGCACAATTGTAAAGTTTGCATTTAGATTCAAACCTAGCAATTTTTGTCTAACTTTTAGGGGCATACATTGGTAAAACCTAGCTTTTTATAATGAGAAATTTGCAGCCGATTCTTAATTTTATCAATTTAATGAAAATTTTATTTTATTTTGTTATGTTTTTTTTTTTTTTTTTTTTTTTGAATTTGTATCTAGACTCACAACGTCACCATTTTGTTATATATATATATATATATATATGGAAGTGTTGTCCTGACTTTAAATTAAACTATTTCATTCAATGTTTATGAGACACCTTGAAAATTCCATGGACCTATGGTGTGGTAAAATAAATATGAGAGTTCCAAGTTTACGTCAAGTCCCAACACAATAAGTCCATCACCAGGGTACCTTCTTGGTGTCATTTGTATTAGTTAAGGGCGGATATTGTAATTATTAATACTTAATAGTGACAAATTACAATACATCATTTTATTTTTTTGTTAGTTTTTTTTAGCTCTTATAATTGTGGTAAATTACAATAGACCATTATTATTATTATTATTAGGGTCATGCTAACGAGTGCCCTTAGGGCACTTGTTAACAATCCATTTTAAGAAAGTTTTAACATCACTTTTATGGGAAATGAGAAAAGCTGTCAAAACATTTATTGTTTTTTTTCTTTTCCCATAAAAACTTTCTTTAACTGGATTCTTAACCAGTGCCCTAAGGGCACTCGTTAGCATTTCCCTTATTATTATTATTATTATTGTATATTTTACCATAAAACGGTATTCCAAAAAAAAATTTTATTTGCCACAACACGTTTCTACTAATTGCCTTTTTTTTTTTTGGTTTTACATAAATCAATATAAATAAGCTGCCTATATTACTTGCAAAAAAAATTTTTTAAAAAAAATTATAACATATCAGTCCAAAATATAATCTATGTCATCATCTATATATATATATATATATATATATATATATATAAAACCGAAGTTTTTGGAGCTCCCACACTTTTCCACCTCAGCATTATTTTTAAAAAAAAATTCTGATTTTTTTTTTTTAAACCTATAATACATAAAACCCAATAATACAAAAAACTAAATTCTGATTTTCTATTTCTCCCGTTCCCCTTCTCCTTCCCCGTTCCACTTCTCTGTCATAAAAAACCTCTGTTTCTCTTCAAAACAAAAAACCCGATAATGACTTTCTTCTCCGTTGTTTCACAAACATGAGAACAACGACTACACAATGCACTCGGCAGAGAGGCTCCACAACACCATTGAGATCTATGGCAGATTGACCCAAGAGACAACTCTCCACTTCCACCCATTTGCACGGATAGGTTTGCTTGAAGCGTCTCTCTCTCTCTTTGGAACATTGGTAATTCAGGTTTTTCTCTCTCACTCTTTGGGTTTTCAATTTTGGTAGATATATAGATTCAAATTGCTTCTTAAATTCTTCCACTCCTACTTAGGGTTTTGGTTTTAGGTTTTTGAATTTCTTGATTAGTTTATTTTTATGATTAATCGATGGGCAGTCCTAACCATTTAATCTGTTTACATAGGTTGTTGAAATTAAACATCTGTTAGCATCCGCCTTTGTTTTCTTTCAAACCCACTTAGGGTTTTAATTGTAATGTATTTGATTAGATAGTTGCAGATAGTTACTGTAGCTGCCTTGGTGTTTGTACAGAGTTGCTTAAAAAATAATGGAGTAACCTAAGAGTTTCATAGATTAGAAAACCTCATGAGCACATTCTTTCAGTGTACGCTGCTGTACACATCATGCCTTCAAATATGCAAGCTTAGTTTCAACTTAAAAACGAGAATATCAGAAGGGGGAATTGTTTTTGGAACCTGAAAATTTTGGAACAGACAGAAAATAAATCTACTACTATTGTTATTTAGATGAATCTAGAAAAGTACCCCGGACAGCATCAGTGAAACAAGATGCAGGAAGTGGCAGGAAATGAGGACATCAAAGCAAAGTTGTTGCTACCCAAACACTGGGAAGCCTTTTGCAGATTTTGGCATTCATGGGCTTTGGCCTAATTACAATAGCAAATTTATATGAAACAAAATACAGGGTGCACTAATCTACAGTAAAAGAGCAGGAATTTGTTCAGGGTGGGGATATGCCCATGGGCATTGTTAAATAATAAATAATAATCTCCATTAAGTGAAAATATGTCTGAATAGACACAAAGCATCCAGAAACAGGTGAAGTTTGTAGTGCTTGCCACATAGGATTAGATTAGATAGTTGCAGATAGTTTCTGTAGCTGTCTTGGTGTTTGTACAGAGTTACTTTAGTTGTTTTTCTACAAATCAAATAGCTATCCAAGAGAAGGTATAAGTAGGATTTCGTAGAAGTTTTTTGTTATTTCTGTAATTCTTTCCAATAACAAGCCATTAATGAATTTGGGTTCTAGAGTAACCTAAGAGTTTCAGCTAGGGGCTAAAACTTATTAACTATTGGTCCATTCAAAAAAATAATGGAGGTTTTCTGCAATTTTGTTTTAGGATTATTTGGTTTACTCTTTAATATAATTGAGATTTTGGCATTACATTCCTAGGTTGGAGTTATCAGTTTAAAGTGAACATATTCAATAAGAAAAATCACTTGATGTTAACATCTTTAAGCTAGCAACAACATAGTACAATGTTGTTTGCTTCTACTTCTAACAGAGAGTAACTCACTCAAAAATTATTATTAGTCATTCTAGAAATGGAGTTATTAGTTAAAGAATTTAAGTTAGCACTGAACTTTGAATGAGTTGAAACATGATGCAAGAATGAGCTTTTGGTATGAAATTTGGTGTGACAACATCTCTTATATTGAATCTAACCATGTAATTATGTATTTTACTGCCAAAAAGAGTACAAAACTTGAACCTTCTTTTGGATTGGTGTTTGTACTTCAATTTTGTTAACAATTTTACTGAATATTTTGTAAAAAAAATATATTCTTTTTGGTTGGGAATGCTTAGGGGTTTCAAGTTAGAGTGAGTTCAAGGATGTGCAAACGCAGGAGCCAATGTGGGAAAGACAACATGAACATATGCTAGGTACATGAAACTTTTCCTTCTAATTTCAATTGGGTATTTTTTTGTGCTCCCTGTTTTATTTTTCTTTTTGATAAACTTATTTTTAGGTTTAGAAAATGTCTTCCAAGAATCAATTTCATGAAATTAATAGTAGGTTATTCTATTAGAGTTCAAATTACCACTAATAGGTCTAATTGTTTTTAATATACTTTTAGGCTTTTAATTCTGACCTTCACAGTGTGTTCCACTCATGATTTGCATGTTCTAAATTGCAGAGAATGAGGAACTACTATTGCATTATGGTTGCATCAATCAAGTGTTGCTACTGTAGTTAGTGTTGAAATACTCATTGACATACTGTAATAATTAATTAGTATATAAATATATATAAAGGGCATTTGTAAATTTAGTTATTGTTTAAATACTTATATATATTTATAAGTATAATATTTGCACTTTCTTAGATTTTCTTAGATGATTCACCAGTCACATTCTGTTGTAAATGCCTTATCAGCTTCTGCCATGGTTAATTAGGTGTTTGTTTGGTCTTTCTTTTTTGCCGAATGGATGTTTGGTCAATGAATTATATTTCTGTCTCATGTATCATATAGTTTGTGGTACATGTTATGGGATAAAGTTAGAGAGATATATAAGAAATACAACAATGTAACTGGTAGAACTTAGAAATACACATTAACAGTAGCAAAGGAGCCCTAACATAGGAAACAAAACACATTTAATCCTACGCAACACAAAACTAAATGAAATTATATTGAGTTCATGCCTGAGATGGAGTTGGCAGTGTATGAAAATTGGGGAAGAAAAAGAGAAGATTGTGTGTTATATTAGAATAATCTTCTAACTCATATTTAATAGCTTTCCCGTGCGTAGCACGGGTTAGCGACTAGTTCTCCTAAACCTCAAGATAGGGGAATGTAATTATCCCAAATTGGTATCAAGTCGCTACTATTTGTTAAGACAGTTATTACTATCATTTTCTAATGGAACCCAGCATGAAAGAATTAACGGTGTAAATGTTCTCATTTTATTAATTCAATTATATATATATATATATATATATATTCACATTTTTGATGCAAACTGTTGGTCAAAGATAAATTAAATAATAAATATTATTTTTATACATCTTAACATATACTATATAATATAAAAAATAATAATAATAACAAAAACTTAATGAAAATTGGTAAAAGTGTCAACTTTCAATGTTAGAATAATTGAAGCCTGGGCTCGGACGGGGGAATCTAGTAGTGGAAGTTTTGGAAAATTGGTAAATATTAGTATTATTATGGAGCACTAGCTTTGGTAAAAGTCCATTATAGTTATTGATTTGAGTAAATACTTTTTTGGGCAACAATTTTAAGTCAAGACTTACAACTTACGTTTATATATAAAAGTAAGTTGTAAGTCTTATAGTTAGAATAATTGAAGCCTAGGCTCAGATGGGAATAATTGAAGCCTGGGCTCAGATGGGAAAGTTAGCGGCGGAGGTTTTAAAAATTTGGTAAATATTAGTAGTATGGAGCACTAACTTTGGTCAAAGTCCATTATAGTTATTGATTTGGGTAAAGACTTTATTGGGCAACAATATTAAGTCAAGACTTAAGACTTACGTTTATATTACTATAATGAGTCTTATTAAGGGTATTTTTAAAGAATTTGATAATGAACTATGTGATTTAGAAAATATTTTAGAAACTTTTTATGGGGAAGAAAAAAGTAATTAATTATTTTGATATTTTTTTTTAATTTTTAATTTTTATTTTATTTCTTATGAAAATGATATCAAAATTGAAAGCTCAAAAATGTGTTGAAAACACAAAAGCTGTTTAGACCCCCTAAATTAAAGTTACGGCTCGATAGATTTTACACTAACTTAATACTAAGTGCGGAATAGTGTAAATGTGAGCGGATAAACAAATAAACTAGTCTAATCCATATTTATGACAACACAGCAATAAAATGGAATGTAAAAGAGTAGGGAAGAAAGATGCAAACACAAGATAACACGCCGATGTGTTATCGAAGAGGAAATCAAAGAACTCGGCGAAAAACCTCTTTGCCGTCCTCCAAGTGGTAATTGATCTACTAGACAATCAGTTGAGATACATGGGTTAGCAAGAGATCCTCCAAGCCTAATCTACCCAATGTACCTAAGCCCTCCAAGCTCCTACTCCAACAAGGCTTCTCAGAACCGTGTCTTATCTAGTTTTCCGGATCCCACAATACGCCCGATTGCATCCACCAAGCCTTACCGGCTTCTTTTGGCAAATTTCCAAAGCTTCTCAAGCTCCAAAACACTCTCTACACTCTGAATAGGTGTGGGTTGTGTTTGGGTATAAATCTCCTCTCAAGGTATGACAATTGGAGAGGGATGGAGAAGAGGCTACAATGATTTCTTACTAAGGATGAGTAGCTCTCTCTTTCTAAAAGATGGGTGTGTGTGTTGTAGAAAACCTATCTAGGTTTTTCTCTCTAAATGACCTTTTTTACATTTGTTGGTAATGAGGGTATATATAGTATGGGTGAAGGGTAAGAAAGTCACTCTTTAAAATCCTCCAAGCAGAATATTTCACGAATACCTCATGGGAATGCCTTACCCATGAGACACTCGCAAAAACGACAACCTAGCACGACTCTTCAGCTTCCAGTCATGTGCTCCTTACATGCCTTTTTCGCAGGAACCCTTCTCGCGAACTTCTCGTGAGCTAGTCGCAAAATGCACTAATCTTCAATTAAGCTTGAGTCTTCACCAACTTAATACTAAACCCAATACAATAAAATCCCACAAAATACAAGGAACAAAATTAAAGCAATTACAACACTTTTTGTCATGGAATAAAGCCAACATAAAACATAATTGTAATCACAACTTTACAAAAATTTTTCTAAAATTGACTATTAAAAATCACTAAATGCACCTGTTAACGAGACTCTAATAATAATTTTAAGGGGCCTAATTGCCAAGAGTCTTAAAGTTTAATTGGTTAATGTTAAAAGGTTTATTTTGTTATGTACATTAAGGGTTCTAATTCTTTAACCCTCGACTAGTGAATAGCCATAAAAAAATTTGCTTAGAAATAACAAACTCATTTTATTTATGTTTTTTTTGTTAAAATTATATTATGAGCATCGTTTCAAATCCTATTTTGGTTTATCCATTGGAATGAAACTATATTATGAATACCGTTTCAAATCTTATTTCAGTTTATCCCAAAAGGGTCATGAGTTATCTTGGCTTTGAACTCAAGCAATGCCAACTAGTTTGTCACATAATTCCTGCTAGTTACAGAGGTGAGAAACAGGCAAAAGCACCAAAGAAGAATAAAAGCATGCACGTAAAAGGATGAGGGTGGTGAAAGTCCCATGGAATATGGTTCAACTTTGTTTAACTAAAATGTTGGTAATTGGCTGTGTTGAAATGGTACATCTGTGTGTTGTCCAGAGAGAAAGAGGGCTAATATGGCTATTTAGCACTTCAAGAAGCAAATTTATGGCAAGAGAAAGGAAGAAAATCAATGCAATGTGATGTTTGGACTCACTCCAAAATTGCAAGAATTATCTGGGGGTAAACTTCAAGAGTTATTGTTAGAAAATTTAAACCCCTTAAACCAATCAGATTAACCTAGTTAATTAGCCAAATGATTAACTTAGTCAATTTATGCAAATCTAGGTTATCACAATCATATCAAGAATATATAAAGCAACGGAAAATAAATAACACAAGATATGATGACCCAGGAAACCATACGGTAAAAACCTGGGGAGGATTTGACCTAGCTATCCTCAAGGTAAACCTGAATCTACTATGAAAGAATCGAAATTCATACAAAAGGACTTACAAGCTCCCCGCTTGACTTCCTAATGCTACCCACCAGTAGAACTTACTGACACGACCACGTGTAAGCTCCGAATCCACGGACTCCTTCTTTCTTGGATTCTTCAATAAGATACAAGCTCCCCGCTTGTTTTTCTTTAAACTCCAATGGCAGCAACCTTGTTGATAATCAAGATGTAGATAATATCTCTACCTTGAAAACCCTAAGTTTATGTGAAGGAAAGCTCCTCAAGGATCTCACAAGAGATTCACACAAACCGCAAAATATGAGCAACAAAGACTTAGAGAGGTTTGGGTACAAAACCCTAATACAAGGAGGCACAAGAGGCACTCTAATCTCTCTCACAAAAGTCTCAAAAACGTTCTAGGGTTTCCCTTATATATAGGAGAGTTTTACTTGAACCCCAAGACGTTTAAATAGAGTTTGGGCTGAGTTGGAATTCTGCAGAAAACGCAATCTGGCCGACTTTCGATCGATCGAATCTAATTTTCGATCGATCGAGTCAGGCCGAAAGTAACAAATACTTCTGCAGCCACTCGATTCCAACTTTAAATAAAAGACACAACTTTGAGCAAGCCTAAACAAGACTAAACAACCTATTTTGATTATGGTTTGCCAACAATACACATTAGAGTTCTAAATACATAAAATCCTAAGTCTTTAGAACCTAACAAACTCTCCCTTTGGCAATCCGTGACAAAACACAAATTAAAAACTCAAAGTTTACAAGTAAAAGCCCATTACAAAAATAATGCTCATAACACAAATTCAATCCTAACTACTATCCATCAGTTGCAAGTGCAGACAGCAGCAAAATTGAATCAACCTGTATATTCTTGAAACACTCAACAAACGCATAAACGCATGTGTGACAGAAAAATAGTAAATCAACAAGTATGTAAACTAACTCTCCCCCTAAGTTAGATACATAAAAAATTATTTTCTCCTCCTATCAAAAACAAATTCAACTCCCCCTAAACAAAACAAATAAGTCATCTATGTCTCCCCCTTTTTGTCACGTATTGACAAAGACGACCTAATCAGAAGGTAGACAGAAAACATACGCAACAGAGTAAGAGAAAATAGAGACAACTCCCCCTATGAAGAGCAACAACTCCCCCTAGGAACCACAAAGGTTAAAAAAAAAAACTTCTCCCCCTATAAAAATAGGAAAAACAAAACAAGTTTTGGGAAAAACAGTTTTAAGGAAAAATAAAGGGGTGGGGATAAATAAAAAGACACAAACCAAGTTTAAAAAAAAACTAAGTTGAGGATACACATGAAGAAAAAATATTCTCTCTTTCAATAAAATGTAAACATGGCACTATGTGACTCATAAACAGTTGCATGAGTAGAGAAAATATTTGCACATTGATTATCCATCATATCTCTTAAGAAAAATATTTTCTACAGTTCACACATAAAAAAGGCATATACTAGAAAGTACATAGCTCAAAAATTAATCAATCAATTTTTTGATCAAGTTGAGTACCCAATGTAGCAAAGTGTATGCATGTTATGTGTGAAAACAATGAGAGATATGACTGCAAAACTGCAAGATGGATACAAAAATCAATGCAATGCATGTGAATCCTAAACATAAAAGATGCATGAAAAAATATGTCATGATACATGTTCTAATGCAGTAAAACTAAGTTCAATTTAAGTTCAAATTAACAAAATTGGCTTGAGCACGGAGTTTCTAACAAAAATCCCAAAAATTTGAAAACCACTTGTTGAATTTTTTTAAACAAATTGATGAATTGAAAATCACATAACACAACACACAGAATATAATGCTTAATTACATCAAAACAACAAGCCAATTTCATCAATTTTAACCTAATTGAACAAAATCCCCAATTCGGATTCAATACAAACTCTAGAAAATCCAATTTTTCAAACTTTAAACACATTTTGCATTAAGATCAAGAAACTTTTAATCTTGGTTGGCCACAACAAGATCACACACAATAAAATATACCAAGATTAACAAAGAGTAACTTGTGTAGTGTGTGCAACTAGCAAAAGCTTGAGATACATGTGAGGTAATATGTGAATAGCAATCAATCACAAAGTCTACAAAATTCATCACATAGAATTTAAAAGAGACTATCACCAAAAGAGTTACATCCTATAACTCTCACATCTTCAATAACAAAAACTTACAATCATGTAAGTTTCTTGAATTTTTGCCTTATAATATACACACCAATTTTAATTATGTGATTTGGCATCAAGCCCAATAGTACACACCAATTTTAAGCATTAAGCAATTAAACTGAGGCTACACCTTATGTTCCTTTTGTGCATGTGCTACACTTTCTCGAGCACAAAATCTTATGATATGCACTAAGGTGTTCATGATTGGCTAGCGAACAGTGGTGAGATGGTTATTTATGCCTTTCTCAAAAGGATCAAGTCCAACAGTCAAATAACATGTGACTTCAAGATTAAGACAAAGTGATCAACACCATAAACATCTTTCCCACACAACATGCACTACAAAGTTTTAACTAGTCAAGTGCAATAAATAAGCTCATCAAAGCTAAACAAGGTACATAAACTTGTTATGTAAAGATAATATGGCCAATCCTTGATTATAAATCCAAGATCTATAATACAAAACACAAAAATCTTTTTGGCTTTAAAATCTATATGACCAAAAACAAAAAAAAACACATATTATGCTAAATGAACAATGCAAATGCAATGCATGACAATGCTTAGCTAAGCTTTAGAGGGTACACAAACAAGAAATATTAATTTTTTTAATTAACCCTTAAGTACATGTACAAACTAGTACATACTCACACAAAATCAAAAATAGCTTAGCACAAACTATTCAAGTTTCTCCACAATGTCAAGCATGTTCTAAATCAAGAGAGAGATATCATAATTCATGTAATCCTCAAGAAAAATTAAAACAAGACTCAAAATAAAATATTTTTGTCTTTTAGAAATTTTTCAATGTTTTTGGATTTTTTTTTAAATAAAAAAAAAAAAACAACCAAAACAGCCAAAAACAGAAACAAGACATGTCCACAATTAATTGAAAGAATTAAATCAGGGACAAGTCAGCAACACTCACCTTGGAGAATCTTTTCTCACCCATATAGCACGAGACTTCGACTTTGTAGGTGAAAATCTATGAGAAGCAGAATGTATTTGAGGAATTACACCAATCTTCTGAGAAAAACTAAAATCCTGCAAATTCCTTTCACAAGCCAAAAAGCTCAAATTTTTCAAAAGAATATGAAACAATATATATGGACTTATGGTAGGAGAAATATCATCACATATCCTAGATTGACACACAGAATTCTTAAATTTCAATATATGACAATTAGGACGAATGTGACCACAAACACCACAAAAGTGGCAAACATGAACAAATTTAGGAACATCAGTATTCCTAACAACAAATCTAGTCTCAGATTTTGGTTTTTGCCTCAACAAAGAACAATTTGGTCTAATATGACCAACAACACCACAAAGGTGACAAGTAGGCACAAAAACAGATTTATATGCAACAGTAGGTTTAGACTTAGGTGTAGAAACTTCAGCGCCTACATCAGAACTTGTACCTTTGTCTAACCTAGCAAAATAAGCATTTTCTTTATTATTCCTCTTGAAAGGAGGGATATAAACTTTTTCAGCTTTAGGCTTAAGAGAAACAGAAACACTTCTTTTATCATCAGCAGGCTTGGTACTAGTCAAATTTTCAATTTTAGCTTTAGATTCAACTAACTCTTGTTCCAAGCTTTTCATCTTCTCATCTTGAGAGGAAATTTGATTTCTCAAAAATTCATTCTTTTTATTAGATTCATCTAATCTCACAATCAAATCCTCTTTTTTAAGATTAGCCAATTTTAACTATTCCTTGAATTTCTTAGAAATTTTCAAAGATTTAGATAATTCCTTACGAAGAGTTTCAAAAGCATCAAAAAAATCAACAGAAACAATTGTGTCCTTTTTATTCAAAACATCACAAACATGAGCAGAAAGACACTTCAAATTATCCATAACAACAGGGGTCAAGGATCAGCTCTTAGATCAAAAGATCTACAACAAGAAGAGCTACCCGCTCTGATACCACTTGTTAGAAAATTTAGACCCCTTAAACCAATCGGATTAACTTAGTTAATTAGCCAAGTTATTAACTTAGTCAATTTATGCAAATCTAGGTTATCACAATCATATCAAGAATATATAAAGCAGCGGAAAATAAATAACACAAGATATGATGGCCTAGGAAACCACACGGTAAAAACCTGGGGAGAATTTGACCTAGCTATCCTCAAGGTAAACCTGAATCCACTATGAAAGAATCGAAGTTCATACAAAAGGACTTACAAGCTTCCCGCTTGACTTCCTAATGCTACCCACCAGTAAAACTTACTGACACGACCACGTGCAAGCTCCGAATCCACGAACTCCTTCTTTCTTGGATTCTCCAATAAGATACAAGCTCCCCGCTTGTTTTTCTTTAAGCTCCAATGGCAGCAACCTTGTTGATCATCAAGATGTAGATAGTATATCTACCTTGAAAACCCTAAGTTTATGTGAAGGAAAACTCCTCAAGGATCTCACAAGAGATTCACACAAACCGCAAAATATGAGCAACAAAGACTTAGAGAGGTTTGGGTACAAAACCCTAATAAAAGGAGGCACAAGAGTCACTCTAATCTCTCTCACAAAAAGTCTCAAAAACGTTATGGAGTTTCCCTTATATATAGGAGAGTTTTACTTGAACCCCAAGACGTTTAAATAGAGTTTGGGCTGAGCTGGAACTCTGCAGAAAACGCAATCTGGCCGACTTTCGATCGATCGAGCCAGGCCAAAAGTAACAAATACTTCTGCAGCCACTTGATTCCAACTTTACATAAAAGACACAACTTTGAGCAAGCCTAAACAAGACTAAACAACCTGTTTTGATCATGGTTTGCCAACAATACACATTAGAGTTCTAAATACATAAAATCCTAAGTCTTTAAAACCTAACAGTTACTAACGTTCACATTGATGCCACAATTTTGATTGACACAAGAGACATTTTGTGGGACCTAACTGGGTTCTATGGAGATCTTGACATGGCACAACCACCATTCTCTTGGAAATAGCAGATTTTAGATCATGGTTCTAGGAATTGATTCTTGCCTTATCATGAGGCTGTTTGTTTAAGTTGTTGTGAAAACCTTCAAAATGGGCATTTGTAAAAAAAGTTAGACTCTCCTATGTGTTTGAAATGACATTTTAAACGTCTTTAAAAAAGTAAATTGATTTTAAAACGTGGGTTTAGGTTGCACAGATGCCTAAACAAACAAACCCATATAGTTGATTGAGATTAAAATCAAGGACACCTTAAGGGATGGGCCGGGACTTGAAGTTAGGAACTTAGGAGTAGCTTTGCTATTGGTTGTGTGCCGCGGCTCTAGCCTTCGGCTTTGTTGCTTAACAACTAGTAGTTATTTATTTATTTGTGTTTTTTATATGTGCATCTAGGTATGGATAAAATTATTTTGTTTAAAATTTTTTAAAATGCCAGGTTGTTTGTTCAAGTAAAATCGGTTAATTGGGCTAAATTGTTTTTAGCTTTACTATTGGTAATTTTTGTTGTTGGGTAATTTTTTTGGACTTGTTTATTTTGTTTTAGATTTTAAATTTGACTTTAAAAAGAGGTAAATGCTAAAATTACAAACTTTTTTAACAAATTGTTAACGTGGTGAGTGATTATTACTAAGTAAAAATATAATGTAAGTGATGGACTCATACGCAAATTAATAATAATTTACTACCTTAACAATTTATAAAAATATATTGTAGAAAAGTTTGTGGTTATTGTAGTAATCTTAAAAGAATCAATGATATTGTTAAGAGGGACAAATTGTAATTTTATAAAACAAAATTGCTAAAATTGATACTTATGTAAATATTAATATATATATATATATATATATATATATATATATATATTTTAAATAAATTAGGGGGGTCATTGCCCCCCTTGTCCAAGTCTTCCTTCGTCCCTGGACACCTTGTCCCCCTTGGGTGAAACATGGTCTCTCATGCATGCATAAGTCCTCTGGCTTCTTCCTCTAAATTTAAAGACTTTGGTGTAACAAGGACAGATCTTCTTGATCATACGCAATAAGTCCTCTGGACTCATATTTCCATGGAGAATCTTAACCACTCCATGATTAAATTTAAAGACTTTGGTGTAACAAGGACAGGTCTTCTTGGTCAGAATGAAAATTCCACAGGTAAAATTTTCCTGAGTGGTTAATTTGGTACTTCAATTTATTCTTTCATGTTTACAAATGTGATATGTTGGGGAGATAAACACTTTAGGGAAACTCCTTGAATGATTAACAGAACATATAGAGATACACTTTAATTCAAAAAGCCTAAGCTCAATGGGTACATAATCAATTATGTTATATTAACAACTCATTCTACTCATCTTTATTCAACGTGGAACTTCACTCACACGTGTATACTCGACATGATCAATACAATCCTTCTGTTAACTACTGCCACTATTAAGTACATATTAGAGAGGCTCTGTCCCTCTCCCATGCCTTTGATTCATATTGACGTTGGATATAGTTTTATTATTTTATATACTTTTATACACCTTAAGTGGGGCATGGGGGGAGGGAGATTCAAATGTTACCAGTCACGATTATGATGGACTATATATATTGGATATTTTTGCATTTTGGTAAGAAAATGTGCCTTTTGGATTTTGAAGATCATTATTATTTTAGGCTATTTTCAAGTTTTATTTTGAATCATAATTATAAAGTTGTTTGAATTTAATTAAAATTTGATTTAAGAGTGTTATAACCTAATATTTTGTTAATGTTAGTTGAGAAATATTAAACACAAGCTTTATCCTAGACCTGGAAAAATTGGGCTTGAACCCATTATCTTGCCTAACTCAGAGGATATAAATGTGAAAGGGATAGAGTTTTTTAAACCTATGAAAAGACGAGTTAACTCGTACTACCCACTGAAACTGTGGATCAAGTTTACATGCAGGTCACACGGGTTAACCCATTTTTTCTTCTATATCTATTTTGGCCTCTTTAATATCACCCTTTCTCTCACTTGAAAACAGATTCTTTTCTTTACTTATCAATGTTTCTCTTTCAATAAACCATTCTCACACAACCGAAGCTTGGTGAGGGTCCTCATATTTTCATCTTTCCTATGCAACCCCATCTTCTCTTCTCAAAACTTTGTTCTAGCTTAGTAGTTGAAGGAAACAACGTATATTCTAGTCTTGCTTGGCAAAAAGCACCACTTACGATTTCTTGTTTCATTTAACTATTAATGGTGGTAGTTTTCTCACTGAAACCCTGTAATTATTAAGGCAAAATTGTTTACTACATTTTCAGGATTTAGGTTAAGAACAATCTGGTGATTATATTTTTGGTGTGCAAGATTTAAAAGTATATGCAATGCGTGATGCTTCTTTTAATCGGCATCTCCAACGAATTTGGCAAGTACTTCCAATAGTGTTTATATATATATATATATATATATATATTATTTCATAACAAACTAATTATTGAAGCTATGTTATAATATGTTTGGATTTTAACTCCGTTAATAAAAATTTATGGGTGTTCTACACACGTTAAATCTTATAAACATGCCATTTTTTTTCCTGGTGTATGTAAAGGAGACAACTTAATGAGACTCATAAATCATAATATTTGCTTGGTGCCTAATCTTTTTATTATTTTTATTTTTATTTTTGATGAAATTGTTTGTATGTATGTATGTGAACAGGCTAAAATCGTTTCCTATTGTATTTTACTTTACTTGATTATCACATATATAATTCTTTAGGATTTGACAAATGGCATCAGTATGCTCTGCCGAGGTGGATCCACTTTTGACAAAAAAATCAAGCTCCGGAGCAAGGCCGACATTGACTCTAGAGGTTTAATTAATTGCAATTCAAAGATCAGAATAGTTTTTTTTTTTTTGGACCTTCAATTTCAATGGACCGGTGGGTACGTTAGCTAAGATTAATTAATCAATCAACTTAAAACCTATCCATTTTGAAAAAAAAAAAAAAAAAATCAAAGATAAAGAATCTTCCAGATCATGAATGCAATTATATAATATTGACTATATTAGTTGGCATACTGAACACGATGGAATTGCTGAATGTGACCTTTTTTTTTTTTTTTTTTTTGATAACCTTGGTGAATGTGACTTGAGTGACACGGACTGTCTAAGTGGTTTGTGCTTATGCCCCCTTACTCCTCCCAAAATATCCTTTAGGTACTTCTGTTCTTAAGTAGCTTGCCTACCGAATAGGGTGAAAAAATAAACTCTCTTTAGGAAATAGACCCTGACAGCAACTCTGACAAAGGAAAAACAATCTCCCTTACGTATCAAAGGATTTAAAACATGTGGCTTTTCACCTACTTCACTATTTTTTTTAAGTAGCTTATGGGTCCATTTGGATATAGCTTATTGTTGCTGAAAGTTGCTGAAAGTTGCTTAAAACACTGTAGCAAAATAATTTTTAAATGTGAATAGTACAGCGAGACCCATTTTTAATGAAAAAGTTGATAAAAAGTGAAATTTGTGGGTCCCATATACTGTTCATGGGACCCACAAAACTGATAAAAAAATCGTAAAAGTCAAAAACAACGGCTACTGTTCATAAACAGTAGCCGTTGTCTCCCTGCAGCGGCAGCAAAAAAAAAAAAAAAAAAAAAAAAAAAAAAAAAGCAAAACGTAACTTGGATAACGCGCAAAACGCGTTATCCAAACACTCACTATATCTTGTGACAAGATTTTTGTTTCATGTTTTCACCCATTTCGCTGGTGTATTGTTTTGTTTTGCTTTTTCTTTTCTTTTCTTTTCTCTTTTTTTTTTTTTTTTTTTTTTTTTTTTTTTTTTTTTTTTAATTCACTGTACATATAACTTTTCTTGTTAAGTAATGCTATAGATATTAACAAATTTTACTACATTAATCTTAAAAGATGATGTATTACCATCACAAAAATCAATTATATTTATTTATTATTTTGTCTAGTGGTACTAATCACATTCTTACCACATCAATTTGTTAGCTTTTTGTAATAAATCTTGTAGCAACTTTAGTATTTTTTTTTTTGTCTCAATTTTTTTAAATTTCTACTCTATATCTTGACTTTTTCAATGTTTTAAACTTTGTTTTTATTATAAACCCAAATTTGTTCACAATTGTTTAATTATTTTTTATTATAATCAATTAATATTTTTTAAATTAATTTCATTTTTGATATCAACTTTTAATTTTGCCCCCCTCTAGATTGAAATCATGGCTTTGCCATTGTCCACGGCCCATAATTGGTACTACCACCAAGCCACCATGGCCAATGATGGTTTAGGCTTTAAATATAAAAAACAATGATGGTTTAGGCTTTAAATATAAAAAAACACAGTGACACAGAGTTATAAGCAAACGACAAAGCCTACTTGTTAAGCACCAAAAAAATCTTAAGTAATTGGAATCTAATATCATTACTGCCAATTAACAACAAAACAAATCCTGAAATTTAATAATAAGTAAGAAAGTTCTTCTATAAACCAACTAGATATTGGTACTGAAAAATAAAAAATGAAGAAAAACAATTAAAGCCATCACCCACTGTTCTTCTAATCTCTTATTTACATTTCTCTTTCAAAGTAGTGGTAAATTTCAAACCTATCTTCTGAAACTTAGACTACATATAGGAACTTTAGTAGTAGTATTTTTGTGTTGTAGAGCTTAACCGAAAATGACTTTAGAGTTTTAAGTATTTGGCGAATTATTTTAAGTGGTGCTATAAAAAACAGAAAATGAAAACAGAATATACCATGTTCTGTAACCTATAGGTCTTTATCGTAGAAGAGACCTTGGCTACAAATGTTAATCAATAGTACATTAAACACATAAGTAAATTTATGAAGAAAATTTACTCACTTGATACAAGAGGGAAAAAAAAACTTAGTGCTGCAGCTGAATTAACCAACTAGGGAGCTACAAATTATTTGCACCAATGTTGCATAACATAAACTTTGCAAGCTATGATGGCAACCTTCATGATAAGTCATCAGCCTACCTTCGGTGAAAGAAGATAAATATCAATATAATAAGCATTGGATGAGGTCATTGAGGTGAGTGAGGTCTTTCCAACAGTAACAAAAATTTAAAAGATAAATATTAACTCTTTACCTACAACTTAATTTGAAAATTAAGTATATGGTTGGATCTGGATGAATCTTTATGCGTTTTTTTTTTTTTTACGCATTTCAGCTTTGGGAGACAAAGTACTGTTCACATACTGTTCGTGCACTGTTCACAGAACCCACAACCACTTTATTTAGAAAAAAATATTAAAAATAAATTCCACAGCACTATTCACACATTTAAAAATTATTTTGTTACAGTATTTTCAATTTTCAGCAAAATAAACTGTATCCAAACGGACCCTAAGCATCATTTTTTTATTTTTTATTTTACCTTTAAGAAGATTCATGGTGCAAGAAAGCAAATTGGTGGAATCATCATATCTCTACTCATTTAATATTTATGGAATTGGCAGTTCAATTACTTAGAAGATTTAGAATTATAGACAAGCAAGATTGTCCAACAAATTAGTTTATTTATTTATTTATTTTTGTTATTTTTAAGAAAAAGATGATTGTCCAACAAATTAGTTAACTCTGTAGCCTTTACAAGTTTACATCTCTATGTCACCAATTTAGTACATTTGGCAATAATTTAAGCTTAAGTCATTGATAGAGATTTCTGTCTAGACTAATAGGATATTAGCCAATTTCTTGTGATCTCAGTCGTTCCAATAGTGGAAATCACCCAAATGAAAAAACATTTTAGGCCTCTTTAATCTTTATATATATATATATATATATATTTTCTGAAAAACAAAAAATTGAACAAGCTATATATTTAACGGATAAAAGACACATTTAGGTATTAATTAATTTGGGTCAATCTGATCCTATGTTGCATGATAGCAGAATGAGCATATCAATTTTTAAGCGACTCCATTCTTCTCAATTTTGCTAGGGAACGCAATGTTTATGTTGTATGATTTTCATATTAAATGGTGGGTGAAACTCTTTTTTATTTTATTTTATTTTATTTTTACTTTTTTTTTTATCAAGTTAGGTGAATAGTGGGAGAGGGGGTTGATGGAGGAGGACAACCGTTGAACTAAGTGAAGGGATATTCTATTTTACACCACTTTTTGGGGAGTTTGTTTAGAAATTGTGTGATGTTACTTTAAGCTATGATTTACGTAACTTGGGAATAAAATGTCATGTTCAAGCTTAATTGGGTGTTGTCATTAGGATTGCTCCTATAAATTAATAGCTTCGAAGGTCACAAATTCCACCCCTTACCTTTGATTGACTGTTTTTCTTTAAATGACCACCTACAAGTCATATGACTATCAAAAATTGAATTCTTTATTTTGCCCTTACAAATTTCTTAATATACTGAATATTTATGATCATGTGACCTGCACGCGATCGGTAATTTTAACCGTCAACTAGGCTATATATATAGACATGAAAAGAGTTTCTTGGAGTGGCACAGGATTCTAGCTCATAACTGTCACATATCTAAGTTTCCTCCGAATTTGGTCAAGAAATATGATCAATGGGCTCACATTTTATTTCACGCTCTAACTAACACTAATGGTCCTTTTGGATTGAAGAGATGAGAGGAAAGTAGAGTAGAGTTGGCTGAAAACAAATCTAATTTATGACCAACTCTGCTCTACTTCAATTCCCTTTGCTCCCCCTCTCTCCCTCAATCCAAATAGGCCTTTAATTGTCTTGAGAGTTCAAAATTCATCCTATTCCTGACTTTTAAATTTGCTTAATCCTCCTCCACTTCACACACTGATGCCAGAATCTCGTCATCTTTAAGGATATACATTAAGCACGCCATTCTTGCATGAGAGCTCCAACTTTGGTTAGGCGTGGAGTTGTGAAAAATATTCTCCTAACATTAGTCATCGACTCATCAATATTGCTTCCACTTTGGTTAATAATAATAATAATAATAATAATAATAATAATCTATGCCTTACAAAGATTAAGATTTTCTTAAGCAAAAAATCTAGGACCCACACACTTTGACATAATTTTGATACATGAGAATTGAAAAATAGATTTTTTTTTCTATACTAAATATTAGTTGTGGGTTTGTGTATAAGTGACATGATCCAATCACACATTTACAAATATGTAAATCCTTAAAGTGTGAACAAATGCGTGTCGATAGAAGAGGCGCTTTCTTAAGATATTCTAAGAAAAAAAGGAGAAATACTTTTACTTTGGATTCAATATTTTTTGTTTAAACCTCAAATTTCAAGTCCACGCCTAACTATGTTGAATTTATGGTGGGAGTTGGGAGGAATTTTTCTTTCATTAGAAAGAATTATTTATAGAGGCCAGCTAAAAGTCACAGATTGAGATATGTATTGAAGCTAGTGCAATTGTTTAATTACCCCTCACAAATTTTTTTACTCTTTTATATTTTAATTTTGTGTAACTTTATTTTATTCAATAGTGAAGATTGAAAGTTTCTTTTTTTAACTTTCAATCTTAGCCACTAAGAGCTATTGCACCAAGTGCAATGCTTATCTCAATCCAAAAATCACGAGCATATATATGTTTCAAATAGTGGTGATAATTATAGGAATAAAGTCATTTCCAAAATCTTTGGAACTATAATTAATGGGAGATTTTTTGTTTTTGTTTTGATAATTCAACAGTTATAAGGGGTAGGTGGAATTTGAAGATCTCTAGACTTGATTAATCTACGCTTTTAAAATTATTTTTATTCTTATCATATTTCAATTTTAATAATATCTACTAGAAAATATCTATCTATCTACCTACCTTGAGAGAGAGAGAGAGAGAGAGAGAGAGAGAGAGAGAGAGAGAGAGAGAGAGAGAGAGAGAGAGAGAGAGAGAGAGAGAGAGAGAGAATCTTAAGTTGGATCTAATAAATAAATTTATTACAATAATTTTTTTATAATGGAAAATTTTGATGAAAATATCACAAATATACAAAACATTAATTAAAAAAGAGTTAGAAGATTGTAATATAATACAACAAAAAGATAATAATGAAAATAATCATAACAATATAGAAATAGCTAATACATTAAATTTTTTTTTTTTTTGAGGAAATAATACATTAATTATCTTTTTTTTTTTTTTTGAGGGTCAATACATTAATTATCTTGATTATGTAAAAATACTAGATTCTTTTCAAAAACCATAAGAATTTTGCTGATAATAATTGTTTATGAATATATATATATTTTTTTCCCCAACTGCAAATGGGCTTGAAACCTCAAATCCAAAATGGACTCAAGTAAATTATCAAATTACGTAAATATTGCCCTGTGTAATTTTTTTTTTTTATCGCATATTTTTTCTCTATTTTGTCATCTCACAAATCTAAAAATTTCGTGTATATTCCCTTACGTCCATTAGACACTTGTAGTTAGTGTCTATTTACAAAATGAACCATGGAGCAATGGAGTACTCTCCAGGAGTGCATTTCTGCGAAAAAAAAGATGGACATTGTGTATATGTCTGCTACTGCCTGCCTCGCGGTAGGTATGATGTTGACGGGCAGGTCTTCTTTGTCATGCCATAACTTCTATGCCTTGCGATTCCTCTCTATGACTAGGTATGATGTTGACGGGCAGGTCTTCTTTGTCATGCCATAACTTCTATGCCTTGCGATTCCTCTCTATGACTATGCAGTACTATTAGTGATGTCATATGTCATATGTCACATGAATCACTCCATTTTCCAACCCTGATAAGTGATAATACGCTAACACTAGAACACCACATCTCTTGTGTTAAGTGTGAAATAAGAACTATATTCCACGGTCTAATAATTATGCATCACGGTGCCAAGTAGTGGATAGATGCGATAAATTAGTAAAAAAAAATGGCAAGAAATAAATAGGGGATAAGGTAAAAAAAAAAAGTGAAAAAAAAAAAATGACCAAATAAAAAAACCAATGAAAAAAATTATGTGGAGTTGATTATTTTATTTTGGGCTGATGTGGAAACTGGGAGCTTCAACATTATATGAGGCTTTACCAACTTGCAGTAGAATGAACCCAACTCGAAGTAAACAATATATTTTCTATTGTTTGGTACTAATGTTATTGTTGTGATGTTTACTCAAGATCTGCAATTGAGAAGGAGGGAGAGTCTCCTCTTGGGATGTTCTATTTTACACCAATTTTGGGGTTTGTTTAGAAACTTTGCGATGTTTAAGCTTTGGCTTACTCTACTTTGGAATAAAATGTCACGTTTTAGCTTAATTGGGTGTTGTTATTAGGATTGCTCATGTAAATTAAATATTAATAGCTTCAAAGGTCACAAATTCAACCCCTGGTTTGATTGACTGTTTGTTTTTATTGATCACCTCATATGACCATAAAAATTGAATTCTATTTTGTCCTTATAATCAGTTAATGTTCTAAATGTTTATGACCAAGTGACTTGTATGTGACCGTTAATTTAGCCATCAATTAGGCTACGAGGTACATACACGGAAAAAATTTCTAGGACTGGCACTAGAAGTCAAGCTCGCAACTGTTGCTTATCTAATTTTTTTACTTGAATATCAGGGGGTTCGAAACATCACTATTCTTGCGCTAATTCTCTTCTCTCCCTATCTATAAATTTGCTTCTTCTTGAGCTGCAAAGCAACCAAACACACAGCTGTGCCATTTCAAAGTCTAGTTAACAAGCATTTTAGCTAAGCAAAAGCCTTTTCAACCACATTGAATGGGGCTTTGTTCACACCTGAGTTCCGCTCCACCATCTTCATCTTTTTCCATGCACACATTTAATCTTCTCTGGTGCTTTGGCCTGTTTCTCACCTCTGTGGTTGGTGGGAATAATGAGACAGACCGGTTGGCACTGCTCGACTTCAAAGCCAAGATTAGTAAAGATCCTCTCAGGGTCATGAGCACTTGGAACGATAGCATCCACTTTTGCCAATGGAAAGGTGTTTCCTGTGGTCGCCGACATCAAAGGGTCACTGTGTTGGACCTGCACTCTCAAAAACTGGTAGGCTCTATATCCTCGAATGTTGGAAATTTAAGTTTTTTGTGGAAGCTAAACCTTGAAAGCAATAGCTTTTATAATGAAATTCCTCCAGAAATTGGCCGTTTGCGCAGACTAGAAGTCTTGCTACTGAACAATAACACAATAACTGGAACAATTCCTAGCAATTTATCCAGTTGTGCCAAACTCAGAATGTTTCATGCGGCTGTTAATAATCTGGTTGGAGAAATCCCCACGGAGCTTGGCACCTTGTCAAAGCTCCGAATCTTTGCTATTCATAAAAATGTTTTGACAGGAATTATCCCACCTTCTTTTGGAAACTTATCATCTCTAGAAGGTTTTTCTGGAGCTTATAATAAGCTGGGTGGGAGTATCCCTGATTCTTTTGGGCAATTGACCAAACTTCAAATCTTTGCTGTGGGTTCAAATAGGTTGTCTGGTACAATTCCTCCCCTATTCTTCAATATATCTTCAATAACAAAGATTGATGTAGCAGTTAACCAAATCCAAGGGCATCTTCCATCAGACATAGGTATCACTCTACCAAATTTAGAAACATTTACCATCAGCAACAACCAGTTTATTGGATCTATCCCTATTTCAATATCTAGTGCCTCGAATTTGCATACACTAAATTTGGCAGAGAATAAACTAACTGGAAAAGTTCCTTCTTTAGAGAAGTTAAATAGAGTGAGGTTGTTTTCCATTGCTGAAAACCAGCTTGGAAGTGGAGGAGCAAATGACTTGAGTTTTCTCAGTTCTTTGTCAAATGCTACCAACCTAAGATATTTGGAGATAAATACCAACAACTTTGGGGGGGAGTTGCCTAAATGTATTGGCAACATCTCAATTAGTCTTACCTTTTTCTATTTGAATAATAATAAAATATCTGAAAATATCCCTAGTGTTATAGGGAATCTGATCAACCTGGAGGATATAGAAATGTGGAACAATCAATTTTCAGGTAATATACCCTCTATACTTGGAAACCTTCAGAAATTACAATATTTGGATTTATCTCAAAACAATTTCATTGGAAACATTCCATCTTCTCTTGGAAATTTAATAAATTTGTTGGAGTTGTATTTAGGAGACAATAATCTTCAGGGAAGCATCCCTTCAAGTCTAAGTCAATGCCAAAATTTGTTAATTTTTAATCTTTCTAATAACAATCTTAGTGGTAACATATCCTCGCAAGATATTGGTCTCTCATTTTTACTAACTAGCCTTGACTTGTCTGGCAACCAATTCACTGGTGTCCTTCCCATGGAAATAGGAAATTTGAAAAACTTAGAACATTTGGATATTTCTGAAAATATGTTGTTTGGTAAAATTCCGGCAAGTCTTGCAAGTTGTGTAAAGCTAGAATTTCTAGCCATGAGAAGCAACTTTTTCCAAGGGGTTGTTCCTTCATCTTGGGAATCATTAAGAGGTCTTGAACATTTAGACCTTTCTAACAATAATTTTTCTGGCATGATTCCAAAATTTTTGGAGAGTTTTGATTTCTTAAAATTATTGAATCTCTCGTACAACCATTTTGAGGGTGAGGTATCAACAAATGGAGTATTCAAGAATGCAAGTGCAACTTTGATTAAGGGAAATGGTAAGCTTTGTGGGGGCATACCAAAGTTTCAACTTCCTAACTGCAACAACAAAAAATCCATGAAGAGAAAGTTGACTCTTACATTGATGTTAATACTTTTCGGGTTTATTGGAGCAAATTTGGTCCTATCATTTCAATTTCTTTGTTCTTTAAGAAAAAAAAGGGAAGAAAATACCTCAAGTGATTCTATAAATTTGCTTATGAATGTGTCTTACCAAAGTCTCTTGAATGCTACTGATGGATTCTCTTCTGCTAATTTAATTGGTGTGGGTAGTTTCGGGTCAGTGTATAAAGGTATTCTTGATCAGTATAAACGTACTGTTGCTATCAAGGTGTTGAACTTAGGATGCCATGGAGCTTCCAAAAGTTTCAAAGCTGAGTGTGAGGCTTTAAGAAACATTAGACACCGAAATCTTGTAAAGGTGCTCACAGCATGTTCAGGAGTTGACTCTCAAGGTCATGATTTTAAGGCATTGGCATACGAGTTCATGGGAAATGGCAATCTAGATGAGTGGTTACATCCAACTCCAAGAAAAATTAATGAGGCACTTGAGAAACAAAGGAAGTTGAGTCTTCTTCAAAGATTGAATATTGCCATTGATGTTGCTAGTGCATTGGATTATCTTCATCATTATTGTGAAACACCAGTTGTTCATTGTGACCTCAAGCCTAGCAATGTTCTTCTTGATGATGAAATGATTGGACATGTAAGTGACTTCGGGTTGGCAAGAATCCTTCATGATATCGTCCACAATTCTTCTACTAATCAATCAAGCTCCATTGGGGTTAAAGGAACGGTTGGTTATACTCCTCCAGGTAAATATATTTTACATTTCTTAAATTTAACTCCTTTTCTTTTTCCCATATTTCCTACTATAGAAGATAGAATGCTTATAACAAAATTTTCTAGATATCTTTTTCCCCCTTAATTTTTATTTTATCCCATTGAAAAACATGCTTTGAAACTCTTAATATTTTTTATTTCCCTTCTTTTTATGCTATGAAAGTATGTTTACTACAATATATGTTACATGCAATTGCAGAGTATGGTATGGGAAACAAGGTATCGATATACGGTGATGTTTATAGTTATGGCATATTATTATTAGAGATGTTTACAGGAAAAAAGCCTATCGATAACAGTTTCCACGATAGCTTAAATCTTCATGACTTTGTCAAAGCAAATTTGCCAGAACGAATATTTGATATTATAGATCCTATTCTTCTCCCAAAAAGACAAGAGGGAGGAAGAAGGATGAATGACACTTGCAATGAGAATCGAAATGGGAGTCTCAAAATTCAAAAATGCTTGATTTTGATACTTGGAATTGGAATTGCTTGCTCCAAAGAATATCCAAGAGAAAGGATGAACATCAGTGCTGTTGTAGTCGAGTTGCATTCAATTCGGCAAAACCTTCTTAGAACCTGTATATGACAGGTAAATTTTTATTTTTATTTTTTTATTTATAAAATCTTTGGAAGATATAATTTGGTAATGTATTTACCATAGCACGTGATCAAACTTAAAAAGGCCACTCCAAATGTTTTAGGGAAGAGGGAATCATATTGCGATTTGAAATATGCCTTCGTGTTAATATTTCTTTTTATTGTATTAAACTGAGAAGATTGGAAGCTGTCTATAATAATTAAACATGTGACTTTTGTTCTTTATATTGCTTCAATTAAAAAAAAAAAAATCCAAAATGGTCTAAAATTTATTTTCATTTGGTTGATTTCCACTACCGGAGTGATCAAGATCACAAGGAATTGGCTTATATCCTATTAGTCTAGATAGAGGTCTTTGAAATAAGCTTAAATTATAGCCACATGTATGGAATTTTTGACACAGACCTTTAAAGACTACAAAGTTAAATAATTTGTTGTAGATATCTTGAATTTCAAATTTGTTGTAAAAACATTGCTTTTTAATATTCTAGTTATCTTTCAAGTAAATGGATTGCCAATTCCATACTAATTGAATGAGATGGCAAAAAAAATTGACTTTCCTGCATTGTGAATTTTCTCGAAGCTATAAAAAAATTTTATACTTAAATAACTAGGTTGTAGGTAATGAGTTAAAGAACGTCCTTTAAATTCTTTTTACAGTAGAAACAACCTCACTCCTTGCATAGTTTAAAAAGAATTTTGAAGCTTATTATTCTAATTAAAAATTTATCTTTCCTCACTATAGGTGCACAAGACCGATGATTAATTATGAAGGCCAACACCTGCCGTTTATTCTTAAAAAAAGATTATGGAGGCCAACACTGCTTGAGAATTCAGGCGCATTTGGAGGTAACTTGGGATAATATACACTTTGTTCGTTCGTTTGGGTGAGCTAATTTGAGTTTAGCACCATCTTCAAGTGTATTTGTCGCTTTTTGGTATATTTGGAGGTAGATTGGGGTAATATGCATTTTGCATTTTGCTTTTTACTTTTTTGGTTGTGCTGTAATTTTTGTTTAACACTTGAGGCTTGAGAGAAGTCTCGTCAAGGAATATATATATATATATATATATATATATATAATTTGTGAGTTATTGTGTCTCTTATTCGTTCAACTTTTATTCATTCCATATTCATTCCTATTATTTTTTTAACTTTTATTCGTTCCTAATATTTTTTCGTGAGTTCCTACTCAAATTTATAATAATTTTCAAAACAAATTTTATGTGGGAGAACTTCTAGATGTCTTTTGCGCAACAAACTAATATCAAAATTTTTGCTACCACAACACTTTATCCCTACGCTATATAAAAATTAAGATGATAATGCATGTTGGGAAGAGAGAACACCTTGGGAAGACTCTGTTGTTGAAAGATTAATACAATATATAAAGATTCCACTTAACCCTAGAGCTAAAATTTCTGAATTTGAGTTCAACTATGTTGTTTTAACCATTGCTCTTTATATATGGGCCACGAACAAGTCCTAGTAGCTTCTTCTCCTTATGAGCTTTCTTCCACTAGTTCATCATCCATATAAATCATGTGTCAACCCCAAATGCTCATCCATGAGCCTAGCCCACACGTTTATGTCCATCAAAACCTTATGCCACACTTGTGCGATGCTCACTTGTGTGTGTTCCAAGTATATGCACCTTGTCCCCAACTATAAAAGGGGCCCTTGTTAACCTTGTCACCTTGCTGTGCACTGCCCTCAGCTGTAACAGTCTAACACCACTTGCTAAAGAGAGAACATCATGGGGAGACTCCTTTGTTGAGAGGTTAATGATATATAGGAACATCACTTAACTTAAAAACTTAAATTTAAGAGTTTGGATTCAATTATTTTATTTTAACCACTCATTCTTATCATTATTATTCCTTTCTCAGATCTATAATAATTATCTTATGTGGGATAACTTCTAGATGTCCTTTTGCACAACAAACTAATATCAAAACTTCTACTACCACAACACCCTATCTTTGTGCTATTTAAAAATTAAGATAATGATGCATGTTGGGGAGAAAACATCTTGAGAAGACTCTTTTGTTGAGAGATTAATATAATGTGTGGGTTTGGATACAAATTAATTTGGCGTTTACGTTTTGCATTTTGCACTGTAGCACCTTTTCAGCTTTTTTTTTTTTTTCTCCCAAGCCGTAGTTGTTGACCAAGTCTTCCATGAACAGTGCTCCCGTGCACTATTCACAGGTCCCATAAATTTCAATTTTTATCAATTTTTTCATTAAAAATGAGTCTCACAATACTATTCACACATTTAAAAAATATTTCGCTACAGTGTTTTCAGTTTTCAATTTCAGCAAAATAAGTTCTATCCAAACAGACCCAATATATAAAGATTCCAATATAGGACTTTACTCACATATGTATACTCAACAATAATGTATTTTGAGACAATGTTAGAACAATGCTAACCAGTCCCAAAAATATTGGTTCTAAGGCATAAAATTAAGGCATCTCCGGAAGCATCGTCATGTTTGAATTCTATTGGCAACCCCTTAACTTGGTTGTCTTAGTTAAGGAATTTTCCTGCCACAAAGGACTGGTTTTCCATAATGATCGAAGACTAGAAATTCTAAACCCTCTTGACCCTTAATGGCTCATTTATGCAGCTTGCACGAACCAATCCTACGATGATGGGGAGTCAGGATTGGTTGACTTGGACCGGTAAGTTGTAAGCGTGCATGATTAATAGCTCCTAGAAAGCTAGAGCTGGTGAAAGTCACTGGTGTGGGGTGTCATGCAATCAAGACATTTCTTGTAAATCTTGGGCGAACAAAGAAAGAATTGGTGCAACAAGGACAGGTCTTCTTGGTCAGGCAATAAGTGCTCTGGCTTCTTCCTCTAGGTTCACTATCACACCCTTGTGAAGCATTAGAGATATTTCCCATGGGGAATCTTAACCATTCCATCATTCCAACCCTGATAATACGCTAGCATCAAGATACCACATCTTTCTTTTTAGTTGTGAATGAAAATTCCACAGGTCTCTATTTCTAATTCAGCTGAAGTAATTAATTAATGTCCCACATTTTTTTTTTTTTTTGGTTAAAATACAATTTAGTCCTTCAAAATTTTCCTGTGTGGTTAATTTAATTTGGTACTTAAAATTTTAATATTATCAATTTGTTCCCCATGTTTACAAATGTGATCAGTACAATCCTTCTGTTAACTACTGCCACCATTAAGTACATATATGACACCATTTTTGTGTAACTTTTACTAACAATTTTATTTATTTATTCATTTAATGATGATCATGGACTCGTGCAAGTTGGAAGCCTTTTACCAGAACAGTGTCACGTACAACACCAAAAACTATTGGCCGAAATGTATTAAGAATTAAAACTAACAGAAGGCAAAGGAAAACAAAAGCACAGCATGCATGTTATTAATACTGCGCATGCTAGACATTTGGCTTGTGTGTTATGAATCTTAGTTTTTTATGTAAGCTTCTACGTCACTACGTGTTTAATCTTTTCAAAATAGGTTTACACGCTGCTTGTTTGCCCAATTGCTTGGTATCGATGCCTTCGTTCTCCTTAGTTCTGTCTCTCCCATGCCTTTGATTCGTTTTGACGCCAGTTCCAATTTTATTGATGTACGGGACGAGAGGAAATTTATAATTTATGAGAAGTACCCCTTTTTCTCTTCATTTCCCTTGTCTTGGGTGTTCAAAAATACAACCTTCTTGAGTTCTAATTTTGCTTTCTCTCCTTCTACTTTGCACAACAATGCCAGAATCTTGCAATCTTTAAGGATAGTAAGCATACAGTTCTGGCAACTTTGGTGAGTCGTGGATGCATGAGATGACCCCAAGTGATGTAACAACATTCTTTCCTGTAAAAGAGTGCAGTTGGGCCTTTATTTCCTAGAGAGAGAGAGAGCTCTATTTTGCTTTCATTGGGCCTAATCTTACAAATGGTTATAAACAATCCCAATAGTGTTGGTTTGCAGAAATGAGGGGCTAATGGCTCATTTCAACCATGAGAGAGAGAGAGATTCAGTTCACAAGAGATATTTAAAGTTCAAATTTTTATTTCTTAAAAATGGGATTACAAAAAAAAAAAAAAAGTTAGGAGATTTCTATTTTTTGGTGTTAATGTTGCGAAACACAATGCTTAAGTTGTAAGATTTTTATATTAAACGGCGAAACTCTTTTTATTTATTTTTTTATTTTTTTTTTATAATTAAGTTAGGGAAATAGAAAGAGAGGAGGTTGATGAAGAAGCACAACCATTGACGTAAGAGAAGGGATATTCTATTTTACACCACTTTTTGGGGTTTGTTTAGAAATTGTGTGATGTTACTTTAAGCTATGATTTACGTAACTTGGGAATAAAATGTCATATAAAAAATCAAGACTCTCTCTCTAAATAGAAACTGAATTTCATTGATTGAAAAGATTACAGTCCAACTAAACGCTAATGAACTACGCCTATCCTTTTATATACAATCATGTACAAAGAAAGCAAACAATAACTAACTCCCCTGATTTCAAGGAGAAAACTGTTACAAGTAAAAACTGCCTAGCTTAATTGGGTGTTGTCATTAGGATTGCTTCGAAGGTCACAAATTCCACCCCTTAGCCAAAAGAAAGCGCCTTTTTACATTACAGTGAGTCAAATCTGTATAACATTCTTGACATATATCAAACAATGTCACCTGATACTTGAGCACCCACTCAGATGAGGAATAATCTTTCAACATCCACACACTAAAATCTTCACCATGCACACACACATAATGGAGAGATCCTTCTGAAATTCCAAGAGTGAGTGACCTTGAATCTTCGCCAGGTAACTTAATCACCTTAGAAAGCTCTCTTTCGACATCAAAACTCAAAATATGGTGGTTCTGAGTTAGCCAATTGAACCTCTTACCAACGAAAACTTTATTGTTTTTGTAAATTTGATATATGCAACGGCAAACCTCTTTAGAAGTTGTCCAACTACCTGTCTGTGAGGAGTAGACTGCAAATGAATACAAATGTGGATCCACTTTTGATTGTTGAATGCTTACCAACTTGAAAATAGGGCGAGTGTTTAATGAATAACCGAATGGATAGAAAGCTAATCCAATGCTATCACCAACAACACACCCTTCTGGCTTCAATGCAATCCATTCTTTAGTCATTGGGTTGCAAATGTATATCACTAGTTCCTTTGCCTCCCTATTTCGCACTCTTCTATAATAATCATCAATAGGATGGATGCAACTCCGGCAACAGAGAAGCCCATTACACGAAGACATGATAACAACTTCCTCTGGAAGAAAATTCAATATGTTATTTTGGATGAACGATCTGTTCTTGTGAATAGGAATGTATGTGGTAGGTCTAGAAACACAATCTACATTATCCTTGAACATTTGAAAGAAAAGCCCAGAAGGTCCTTCTCGTTCTACCCGTTTAGAAAGTATACGCAAGAATGAAGGACTACTAATAAACGAATTCCATCCTTTAGAGACACACTTGCTTGAAGAAAGATCCTTTGCAGACAATCGTGACAAAACTTCAGATGCAATATCAACATGAAAGAAAGGGATGTTTGCTTCTTCCATTGCTAGCAATTCTTTATCCACTAAAACTTAGATCATTCCAAATTTGGTTCTACAGTTTAGTTTGATGAGAAAGACCTGTCAATAGGATTCAGAGGAATGAGTCACTCAAGAATGGCCCTTGTAGGAATTAAATTGACAAAGCCTGTTCAAATTTACAACTCAATATACACACCAAAAAAAGAAAAAGTTGTTCAAAGGGATACCATTTTTCACACAAATAAAGTTTGAAGTAAAAAAAAGTCACATGCACTAATGAGGCTATTTAAATAAATAAAAAGTAGTGTTGAGTATTGTGCTACATTGTAGAATATAAAACTAGATTGGAATTCCTGATTGTAATTATGAAGAACTGAGAATATAAATGAAGGAGTTGGTAAGATTGATTACCAATTGATACCCAACAGAAACTATCTTAGTCATGTGTGTACAATCTAAAGGTTAAGATGGAAAAGTTGAAAAACAAATTGCCATAGAATCAGATTGGCAAGATAAAAAGTGGTAAACTGTGTTCAAAACAAGACAATGCTTACTTCATAACGCACAATGCTCAAGCAAGACTACTATAGATAGTGTGGCAGGAATAGAATCAAATGCATTCATTAGAAGAAAAACACAGCTCGAAGAGAAGAGAGCCCAAATGATATGGTATTGACATGTTCATCAACCTGAGCCATAAAAAAATGAGAAGAAACATTATTCCTCACTTTTTTGACCAATTAAGTTGCAAACTTCTCACAACAATTTTCAAAGCAAAAACAAAAACTTCACGAACCATATCATCATCAATGTATATCGTGTAAGGAAGGCAAAAAGACAAAAAATCAATTGAGATCTAGGAAGCATGGACACAGACACCTATAGGTACAAATATGACCCAGGTACCATAAGTAATTTCTAAACAATTATAACATGACATAGTAGGTATGTCACGGGTATGGCATGAGTACTTACTGGAAAGAAATCAAAGTTAAGAATCGAATATTACCTCAGCAATATCGAGAATTGAGCAGTGGATAGTCGCAGGTCTTGAGAGAGAGAATTATACTGTTGCGGATTTTGGCTTCGGCTTTTGTATTATACTTTTTGATGGGTTTTGGATTCGGCTTGGTCTTCCTTATCCATTCGGATTCGGAGTTGGTTCTAGCATTGATTTGTTTTTTTTTTTTTTTTTTTGCTGAACTTCTAATTGGATTTTGGGCCAGGCCAGATAAGAGTAGGTTTGCAAAGTGGGGCCTATGGGCTTATTTGATCCATTAATTAGTGAGGGTGGTAGGAAAAAAAAAAAAAAAAAAAAAACATAATTCGAAGGAGGATAAATTAATTAAAAGAAAAAACTAAGGAACCAAAAAAAAAAAAAACAGTAAAATGAAAAAAAAGATCTAAAGGAGACAGGATAGAGTTAAAAAAAAATAAATAAATAAAGGAAAACAAAATCATAAACTTAATTGGTAAAAGTTAATCTTCAAAATGACTTGGAGTAAATTCTTATATTATGCAATGATTTGTAAAATTATTTACGTGTATTTTTAGTCATATGACATATTTAATCAATCATGTGACTTTTTTAAATTATACACGCAAATGATATGTACATTCCATGTGGAAGATAATTTTCTATTTTGTTAAAAGAGGAAATTAGATTAAATGAAAATTACCCGCTTACACCAAAAATTGATTGGTGTTTTGGTTGAAATTATTTCAAAAAAAAAAAAAGTTTTTTTTTAATAAAAAATTTTCAATTTTTTATTGTGCGGCCAGAAACATATATGCATGGTTCATGCTCGTACAACCCAATATCTTTTCGGGTTCATTTTAGACGAATACTGGCATTTATACTTTTTGATGGGTTTTGGATTCGGCTTGGTTCCTCTTCACCCATTCGGATTCGCAGTTGGTTCTAGGCTTGGGTTTTTTTTTTTTTTTTTTTCTTCGAAATTCTAATTGGAAAACTGGGCCGGGCCAGTTATGAGTAGGTTTGCAAATGGGGCCTATGGGCTTATTTGATCCATTAATTAGTGAGAGAGGTAGGGAAAAAAAAAATTTGAAGAAGGATAAATTAATTAAAATCGAAAACCAAGGGAAAAAACAGTAATATGAAAAAATAAAATTCAGAGGAGGCAAGATAGAGTAAAAAAAAAAAGGGAAAACAAATCATAAGCTTAATTGGTAAAATTTTTCCTTCAAAACGATTTGTGGTAAATTCATCCAACATAGTAAGTAGTGATTTGTAAAATTATTTACGTAAATTTTTAGTTATACAACCTATTTAATGAGCTATATGACTTATCTATATATATAATAATAGGTGAAGCAGAGAGAAAATCCAATTAGATTTCAATTGAATTCTCAATTTTGCGCCACTTGTCCTAACCAAAACTCAAAAAAAAAATCTAATTAGATTATAAATTTGACTCCAATTTTGTGTCATGTATCTTATCTAAATTTTCTAATTTTTGTGCCCAAATAAATGATGCATTAACATTTAACACGGAAGCCAAGAAAACCATAATGATAATGCTCATTAGCCTAAGTAAGAACATCTTACCTGCACACTTTTATGGGGATTATAAATTGGATTCCAATTTTGTGTCATATATCTTATCTAAATTTTCTAATTTTTGTGCCAAAATAAATGATGCATTAACATTTAACACAGAAGCCAAGAAAACCACAAGGATAATACTCATTGGCCTAAGCAAGAACATCTCACCTGCACACTTTTATGGGTGATCTCAATAGAGTCTGGAACTCTTCTAATCCCACAACCAGAACCAAGGAATCCAACGAGAAAGACTATAAAAGTAAAACATCATCTCCTCCTAATTTCATATCATCATCTCATGTCTCCTCCTCTCTCAACCTCTACCAACTAGATCTACACACTACCCCCTCCTCCTCCTTACGGATTTCTCAGAGCAAGGCCGGGTTCAAACACAATGTTCAATCCCACTCTTCCTTGCTTCACATGCTCATACATTAGTACTTCATTGGCGCCTCCAAGAAGATTCCAAGCTCAATGATCAGTTTTTATTTTTTAATGTCCCTTTATATATTTTAAATAATAAAATGTAATATTCTTTTTTTTTCTTCACTGTAGCATCACTTAAATAATAAAATGCAATATTCTTTTTTTTTTATTCATTGTTTTATCTAATGCTATCCTATGTATGATAAACCAAAAAAAAAAAAAACCAATAGAATTACTTAAATAATAAAATGCAATATATATTTTTCATTGTTTGATTTAATTCTATCATCCGTGTGATAAACCCACAAAAACAAAAAAAATTGGCCAATAGCATCATTACAATTAACCAGTCCCGTGCGGTAGCATGGGGTTACATACTAGTTTAACTAATACACATAAATAATTTTGTAAATTCCACGTAGTAGTGAGATTCCTTCAAATTGGTTTAGAGAAAAACTTTGTCCAACCACATTTTAAAGGAGACAATTTTCTATTTTGTTGAAAGAGAAAATCATATTGAATAAAAATTGTCTAGAGTACATATATAACACACCAAGCATTGAAAATGAACTATCTCACATATTTTTGTTAAAATACAATTTAGTCCCTCAAAATTTTCAAGAGTTGTTAATTTGGCCTGTACAACTTTTTAATCTACAATAGGTCGTATGCAACGTTTCAAAAGCTGAGATTATCTAATTGGAATTGTCTGTCCTGGCAGCCTGTTATCAATTTTATTTTGCAGAGTTTTGTTATCAATTTTATTCAAAATCGGAGCATGTAAATTATGGGCAACAGGGAGAAACTTTATTATATAATTTATATATAAACTATAACATCATATACAATTTATAACATTCATCACCAACAGACTCAGTTGATTCTCAAAAAAAAAAAAAAAAAAAAAAAAAATCAGCAACATACCCGGTTAGTTGTGGAGACTGAGAATGACTTACAATATATTACTGGGGATACTAACTTGATACAAGAAAAAAAAAAAGTGCTGAATTAAAAAACTAGGGTGCTACAAATTATTTGCTCCAAATCCAATGTTACAAATCATAAACTTCGCAAACTATGATGGCAACCTCCATGTTAAGTCATCAGCCATGTGCACCTGTGCATCTCCGCTGAAAGAAGATAAATTCCAATATAATAATAAGCTTTGGATTTCAAATAATGATGATGTGGTGAGTGAGGTCTTTCCAATCAGTGTTAAAAAAAAAAAAAAAAAAAATCCAGCAAAACAATTAAATCTCAACTCATTACCTACAACTTAATTTGTAAATTAAGTATCAACTTTTATTTTACCTTAAGAAAATTCATGGTACAAGAAAACAAATTTGTGCAATTATTAAATCTCAAGTCATTTTATATTTATGGAATTGGCAATCCATTTATTTAGGAGATTTAGAATTAACACGTTAAAAAAAAAGATTTAAAATTATAAACAAGCAAGATGTGGATTTTAGTTAGTTCAACTGATAAAATTTATTTTCTAATCATTATAGAGTGGGTGCCATAAGTTCTATAAAAAAAAAAAATTAAAAGAAAAAGCAAGAAATTAATTTTTTTTCTTTTTCTTTTGAGAAAAAGATGATTGTCCAACAAATTAGTTAACTTTGTGATCTCCCTCGTTCCAATGGAAAATTATTAGGTACTCCCGGAGTACCATAAATGCGTACTCCCTCCTCTCACATGAATGGTGGGTCCCACTAATTAAATTCATGGTGGGACCCACCATTCATGTGAGAGGAGGGAGTACGCATTTATGGTACTCCGGGAGTACACAATAATTTTCCGTATAGCTGAATGACCATATCAATTTTTAAGTGGCTTCATTCTTCTCAGTTTTGCTAGGAAAAAAAAAAGCACTCATATGAAAGAATGTGGCCTTCTAATCGCTATATGATTCCTTATCCCCATCTTCCCATAAACATTTGGAGTTGCCTCATTAAGTTAGTTCATGTGGTCTGGGTGGATACATTACCAAATTTTATATCCCAATGAGAAAACAAAATTTACCTGTAGCTTGAAGTCGTTGCGTTGTGTATGCTAGTTTTAAGAATGTTTTGTCGAATTTTATGCAGCTCAACTACAACAACATTGATATTCATTCTTTCTCTTGGATATTGTGTGGAACAAGCAACTCCAATTTCAAGTATTGAAATCAAGTATTCTTGAATGTTGAAACTTCCATTTGGATCCTCATTTCGAGTGTCAGTCCTTGTCTCTTCCTCTTGTCTTTCCCAAAGAAGAAAAGAATCTACAATGTCAATGATATGTTTGGGCAAAGCTGCTTTAACAAAGTCACGAAGGTTTTAGTTATCTTGGTAAATACTATCAGTTGGCCTTTTTCCTGTGAACATCTCTAACAATAATATGCCATAACTATAGACATCACCATATATTGAAACTTCATTTCCCATACCATACTCTGCAATTGCAAAAAAAAATAATAATAATAATATAGGCATGTTTTCATACAATTAAAAGTGGGGAAAGAAAAAAATCTAACAACTTTTAAAGATTATACCATATTCTGTTTTCTAGATATAATACATCCTTACTAAAACTTTCTTTTCATGCTTGAAACTATAGTAAGGAACCATGGGAGAGAAGGGAAAAAAAAACTTAAGAATTAAATATATACCTGGAGGAGTATAACCAATTGTTCCTCTAACCCCAATGGAACTTGATTGATTAGTAGAACAATCCTAGGTAGCATCATGAAGGAAATTTGCCAAGCCAAAGTCACCTACATGTCCAACCATTTCATCATCGAGAAGAATATTGCTTGGCTTGAGGTCACAATGAACAACTGGGGTCTGGCAATGATGATGAAGATAATCCAATGCACTAGCAACATCAATGGCGATATTCAATCTTTGGAGAAGACTCAACTTCCTTGGTTCCTCAACAGCCTCATTTGTTCTTGGAGTTGGATGTAACCAATCATCTAGGTTGCCATTTTCTAAGAACTCATATACCAAAACTTTAAAATCACGACCTTGATAATCAATACTGGAACATATTGTGAGCATCTTTACAAGATTTCGATGTTTGATGTTTCTTAGAATTTCACACTCGGCCACGAAACTTTTGGAAGCTCCATGACGCAAAAGGTTAAGTACCTTGATGGCAACCGTATGTCTACCTTGATCAAGAATTCCTTTATAAACAGACCCAAAGCTACCCACACCAATTAAATTAGTAGAAGAGAATCCATTGGTTGCATTTAGGAGACTTTGGTAAGATACATTCAAATTTGAATCACTTGAGGTACTTCCATTCCTTTTCTTTAGTAAAGAATAAAGAAATAGAAGCAACAAAATCAAAGTTACTCCAAAAAGCCCAGAAGCTGTAGATATCTTCAAGGTAAGGGCCATCTTCCTCTTCTTGGAATTTAAGTATTTGCATTTAGGAAGTTGAAACTCAAGTATGCCTCCATAGAGTTTATCATTTGCCTCAAGCAAAGTTGCACTCGCATTTTTGAAAACTCCCTCTGTTGGTACCTCACCCTCAAATTGGTTGTAAGAGAGATTCAATATTTGCAAATCCCAAAACTCCAAAAATTTTGGAATATTACTAGACAAATTATTGTTTGATAGATCTAGAACTTCAATACCTTTCAATGATTCCAAAGATGAAGGAATGACTCCTTGGAAGAAGTTTCTTCTCATGGCTAGAAATTCTAGCGTCACACAACTTCCAAGAGTTGTTGGGATTGTACCAAACATCATGTTTTCAAAAATGTCTAATTGTTCTAAATTTTTTAAATTTCCTACTTCTGTGGGAAGGACGCCTGTCAATTGATTGGCACTCAAATCTAGAATAATTAGGGAGACTGAGAGAGCAATAACTTCCGAGGCTATGGTACCACTAAGATTGTTATTATTAAGATACAATCTTAGCAAATTTTGGCACTGACCTAGACTTAAAGGGATGCTGCCTTGAAGGTTATTATTTCTAAATTCAAAATTGTTAAAGCTGTTAAATTTCCAAGGGAGGATGGAATGTTTCCAGAAAATTTGTTTTGGGATAAATCTAAATATTGTAACTTATGAAGAATTTCAATTTCAAAGGGAATATTACCTGATAATTTATTGTTCCAAGTCCGCAAGTCCTCCAAGTTGATTAGATTTCCTATCTCAGCAGGAATGTTTTCTGTTATTTTATTATTATCTAGATAAAAAGTGGAAAAAGTAGTTGAGAAGTTGCCAATGCATTTAGGCAACTTCCCCCCAAAGTTGTTGACATTTTTTTCCAAAAAGGTGAGATAAGTAGTATTTGTCAAAGAACAGAGAAAACTCAAGTCTTCTGTTTCCCCACTTCCAAGATGGTTAAGGGAAAAGCTTAAAAATGTCAATCTATTTAGCTTCTCCAAAGAAGGAACTTTTCCACTTAGTTTATTATTTGCCATTTCAAATGTATCTAGATTTGTGGCATTAGATATTGAAACAGGGATAGATCCAGTAAATTGGTTGTCAGCAAAGATAAATACTTCGATATTTGGTAGAGTGATACCAATGTCGAATGGAAGAGACCCTGGGATTTGATTTACAGCTACAGCAAAAGTTGATAAAGAAGAGATATTGTACATTGAGCGAGGAATGGTTCCAGAAAACCTATTAGACTCCACATTAAAAAATGAAAGTTTCATCAATTGACCAAAAGAATTAGGGATACTCCCACCCAAATTATTATAAGTTGCAGAAAATACTTCTAAAAATGATAAGTTCCCGAAAAAAGGTGAGACAGTTCCTGTAAGATTATTAGAATAAATAGCAAAGAATTGGAGCTTTGTCAAGGAGGTAAGCGTAGTAGGAATTTCTCCTACCAATTGGTTATCACCAACACTAAGGGTAACAAGGTTGTTGCAACCAGATAAATTGCTTGGAATTTCCCCCTGTATTGTGTTATTGTGCAGTTCTAAGACTAGCAATCTAGTCAAATGACCAATTTCTGGAGGGATTTCTTTATCAAGTGTGTTGTTTTGTAGGCTTAGATTCCTTATAAAAATTAAATTCCCAACATATGGAGATATAGAGCCTACCAGTTCTAGAGATCGCAAGTTCAATACGGTGACCCTTTGGTGTCGGCGGCCACATGTAACCCCTTGCCATTGACAAAAGTGGATGTTATCATTCCAAGAGCTCATAACCCTAAGAGGATCATGGATTATCTTGGCTTTGAACTCAAGCAATGCCAAACGGTCCGTCTCATTACTCCCGCTGACCACTGAGGTGACAAATATGCCCAGGCACCAAAGAAGAATAAAAGCGTGCATGGAGAAAAGATAAAGATGGAGCTGCACTCAGTTGCAAAAGCCCCATGCACTATGGTTGAAGGAACTTTGTTTAGCTAAACGTTCTGGTGATTATATTTTGAAGGAAAAAGATTAGTTTACAAACAAGCAACTGCGTATGTTGTCCACAGAGAGGGCTGATTTGGCTGTGTAGCACCTTAAGAACAAGCAAATATATGGCACGGGAAAGGAGAAAATTGGCGCAAGAATTTCAGTGTTCGGACCCACTCCAAAATTGCAAGAATGACTTGAGGGTCATATTCAGGAAGCATATTGAAAAAAGTGTGATAGACACTTTCCCCAGTTTTTTTTTGGGATGGTGGGAGAGTGTGATTTCTTTGTTAGAAATATCATCAAATGCCAATTAAGCTGTAAGGTTTTTGACTTTGCATAATTGTAAAGTTTGCATTTAGATTCAAACCTAGCAATTTTTGTCTAACTTTTAGGGGCATAAATTGGTAAAACCTAACTTTTTTATAATGAGAACTTTGCGGCCGATTCTTAATTTTATCAATTTAATGAAAATTTTATTTTATTTTCTTATTTATTTTATTTTTATTTTTGAATTTGTATCTAGACTCACACCGTCACCATTTTGTTATATATATATATATATATATATATATATATATGGAAGTGTTGTCTTGACTTTAAATTAAACTATTTCATTCTATGTGTATGAGACACCTTGAAAGTTCCATGGACATATGGTGTGGTGAAATAAATTTGAGACTTCCAAGTTTACGTAAGTCCCAACACAATAAGTCCATCAGCAGGGTACCTTCTTGGTGTCATTTGTATTAGTTAAGGGCGGATATTGTAATTATTAATACTTAATAGTGGCAAATTACAATACATCATTTTATTTTTTTGTTAGTTTTTTTTAGCTCTTATAATTGTGGTAAATTACAATAGACCATTATTATTATTATTGTATATTTTACCATAAAACGGGTATTCCAAAAAAAAATTTTGTTTGCCACAACACATTTCTACTAATTGCTTTTTTTTTTTTTTTGGTTTTACATAAATCAATATAAATAAGCTGCCAATATTATTTGCAAAAAAAATTATAACATATCAGTCCAAAATATAATCTATGTCATCATTCTCCCAAACCTCAAGATAGGGGAATGTAATTATCCCAAATTGGTATCAAGTTGCTACTATTTGTTACAATAATTATTACTATCATTTTCTAATGGAACTCAGCATGAAAGAATTAACGGTGTAAATGTTTGTAAGGGGGGTAGGCCTGGCTTGGGGTCTTGGGCAAGCTCCTGCCATACTAGGCCTGGGTAGTTTCTGGGTGAGGGGTTGGGACCGGCCCAATTGGAGCACACCTTGGCCCGGCTTGTGCACAATCTTTGCCGCGTCTGCCAAAATTCATTTAAGAACTCACAGCAAGCAGAGTTATTGTTGACAGGTTATGGCAAGCAGACATAAAACAGAAAATGTAAAAAAAAGGCATTCACTGTTTTCTTCCGCAACGAACAAGACAAATGACTTAAAGACTTTGCTTTTAAAGAAAAACGCTTAAACAAAATAATAGAGCGAAATTAGCAGAGTAAAATAACGAGTTTGCCATATTTAGTATTGCCGCAGGACTTCAACCACGGAAGGGAAAACTACTTCCTCAACGCAAGTAACTTCACTTGATGAAATTAATTGCTTTGAGAGGACAGCCCCAGATGGTATATGCCCAGGTATAGATTTTGTATTGCCTTTTGAGGACAAGGCTATTGAGGGAGAAAGGAGGTTAACCCATTTGGGTGCATGCCTGCCATAAGCACTCTGTTTTTTCTTTCTTAGAATTTCCTTCTCTCTGTTTCTTTCTTTCAAGTCTTTTCTATCTGTTTTCTTTTTTTCAATTATTTTCTCTCTGTTTTCTTTTTGATTCCCTTCTTTTTCTCCTCCTCCTTTTTTTCACACAGCCGCGGGTCCCTTATATAGGGCTTGCCGTGGCCGATTTTACTGTTCTAGCCTTTCTATGGCCCTATTCTGCCATCGTAGCCTTTTGCCATCCACTTACCGAGTCAAATGGTTCTGATCCACCATTGACCCGTAGCTTTCAGACAACGAAACTTCCTTCTCTACTTCGTCCAGTATGTCCTCTCTCTCTTGGTCTCTCATGGCATGCACCCAGCGGTCCTTACCCAACATTGCCTCTTTTGGGTGGCATGTCATCCCAGCAGGACTGTGCCCACCGAAAGAGTCTTGGCAAGAATCGCAAAAATGGGTTCCCGCTCCTCTCCCCACCGCCAGACCATGCCCTTTCCCATGACGTCACCCTTTCCCATAGTGGCTGGGTATAGGCTGGTGATGCCTGGGTCGTTCGCATGCGTTACCTTATTGATGTTTCATTCGTTTGCCGAGGTCTGAAAATGGGTGCGCATATCCTGCCGTGCGCATTTTGGCATTTTCTGATGTGGATTATTTTTCCGGCAGGCCAACGTCCATGCGTTGTCTCTTTCTTTGGAGGGTTGAGCTCTGTAGTGGGCTTCCCTTTTGGGCGTTTTGCTTTTGTGGCTTTGCGCCTCCTGCCATGCCAGGTTTACTATTTTTGTTGCCCAACTCAGTCCTGCTGGGCTCTTTCGAACCCACCGTATACTTTCCTTCTTAGTAGCCTAGTATACTTGCTGGGCTTCTTTTTCATTTCTTGCGGGCTCCAATGTCTCTTGTTTTTCTTGTGGGCATCCCTGGCCCTCCTTGGTTTTGCTTTATACGTGGATTTCTTTGCTAACTCACTTTGAGCTTCCTTGGCCCAATTTTCTCTACAAACTTTATCCTTTGGGCTCATAGGTTCTCCATTTGCCTGTTACTCTTTTTTTTTTCTTATTGCAGTGGGCCTGTTGTGACCCATTCTTGCTTTTCTCTCATCCTTTTCACGGATTCGTTTCTTTTCTCTTTCCGGGCCTATTTAATCCCATTTGCTTCTTCTGGACCCATCTCATGGACCCTTAAACTATGCATATGCTTTCTTTTTCTTTTTTGCTGTTTTTTTCAGTTTGCCCACAACTTTGGGCCTTGGGCCTGCTGGGCTTTAATAAAAAATGAGCCTCAACAATGTTCTCATTTTATTAATTCAATTATATAGATATATATATATATATATATATATATATATATATATATATATATATATATATATATATATATATTCTGATTTTTGCTGCAAACTGTTGGTCAAAGATAAATTAAATAATAAATATTATTTTTATACATCTTAACATATACTATATAATATAAAAAACAATAATAATAACAAAAACTAAATGAAAAGTGTAGGGTCAATTTTTGTAGCCCAAGCCCAAAAAGTTTGGGTTATGAGCCCAATGAGCCCGGAATAATGAATTTGTAGAGAGTGGGTGAAAGAGCTGGGCTAGTTATGAATTTAGCAACTGTCCACTATGATATGCATGGACAGACTAACTATAAAAACACTTGACAGTCAAATAAACTGAAATCCGAAGAGGAATATTATTGATTGAAAGATGGTTACAGTTGTAAAACTACAATAAAATTTCTCTTCCTCTCTCTTTTTCTTTTTTCCTCTCCCCCTTCTTCATAGACCTTTTCTACTTATATAGCCTTCTTTTTTCTCATCTTCATCGTACACCTGTTCCTCATCTAAGCATTTACTTGAGTACATGTCACATCAAATATCTTCTTTAGTTCTCTGTGAGTGGTGGTAGCTGAGGTTGTACTGTTCAGGGGTCTTCTCCCCATAAATGCGGCCAGGAAAATTATTGCAGTGCATTAAACACGGTGGCAGTAGCTTTTTCCTTTTAGATATTTCTCCATTCTTATCACCTCCAGGTGTGTCCCAAGCTTATCCTTGTCATTGAAGTCGTTGGAAAGGCCAATCACACCTTTTAGATATTTGCTTGATCGAGACCCTGAGCATCCGAGGATCATGCCCTCTTCGGACCAGCAGTCCTCTCTTCGTACTACATCCCCCGTTCATTTTCAGGTCTGTCTTCCCCATGAACTCCTCCCTAATTACTTTCTTCTCCTCGAACCCACAGTAATTTTCAAATAGGGCCCTAGGCCCAACTAACAAGTTGGGCTTTTACCCTCACAAAAAGTTATTCTTTTTTTTTAATAGAAAACAAAAAACATGTACCAAACTTTTAACCATAAAACTCATAACATCTTCTCTTTCTATATAGTGGAAAGAAAAAATATTATTGTATTCCTACACCCCAAAGCTCTCTAAATTAATGCAAATGAAAATGAGATTGTTTTTGGAAGCCTTTATTAAGGAGATCTACTTATATTTGTAATTTATATAATATATATATATATATATATATATATATATTCATGTCAACTTTGAACAGACTATGTTATTTATTACTCATGAAATATCATGAAAATCCCATAATCTCATAATATGGCGAATTGAATGTGGTAACATGGTAACACTGGGTATACATCAACTTATGACTTATAAGACAACGTCAATTGCTAATGCAAGTAATTTTCTTTATGAGAAGAGCTACTGCAGTAATTTGAAAGTAGTGCTGAAGTGTGTCAACTTTCAATGTTAGAATAATTGAAGCCTGGGCTCGGACGGGGGAATCTAGTAGTGGAGTTTTTGGAAAATTGGTAAATATTAGTATTATTATGGAGCACTGGCTTTGGTAAAAGTCCATTATAGTTATTGATTTGAGTAAATACTTTTTTTGGGCAACAATTTTAAGTCAAGACTTACAACTTACGTTTATATATAAAAGTAAGTTGTAAGTCTTATATAGTTAGAATAATTGAAGCCTAGGCTCAGATAGGAATAATTGAAGCCTAGGCTCGGTGTGTCAACTTTCAACGTTAGAATAATTGAAGCCTGGGCTCAGATGGGAAAGTTAGCGGTGGAGGTTTTAAAAAATTGGTAAATATTAGTAGTATCGAGCACTAACTTTGGTCAAAGTCCATTATAGTTATTGATTTGGGTAAAGACTTTATTGGGCAACAATATTAAGTCAAGACTTAAGACTTACGTTTATATTACTATAATGAGTCTTATTAAGGGTATTTTTAAAGAATTTGTTAATGAACTATGTGATTTAGAAAATATTTTAGAAACTTTTTATGGGAAAGAAAAAAGTAATTAATTATTTTGATAGTTTTTATTTTATTTTATTTTATTTTATTTTATTTCTTATGAAAATGATATCAAAATTGAAAGCTCAAAAATGTGTTGAAAACACAAGAGCTGTTTAAACCCCCAAATTAAAGTTACGGCTTGATAAATTTTACACTAACTTAATACTAAGTGTGAAATAATGTAAATGCAAGTAGATAAACATACAAGCTACTCTAATCCATATTCATGACAACACAGCAGTAAAATGGAATGTTAAAGAGTAGGGAAGAAAAATGCAAACACAAGATAATACGCCGATATGTTATCAAAGAGGAAATTTAAGAACTCGGCGAAAAACCTCTTTGCCGCCCTCCAAGCGGTAATTGATCCACTAGACAATTAGTTGAGATACATGGGTTAGCAAGAGACATTCTAAGCCTAATCTACCCGATGTACCTAAACTCTCCAAGCTCCTACTCCAACAAACCTTCTCGGAACTGTGTCTTGTCTAGCTTTCCGGATCCCGCAATATGCCCGACTGCATCCACCAAGTCTCACCGGCTTCTTTTGGCAAATTTCCAAAACTTCCCAAGATCCAAAATATTCTTTACACTCTGAATATGTGTGGGTTGTGTTTGGGTACAAATCTCCTCTCAATGTATGACAATTGGAGAGGAATGGAGAAAAGACTACAATAATTTCTCATTAAGGATGAGTAGCTCTCTCTCTTTAAAAGATGGGTGTGTGTGTTGTAGAAAACTTATCTAGGTTTTTTCTCTCTGAATGACCTCTTTTACATTTGTGGGTAATGAGAGTATATATAGTATGAGTGAAGGGCAAGAAAGTCATTAAAATCCTCTAGGCAGAATGTTTCGCGACTACCTCGTGGGAAGGCTTTACCTGCGAGATACTCGCGAAAACGACAGCCTAGCACTACTTTTCAGCTTCCAATCATGTGTTCCTCACATGCCTTTTTCGCAGGAACCCTTCTCGTGAACATATCACGAGCTAGTTGCAAAATGTATTGATCTTCAATTAAGCTTGAGTCTTCACCAACTTAATACTAAACTCAATACAATAAAATCTCACAAAATACAAGGAACAAAATTAAAGTAATTACAACACTTTTTGTTATGGAATAAAGCCAACATAAAACATAGTTGTAAATCACAACTTTATAAAATTTTTTCTAAAATTGATTATTAAAAATCACTAAATGCACCTGTTAACGAGACTCTAATAATAATTTTAAGGGGTCTAATGCCAAGAGTCTTAAAGTTTAATTGGTTAATGTTAAAAGGTTTATTTTGTTATGTACATTAATGGTTTTAATTCTTTAACCCTCGACTAGCGAATTGTCGTAAAAAAAATTTGCTTAGAAATAACAAACTCGTTTTATTTATGTTTTTTTTGTTAAAATTATATTATGAGCATCGTTTCAAATCCTATTTCGGTTTATCCATTGGAATGAAACTATATTATGAATACCATTTCAAATCCTATTTTAGTTTATCCCAAAAGGGTCATGAGTTATCTCGGCTTTGAACTCAACCAATGTCAACTGGTTTGTCACATAATTCCCGCTAGTTACAGAGGTGAGAAACAGGCAAAAGCACCAAAGAAGAATAAAGCATGCACGTAAAAGGATGAGGGTGGTGAAAGTCCCATGAAATATGGTTCAACTTTGTCTAGCTAAAATGTTGGTAATTGGCTATGTGTTGAAACGGTACATCTGTCTGTTGTCCAGAGAGAAAGAGGGCTAATATGACTATTTAGCACTTCAAGAAGCAAATTTATAGCAAGAGAAAGGAAGAAAATCAGTGCAATGTGATGTTCGGACTCACTCCAAACTTGCAAGAATTATCTGGGGGTAAACTTCAACAAGAGTTACTAACGTTCACATTGATGCCACAATTTTGGTTGACACAAAAGACATTTTGTGGGACCTAACTAGGTTCTATGGATCTTGACACGGCACAACCACCATTCTCTTGGAAATAGCAGATTTTAGATCATGGTTCTAGGGATTGATTCTTGCCTTATCATGAGGCCGTTTGTTTAAGCTGTTGTGAAAACCTTCAAAATGGGCATTTGTTAAAAATGGGCATTTGTTAAACGTCTTTAAAAATGTAAATCGATTTTAAAACGTGGGTTTAGGTTGCACAGATGCCTAAACAAACAAACCCATATACTTGATTGAGATTAAAATCAAGGACACCTTAAGGGATGGGGCCAGGACTTGAAGTTAGGAGTAGCTTTGCTATTGGTTGTATGCCGCAGCTCTAGCCTTTGGCTTTGTTGCTTAATAGCTAGTAGTTATTTATTTATTTGTGTTTTTTATGTGTGCATCTAGGTATGGATAAAATTATTTTGTTTAAAGTTTTTTAAAATACCAGGTTGTTTGTTTGGGTAAAATCGGTTAATTGGGCTAAATTGGTTTTAGCTTTACTATTGGTAATTTTTATTGTTGGATAAATTTTTTGGGCTTGTTTATTTTGTTTTAGATTTTAAATTTGACTTTAAAAGGAGGTAAATGCTAAAATTACAAACTTTTTTAACAAATTGTTAATGTGGTGAGTGATTATTACTAAGTAAAAATATAATGTAACTGATGGACCCATACGCAAATTAATAAGAATTTACTACCTTAACAGTTTATAAAAATATTGTAGAAAAGTTTGCAGTTATTGTACTAATCTTAAAAGGATCAAATGATATTGTTAAGAGGGACAAAATGTAATTTTATAGAATAAAATTGCTAAAATTGATATCTATGTATATATTAATATATTTTTTTAAAAAATAAATTAGGGGGCCATTGCCCCCTTGTCGAAGTCTCCCTTCGTCCCTGGACACCTTGTCCCCCTTAGGTGAAACATGGTCCCTCATGCATGCATAAGTCCTCTGGCTTCTTCCTCTAAATTTAAAGGTCATACGCAATAAGTCCTCTGGACTCATATTTCCATGGGGAATCTTAACCATTCCATGATTCCAACCCTGATAATACTCTAACATCAAGACACCACATATATTTTGGTTGTGAATGAAAATTCAACAGGTAAAATTTTCCTATGTGGTTAATTTGGTACTTCAATTTATTCTCTTATGTTTACAAATGTGATATGTTGGGGAGATAAACATTTAGGGAAACTCCTTGAATGATTAACATAACAAAATTGCTAAAATTGATACCTATGTATATATTAATATTTTTTTAAAAATAAATTAGTGGGGCCATTGCCCCCCTTGTCCAAGTCTCCCTCCATCCCTGGACACCTTGTCCCCCTTAGGTGAAACATGGTCTCTCATGCATGCATAAGTCCTCTGGCTTCTTCCTCTAAATTTAAAGACGTTGGTGTAACATGGATAGGTCTTCTTGATCATACGCAATAAGTCCTCTGGACTCAAATTTCCATGGGAACCTTAACCATTCCATGATTAAATTTAAAGACTTTGGTGTAACAAGGACAGGTCTTCTTGCAGGTCATACGCAATAAGTCCTCTGGACTCATATTTCCATGGGGAATCTTAACCATTCCATGATTCCAACCTTGATAATACTCTAACATCAAGACACCACATATATTTTGGTTGTGAATGAAAATTCCACAGGTAAAATTTTCCTCAGTGGTTAATTTGGTACTTCAATTTATTCTCTCATGTTTATAAATGTGATATGTTGGGGAGATAAACACTTTAGGGAAACTCCTTGAATGATTAACATGACATATAGAGACACTTTAATCCAAAAAGCCTAAGCTTAATGGGTATATAATCAATTATGTTATATTAACAACTCATTCCACTCATCTTTATTCAATGTGGGACTTCACTCACACATGTATACTCGACATGATAAATACAATCTTTCTGTTAACTACTGCCACTATTAAGTACATATTAGAGAGGTTCTGTCTCTCTCCCATGCCTTTGATTCATATTGACGTTGGATATAATTTTATTATTTTATGTACTTTGATACACCTTAAGTGGGGATGGGGGGAGGGAGATTCAAATGTTACCAGTCACGATTATGATGGACTATATATATTGGATATTTTTGCATTTTGGTATGAAAATGTGCCTTTTGGATTTTGAAGATCATTATTATGTTAGGCTATTTTCAAGTTTTATTTTGAATCATAATTATAAAGTTGTTTGAATTTAATTAAAATTGGATTTAAGAGTGTTATAAACTAATATTTTGTTAATGTTAGTTGAGAAATATTAAACACAAGCTTTATCCTAGACCTGGAAAAATTGGGCTCGAACCCATTATCTTGCCTAACTCAGAGGATATAAATGGGAAGGGGTAGAGTTTTTTGAACCTATGACAAGACGAGTTAACTCGTACTCAACCCACTGAAACTGTGGGTCAAGTTTACATGCAGGTCACAAGGGTTAACCCATTTTTTCTTCTATATCCATTTCGGCCTCTTTAACATCACCCTTTCTCTCACTAGAAAACAGATTCTTTTCTTTACTTCTCAATGTTTCTCTTTCAATAATTCATTCTCACACAACCGAAGTTTGGTGAGGGTCCACATATTTTCATCTTTCCTATGCAACCCAACCCATCTTCTCTTCTCAAAACTTTGTTCTAGCTTAGTAGTTGAAGGAAACAACGTATATTCTAGTCTTGCTTGGCAAAGAGCACCACTTACGATTTCTTGTTGCATTTAACTATTAATGGTGGTAGTTTTCTCACTGAAACCCTGTAATTATTAAGGCAAAATTGGTTACTACATTTTCAAGATTTAGGTTAAGAACAATCTGGTGATTATATTTTTGGTGTGAAAGATTTAAAAGTATATGCAATGCGTGATGCTTCTTTTAATCGGCTTCTCCAACGAATTTGGCAAGTACTTCCAATAGTGTTTATATATATGTATATATATATATATATATATAATTTCATAACAAACTAATTATTGAAGCTATGTTATAATATGTTTGGATTTTAACTCCGTTAATAAAAATTTATGGGTGTTCTACACACGTTAAATCTTATAAACATGCCATTTTTTTTCCTGGTGTAGTATGTAAAGGAGACAACTTAATGAGACTCATAAATTATAATATTTGCTTGGTGCCTAATCTTTTTATTATTTTTATTTTTATTTTTGATGAAATTGTTTGTATGTATGTACGTGAACAGGCTAAAATCGTTTCCTATTGTATTTTACTTTACTTGATTATCACATATATAATTCTTTAGGATTTGACAAATGGCATCATTATGCTCTGCCGAGGTGGATCCACTTTTGACAAAAAAATCAAGCTCCGGAGCAAGGCCGACATTGACTTTAGAGGTTTAATTTTAATTGCAATTCAAAGATCAGAATAGTTTTTTTTTTTTTTTTTTTTTTTTTTGGACCTTCAGTTTCAATGGACCGGTGGGTACGTTTGCTAAGATTAATTAATCAATCAACTTAAAACCTATCCATTTCGAAAAAAAAAAAAAAATCAAAGATAAAGAATCTTCCAGATCATGAATGCAATTATATAATATTGACTATATTAGTAGGCATACTGGACACGATGGAATTGCTGAATGTGACTTGAGTGACACGGACTGTCTAAGTGGTTTGTGCTGGCATTATGCCCCCTTACTTCTCCCAAAATATCCTTTAGGTACTTCTGTTCTTAAGTAGCTGGCCTACCGAATATGGTGAAAAAATAAACTCTCTTTAGGGAAATGGACCCTGACAGCAACTCTGACAAAGGAAAAACAATCACCCTTACGTATCAAAAGATTTAAAGCGTGTGGCTTTTCACCTACTTCACAATTTTTTTTAAGTAGCTTATATCTTGTGACAAGATTTTTGTCTCATGTTTTCATCCATTTCGTTGGGGTATTGTTTTGTTTTGCTTTTTTTTTTTTTTTTTTTTTTTTTAATTCACTGTACATATAACTTTTCTTGTTAAGTAATGTTATAGATATTAACAAATTTTACTACATTAATCTTAAAAGATGATGTATTACCATCACAAAAATCAATTATATTTATTTATTATTTTGTCTAGTAGTACTAATCACATTCTTACCACATCAATTTGTTAGCTTTTTGTAATAAATCTTGTAGCAGCTTTAGTATTTTTTTTTTTGTCTCAATTTTTTTAAATTTCTATTCTATATCTTGACTTTTTCAATGTTTTAAACTTTGTTTTTATTATAAACCCAAATTTGTTCACAATTGTTTAATTATTTTTTATTATAATCAATTAATATTTTTTAAATTAATTTCATTTTTGATATCAACTTTTAATTTTGCCCCCCTCTAGATTGAAATCATGGATTCGCCATTGTCCACGGCCCATAATTGGTACTACCACCAAGCCACCATGGCCAATGATGGTTTAGGCTTTAAATATAAAAAACAATGATGGTTTAGGCTTTAAATATAAAAAAAACACAGTGACACAGAGTTATAAGCAAACGACAAAGCCTACTTGTTAAGCACCAAAAAAATCTTAAGTAATTGGAATCTAATATCATTACTGCCAATTAACAACAAAACAAATCCTGAAATTTAATAATAAGTAAGAAAGTTCTTCTATAAACCAACTAGATATTGGTACTGAAAAATAAAAAATGAAGAAAAACAATTAAAGCCATCACCCACTGTTCTTCTAATCTCTTATTTACATTTCTCTTTCAAAGTAGTGGTAAATTTCAAACCTATCTTCTGAAACTTAGACTACATATAGGAACTTTAGTAGTAGTATTTTTGTGTTGTAGAGTGACAGATTGTGAGTGATTAACTATTACGTACACATTTTATCAAAAAAGTATTTTTGTGTTGTAGAGCTTAACCGAAAATGACTTTAGAGTTTTAAGTATTTGGCGAATTATTTTAAGTGGTGCTATAAAAAAACAGAAAATGAAAACAGAATATACCATGTTCTGTAACCTATAGGTCTTTATCGTAGAAGAGACCTTGGCTACAAATGTTAATCAATAGTACATTAAACACATAAGTAAATTTATGAAGAAAATTTACTCACTTGATACAAGAGGGGAAAAAAAAACTTAGTGCTGCAGCTGAATTAACCAACTAGGGAGCTACAAATTATTTGCACCAATGTTGCATAACATAAACTTTGCAAGCTATGATGGCAACCTGCATGATAAGTCATCAGCCTACCTGCGGTGAAAGAAGATAAATATCAATATAATAAGCATTGGATGAGGTCATTGAGGTGAGTGAGGTCTTTCCAACAGTAACAAAAATTTAAAAGATAAATATTAACTCTTTACCTACAACTTAATTTGAAAATTAAGTATATGGTTGGATCTGGATGAATCTTTATGCGTTTTTTTTTTTTTTTTTTTTTTTTTACACGTTTCAGCTTTAGGGGACAAAGTACTGTTCGCACACTGTTCGCACACTGTTCACAGAACCCACAACTACTTTATTCAGAAAAAAATATTAAAAATAAATCCCACAATACTATTCACACATTTAAAAATTATTTTGTTACAGTATTTTCAGTTTCAGCAAAATAAACTGTATCTAAACGGACCCTAAGCATCATTTTATTTTATTTTATTTTACCTTTAAGAAGATTCATGGTGCAAGAAAGCAAATTGGTGGAATCATCATATCTCTACTTATTTAATATTTATGGAATTGGCAATTCAATTACTTAGAAGATTTAGAATTATAGACAAGCAAGATTGTCCAACAAATTAGTTTATTTATTTATTTATTTTTGTTATTTTTAAGAAAAAGATGATTGTCCAACAAATTAGTTAACTCTGTAGCCTTTACAAGTTTACATCTCTATGTCACCAATTTAGTACATTTGGCAATAATTTAAGCTTAAGTCATTGATAGAGATTTCTGTCTAGACTAATAGGATATTAGCCAATTTCTTGTGATCTCAGTCGTTCCAATAGTGGAAATCACCCAAATGAAAAAACATTTTAGGCCTCTTTAATCTTTATATATATATATATATATATATATATATATATATATATATTTTTTTTTTTTCTGAAAAACAAAAAATTGAACAAGCTATATATTTAACGGATAAAAGACACATTTAGGTATTAATTAATTTGGGTCAATCTAATCCTATGTTGCATGATAGCAGAATGAGCATATCAATTTTTAAGCGACTCCATTCTTCTCAATTTTGCTAGGGAGCGCAATGTTTATGTTGTATGATTTTCATATTAAATGGTGGGTGAAACTCTTTTTTATTTATTTATTTATTTATTTTTTTACTTTTTTTTATCAAGTTAGGTGAATAGTGGGAGAGGGGGTTGATGGAGGAGGACAACCGTTGAACTAAGTGAAGGGATATTCTATTTTACACCACTTTTTGGGGGGTTTGTTTAGAAATTGTGTGATGTTACTTTAAGCTATGATTTACGTGGGAATAAAATGTCATGTTCAAGCTTAATTGGGTGTTGTCATTAGGATTGCTCCTATAAATTAATAGCTTCGAAGGTCACAAATTCCACCCCTTAGCTTTGATTGACTGTTTTTCTTTAAACGACCATCTACAAGTCATATGACTATTAAAAATTGAATTCTTTATTTTGCCCTTACAAATTTCTTAATATACTGAATATTTATGATGATGTGACCTGCACGCGATCGGTAATTTTAACCGTCAACTAGGCTATATATATAGACATGAAAAGAGTTTCTTGGAGTGGCACAGGATTCTAGCTCATAACTGTTACATATCTAAGTTTCCTCCGAATTTGGTCAAGAAATATGATCAATGGGCTCACATTTTATTTCACGCTCTAACTAACACTAATAGTCCTTTTGGATTGAAGAGATGAGAGGAAAGTAGAGTAGAGTTGGCTGAAAACAAATCTAATTTATGACCAACTTTGCTCTACTTCAATTCCCTTTGCTCCCCCTCTCTCCCTCAATCCAAATAGGCCTTTAATTGTCTTGGGAGTTCAAAATTCATCCTATTCCTGACTTTTAAATTTTCTTAATCCTCCTCCACTTCACACACTGATGCCAGAATCTCGTCATCTTTAAGGATATACATTAAGCATGCCATTCTTGCATGAGAGCTCCAACTTTGGTTAGGCGCGGAGTTGTGAAAAATATTCTCCTAACATTAGTCATCAACTCATCAATATTGCTTCCTCTATGGTTAATAATAATAATAATAATAATAATAATAATAATCTATGCCTTACAAAGATTAAGATTTTCTTAAGCAAAAAATCTAGGACCCACACACTTTGACATAATTTTGATACATGAGAATTGAAAAATAGATTTTTTTTTTCTATACTAAATATTAGTTGTGGGTTTGTGCATAAGTGACATGATCCAATCACACATTTACAAATATGTAAATCCTTAAAGTGTGAACAAATGCATGTCGATAGAAGAGGCGCTTTCTTAAGATATTCTAAGAAAAAAAGGAGAAATACTTTTACTTTGGATTCAATATTTTTTATTTAAACCTCAAATTTCAAGTCCACGCCTAACTATGTTGAATTTATGGTGGGAGATGGGAGGAATTTTTCTTTCATTAGAAAGAACTAGTATGTAACCACGTGCTACCGCACGAGATTGGTTAATTGTAATGATGCTATTGGCTAATTTTTTTGTTTTTGTTTTTATGGGTTTATCACACAGATGATAGAATTAAATTAAACAATAAAAAATATATATTGCATTTTATTATTTAAGTAATGCTATTGGTCTTTTTTTTTTTTTTTTTGGTTTATCATACATAAGATAGCATTAGATAAAACAATGAATAAAAAAAAGAGAATATTGCATTTTATTATTTAAGTGATGCTACAGTGAAGAAAAAAGAGAATATTGCATTTTATTATTTAAAATATATAAAGGGACATTAAAAAATAAAAACTGATCATTGAGCTTGGAATCTTCTTGGAGGCGCCAATGAAGCGCTAATGTATGAGAGTGTGAAGTAAGGAAGAGTGGGATTGAACATTGTGTTTGAACCCGGCCTTACTTTGAGAAATCCGTAAGGAGGAGGAGAGGATAGTGTGTGGATCTAGTTGGTAGAGGTTGAGAGAGGAGGAGACATGGGATGACGATATGAAATTAGGAGGAGATGATATTTTACTTTTATAGTCTTTCTCGTTGGACTCCTTGGTTCTGGTTGTGAGATTAGAAGAGCTCTGGACTATATTGAGATCACCCATAAAAGTGTGCAGGTGAGATGTTCTTGCTTAGGCCAATGAATATTATCATTGTGGTTTTCTTGGCTTCCGTGTTAAATATTAATGCATCATTTATTTGAGCATAAAAATTAGAAAATTTAGATAAGATACATGACAAAAAATTGGAGTCCAATTTATAATCTCCATAAAAGTGTGCAGGTAAGATGTTCTTGCTTAGACTAATGAGCATTATCATTGTGGTTTTCTTGACTTCCGTGTTAAATGTTAATGCATCATTTATTTGGGCACAAAAATTAGAAAATTTAGATAAGATACATGACACAAAATTGGAGTCAAATTTATAATCTAAATAGATTTTTTTTTTTTGAGTTTTGGTTAGGACAAGTGGCGCAAAATTGAGAATCCAATTGAAATCTAATTGGATTTTCTCTCTACTTCACCTGTTATTATATATATAGATTATTTATAGAGGCCAGCTAAAAGTCACAGATTGAGATATGTATTGAAGCTAGTGCAATTGTTTAATTACCCCTCACAAATTTTTTTACTCTTTTATATTTTAATTTTGTCTAACTTTATTTTATTCAATAGTGAAGATTGAAAGTTTCTTTTTTCAACTTTCAATCTTAGCCACTAAGAGCTATTGCACCAAGTGCAATACTTATCTCAATCCAAAAATCACGAGCATATATATGTTTCAAATAGTGGTGATAATTATAGGAATAAAGTCATTTCCAAAATCTTTGGAACTATAATTAATGGGAGATTTTTTTGTTTTTTTTTTTTGTTTTGATAATTCAACAGTTATAAGGGGTAGGTGGAATTTGAAGATCTCTAGACTTGATTAATCTACGCTTTTAAAAGTATTTTTATTCTTATCATATTTCAATTTTAATAATATCTACTAGAAAATATCTATCTATCTATCTACCTTGAGAGAGAGAGAGAGAGAGAGAGAGAATCCTAAGTTGGATCTAATAAATAAATTTATTACAATAATTTTTTTATAATGGAAAATTTTGATGAAAATATCACAAATATACAAAACATTAATTAAAAAAGAGTTAGAAGATTGTAATATAATACAACAAAAAGATAATAATGAAAATAATCATAACAATATAGAAATAGCTAATACATTAAATTTTTTTTTTTGAGGAAATAATACATTAATTATCTTGATTATGTAAAAATACTAGATTCTTTTCAAAAACCATATGAATTTTGCTGATAATAATTGTTTATCAATATTTTTTTTATATTTTTTTTCCCCAATTGCAAATGGGCTTAAAACCTCAAATCCAAAATGGACTCAAGTAAATTATCAAATTACGTAAATATTGCCTTGTGTAATTTTTTTTTTATCACATATTTTTTCTCTATTTTGTCATCTCACAAATCTAAAAATTTCGTGTATATTCCCTTACGTCCATTAGACACTTGTAGTTAGTGTCTATTTACAAAATGAACCATGGAGCAATGGAGTACTCTCTGGGAGTGCATTTCTGCGAGAGGTCCCGCATATAATTACAAGAAACAAAAGATATGGACATTGTGTATATATTCTAAGTTCGCTGCTTTACTCCCTTTCTCTTTTTGCTAGTCCGTCTGCTACTGATTGCCTCGCGGTAGGTATGATGTTGACGGACAGGTCGTCTCTGTCATGCCATAACCACGTCTTTTGTGTGTAGTGTGAAAGAACTATATTCCACGGTCTAATAATTATACGTCATGGTGCCAAGTAGTGGATAGGTGTGATAAATTAATAAAAAAAAGGCAAGAAATAAATAGGGGATAAGGTAAAAAATAAAAAATGAAAAAAAATATCACCAAATAAAAAAACCAATGAAGAAAATTATGTGGAGTTGATTATTTTATTTTGGGCTGATGTGGAAACTTGGAGCTTCAACATTATATTAGGCTTTACCAATTTGCAGTAGAATGAACCCAATTCGAAGTAAACAATTTTCTGTTGTTTGGTACTAATGGTATTGATGTGATGTTTACTCAAGATCTGCAATTGAGAAGGAGGGAGGGTCTCCTTTTGGGATATTCTATTTTACACCAATTTTGGGGTTTGTTTAGAAACTGTGTGATGTTTAAGCTTTGGCTTACTCTACTTTGGAATAAAATGTCACGTTTTAGCTTAATTGGGTGTTGTTATTAGGATTGCTCATGTAAATTAAATATTAATAGCTTCAAAGGTCAAAAATTCAACCCCTGGTTTGATTGACTGTTTGTTTTTATTGATCACCTCATATGACCATAAAAATTGAATTCTACTTTGTCCTTATAATCAGTTAATGTTCTAAATGTTTGTGACCAAGTGACTTGTATGTGACCGTTAATTTTAGCCATCAATTAGGCGACGAGGTACATACACGGAAAAAATTTCTAGGACTGGCACTAAAAGTCAAGCTCGCAACTGTTGCTTATATAATTTTTTTACTTGAATATCAGGGGGTTCGAAACATCACTATTCTTGCACTAATTCTCTTCTCCCCCTAGCTATAAATTTGCTTCTTCTTGAGCTGCAAAGCAACCAAACACACAGCTGTGCCATTTCAAAGTCTAGTTAACAAGCATTTTAGCTAAGCAAAAGCCTTTTCAACCACATTGAATGGGGCTTTGTTCACACCTGAGTTCCGCTCCACCATCTTCATCTTTTTCCATGCACACATTTAATCTTCTCTGGTGCTTTGGCCTGTTTCTCACCTCTGTGGTTGGTGGGAATAATGAGACAGACCGGTTGGCACTGCTCGACTTCAAAGCCAAGATTAGTAAAGATCCTCTCAGGGTCATGAGCACTTGGAACGTTAGCATCCACTTTTGCCAATGGAAAGGTGTTTCCTGTGGTCGCCGACATCAAAGGGTCACTGCGTTGGACCTGCACTCTCAAAAACTGGTAGGCTCTATATCCTCGAATGTTGGAAATTTAAGTTTTTTGTGGAAGCTAAACCTTGAAAACAATAGCTTTTATAATGAAATTTGTACGGTCCAATGTAGGAAGGACTCGCCCATGTCAGTTGGGCCTCACGCCCAACCATGAACAAACCCAGGTCCAAACGCCATCCGGGGATCCAACTCCTTTTGCCGGGCACACGACGTGCTGCTGGTATGTTTTTCCGGATTGATCTGCCGTGCACTGTCCTACTTGCCCGGTTAAGCAGTAGCAGGATTGCCCGGTGTAACCTTGGAATTATCGCTGCCGTACATATCCGCTGCAGTGGGGATCATTTCCAAAGCCACTCCCACCTAAACACCCACTAAACCCCTCCTCGATTGGACCTTTCAATCCACTAACCCTAAGGACAATCATGATTCCCCCACTTTTAACTCCCTATAAATACAAAATCGAGAGGAGAAACAAAGGTTGATAAAACAGGAGAGAAAAGACGAGATAAAAGAGAGGAATAGCAGGAGAAGGATGGAGGGACAGCAAGGTGGTGAGTGAATAGAGGTTCGAATAGCTCTCATCAGGCCTCCTAGCTGCGAATGACCCATGGTAGGAATTGTTAGCCCATCATACAAATAGGTTGTGAGGCTAGGCGCAAGGAAGCCCATTGGGCTCTCTCTTCTCTAGTCTCCACAATTGGCGCCGTCTGTGGGAAGCGCCTACAAAGTTGTAGTTCGACTGAGGCTTGTGAGCAAAACAATGTCCGGGAGACATCCGGGGAGTGGAGACGAGAGTTTCTCGGTTGGGTCTTCCCGAGGATCATCTTGGCGTGAACAAAGGCAAAAGAGACACGAAGATAGGGAGCGTGAACGGGAGAATGTGTCCGGTCTTGGAGAGGGCTCATACCAGACGCAGCGGACAATAACTGACCCCGCGGGACGGAGGCAGGTAGATGAAAGGGACCAAGAAATAGAACGGTTGCGTAGGCGCCTGAGGGATTTCGAGCTCGAAGCAGGCGACAGGCGAGCGAGAAGAGACCGCGAGAACCGGGAAGCAGGGACCGAGCCCCTGGGAAGTCACCGGGGGACGGCATCCAATCATTCAGGGTCCCAGTGGCGAAGAGAGCGTTCACGTTCGCATGAGTCCTACAACCGCCGAGAGAGATCGCGCTCACGGGGGCATCGTCATCGCCAAGGTCGCTCGCGGTCACACGATCATGCAGACCGGGGAACCGACTCCCCCGAGGAGCATAGGCCGCATAACGCAGCCATGGACACACTAAGCCGCGCCCTACGCAGCGTAGCCCGGTCCCCTTTCTCCGATGACATCCAAGAGGCTGCAATGCCGAGGAAATTCCCGAGACCCCCGTTCAACATCTATGACGGGAAGACAGACCCGGTCGAGCACGTCAGCCACTACATCCACATGATGTCCCTGCACTCTCATAATGATGCGCTGATGTGCAAGATGTTCCCTTCCAGCCTTGGCCCAACCGCCCTAAGATGGTTTAACGGGCTGCGGAAGAAATCTATACATTCTTTCGCTGAGCTAGTACAGGAGTTCGGAATCCGGTTCGTAACCTGCAGCCGAGTGCCGCAACCAGTTGACGCCCTGCTATCAATGAAGATGGGGATGGGGGAGACACTTCGCAGTTACTCCAGCAGGTACTGGGAGCTATACAATGAGATAGGTGGGGGCAATGAGAAAATCGCGGCAAGTACCTTCCGCATGGGCCTACCGGATGATTCCGAACTACGGGAGTCACTTACAAAGAAGCCACCCGAGGACATGAGGCAGCTTATGAGGCGCATCGAAGAATATAAGCGCCTAGAAGATGATCGGATGCAGAGCAAGGGTAAGGCCCCGTTAGCAAACCGCCCTCGGCAGGGAAACTTCCAGACAAGGCCTCGGAAGGAATGGAAGGTTCAAGAACAGCCCTGGCAGGCAGGGGAGGTGAATGCAATGTTCAAGGAGCCGGTGCACCAGATAGTCGAGAAAATAAAAAACGAGCCATATTTCAGGTGGCCGAACAAGATGGGCGGCGACCCATCCCGGCGAAACCAAAACCTGTACTGCAGTTACCATAAGGACAAGGGCCACACTACCGAGCAGTGCCGGGTGTTGAAAGATCATCTGGGGCAACTAGTACGGGCCGGGCATCTGAAGGCGTACGTCGCAAACCCCGGAGGGCAAGAAACCGGACAACAAGGGCGGCAGAAGGGCGTACAACCTCCACCGATCGGAGTGATCGAGATGATACTATTGACACCAGGGTGGGGGGGTAACGGCAGGAAAAGGAGTGTTAACTGTTGCACCCTCGGGAGAATCCCCGGGCACGGAAAAAGCTGGAAAAAAGGCAAGGTACCACGAGGAGGCCATCTCCTTCGGAGAAGCTGATTTAGAAGGGACAATACAGCCGCATGAGGACGCGTTAGTGATCACAGCTCGGATGAGCGGCTTCGACGTGAAAAGGGTGATGATAGACCAGGGCAGCGGAGCTGATGTAATGTATCCGGATTTGTTCAACGGTCTCGGTTTGAAAAAGCAGGACTTGAGAAAATACGATACGCCGCTAGTTTCGTTCGACGGAAGAGTGGTGGTACCAGAAGGGCGGATCTTGTTACCAGTGGTCGTGGGAGGAAAGGAGGTAAAAGTCACCTTCATTGTGGTTAATTCCTTCTCACCATACACAGCAATCCTCGGAAGGCCGTGGATCCACGCTATGAAAGCCGTGCCGTCCACCTTGCACGTGAAGGTTAAATTTCCTACCGAGCAGGGTGTCGCGGTGGTGCGAGGGTGCCAGCAGATGGCTAGACACTGCCTGGTGGCTGCGGCAAGTTGGGAGGGCCAGCAAACAGAACTGAATAGAAAGACCGAAGAAGCCCTGTTATAGCAATTACCGCAACCCCGGGAGGACTCGGGGAGCGTTTGCGCCGAAGAGCTGGTAAAGGTCAGCATACTGCCGGACGCAGACAAGCACTTCCAGATAGGGACTAGCCTAACAACCTCCGAGAAAGTTGAACTACTGCTGTTTCTTGCTCGGAGCCTGGACGTGTTTGCATGGAGCCCGTACGAGGTGCCGGGGGTAGACCCTGAGTTTATCGTCCACAGACTCAACGTGGACGCCTCATTCCCACCGAAGAAACAAAGACCAAGGAGAAAAGCCCAAGAACACACCGAGGCTGTCAGGGCCGAGGTCCAGCGTCTGAAAGAGGCAGGTGCAGTGAGGGAGATCTTCTTCCCAGAATGGCTTGCAAACACAGTAGTAGTGAAAAAGAAGAGTGGCAAATGGAGGGTATGCGTGGACTTCACAGATTTGAACCGAGCATGCCCGAAGGACCCATTCCCTATGCCTAAGATTGATCAATTGGTAGATGCCACATACGGTCACCCGAGAATGAGCTTCTTGGACGCCTTTCAAGGCTATCACCAGATTGCCCTGGCCGGCGAGGATCAGGAAAAGACTGCATTCATATCTCCTGACGCAAATTACCATTACACTGTGATGCCGTTCGGCCTGAAGAATGCTGGGGCAACGTACCAGCGGATGATGACCAGGATGTTCCGCGACAAGATTGGCCTGACGGTGGAAGTATACATTGATGACCTTGTAGTGAAAAGCAAACGACAAACGCAGCACGTGGACGATCTTCAGGGGGTGTTTGAGGTGTTGCGGCGGCATAAGCTACGCCTTAACGCCGAAAAGTGCGCCTTCGGGGTGGGGGCAGGAAAGTTTTTAGGGTACCTAATCTCCAGCCGAGGGATAGAGGTGAACCCCGACCAAATTGTTGCCGTGCAGCGCCTCAACTCTCCAAGCAATCCAAAGGAAGTGCAAGTGTTGACCGGAATGTTGGCTGCCCTCAACCGGTTCATTTCTAGATTCTCGGATCGCTGCCGTCCGTTCTACCAGCTCCTTAAGAAATGGAAGGGATTCCAGTGGGACGCCGAGTGTGAAAAGGCATTTCAAGATTTGAAAGAGTACCTGACGCACGCACCAGTACTAACCGCCCCGGAACCTGGAGAGGATCTATTCATGTACCTCTCAGTGACCGACCACGCTGTAAGTGCCGTGCTACTCAGCGATCGCGGGGTACAACATCCCGTGTATTATATCAGCAAGACCCTGGTTGACGCCGAGACCAGATACTTGCCATTGGAGAAGCTAGTCTTGGCCTTAGTACATGCCACCAGGAAGCTGCCGCAGTACTTCCAGGCTCACACCGTGTATGTACTAACCGAATATCCTTTGCAGTCGTTGTTAAGACGATCTGACTTCACGGGGCGAATAGCGAAATGGGGGACCCGGCTGGGGGCTTTTGACGTACGCTACAAGCCCAGGACTGCTGTGAAAGGGCAAGTATTGGCCGACTTCGTAGCAGAATTTTCGCCCAAGGCCCCAAATAAGCTGGTCTGTCAGGTAAGCTGCCACTCATGGAAGATATATGTGGACGGCGCTTCCAGCTCCACGGGGGCAGGGGCGGGGGTAGTTGCAATTGGACCCGAGGGGGTTCGTCTGGAGCATTCTTTCAGGTTCGGGTTTAAAGCCTCCAATAACGAGGCAGAATACGAAGCCTTGATAGCCGGGCTAAGCATAGCTTCAAGCTTGGGGGCCGGGATGTAGAAGTATATTCGGATTCCAGGCTGATTGTCAACCAGGTTCATGGTAGTTTTGAGGCCCGCGATCCCCGGATGAAGGCGTATTTGGAACGTGTGAAGCAGATTATGGCCGGATTTGAAACAGCAAAGGTCGTACAAGTAGCTCGGACACGCAACAGCCATGCTGACTCCCTCGCCACGCTAGCGTCTTCAGTGGCCGAGGCCGTGCCCCGGCTCATCAGAATAGAGCAGATTCCAGAGCCAAGCATCAAGCTATCCGGTAATCCGGCAGTCACGGCGATTGCCACCCAGGGACCTAGTTGGATGGACCCCATCATTGAGTTTTTGGCCGAGGATCGGGTTCCCCCTGACCGGAAAGAAGGGGATAGAATCCGAAGAATGGCCCCTCGTTTTTGGTTATCAGAAGACAGACAGTTGTATTGCAGGTCCTTCGGAGGGCCATATCTCTTATGTCTACATCCGGGTAGGGTAAACGAGCTTCTGGCAGAACTGCATGAAGGGGTGTGTGGTAGTCATGTAGGGGGGCGTTCGCTAGCGCACCGGGCTATGACTCAGGGATTTTGGTGGCCTCAAATGCAGAAGGATGCCACCGAGTATGTGCGTAAGTGCGAACAATGCCAGAAGCATGCTGCCCTGACTCATCAGCCTGCCGGCCATCTCAATCCGGTCAGCAGCCCCTGGCCATTCGCTCAATGGGGGCTGGACATAATCGGGCCATTCCCACGGGCAACAGGCAATCGAAGGTTCGTTCTCGTGGCCGTGGACTACTTTACGAAGTGGGCAGAGGCCGAAGCCCTGGCCAATATCCGAGACGTAGATGTGAAGAAATTCGTATGGAGAAACATTGTCACCAGATTCGGGGTTCCAAACTCCCTGATATCAGACAATGGATTGCAGTTCGATAGCCGGGCATTCCGAGATTTCTGTTCGGATCTCGGCATCAAAAACAGGTATTCCACCCCGGCGTACCCTCAAAGCAATGGCCAAGCCGAAGCTGTCAACAAGGTGATTGTAAACGGGCTGAAGAAGAGGCTGAGTGATGCGAAGGGAAACTGGGCCGAAGAATTGTACAGCGTCCTGTGGGCTTACCGAACCACACCAAGGAGGTCCACGGGGGAGACTCCGTTTTCACTCACCTACGGTGCCGAGGCAGTTATACCAACCGAGGTAAGTATATGCAGCACACGCGTGGCCAAGTACGATCCCAGTTCTAATGATGAAATGATGATTCAGCACTTAGACAGGCTTGAGGAACGTCGCGAAGCAGCCACTATTCGGCTGGCCGAGTACCAACAGAAAATCGCTAGAAGATACGACAGACGCGTGAGGGTTAGAAGGTTTGATGCCGGAGATCTGGTCTTGAGAAAGGCCGTGGGGCATATGCGAGACATTCATGCCGGTAAGCTGGCGCAGACCTGGGAAGGACCGTATAGAGTTACTGCTGTAGCCGGGGAAGGAGCATACTACTTGGAAGAGCTGGACGAGAGACCACTACCCCGGCCCTGGAATGTTCAGAACTTGAAAAGGTTCTACTATTAATAAATTGTATGTTCAGTTTAACTCCTAGGTTATTGTTAATGAAAACAGTTGTCGGCACGAACGACTGGCAATATGAGTTTGCAAATTATCTAAGGACGAAAGCCTGACTCTCGGCTCGAACCTTTTCGCCGAGCAGGTGGAAACCTTGCAAATTATCTAAGGACGGAAGCCTGACTCTCGGCTCGAACCTTTTCGCCGAGCAGGTGGAAACCTTGCGAATTATCTAAGGACGAAAGCCTGACTCTCGGCTCGAACCTTTTCGCCGAGCAGGTGGAAACCTTGCAAATTATCTAAGGACGGAAGCTTGACTCTCGGCTCGAACCTTTTCGCCGAGCAGGTGGAAACCTTGCGAATTATCTAAGGACGAAAGCCTGACTCTCGGCTCGAACCTTTTCGCCGAGCAGGTGGAAACCTTGCAAATTATCTAAGGACGAAAGCCTGACTCTCGGCTCGAACCTTTTCGCCGAGCAGGTGGAAACCTTGCAAATTATCTAAGGACGGAAGCCTGACTCTCGGCTCGAACCTTTTCGCCGAGCAGGTGGAAACCTTGCAAATTATCTAAGGACGGAAGCCTGACTCTCGGCTCGAACCTTTTCGCCGAGCAGGTGGAAACGTTGCAAATTATCTAAGGACGAAAGCCTGACTCTCGGCTCGAACCTTTTCGCCGAGCAGGTGAAAACCTTACAAATCACCCGGTGAAAACATGACTCTCGGTCCAAAATCCCTCACCGAACAAGTGAGCGCCCCAGAAATTCTTACGAGTAAAAGCACTAAAGATAACAAAACATGCATTAACTCACGCGAGGGTAATTTCCCAGGGCAAACATAAAGCCCGAGCATGTCACATTCATCAAAAAGAACATATGAGCAGCGAATAACGATAAGAGAAAACTGACCGACAAAGCATTCAGATAATATAATTGTTCAGCCACCTAAACCTGGTGACGGGCAGACAAAGAGCAAAGAAGAATAAAAGAGTTTAACCGCCACAACCCGGCGGGATAAGCAAACTGACAAAAACCAAACATACACAAAGGGTTGAAATAAATTTTTTACACAGTAAGGTCTACAGGGGGGTCTCCGGCCTGTACTTCATGTTGTCGGCCCTCAGAGGCAAGATTAGGGAGAGCATTCTCGGCGGGAGGATCACCGGCAGTAGGGTTGCTGGACGCTTCCACACCGACTAGCTCCACGTGGGCGTCAATCTGCTCCACAAGCTCCCTCAGGCTGTCCGTTTCTTCTTCGTCGCCGAGGCCTGGGGGGCTTTGAGCTACCGGAGGGGCTTCCAAGAAGGGGATCTTGCCGGGATCCCTAAGAGGCGAATCGGCGGGAACCCCTAAAACCTGTAGGGCGGCAAGCCATCCATCGTGGAAGGATAATCGCCGAGCCTCGAAGACAACCGGCTCCACCCCCTTCTCGGCGTCCGCGAACCCTTCATTGTACCATTTGGTTCCGGCTTCCTCAAGCGCAGCACGCAGATCGGCTGCCTCCTCGGCAAGGGCAGCATTTCGGCTCTCCTCCTCGGCCAGCTTCACTTCAGTCTCATTTTGCTTGGATTCCAGCTCCGCTGACCTCTCCTCTGCGAGCTTCCTCTCCTTTTCCGCGGTAGCAGCCCTCCGCTCAGCAGCCTCCGCGGCCTTAGCCTTGTCCTTGGCGGTCTTCACAGCTGCCTCCCTCCCGGCCTTTTCCCGGTCAGCATCTCTGGCCAGATCCTCCACCCTTTCGTTTAGGATGTGGGTCAGCTGGGCAGCCTAAATATCAGTAGTCAAACATTATATCAGAAGCGTAGAAATTAAGTTAACAAGCAGGAAAAGGGATGCGAAAGGGTTACCGCGATGGCGTGCCATTGGAGCCTCATCCCCAAATAACCGTCGGAAGCCTCGGCGAAGGCGCTCACGTCTTCAGGCAAAAGTAGACCGTGAGCCAGGCTTTGGGCAACGCGGCCTCCTTCGCCCTTCTCCCACATACGTATGCACGTATCCGCGGGGAGGGGTTTGCCGTCCAACTCGTATGTTGGCTTCCACTCGGGCACCTCCTGAGAGGATGAAGCCGCGCTCGCTCCAACTTGTCCTTGGGGCTCCCGAATGGTGATGCCCCTGGACGGAGCCGTGGGGGTCTTTGTTTTAGTAGCCCCGGGAACGGTGGAGGGCTGCTGCTGTGTGACCTTTTGTTTTTTCCTGGGGCGGACGGGGGGTGGGGGAGGAGTATGGACCGGCCCCTGTCCCGGCTGCTGTTGCGCGGCTTGCTGTGCCCCGGGTAGGAAGCGACCAACCGAGAGGGTCCTGCGGGTAACCATTTCTCTAGCACCCGGGCGAGCTTGAGATGAGTGACTTGACTCCGCAGCTGCTGGTTCTGCTTCCTGCTCAGGCTCTTGCTCGGGAGGCTCCTGGTCTATTTCAGCAGGCTCTGCCTCCGCTTCTTGCTCGAGAGCCCTGTGTGCAAGTTCTCTGAGACGCCGAGAAGCGGCCTCGGCCGAAGCGTCCCTTACAGGAGCAAGCTCGTCCGAACAGGTGTACCGCCGGCCAAGTTCTCGAGCTTCGCCCACCGTAAGACCTGCCGGGAGGAAGTTAGCGTGCCGAACGTCAATGTATGATAGTAGGGGGCTGTCAACTATGAGAGCCTGGCCAAATGGTTGCCAGGTGGTGTAAACCGGCTCTACGCCGAGAATGAGATGAGAGGCCCTGAGCTGACCGTCGCGGTGTACGAATATTTCTGAGCGAAGGACAAAATTGAGATCCCGCACGTGGACTGCTCGGATATCCTGTGTGAACACCGAGCCGTCTGCAACATCAATAAGGAGGGTCAGTATGAAAGTTAGATACACAAGTGGATGGTAAAACAATAACAAGTTATGCTCTCAAAAACACCCACCCACTTCGCGGCGAGTCATAGGGGGGGGAATATCCCCGGAATACCAGTTGCCACGTACCCGGACAAACTCCCCGGCGGAGTTCCTGTTCGAGTCCGGCAGGCAAGAGATCAACCGGATCCTCATATCTCTGACCTTTATATAATAACTAGTTTTCTTCTTCCCACACAAACTGTACACATGGTTTACGTCATGGTGGTCCAATTGCAGACCAAATGTGTGGTTCAATTTACTTATGCAACTCATCACCCGGTAAAAATTTGGGGCAAGTTGGTCGGGGCATAACCCGTAGTACCTAAGGGCTCTAAGTAAAAGGGGGTCGATAGGGAACCTAACCCCACCTTCCAGTATTGACATGAGCGGAAAGAAGGCTGTGTTTGACCCTCTGTGGAGAGCAATGTCACTTTCTTGGCAGTACGCCACCTCCACGTCACCGGGAATTTGGTAGTCACGCCTAAAGGTGATTAAAGAATTCCTAGAGTCTAAAAGGTGAGAGTAACCCATCCCAGATCTTAAAGTATTCTAAGGAATTGGAAAGAAATAAATTGAAGCAAAAGAGAGAAGAAGGGGACTTACTGATTGGCACTAAGAGGAAAGTTGAGTCTGGGGGTTGCCGGGCAACTAGCACTTTGGATGCTCGGCAGAGAGAAATTTCAGAAACTAAGGAGGTGAAAAGTGAGAAAGTGAGTTTGAGCGAGCCTTTTATAGGCACAAAGCGAGGACGCGCAACGGTTGACGGTGCATTAATGAGGGTAATCCGCAATTATGAACCATAATGGGATAAAACCGTTCAGAAACCGAGGGCGTCCGCACGCCTCGGTCCACGAAACAACAGTTGGGTTTGGCTGCTGAGGTCAGGGCGTAGGCGCGCACCTTTTGAGGAGAGCATTTATTGGACGTCTAGTCCCACGCAAAAAGGCGCGCCGGTTCATTTGTTTTCGGGCATGGGATCTGTCCTCTCCGGTCGTGTCCCTTGATCCTCACCCGTCTGACCGGGCGCGAATCAGGGAGGGGGCTAATGTACGGTCCAATGTAGGAAGGACTCGCCCATGTCAGTTGGGCCTCACGCCCAACCATGAACAAACCCAGGTCCAAACGCCATCCGGGGATCCAACTCCTTTTGCCGGGCACACGACGTGCTGCTGGTATGTTTTTCCGGATTGATCTGCCGTGCACTGTCCTACTTGCCCGGTTAAGCAGTAGCAGGATTGCCCGGTGTAACCTTGGAATTATCGCTGCCGTACATATCCGCTGCAGTGGGGATCATTTCCAAAGCCACTCCCACCTAAACACCCACTAAACCCCTCCTCGATTGGACCTTTCAATCCACTAACCCTAAGGACAATCATGATTCCCCCACTTTTAACTCCCTATAAATACAAAATCGAGAGGAGAAACAAAGGTTGATAAAACAGGAGAGAAAAGACGAGATAAAAGAGAGGAATAGCAGGAGAAGGATGGAGGGACAGCAAGGTGGTGAGTGAATAGAGGTTCGAATAGCTCTCATCAGGCCTCCTAGCTGCGAATGACCCATGGTAGGAATTGTTAGCCCATCATACAAATAGGTTGTGAGGCTAGGCGCAAGGAAGCCCATTGGGCTCTCTCTTCTCTAGTCTCCACAAAATTCCTCCAGAAATTGGCCGTTTGCGCAGACTAGAAGTCTTGCTACTGAACAATAACACAATAACTGGAACAATTCCTAGCAATTTATCCAGTTGTGCCAAACTCAGAATGTTTCATGCGGCTGTTAATAATCTGGTTGGAGAAATCCCCACAGAGCTTGGCACCTTGCCAAAGCTCCGATTCTTTGCTATTCATAAAAATGTTTTGACGGGAATTATCCCACATTCTTTTGGAAACTTATCATCTCTAGAAGGTTTTTCTGGAGCTTATAATAAGCTGGGTGGGAGTATCCCTGATTCTTTTGGCCAATTGACCAAACTTAAAATCTTTGCTGTGGGTTCAAATAGGTTGTCTGGTACAATTCCTCCCTTATTCTTCAATATCTCTTCAATAACAAAGATTGATGTAGCAGTTAACCAAATCCAAGGGCATCTTCCATCGGACATAGGTATCACTCTACCAAATTTAGAAATATTTTCCATCAGCAACAACCAGTTTATTGGATCTATCCCTATTTCAATTTCTAGTGCCTCGAATTTACATATACTAAATTTGGCCGAGAATAAACTAAATGGAAAAGTTCCTTCTTTAGAGAAGCTAAATAGAGTGAGGTTGTTTTCCATTACTGAAAACCAGCTTGGAAATGGAGGAGCAAATGACTTGAGTTTCCTCTGTTCTTTGTCAAATGCTACCAACCTAAGAGATTTGGAGATAAATACCAACAACTTTGGGGGGGAGTTGCCTAAATGTATTGGCAACATCTCAACTACTCTTACCTTTTTCTATTTGAATAATAATAAAATATCTGGAAATATTCCTAGTGTGATAGGGAATCTGATCAACCTGGAGGATATAGAAATGTGGAACAATAAATTTTCAGGTAATATCCCCTCTATACTTGGAAACCTTCGGAAATTACAATTTTTGGATTTATCTCAAAACAATTTCATAGGGATCATTCCATCCTCTCTTGGAAATTTAACAAATTTGTTGGAGTTGTATTTAGGAGACAATAATCTTCAGGGAAGCATCCCTTCAAGTCTAAGTCAATGCCAAAATTTGATAGCTTTTTATCTTCCCCATAACAATCTTAGTGGTATCATATCCTCGCAAGTTATTGGTCTCTCAATTTTACTAAATAGCCTTGACTTGTCTGGCAACCAATTCACTGGTGTCCTTCCCATGGAAATAGGAAATTTGAAAAATTTAGAACATTTGGATATTTCTGTAAATATGTTTTTTGGTAAAATACCGGCAAGTCTTGCAAGTTGTGTAGAGCTAGAATTTCTAGCCATGAGAAGCAACTTTTTCCAAGGGGTTGTTCCTTCATCTTGGGAATCATTAAGAGGTCTTGAACATTTAGACCTTTCTAACAATAATTTTTCTGGCATGATTCCAAAATTTTTGGAGAGTTTTGCTTTCTTAAAATTATTGAATCTCTCGTACAACCATTTTGAGGGTGAGGTATCAACAAATGGAGTATTCAAGAATGCAAGTGCAACTTTGATTAAGGGAAATGGTAAGCTTTGTGGGGGCATACCAAAGTTTCAACTTCCTAACTGCAACAACAAAAAATCCATGAAGAGAAAGTTGACTCTTACATTGATGTTAATACTTTTCGGGTTTATTGGAGCAAATTTGGTCCTATCATTTCAATTTCTTTGTTCTTTAAGAAAAAAAAGGGAAGAAAATACCTCAAGTGATTCTATAAATTTGCTTATGAATGTGTCTTACCAAAGTCTCTTGAATGCTACTGATGGATTCTCTTCTGCTAATTTAATTGGTGTGGGTAGTTTCGGGTCAGTGTATAAAGGTATTCTTGATCAGTATAAACATACTGTTGCTATCAAGGTGCTGAACTTAGGATGCCATGGAGCTTCCAAAAGTTTCAAAGCTGAGTGTGAGGCTTTAAGAAACATTAGACACCGAAATCTTGTAAAGGTGCTCACAGCATGTTCAGGAGTTGACTATCAAGGTCATGATTTTAAGGCATTGGCATACGAGTTCATGGGAAATGGCAATCTAGATGAGTGGTTACATCCAACTCCAAGAAAAATTAATGAGGCACTTCAGAAACAAAGGAAGTTGAGTCTTCTTCAAAGATTGAATATTGCCATTGATGTTGCTAGTGCATTGGATTATCTTCATCATTATTGTGAAACACCAATTGTTCATTGTGACCTCAAGCCTAGCAATGTTCTTCTTGATGATGAAATGATTGGACATGTAAGTGACTTCGGGTTGGCAAGAATCCTTCATGATATTGTCCACAATTCTTCTACTAATCAATCAAGCTCCATTGGGGTTAAAGGAACGGTTGGTTATACTCCTCCAGGTAAATATATTTTACATTTCTTAAATTTAACTCCTTTTCCTTTTCCCATATTTCCTACTATAGAAGATAGAATGCTTATAACAAAATTTTCTAGATATCTTTTTCCCCCTTAATTTTTATTTTATCCCATTGAAAAACTTGCTTTGAAACTCTTAATATTTTTTTTTTTATTTCCCTTCTTTTTATGCTATGAAAGTATGTTTACTACAATATATGTTACATGCAATTGCAGAGTATGGTATGGGAAACAAAGTATCAATATACGGTGATGTTTATAGTTATGGCATATTATTATTAGAGATGTTTACAGGAAAAAAGCCTATCGATAACAATTTCTACGATAGCTTAAATCTTCATGACTTTGTCAAAGCAAATTTGCCAGAACGAATATTTGATATTATAGATCCTATTCTTCTCCCAAAAAGACAAGAAGGAGGAAGAAGGATGAATGACACTTGCAATGAGAATCGAAATGGGAGTCTCAAAATTCAAGAATGCTTGATTTTGATACTTGGAATTGGAATTGCTTGCTCCAAAGAATATCCAAGAGAAAGGATGAACATCAGTGCTGTTGTAGTTGAGTTGCATTCAATTCGGCAAAACCTTCTTAGAACCTGTATACGGCCGGTAAATTTTTATTTTTATTTTTTTATTTATAAAATCTTTGGAAGATATAATTTGGTAATGTATTTACCATAGCACGTGATCAAACTTAAAAAGGCCATTCCAAATGTTTTAGGGAAGAGGGAATCATATTGCGATTTGAAATATGCCTTCGTGTTAATATTTCTTTTTATTGTATTAAACTGAGAAGATTGGAAGCTGTCTATAATAATTAAACATGTGGCTTTTGTTCTTTATATTGCTTGTTCCAATTAAAAAAAAAAATCCAAAATGGTCTAAAATTTATTTTCAATTGGTTGATTTCCACTACCGGAGTGATCAAGATCACAAGGGATTGGCTTATATCCTATTAGTCTAGATAGAGGTCTCTGAAATAAGCTTAAATTGTAGCCACATGTATGGAATTTCTGACACAGACCTTTAAAGACTACAAAGCTAAATAATTTGTTGTAGATATCTTGAATTTCAAATTTGTTGTAAAAACATTGCTTTTTAATATTCTAGTTATCTTTCAAGTAAATGGATTGCCAATTCCATACTAATTGAATGAGATGGCAAAAAAAATTGACTTTCCTGCATTGTGAATTTTCTCGAAGCTATAAAAAATTTTATACTTAAATAACTAGGTTGTAGGTAATGAGTTAAAGAACGTCTTGTAAGTTCTTTTTAAAGTAGAAACAACCTCACTCCTTGCATAGTTTAAAAAGAATTTTGAAGCTTATTATTCTAATTAAAAATTTATCTTTCCTCGCTATAGGTGCACAAGACCGATGATTAATTATGAAGGCCAACACCTGTCGTTTATTCTTAAAAAAAGATTATGGAGGCCAACACTGCTTGAGAATTCAGGCGCATTTGGAGGTAACTTGGGATAATATACACTTTGTTCGTTCGTTTGGGTGAGCTAATTTGAGTTTGGCACCATCTTCGAGTGTATTTGTCGCTTTTTGGTATATTTGGAGGTAGATTGGGGTAATATGCATTTTGCTTTTTGCTTTTTTGGTTGTGCTGTAATTTTTGTTTAACACTTGAGGCTTGAGAGAAGTCTCGTCAAGGAATATATATATATATATATATAAAATTTGTGAGTTGTTGTGTCTCTTATTCGTTCAACTTTTATTCATTCCATATTCATTCTTATTATTTTTTTAACTTTTATTCGTTCCTATTATTTTTTCGTGATTTCCTACTCAAATTTATAATAATTTTCAAAACAAATTTTATGTGGGAGAACTTCTAGATGTCCTTTTGCGCAACAAACTAATATCAAAATTTTTGCTACAACACTTTATCCCTACGCTATATAAAAATTAAGATGATAATGCATGTTGGCGAGCGAGAACACCTTGGGAAGACTCTTTTGTTGAGAGATTAATATAATATATAAAGATTCCACTTAACCCTAGAGCTAAAATTTATGAATTTGGGTCCAATTAGTCCAACTATGTTATTTTAACCATTGCTCTTTATATATGGGCCACAAACAAGTCTTAGTAGCTTCTTCTCCTTATGAGCTTTCTTCCACTAGTTCATCATCCATATAAACCATGTGTCAACCCCAAACTCTCATCCATGAACCTAGCCCACACGTTTATGTCCATCAAAACCTTGTGTCCATCAAAACCTTATGCCACACTTGTGCGATGCTCACTTGTGTGTGTCCCATGTATATGCACCTTGTCCCCAACTATAAAAGGGGCCCTTGTTAACCTTGTCACCTTGCTGTGCCCTGCCCTCAGCTGTAACAGTCTAACACCACTTGCTAAAGAGAGAACATCATGGGGAGACTCCTTTGTTGAGAGGTTAATGATATAGAGGAACATCACTTAACTTAAAAAACTTAAATTTAAGAGTTTGGATTCAATTATATTATTTTAACCATTCATTCTTATCATTATTATTCCCTTCTCAGATCTATAATAATTATCAAATGTGGGATAACTTCTAGATGTCCTTTTGCACAACAAACTAATATCAAAACTTCTACTACCACAACACCCTATCTTTGTGCTATTTAAAAATTAAGATAATGATGCATGTTGGGAGAAAACATCTTGAGAAGACTCTTTTGTTGAGAGATTAATATAATGTGTGGATTTGGATATGAATTAATTTGGCGTTTACGTTTTGCGTTTTGCACTGTAACACGTTTTTAGCTTTTTTTTTTTCCCAAGCCGTAGTTGTTGACCAAGTCTTCTGTGAACAGTGCTCCCGTGTACTATTTACAGGTCCTACAAACTTCACTTTTTATCAATTTTTTCCATTAAAAATGGACCCCAAAGCACCATTCATACATTTAAAAAATATTTCGTTACAGTGTTTTTAGTTTTCAGTTTCAGCAAAATAAGTTCTATCCAAACGGACCCAATATATAAAGATTCCAATGTAGAACTTTACTCACATATGTATACTCAACAATCATGTATTTTGAGACAATATTAGAACAATGCTAACCAGTCCCAAAAATGGTTCTTAGGCATAAAATTAAGGCATCTCCGGAAGCATCGTCATGTTTGAATTCTATTGGCAACCCCTTAACTTGGTTGGCTTAGTTAAGGAATTTTCCTGCCACAAAGGACTGGTTTTCCATAATGATCGAAGACTAGAAATTCTAAACCCTCTTGACCCTTAATGGCTCATTTATGCAGCTTGCACGAACCAATCCTACGATGATGGGGAGTCAGGATTGGTTGACTTGGACCGGTAAGTTGTAAGCGTGCATGATTAATAGCTCCTAGAAAGCTAGAGCTGGTGAAAGTCACTAGCGTGGGGTGTCATGCAATCAAGACATTTCTTGTAAATCTTGGGCGAACAAAGAAAGAATTGGTGTAACAGGGACAGGTCTTCTTGGTCAGGAAATAAGTGCTCTGGCTTCTTCCTCTAGGTTCACTATCACACCCTTGTGAAGCATTAGAGATATTTCCCATGGGGAATCTTAACCATTCCATCATTCCAACCCTGATAATACGCTAGCATCAAGATACCACATCTTTCTTTTTAGTTGTGAATGAAAATTCCACAGGTCTCTATTTCTAATTCAGCTGAAGTAATTAATTAATGTCCCACATTTTTTTTTTTTTTTTGGTTAAAATACAATTTAGTCCTTCAAAATTTTCCTGTGTGGTTAATTTAATTTGGTACTTAAAATTTTAATATTATCAATTTGTTCCCCATGTTTACAAATGTGATCAGTACAATCCTTCTGTTAACTACTGCCACCATTAAGTACATATATGACACCATTTTTGTGTAAATTTTACTAACAATTTTATTTATTTATTCATTTAATGATCATGGACTCGTGCAAGTTGGAAGCCTTTTACCAGAACAATGTCACGTACAACACCAAAAACTATTGGCCGAAATGTATTAAGAATTAAAACTAACAGAAGGCAAAGGAAAACAAAAGCACAGCATGCATGTTATTAATACTGCGCATGCTAGACATTTGGCTTGTGTGTTATGAATCTTAGTTTTTTATGTAAGCTTCTACGTCACTACGTGTTTAATCTTTTCAAAATAGGTTTACACGCTGCTTGTTTGCCCAATTGCTTGGTATCGATGCCTTCGTTCTCCTTAGTTCTGTCTCTCCCATGCCTTTGATTCGTTTTGACGCCAGTTCCAATTTTATTGATGTACGGGACGAGAGGAAATTTATAATTTATGAGAAGTACCCCTTTTTCTCTTCATTTCCCTTGTCTTGGGTGTTCAAAAATACAACCTTCTTGAGTTCTAATTTTGCTTTCTCTCCTTCCACTTTGCACAACAATGCCAGAATCTTGCAATCTTTGAGGATAGTAAGCATACAGTTCTGGCAACTTTGGTGAGTCGTGGATGCATGAGATGACCCCAAGTGATGTAACAACATTCTTTCCTGTAAAAGAGTGCAGTTGGGCCTTTATTTCCTTGAGAGAGAGAGAGAGCTCTATTTTGCTTTCATTGGGCCTAATCTTACAAATGGTTATAAACAATCCCAATAGTGTTGGTTTGCAGAAATGAGGGGCTAATGGCTCATTTCAACCATGAGAGAGAGAGAGATTCAGTTCAAAAGAGATATTTAAAGTTCAAATTTTTATTTCTTAAAAATGGGATTACAAAAAAAAAAAAAAAAAGTTAGGAGATTTCTATTTTTTGGTGTTAATGTTGCGAAACACAATGCTTAAGTTGTAAGATTTTTATATTAAACGGCGAAACTCTTTTTATTTATTTATTTTTTATAGTTAAGTTAGGGGAATAGAAAGAGAGGAGGTTGATGAAGAAGCACAACCATTGACGTAAGAGAAGGGATATTCTATTTTACACCACTTTTTGGGGTTTGTTTAGAAATTGTGTGATGTTACTTTAAGCTATGATTTACGTAACTTGGGAATAAAATGTCATATAAAAAATCAAGACTCTCTCTCTAAATAGAAACTGAATTTCATTGATTGAAAAGATTACAGTCCTACTAAACTCTAATGAACTACGCCTATCCTTTTATATACAATCATGTACAAAGAAAGCAAACAATAACTAACTCCCCTGATTTCAAGGAGAAAACTGTTACAAGTAAAAACTGCCTAGCTTAATTGGGTGTTGTCATTAGGATTGCTTCGAAGGTCACAAATTCCACCCCTTAGCCAAAAGAAAGCGCCTTTTTACATTACAGTGAGTCAAATCTGTATAACATTCTTGACATATATCAACCAATGTCACCTGATACTTGAGCACCCACTCAGATGAGGAATAATCTTTCAACATCCACACGCTAAAATCTTCACCGTGCACACACACATAATGGAGAGATCCTTCTGAACATCCAAGAGTGAGTGACTTAATCACCTTAGAAAGCTCTCTTCCGACATCAAAACTCAAAATATGGTGGTTCTGAGTTAGCCAATTGAACCTCTTACCAACGAAAACTTTATTGTTTTTGTAAATTTGATATATGCAACGGCAAACCTCTTTAGAAGTTGTCCAACTACCTGTCTGTGAGGAGTACACTGCAAATGAATACAAATGTGGATCCACTTTTGATTGTTGAATGCTTACCAACTTGAAAATAGGGCGAGTGTTTAATGAATAACCGAATGGATAGAAAGCTAATCCAATGCTATCACCAACAACACACCCTTCTGGCTTCAATGCAATCCATTCTTTAGTCATTGGGTTGCAAATGTATATCACTAGTTCCTTTGCCTCCCTATTTCGCACTCTTCTATAATAATCATCAATAGGATGGATGCAACTCCGGCAACAGAGAAGCCCATTACACGAAGACATGATAACAACTTCCTTTGGAAGAAAATTCAATATGTTATTTTGGATGAATGATTTGTTCTTGTGAATAGGAATGTATGTGATAGGTCTAGAAACACAATCTACATTATCCTTGAACATTTGAAAGAAAAGCCCAGAAGGTCCTTCTCGTTCTAACCGTTTAGAAAGTATACGCAAGAATGAAGGACTACTAATAAACGAATTCCATCCTTTAGAGACACACTTGCTTGAAGAAAGATCCTTCGCAGACAATCGTGACAAAACTTCAGATGCAATATCAACATGAAAGAAAGGGATGTTTGCTTCTTCCATTGCTAGCAATTCTTTAATTACTAAAACTTAGATCATTCTAAATTTGGTTCTACAGTTTAGTTTGATGATAAAGACCTGTCAATAGGATTCAGAGGAATGAGTCACTCAAGAATGGCCCTTGTAGGCATTAAATTGACAAAACCTGTTCAAATTTACAACTCAATATACACAGCAAAAAAAGAAAAAGTTGTTCAAAGGGATACCCCTTTTCACACAAATAAAGTTTGAAGTAAAAAAAAGTCACATGCACTAATGAGGCTATTTAAATAATTAAAAAGTAGTGTTGAGTATTGTGCTACATTGTAGAATATAAGACTAGATTGGAATTCCTGATTGTAATTACGAAGAACTAAGAATATAAATGAAGGAATTGGTAAGATTGATTACCAATTGATACCCAACAGAAACTATCTTAGTCATGTGTGTACAATGTATAGGTTAAGATGGAAAAGTTGAAAAACAAATTGCCATAGAATCAGAATGGCAAGATAAAAAGTGGTAAACTGTGTTCAAAACAAGACAATGCATACTTCATTACGCACAATGCTCAAGCCAGACTATTAGAGATAGCGTAGCAGGAATAAAATCAAATGCATTCATTAGAAGAAAAACACAGCTCGAAGAGAAAAGAGCCTAAATGATATGGTATTTGACATGTTCATCAAGCCTGAGCCTATAAAAAAATGAGAAGAAACATTATCCCTCACTTTTTTGGCCAATAAAGTTGCAAACTTCTCACTACAATTTTCAAAGCAAAAACAAAAACTTTACAAACCATATCATCATCAATGTATATCGTGTAACGGAGGCAAAAAGACAAAAAATCAATTGAGATCTAGGAAGCACGGACACGGTCACCTAGGTACAAGTATGACTCAGGTAATATAAATAATTTCTGAAAAATTATAACATGACATGGTAGGTACAACACTGACATAACATGAGTACAGAGTCCAGTACCAGAATAGAAATCAAAGTTAAGAATCCAATATTACCTCAGCAACATAGAGCATTGAGCAGTGGATGGTTGCAGGTCTTGAGTCGCAGGTCTTGAGAGAGAGAATTATGCTGTTGCGGATTTTGGCTTCGGCTTTTGTATTTATACTTTTTGACGGGTTTTGGATTCGGCCCGGTCTTTTTTATCCATTCGGATTCGGAGTTGGTTCTAGGATTGGTTTTTTTTTTTTTTTTGTTGAACTTCTAATTGGATTTTGGGCCAGGCCAGATAAGAGTAGGTTTGCAAAATGGGGCCTATGGGCTTATTTGATCCGTTAATTAGTGAGAGTGGTAGGAAAAAAAAAAAAAAAAACACAATTCGAAGGAGGATAAATTAATTAAAAGAAAAAACTAAGGAACAAAAAAAAAAAAAAAACAGTAAAATGAAAAAAAAAAAGATCTAAAGGAGACAGGATAGAGTAAAAAAATAAAATAAAGGGAAACACACTCATAAACTTAATTGGTAAAAGTTTATCTCCAAAATGATTTGGAGTAAATTCTTATACTATGTAGTGATTTGTAAAATTATTTACGTGTATTTTTAGTTACGTGACATATTTAATCAGTCATGTGACTTTTTTAAATTATATACGCAAATGATATATACATTCCATGCAGAAGATAATTTTCTATTTTGTTAAAAAAAGAAATTAGACTAATTGAAAATTAAATGTCTAGGGTATATAACACACTAAGCATTAAAAAATAATATTGTGTAATGGGTATATACAGTGCCCCTTTCGTGTGAGGGTAAACCTCACAAGCATGAGACCGATCTCTATATGAAAGGAGTGCAGTACATACATTGATTACATCATATACCCTCCCTTGGCATGAGCCAAAAGTTGAGATCATCCCAAATTGTTAAAATACAATTTAGTCCCTCAAATTTTTCATGAGTTGTTAATTTGGTCTGTACAACTTTTTCATATACATTAGATCCATGTAATGGAACAAAAGCAGAGATCATCTAATTGGAATTGTCTGTCCTGGCAGCCTGTGTGGATTAGTTTTGCAGAGTTTATTTTTGTTGTTTTAATCATTCTATTGTTTTTTTATAATTTGTTTAGTCTTCCAAAAGGCTTTTACTAATAGCTTTATATCTATAATGGTTTTGTCCAGGGATTATAATGTTGCAAAGAATGAAAATTAGTGTCTTTTATAATTTGGAAAAAGTTTGGCTAAGTTCAGTATTGTGATGTTTAAACTTTTTTTTTGAGATAAATTCAATAGTTATAATAGGAGAAGAGAATTTAAAAACGTAGTGTAACATGAATTATCTACACTATAATATAATTATGGAATACTTTAAGTTGAGACTTCTACATTACCGAGTTGGATTTGGAGTGCTATGATATGCTGATTGTTACTCCCCTCCTTATTCTTAGGATTCCTCTGCTGTACAAATATGAATTTATACCTTTTTTTTAATGGTTTTCTAGACACAAAATTTAACTCAATTTATATTAGGGCTTAATTTGTTTTCTTGATTTATATGTGATTTCTAGATAATTTTATATTAAGTAATTCAGTGGACCATTTAGGCAATATTTGGTTAGTGAGAAAATGTAGAAGGATTTAAAAAAAAAAAAAAGGTTTAGATTGTACCAGTGACATCTCCCAAACATTACTTTGGAAGCAATGACCTTATGTATATGTGCAATCAGGGCTGGCCCGAGGCTTAGGCAACTTAGGCCTAGGCCTAACTGCCTAAGGCCCCACCAAAAAAAAAAAAAATTGTACCCATTAGAAAAAAAGGCCTATCCCCATTGTAAAAGGCCCAAATCTTATAAAAAATGCGGAGGCTTTATTACATCCATGAGCTATTTAAAGGAAAAAAATAGTGTTAACTAATGTAACGCATTGTCGAATTCAATACTAGATTGGGATTCCTGATTAAGTAATTAAGAGGAACTAAGATTATAAATTAAGGAGTTGGTAAGATTGATTACCAATTGATACCCAACAACAACTATCTTAGTCATGTATGTATGTAAGGTTAAGGTGGAAAGACTGAAACACAATTTGCCATAGAAATCAAATGCATAATTAGAAGTAAAAGACAACACCAAGAGAAGAGAGTCAAAATTGATATGGTATTCACATGTTGATCAAGCCTGATCCTATAAAAATGAGAAGAAACATAATTCCTTACTTTTTGACCGGTAAAGTTGCATATTTTCACTAAAATTTTCAAAGCAAAAACAAAAACTTTCCAATCCACATCATCATCCAAGTATAGAGCGTAAAAAAGAGGCCAAAGAGACAAAAATCAATCTAGATTTTGTACTTTATGAATCCGAATTATTAGGCTTTGGTTCTTCTTCATCTATTCGGATTCGAATTGTTTTTTTTTTTTTCAGAAATTAGAACTTCTAATCAAAGTGGGAATTGTTTTTTTGATAATTTAATAGTTACAGTGAGAATGATGAATTTGAACTCTGGATGTTTTGAAAACGCTAAAAGATGTCAACCAATTGATCTATATAACTTTTGGCAAAGTGACAATTTTCTTCTCAAAGCTTGCATTGCATCTCAAAATTTTGTCAAATATCATAAACTTCTAATATTCTAGGCTTTCAAGTAAGCAATTTAACGCAAAGAAAAAAGACCAGGAAAACAAAATACAGTGGGGGTTTTTTTAGAACATTGATAACTTGCATGAAATATTATGATCCATGCAAGTAATAAAATGATGATATCAATTTTATTCAAACTTGGAGCATGTAAATTATGGGCAAACAGGTAGAAACTTTATTATATAATTTATAAAATATAACATCATAATTTATAACCTTCATCACCAATAGACCCAGTTAAATGTGGAGATCGACTGAGAATTTATTTATTTATTTATTTTAAGACGGAGGATGGTTTTTCTAAAAGCACAACAATATAAATGAGCACCATCGCACTTCTTAGGTGAGTTGGTACTTGGTACCAACTCTAATACAAAATGTTTGGGGTATTAGGGGTATAAATTCAGGCTGTGGGTAGCGTAACTAGTAATAGTATTTCTAACCTTTATTTAAACTAAAAAACCCACAAATGAGCTTATAGAAAAAAGTTTTAAAATTGAGCTTTTGCTAAAGGCTTTTTGGAGGGCCTTAATGCTCTTTTGATAAAATTAATTACCACACTGGTTTGTTTTACCCCTTCTCTTAGTTCTTAGCACAAAGCCAAATAGGCACTAATTAAGGGAACTTTTGGTAATTGGTATATAAGAACTTTAGTAGCAGTATTTTTGTGTTGTAGAAATTGACAGAAAATGACTTTAGAGTTTAAAGTAATTGAAGAATTACAGTAAGTGGTGCTATAGTGGGTTCTATAGAAAATAGGAGATGAAAACAGGATACATCACGTTCTGTAGCCTATAGGTCTTTATTGTGGAGGAGACCTTGTCTTCAAATGTTAATCAATAGTACATTAAACACATAAGTTAATTTATGAAGAAAATTTATTCACTTTATACAAGAAGGGAAAATAAAAGACTTAGTGCTGAATTAAACAACTAGGGAGCTCCTTCTCAAGAAAAAAAAAAAAAAAATACTAGGGAGCTATAAATTATTTGCACCAATATTACATAACATAAACTTGGCAAACTGTGATGGCAACCTTCATGATAAGTCATCAACCTACCTGCGGTGAAAGAAGATAAATTTCAATATAATAAGCTTTGGATTTCAAATAATGACGATGTGGTGAGTGAGGCCTTTCCAACAGCAACAAAAATTTAAAAGATAAATATTAACTCTTTACCTACGATTTAATTTAATTTGAGAATTAAGTATCACATTTTATTTTGGTGGCATTATGATATCTCAACTCATTTAATATTTATGGAATTGGCAATCCTTTTACGTAGAAAATTTAGAATTATAGACAAGCAAGATTTGTCCAACAAATTAGTTTATTTATTTATTATTTTTAAGAAAAAAATGATTGTCCAACAAATTAGTTAACTTTGTAGCCTTTACAAGTTTACATCTCTATGTCATCAATTCAATACACGTGGAATTTAAGCTTATGTCATTGATAGAGATCTCTGTCTAGACTAGTAGGATATTAGCCAATTTCTTGTGATCTTAGTCGTTCCAATAGTGGAAATCACCCAAATGAAAAAACCTTTAAGGCCTCTTTATTATTTTTTCTGAAAAAAAAAAAAAAAATGAACAAGCTATATATTTAACGGATAAAAGACACATTTAGGTATTAATTAATTGGGGTCATTCTAATCCTATATGACAGCAGAATGAGCATATCAATTTTTAAGCGACTCCATTCTTCTCAGTTTTGCTAGGGAAAAAAGAGAGCGCTGACATGAAAGACTGTGGCCTTCTAATCACTATATGATTCCCTCTCATGTGGTTTGGGTGGAAACATTACCAAATTCTATATCCCAATGAGAAAGCAATATTTACCTGTAGTTTGAAGTCCTTGTCTCGTGTATGCTAGTTTTAAGAATGTTTTGTCGAATTTTATGCAACTCAGCTACAGCAACATTGATGTTCATCCTTTCTCTTGGATATTGTGTGGAACAAGCAACTCCAATTTTGAGTATCAAAATTAAGCATTCTTGAAAGTTGGAACTTCCATTTGGATCCTCATTTCGAGTGTCATTCCTTGTCTCTTCCTCTTGTCTTTCCCAAAGAAGAATAGGATCTACAATGTCACTGATACGTCTTGGCAAAGCTACTTCAACAAAGTCATGAAGACTTAAGTTATCTTGGAAGATACTATCAGTAGGCTTTTTTCCTGTGAACATTTCTAATAATAATATGCCATAACTATAGACATCACCATATACTGATACTTCGTTTCCCATTCCATACTCTGCAATTGCACATAAAATATTATAATATAGGCATATTTTCATACAAGTAAAAGTGGTTATGAAAAAAAACCTTACAACTTTTAAAGGTTATACATAACATATCCTATTTTCTAGATATAATAAATCCTTACTAAAACTGTCTTTTCATGCTCGAAGTTGTAGTAAGGAACTATAGGAGAAGGGAAAAGAAAAAAACTTGAAAATGTAAAATATAATTACCTGGAGGAGTATAACCAATTGTTCCTCTAACCCCTATGGAGCTTGATTGATTAGTAGAATAATCTTGGGTAGCATCATGAAGGAATGTTGCCAAGCCGAAGTCACCTACATGTCCAATCATTTCATCATCAAGAAGAATATTGCTTGGCTTGAGGTCACTATGAACAATTGGTGTTTGGCAATGATGATGAAGATAATCCAATGCACTAGCAACATCAATGGCGATATTCAATCTTTGGAGAAGACTCAACTTCCTTGGTTCCTCAAGAGCCTCATTTGTTCTTGGAGTTGGATGTAACCACTGATCTAGATTACCATTTCCCAAGAACTCATATACCAAAGCTTTAAAATCACGACCCTGAAAATCAATACTAGAACATGCTGTGAGCACCTTTACAAGATTTCGATGTCTGATGTTTCTTAGAGCTTCACACTCGGCAAAGAAACTTTTGGAAGCTCCATGACGTGAAAGGTTGAAGACCTTGATAGCAACCACATGTCTACCCTGATTAAGAATTCCTTTATAAACAGACCCAAAGCTACCCACACCAATTAAATTAACAGAAGAGAATCCGTCGGTTGCATATAAGAGACTTTGGTAAGATACATTCAAAAGCGAATTTCTTGAATCACTTGAGATACTTCCATTCTTTTTCTTTCGTAAAGAATAAAAAAGTAGAAGCACCATAATCAAAGTTACTCCAAAAAGCCCAGAAGCTATAGAGATTATTAACTTCAAGGTATGGGTCAACTTCCTTGTCTTGGATTTTTTGTATTTGCATATAGGAAGCTGAAACTTAGGTATACCCCCACAAAGCTTACCATTTCCCTTTATCGAAGTTTTACTCACATTTTTGAAGACTCCGCCGGTTGGTACCTCTCCCTCAAAATGGTTGTAAGATAGATTCAAAAATTGCAAGTAGACAAAGACCTCCAAAAATTTTGGAATTTCACCAGACAAATTATTTTCAGAAAGGTCTAGAATTTGAAGACCTCTTAATGATTTTAAAGATGGAGGAATGATCCCTTGGAAGAGGTTTTTTCCCATGTCTAGATATTCTAGCTTTATGCAGCTTCCGAGACTTGTTGGAATTTTTCCAAAAAACATGTTTTTGGAAATATCCAATTGTTCTAGATTTATAAAATTTCCCATTTCCATGGGAAGGACACCAGTAAATTGGTTGGTAGACAAATTTAGAAAAACTGGTGAGAATGAGAGACCAATGACTTGTGAGGATATCAAACCATTGAGATTGTTATTTGCAAGATTCAAAGTAAACAGATTTTGACACTTGCTTAGACTAAGAGGGATGTTGCCTTGAAGATTATTCTCATGTAATTCCAATTCTATCAAGATTGTTAAATTTCCAATAGAGGATGGAATGTTCCCATAGAAATTATTTGTGTTTAATGTCAAAACTTGTAACTTGTGAAGCTTTCCAATTTCATAGGGAATATTACCTGAGAATTTGTTTTGCCACATACTGAGTCTCTCTAAATTGATCAAATTTCCTAATTCAGTAGGAATCTTTCCAGATATTTTATTATTTTCTAGAACAAATTCAGTAAGAGTAATTGAGAAATTTCCAATGCACTTGGGCAACTCTCCCCCAAAGTTATTTATACTTATATCCACTGTAGTCAAATAGGTGGCATTTGTCAAAGAACAAAGAAAATTCAAGTCATTTACCCCTCTATTTCCAAGATTGTTCAAGGCAATGGTAAAAATTGAAATTCTATTTAGCTTCTCCAAAGAAGGAACTTGTCCTCTTAGTTTATTCATATCTAATGAAAGCATATTTAAATTTGAGGCATTAGACATTGAAACGGGGATAGATCCAGTAAATTGGTTGTCGGAAATAATAATTGCTTCAATATTTGGTAGTGTGATACCTATTTCCGATGGAAGAAGTCCTTGGATTTGGTTTGTTGCTACATAAAAGACTGTTAATGAAGACAGATTGAAGATTGAAGGGGGAATTGTACCAAACAACCTATTTTTACCCACATAAAAATATCTAAGCTTCGTTAATTGGCCCAAAGAATCAGGGATAATCCCAACCAAATTATTTTGATCTACAACAAGCCCTTCGAGAAACGATAAGTTTCCAAAAAAAGGTGAGATACTTCCTGTTAGATGATTGTTGTTAACAACAAAAGCTTGGAGCTTTAACAAAGAGTCAAGTGTTGCAGGGATTTCTCCTATGAGAAGGTTATTTTGGGCAGTAAGGAATTCGAGGTTGGTGCAATTAGATAAGCTGCTTGGAATTTTGCCACTAAAAGTGTTATTTTGCAATTTTAAGAATTGCAATTTGCGCAAACGACTAATTTCTGGAGGAATTTCATTATTAAAGCTATTGTTCTTAAGGGTTAAATTCCTCAAAAAACTTAAATTTCCAACATGTGGTGATATAGAGCCTACCAGTTTCAAAGATTGCAAGTCCAACATAGTGACCCTTTGATGTCGACGACCACATGTGATCCCTTGCCATTGGCAAAAGTGGAAGCTATCATTCCAAGAGCTCAAAACCCCAAAAGGGTCATGAGTGATCTTAGCTTTGAACTCAAGCAATGCCACCCGGTCTGTCTCATTATTCCCGTCAGCCACAGAGGTGAGTAACAAGCCAAACCACCCGAGAAGAATAACAGTATGCATGCAGAAAGATGAGGATGGTGGAGCTGAACTCGGGTGTGAAGAAAGCCCCATGAATCTTTGTTTAACTAAAAGGTTCGTTGTATTTGAAGTTGTATAAACTGTTTTTTGTGGTTGTGGTTAATTTGGCCTTTTAGCACCTTGAGAAGAAGCAAATATATAGAACGGGAAGGGAGAAAGTCAGTGCAAAAATTTGCGTGAAGTTCGGACCCACTTCAAAATTTCTACATCAACTTGGGAATAATTAATATTGAAGAAGTAATATTGAGGAAAGGGTAAAAGGCAGGGGAGTTTGACCATTATTAAATATTTAGTGACGACAATTATAATACAGCATTTTATTATTTTTTGTTATTTTTCTGGCTCTTACGTACCATTGCCATAACATAATCGTGGCAAATTACAATAATGTTACATTACAAATTTTTTAAAAACAGAACCATTTGTCAAAAATGAAAAATGCATAACCTGTTGGCCAAAACATAACATAACAAAATAACCTGTTAATTTATTCCAAACTCACAAAATAACTTGTTCTAGACTTCAAAAAGTATAACATTGTCGCCTATTACAAACTTTCCAAAATATAACAAGTTATCTTGTATTGAAGAAATTTGGATTGAATAATGAATATAGTTCTGTTTGTTTTTGTTATGGGAATAATATTGACACTTTTTTGGTTTTTGTTTTTTGTTTTCATTATTTCTTGTAAAATAGAAATGGAACTAGGTTGTGGTATTTTTTTTTTTTTGGAACCATGTTATGGTAAAATGCAGTAAAATTTTAACTTGCTTTGTTTAAAGGGCCGTTTGATTGGGGAGATAAAAAAGTGGAAGGATAAAAAAGATTTGAAGTTTGCATATTTGAAGTTTCTATATTTTAAATTTTTATAATATTAGTTTTTAGGATAAATTCCAGTAAACACCCTAAGGTTTGGGTTAATGACAGTTAGGTCCAAGATATTTTAAAAAAGACCAATTTGGTCCTTAAAAGACAAAAAAACCCTTACATTGTTAACCCTCTTAACCCTCCGTTACACTTTTTTTTCCTTGTCTTACTCTCTCGCAGACCTGCTCTCCCACTCTCCCTCTCGGTGGTTCCTTTGATTCTCACAACCAAAATCCCACTCTCCCTCTCTAACCTCAGATTTGCTACTACGACCACCAGCATAAAACCCAACCAAACCATAGCATCAAGACCCAAATCCAAAAATCCTATAGCATCCTCCACTGCAAATCCACTCCATACCGAAAACCACCACCACCACTGAAAACCACCGCTGGCCATGAAACCCAAAGAAAAAAAAAACCCCAAAACCCAAAACAAACCAACCACACATCAGATCCCACCACCACCATCGAAAACCACCACCGGCCACAAGACCCAAAGAAAAAACAAAAAACCCCACAAACCCAAAACAAACCAACCACATCAGAGCCCACCACCACCACCGAAAACCACTGCCGGCCAAAAAACCCAAAGGAAAAAAAAGAACTCAAAAGCCCAAAACAAAAAAAAAAAAAGACAGACAAGATTGAGAAAAAAAGAAAAGAAAAGTGTAATGGAGGAAATTGTAATGGTAATAACAGTGTAAGGGTTTATTATTTTTATTTTTTTTATTTTTGTCTTTTAAGGACAAAATTGGTCATTTTAAAAATATCTTGGACCTAATTGTCATTAACCCAAACCTCAAGGTGTTTACTGGAATTTACCCTAGTTTTTATTAAAATATTTTTTTTAATATTTGAAGTTTACATGAAATTTATTTTTTATCATTAAACTTTGAAAATTGAAGGAGCAGAAACAGTTTTTTTTTTTTAAGAGAAAAAAAAAATTAAGTGAGAAAGTGTAAAATTTTAAATAATTTAGATGTGAAAAGTGAATTTTTGAAAATTTTATGGACGAAAAATGAATGCAAACTTTAGAGATGAAAACAATATTTTTTAGCCAAAAATTTATATTATAAATAAAAATTATCTAATGGATATTTAAATAAGAAAAGTGTCACTTAAATTATCACCTTGAACCTCATACTATCAATTGTCAACTACCAAGCTGCTCTTGTTACAGTGGTTTTTACTATCATTTTGTTTGATCAATCGAAAAATTCTTTTGATTAATCGAAAAATTCTCCTAATCGATTGAACCAGTTTGATTTTGACTTTCTAAACCTACAGCTTGTATGTTCTTTAAATTTTGACTTGCAGCACTTTGAGCATTGTCTAATATGACTTCATAGACTCTAAGATCTATATTTAGGCAAGTTTATGTTTACGGTTTGCCAATTGTTTTAAACTTTTAGAGCATAACGAAAGGAAAACCCTAGCCCTGTTTTGAAGACTCTTAGGAAGACTTGTAAGTTATTCTTGCGAGATTTGAGAGGTTTTGTACCTTCTAACTCTACAAGCTTCTATTGGAACAAGAATTACAATCAAGTGCTGATGGAATCTAGTTGCTACATGGATCAACAAGCCGTGATTTGAAACTAGAATGGAATCTCAAAGTCACAAGTGTGGGTGTTTGTGTGTTGCAAATCCAATAGAGAAGGAGTCTGTGGATTCAGAGCTTGCACGTGGCCATGTCAGTAAGGTACTATTGTAGGTAGCAATAGATTTAGGGTTAAATCTTTAGTAAAAACTTCAATTCTCTATTAGTGGATTTGTTTTACTTTGAGGATAGTTAGATCAAATCATTCACAGGTTTTTATCTTAAAACTCTTGGTTTCATTAGTTTTCCTGGGTTATCATATAGCGGTGTTATTTATTTTTCACTGCTTTGCATGATATGAGTGATTATCGTTTAACCTAGATTTAGTTAATTAACCTAAGTAATCACTTGGCTAATATATTAGGTTAAACAATCCGCTTTAAGGGTTCTAAACAAACAAACATAATACTTTAATAAAATGTAGTATAAAATAGATAATTTAATGTGGATTTTTATTTTTAATAAAAAAAGTGGTTATGTAAAATAAAAAGTAGATTTTCAAAAAAAATGATAATTTTCGAAACCTGCCCTTAAGCAAAGGACGTGTTAGTTTGTAACATTTTTAACATCAATTTAATAGAGTTTGATCAAATACATGTGAAGGGGAAATTTTTATTTATTTATTTATTTATTTTTTTAAATCTTAAGGGAGGGGAGTGCGATATATATATATATATATATATATATATATATTATATTCAAGCAAACTTTGAACAGACTATTTTACTCATTACTCATGAAATATCATGAAAATCCCATAATCTCATAAAATGGTGGATTGAATGTGATAACACTGGGTATGCATCAACTTATGACTTATGCGGCAACGTCAATTGCTAATGCAAATAATTTTTTTTTTATGAGAAGAGCTAATGCAGTAATTTGAAAGTAGTGCTGAAGTGTGTCAACTTTCAACGTTAGAATAATTGAAGCATTGCCGTGATTTGAAACTAGAGTGGAATCTAGTTGCTACATGGATCAACAAGCCGTGATTTGAAACTAGAGTGGAATCTCAAATTCACAAGTGTGGGTGTTTGTGTGTTGCAAATCCAATAGAGAAGGAGTCTATGGATTAGAGCTTGCACGTGGCCATGTCAGTAAGATACTATTGTAGGTAGCAATAGATTTAGGGTTAAATCTTTAGTAAAAACTTCAATTCTCTATTAGTAGATTTGTTTTACTTTGAGGATAGTTAGATCAAATCATTCCCAGGTTTTTATTTTAAAACTCTTGGTTTCATTAGTTTTCCTGGGTTATCATATAGCGGTGTTATTTATTTTTCACTGCTTTGCATGATATGAGTGATTATCGTTTAACCTAGATTTAGTTAATTAACCTAAGTAATCACTTGGCTAATATATTAGGTTAAACAATCCGCTTTAAGGGTTCTAAACAAACAAACATAATACTTTAATAAAATGTAGTATAAAATAGATAATTTAATGTGGATTTTTATTTTTAATAAAAAAAGTGGTTATGTAAAATAAAAAGTAGATTTTCAAAAAAAATGATAATTTTCGAAACCTGCCCTTAAGCAAAGGACGTGTTAGTTTGTAACATTTTTAACATCAATTTAATAGAGTTTGATCAAATACATGTGAAGGGGAAATTTTTATTTATTTATTTATTTATTTATTTTTTTAAATCTTAAGGGGGGGAGTGCGATATATATATATATATATATATTATATTCATGCCAACTTTGAACAGACTATTTTACTCATTACTCATGAAATATCATGAAAATCCCATAATCTCATAAAATGGTGGATATATATATATATATATATATATATATATATTATATTCATGCCAACTTTGAACAGACTATTTTACTCATTACTCATGAAATATCATGAAAATCCCATAATCTCATAAAATGGTGGATTGAATGTGAACACTGGGTATACATCAACTTATGACTTATGCGGCAACGTCAATTGCTAATGCAAATAAATTTTTTTTTATGAGAAGAGCTAATGCAGTAATTTGAAAGTAGTGCTGAAGTGTGTCAACTTTCAACGTTAGAATAATTGAAGCCTGGGCTCAGATGGGGGAATCTAGTAGTGGAGGTTTCGGAAAATTGGTAAATATTAGTATTATTATGGAGCACTAACTTTGGTAGAAGTCCATTATAGTTATTGATTTGAGTAATACTTTTTTGGGCAACAATTTTAAGTCAAGACTGATTATCAAAAAAATCAACTTTCAAGGTTAGAATAATTGAAGCCTGGGCTCAGATGGGAAATCTAGTGGTGGAGATTTTGAAAATTTGGTAAATATTAGTAGTATGGAGCAGTAGCTTTGGTAAAAGTCCATTATAGTTATTGATTTGAGTAGACTTTTTTGGGCAACAATTTTAAGTCAAGACTTACAACTTACGTTTATATTACTATAATGAGTTTTATTAACGGGTATTTTTAAGGTATTCGTTAACAAACTATTTGATTTAGAAAATATTTTAGAAACTTTTTATGGGAAAGAAAAAAGTAATTGATTCTTTTAATAGTTTTTTATATTTCATATGAAAGTGATATCAAAATTTTTTTAAAATTAACTATTAAAAAATTCATTAAATGCACCGTTTATGAGACTCTTATAATAATTTTAAGGGTTCTAATGCCAAGAGTCTTAAAGTTTAGTTGGTTAATGTTAAAAGGTTTATTTCGTTATGTACATCAAGGGTTCTAATTCTTTAACCCTCGACTAGTGAATTGTCATAAAAAAAAAAAAAATTTTCTTAAAAATAATGACCTTGTTTTATTTATGTTTTTGGTCAAAATTATATTATGAGTACCGCTTCATATCTTATTTTCAACTATTTTACTCATTAAAATCCTATAATCTCATAATGTGGTGGATTGAATGTGGTAACACTGAGTATACACCAACTTATGACGTATGCGGCAACGTCAATTGCTAATGCAGTAATTTTTTTTATGAGAAGAGCTAATGCAGTAATTTGAAAGTGTTGAAGTGTGTCAACTTTCAACGTTAGAATAATTGAAGCCTGGGCTCAGATGGGAAAGTTAGTGGTGGAGGTTTTGAAAAATTGGTAAATATTAGTAGTATGGAGCACTAACTTTGGTCAAAGTCCATTACAGTTATTGATTTGGGTAAAGGCTTTTTTGGGCAACAATTTTAAGTAAAGACTTAAGACTTAGGTTTATATTACTATAATGAGTCATATTAAGGGTATTTTTAAAGAATTTGTTAATGAACTATGTGATTTAGAAAATATTTTAGAAACTTTTTATGGGACAGAAAAAAGTAATTAATTATTTTGATAGTTTTTTTTATTTTTATTTTATTTTTTGTGAAAATTATATCAAAATTTTTCTAAAATTGACTATTAAAAATCACTAAATGCACCTGTTAATGAGACTCTAATAATAATTTTAAGGGGTCTAATGCCAAGAGTCTTAAAGTTTAATTTGTTAATGTCAAAAGGTTTATTTTGTTATGTACATTAAGAGTTCTAATTCTTTAACCCTCGACTAGTGAATTGTCATAAAAAAATTTGCTTAAAAATAACAACCTCATTTCATTTATGTTTTTTTTTTTGTTAAAATTATATTATGAGTATCATTTCATATCCTATTTCGGTTTATCCATTGGAATGAAACTATATTATGAAAACCGTTTCAAATCCTATTTTAGTTTATTCCAAAAGGGTCATGAGTTATCTTGGCTTTGAACTCAAGCAATGCCAACTGGTTTGTCACATAATTCCCGCTAGTTACAGAGGTGAGAAACAGGCAAAAGCACCAAAGAAGAATAAAAGCATGCACGTAAAAAGATGAGGGTGGTGAAAGTCCCATGGAATATGGTTCAACTTTGTTTAGCTAAAATGTTGGTAATTGGCTATGTGTTGAAACGGTACATCTGTGTGTTGTCCAGAGAGAAAGAGGGCTAATATGGTTATTTAGCACTTCAAGAAGCAAATTTATAGCAAGAGAAAGGAAGAAAATCAGTGCAATGTGATGTTCGGACTCACTCCAAAATTGCAAGAATTATCTGGGGGTAAACTTCAAGAGTTACTAACGTTCACATTGAGGCCACAATTTTGGTTCACACAAAAGACATTTTGTGGGACCTAACTGGGTTCTATGGAGATCTTGACACGGCACAACCACCATTCTCTTGGAAATAGCAGATTTTAGATTATGGTTCTAGAGATTGATTCTTGACTTATCATGAGGCTGTTTGTTTAAGCTGTTGTGAAAACCTTCAAAATGGGCATTAATTTGTAAAAAAAGTTAGACTCTCCTGTGTGTTTGAAATGACATTTTAAACGTCTTCAAAAATGTATATTGATTTTAAAACGTGGGTTTAGGTTGCACAGATGCCTAAACAAACAAACCCATATAGTTGATTGAGATTAAAATCAAGGACACCTTAAGGGATGGGACTAGGACTTGAAGTTAGGGGTAATATTGCTATTGGTTGTGTGCCGAAGTTCAAGCCTCTGGCTCTGTTGCTTAACAGCTAGTAGTTATTTATTTATTTGTGTTTTTTATGTGTGCATTAAGGTATGGATAAAATTTTTTTGTTTAAAATTTTCTAAAATGCCAGGTTGTTTGTTTGCGTAAAATCGGTTAATTGGGCTAAATTGTTTCTAGATTTACTATTGGTAATTTTTATTGTTGGGTAATTTTTTTGGGCTTGTTTGTTTTGTTTTTAATTTTAAATTTGACTTTAAAAGGAGGTAAATGCTAAAATTACAAACTTTTTTAACAAATTGTTAATGTTGTGAGCGATTAATACTAAGTAAAAATATAATGTAAGTGATAGATCCATACACAAATTAATAAGAATTTACTACTTTAACAGTTTATAAAAATATTGTAGAAAAGTTTGTGGTTATTGTAGAAATCTTAAAAGAATCAATGATACTGTTAAGAGGGACAAAAAGTAATTTTACAGAACAAAATTGCTAAAATTGATACCTATGTATATATTAAAATATTTTTTTTTAAAAAATAAATTAGGGGGGCCATTGCCCCCTTGTCCAAGTCTCCCTCCGTCCCTGAACACCTTGTCCCCCATAGGTGAAACATGGTCTCCCATGCATACATAAGTCCTCTGGCTTCTTCCTCTACAGTTAAAGACTTTGGGGTAACAAGGATAGGACTTCTTGATCATACGCAATAAGGCCTTTGGACTCATATTTCCATGGGGAATCTTAACCATTCCATGATTAAATTTAAAGACTTTGGTGTAACAAGGACAAGTCTCCTTTGTCACATGCAATAAGTCCTCTAGACTCATATTTCCATGGGGAATCTTAACCATTCCACGATTTCAACCCTGATAATACTCTAACATCAAGACACCACATATATTTTGGTTGCGAATGAAAATTCCACAGGCAAAATTTTCCTGAGTGGTTAATTTGGTACTTCAACTTATTCTCTCATGTTTACAAATGTGATATGTTGGGGAGATAAACACTTTAGGGAACTCCTTGAATTAATGATTAACGTAACAAAATTGCTAAAATTGATACCTATATATATATTAATATTTTTTTAAAAATAAATTAGTGGGACCATTGCCCACCTTGTCCTAGTCTCCCTCCGTCCCTAGACACCTTGTCCCCCTTAGGTGAAACGTGATCTCTCATGCATACATAAGTCCTCTGGCTTCTTCCTCTAAATTTAAAGACTTTGGTGTAACAAGGACATGTCTTCTTGATCATACGCAATAAGTCCTCCGGACTCATATTTCCATGGGGAATCTTAACTGCTCCATGATTAAATTTAAAGACTTTGGTGTAACAAGGACAGGTCTTCTTGGTCAAATGCAATAAGTCCTTTGGACTCATATTTCCATGGGGAATCATAACCATTCCATGATTCCAACCCTGATAATACTCTAACATCAAGACACAACATAATGTTTGGTTGCGAATGAAAATTCCACAGGTAAAATTTACCTGAGTGGTTAATTTGGTACTTCAATTTATTCTCTCATGTTTACAAATGTGATATGTTGGGGAGATAAACATTTTATGGAAACTCCTTGAATTAAGAATTAACATAGCAAAATTGCTAAAATTGATACCTATGTATATATTAATATTTTTTTTAAAATAAATTAGGGGGGCCATTGCCCCCCTTGTCCAAGTCTCCCTCCGTCCCTGGACACCATGTCCCCTTTAGGTGAAACGTGGTCTCTCATGCATACAAACGTCCTCTGGCTTCTTCCTCTAAATTTAAAGACTTTGGTGTAACAAGGACAGGTCTTCTTGATCATACGCAATAAGTCCTTTGGACTAATATTTACATGGGGAATCTTAACTGTTCCGTGATTAAATTTAAAGACTTTGGTGTAACAAGGACAGGTCTTCTTGATCATACACCATAAGTCCTTTGGACTCATATTTCCATGGGAAATCTTAACCATTCCATGATTCCAACCCTGATAATACTCTAACATCAAGACACCACATATATTTTGGTTGCGAATAAAAATTCCACTGGTAAAATTTTCCTGAGTGGTTAATTTGGTACTTCAATTTATTCCCTAATGTTTACAAATGTGATATGTTGGGGAGATAAACACTTTAGGGAAACTCCCTGAATTAATGATTAACATAACAAAATTGCTAAAATTGATACCTATGTATATATTAATATTTTTTTAAAAATAAATTAAGGGGGCCATTGCCCCCCCTGTCCAAGTCTCCCTCTGTCCCTGGACACCTTGTCCCCCATAGGTGAAATGTGGTCTCTCATGCATACATAAGTCCACTGGCTTCTTCCTTAAAATTTAAAGATTTTGGTGTAACAAGGGCAGGTCTTCTTGATCATACGCAATAAGTCCTCTTGACTCATATTTCCATTGGGAATTTTAACTGTTCCATGATTAAATTTAAAGACTTTGGCGTAACAAGGACAGGTCTTCTTGGTCATATGCAATAAGTCCTCTGGACTCATATTTCCATGGGGGATCTTAACCATTCCATGATTCCAACCCTGATAATACTCTAACATCAAGACACCACATATATTTTGGTTGCGAATAAAAATTCCACTGGTAAAATTTTCCTGAGTGGTTAATTTGGTACTTCAATTTATTCTCTCATGTTCACAAATGCGATATGTTGGGGGGATAAACGCTTTAGGGAAACTCCTTGAATTAATGATTAACATAACAAAATTGCTAAAATTGATACCTATGTATATATTAATATTTTTTTAAAAATAAATTAAGGGGGCCATTGCCCCCCTTGTCCAAGTCTCCCTCTGTCCCTGGACACCTTGTCCCCCTTAGGTGAAATGTGGTCTCTCATGCATACATAAGTCCTCTGGCTTCTTCCTTAAAATTTAAAGACTTTGGTGTAACAAGGACAGGTCTTCTTGATCATACGCAATAAGTCCTCTTGACTAATATTTCCATTGGGAATCTTAACTATTCCATGATTAAATTCAAAGACTTAGGTGTAACAAGGACAGGTCTTCTTGGTCATTTGCAATAAGTCCTCAGGACTCATATTTCCATGGGGGATCTTAACCATTCCATGATTCCAACCCTGATAATACTCTAACATCAAAACACCACATATATTTTGGTTGAGAATGAAAATTTCACCGGTAAAATTTTCCTGAGTGGTTAATTTGGTACTTCAATTTATTCTCTCATGTTTACAAATGTGATTTGTTGGGGAGATAAACACTTTGGGGAAACTCCGTGAATTAATGATTAACATAACAAAATTGCTAAAATTGATACCTATGTATATATTAATATTTTTTTTAAAAATAAATTAGGGGGGCCATTGCCCCCTTTGTCCAAGTCTCCCTTCGTCCCTGGACACCTTGTCCCCTTTAGGTGAAACATGGTCTCTCACGCATACATAAGTCCTCTGGCTTCTTCCTTTAAATTTAAAGAGTTTGGTTTAACAAGGATAGGTCTTCTTGATCATACGCAACAAGTCCTCTTGACCCATATTTCCATTGGGAATCTTAACTGTTCCATGATTAAATTAAAAGACTTTGGCGTAACAAGGACAGGTCTTCTTGGTCATACGCAATAAGTCCTCTAGACTCATATTTCCATGGGGAATCTTAACCATTCCATGATTCCAACCCTGATAATACTCTAACATCAAGACACCACATATATTTTGGTTGCGAATGAGAATTCCACAGGTAAAATTTACCTGAGTGGTTAATTTGGTACTTCAATTTATTCTCTCATGTTTACAAATGTGAAATGTTGGGGAGATAAACATTTTATAGAAACTCCTTGAATTAAGAATTAACATAACAAAATTGCTAAAATTGATACCTATGTATATATTAATATTTTTTTAAAAATAAATTAGGGGGGCCATTGCCCCCCTTGTCCAAGTCTCCCTTCGTCCTTGGACACCATGTCCCCCTTAGGTGAAACGTGGTCTCTCATGCATACATAAGTCCTCTTGCTTCTTCCTCTAAATTTAAAGACTTTGGTGTAACAAGGACAGGTCTTCTTGATCATACGCAATAAGTCCACTGGACTCATATTTCCATGGGGAATCTTAACAGTTCCATGATTAAATTTAAAGACTTTGGTGTAACAAGGACAGGTCTTCTTGGTCATACGCAATAAGTCCTCTGGACTCATATTTCCATGGGGAATCTTAACCATTCCATGATTCCAACCTTGATAATACTCTAACATCAGGACACCACATATATTTTGGTTGCGAATGAAAATTCCACTGGTAAAATTTTCCTGAGTGGTTAATTATGTACTTCAATTTATTCTCTCATGATTAAAATTGTGATATGTTAGGGAGATAAACACTTTAGGGAAACTCCTTGAATTAATGATTAACATAACAAAATTGCTGAAATTGATACCTATGTATATTTTAATTTTTTTAAAAAAATAAATTTGGGGGGCCATTGCCCCCCTTGTCCAAGTCTCCCTTCGTCCCTGGACACCTTGTCCCCCTTAGGTGAAACGTGGTCTCTCATGCATACATAAGTCCTCTGGCTTCTTCCTCTAAATTTAAAGACTTTGGTGTAACAAGGATAGGTCTTCTTGATCATACGCAATAAGTCCTTTGGACTAATATTTCCATGGGGAATCTTAACTGTTCCGTGATTAAATTTAAAGACTTTGGTGTAACAAGGACAGGTATTCTTGATCATACGCAATAAGTCCTTTGGACTCATATTTCCATGGGAAATCTTAACCATTCCATGATTCAACCCTGATAATACTCTAACATCAAGACACCACATATATTTTGGTTGCGAATGAAAATTCCACTGGTAAAATTTTCCTTAGTGGTTAATTTGGTACTTCAATTTATTCTCTCATGTTTACAAATGTGATATGTTGGGGAGATAAACACTTTAGGGAAACTCCTTGAATTAATGATTAACATAACAAAATTGCTAAAATTGATACCTATGTATATATTAATATTTTTTTAAAAATAAATTAAGGGGGCCATTGCCCCCCTTGTCCAAGTCTCCCTCTGTCCCTGGACACCTTGTCCCCCTTAGGTGAAATGTGGTCTCTCATTCATACATAAGTCCTCTGGCTTCTTCCTTAAAATTTAAAGACTTTGGTGTAACAAGGACAGGTCTTCTTGATCATACGCAATAAGTCCTCTTGACTCATATTTCCATTGGGAATCTTAACTGTTCCATGATTAAATTTAATGACTTTGGTGTAATAAGGATAGGTCTTCTTGATCATACGCAATAAGTCCTCTTGACTCATATTTCCATTGGGAATTTTAACTGTTCCATGATTAAATTTAAAGACTTTGGGGTAACAAGGACATGTCTTCTTGGTCATATGCAATAAGTCCTCTGGACTCATATTTCCATGGGGAATCTTAACCATTCCATGATTCCAACCCTGATAATACTCTAACATCAAGACACCACATATATTTTGGTTGCGAATGAAAATTTCACCGGTAAAATTTTCCTGAATGGTTAATTTGGTACTTCAATTTATTCTCTCATGTTTACAAATGTGATTTGTTGGGGAGATAAACACTTTGGGGAAACTCCTTGAATTAATGATTAACATAACAAAATTGCTGAAATTGATACTTATGTATATTTTAATTTTTTTTAAAAAATAAATTAGGGGTCCATTGTCCCCCTTGTCCAAGTCTCCCTTCGTCCCTGGACACCTTGTCCCCCTTTGGTGAAACGTGGTCTCTCATGCATACATAAGTCCTCTGGCTTCTTCCTCTAAATTTAAAGACTTTGGTGTAACAAGGATAGGTCTTCTTGATCATACGCAATAAGTCCTTTGGACTAAAATTTCCATGGGGAATCTTAACTGTTCCGTGATTAAATTTAAAGACTTTGGTGTAACAAGGACAGGTCTTCTTGATCATACGCAATAAGTCCTTTGGACTCATATTTCCATGGGAAATTTTAACCATTCCGTGATTCCAACCCTGATAATACTCTAACATCAAGACACCACATATATTTTGGTTGCGAATGAAAATTCCACTGGTAAAATTTTCCTTAGTGGTTAATTTGGTACTTCAATTTATTCTCTCATGTTTACAAATGTGATATGTTGGGGAGATAAACACTTTAGGGAAACTCCTTGAATTAATGATTAACATAACAAAATTGCTAAAATTGATACCTATGTATATATGAATATTTTTTTTAAAATAAATTAAGGGGGCCATTGCCCCCTTTGTCCAAGTCTCCCTCTGTCCCTGGACACCTTGTCCCCCTTAGGTGAAATGTGGTCTCTCATTCATACATAAGTCCTCTGGCTTCTTCCTTAAAATTTAAAGACTTTGGTGTAACAAGGACAGGTCTTCTTGATCATACCCAATAAGTCCTCTTGACTCATATTTCCATTGGGAATCTTAACTGTTCCGTGATTAAATTTAATGACTTTGGTGTAATAAGGATAGGTCTTCTTGATCATACGCAATAAGTCCTCTTGACTCATATTTCCATTGGGAATTTTAACTGTTCCATGATTAAATTTAAAGACTTTGGGGTAACAAGGACAGGTCTTCTTGGTCACATGCAATAAGTCCTCTGAACTCATATTTCCATGGGGAATCTTAACCATTCCATGATTCCAACCCTGATAATACTCTAACATCAAGACACCACATATATTTTGGTTGCGAATGAAAATTTCACCGGTAAAATTTTCCTGAGTGGTTAATTTGGTACTTTAATTTATTCTCTCATGTTTACAAATGTGATTTGTTGGAGAGATAAACACTTTGGGGAAACTCCTTGAATTAATGATTAACATAACAAAATTGCTAAAATTGATACCTATGTAGATATTAATATTTTTTTTAAAAATAAATTAGGGGGGTCATTGCCCCCCTTGTCCAAGTTTCCCTTCGTCCCTGGACACCTTGTCCCCTTTAGGTGAAACGTGGTCTCTCATGCATACATAAGTCCTTTGGCTTCTTCCTTTAAATTTAAAGAGTTTGGTTTAACAAGGATAGGTCTTCTTGATCATACGCAACAAGTCCTCTTGACTCATATTTCCATTGGGAAGCTTAACTGTTCCATGATTAAATTTAAAGACTTTGGTGTAACAAGGACAAGTCTTCTTCGTCATACGCAATAAGTCCTCTAGACTCATATTTCCATGGGGAATCTTAACCATTCCATGATTCCAACCCTGATAATACTTTAACATCAAGACACCACATATATTTTGGTTGCGAATGAGAATTCCACAGGTAAAATTTTCCTGAGTGGTTAATTTGGTGCTTCAATTTATTCTCTCATGTTTATAAATGTGATATGTTGGGGAGATAAGCACTTTAGGGAAACTCCTTGAATTAATGATTAACATAACAAAATTGCTAAAATTGATAACTATGTATATATTAATATTTTTTTAAAAATAAATTAGGGGGGCCATTTCCCCCCTTTTCCAAGTCTCCCTCCGTCCCTGGACACCTTGATTCCAACCTTGATAATACTCTAACATCAAGACACCACATATATTTTGGTTGCAAATGAAAATTCCACAGGTAATATTTTCCTTAGTGGTTAATTTGGTACTTCAATTTATTCTCTCATGTTTACAAATGTGATATGTTGGAGAGATAAGCATTTTAGGGAAACTCCTTGAATTAATGATTAACATAACAAAATTGGTAAAATTGATACCTATGTACTTATTAATATTTTTTTAAAAATAAATTAGGGGGGCCATTGCCCCCCTTGTCCAAGTCTCCCTCTGTCCCTGGACACCTTGTCCCCCTTAGGTGAAACGTGGTCTTTCATGTATACATAAGTCCTCTGGCTTCTTCCTCTAAATTTAAAGAGTTTGGTGTAACAAGGATAGGTCTTCTTGATCATACGCAATAAGTCCTCTGGACTCATATTTCCATGTGGAATCTTAACCATTCCATGATTCCAACCTTGATAATACTCTAACATGAAGACACCACATATATTTTGGTTGCGAATGAAAATTTCACTGGTAAAATTTTCCTGAGTGGTTAATTTGGTACTTCAATTTATTCTCTCATGTTTACAAATGTGATTTGTTGGGGAGATAAACACTTTAGGGAAACTCCTTGAATTAATGATTAACATAACAAAATTGCTAAAATTGATAACTATGTATATATTATTATTTTTTTAAAAATAAATTAGGCGGGCCATTGCCCTTCTTGTCCAAGTCTCCCTCCGTCCCTGGACGCCTTGTCTCCCTTTGGTGAAACGTGGGGACTCATATTTCCAGGTGGAATCTTAACCATTCCATGATTCCAACCCTGATAATACTCTAACATCAAGACATCACATATATTTTGGTTGTGAATGAAAATTCCTCATGTAAACTTTTCCTGATTGTTTAATTTGGTACTTCAATTTATTCTGTCATGTTTACAAATGTGATATGCTGGGGAGATAAACACTTTAGGGAAACTCCTTGAATGATTAACATAACATATAGAGACACATTTTAATCCAAAAAGCCTAAGCTCATTGGGTACATAATCAATTATGTTATATTAACAACTCATTCTATTAATCTTTATTCAATGTGAGACTTCACTCACACGTGTATACTCGACATGATTAATACAATCCTTTTGTTGACTACGGCCACTATTAAGTACATATTAGTGAGGTTCTGTCTCTCTCGCATGCCTTTGATTCATATTGACGTTGGATATAATTTTATTGCTTTATATACTTTATTGCTTTATATACTTTATTGCTTTATATACTTTGATACATCTTAAGTGGGGATCGGGGGAGGGAGATTCAAATGTTACCAGTCACGATTATGATGGACTATATATATTGGATATTTTTGCATTTTGATAAGAAAATGTGCCTTTTGGATTTTGAAGATCATTATTATTTTAGGCTATTTTCAAGTTTTATTTTGAATCCCAATAATAAAGTTGTGAATTTAATTAAAATTGGATTTAAGAGTGTTATAACCTAATATTTTGTTGATGTTAGTTGAGAAATATTGAACACAAGCTTTGTCCTAGACCTGGAAAAATTGGGCTCGAACCCATTATCTTGCCTAACTCAGAGGATATAAATGGGAAGGGGTAGAGTTTTTAGAACCTATGAAAAGACGAGTTAACTCGTACTCAACCCACTGAAACTGTGGGTCAAGTTTACATGCAGGTTACATGGGTTAACCCATTTTTTCTTCTATATCTATTTCGGCCTCTTTAACATCACTCTTTCTCTCACTAGAAAACAGATTCTTTTCTTTACTTCTCAATGTTTCTCTTTCAATAATCCATTCTCACACAACCGAAGTTTGGTGAGGGTCCTCATATTTTCATCTTTCCTATGCAACCCATCTTCTCTTCTCAAAACTTTGTTCTAGCTTAGTAGTTGAAGGAAACAACGTATACTCTAGTCTTGCTGAGCAAAGAGCACCACTTACGAGTTACGATTTCTTGTTGCATTTAACTATTAATGGTGGTAGTTTTTTCACCAAAACCCTGTAATTATTAAGGCAAAATTGGTTACTACATTCTCAGGATTTAGGTTAAGACCAATCTGGTGATCATATTTTTGGTGTGATAGATTTGAAAGTATATGCAATGTGTGATGCTTCTTTTAATCGGCACCTCCAATGAATTTGGCAAGTACTTCCAATAGTGTTTATATATATATATATATATATATATATATATATATATATATAATTTCATAACAAACTAATTATTGAAGCTATGTTATAATATGTTTGGATTTTAACTCCGTTAATAAAAATTTATGGGTGCTCTAGCTACACACGTTAAATCTTATAAACATACCATTTTTTTCCTGGTGTAGTATGTAAAGGAGATAACATAATGAGACTCATAAATCATAATATTGCTTGCTGCCCTAATCTTTTTATTATTATTTTTTATTTTTATTTTTGATGAAATTGTTTGTAAGTATGTATGTGAACTGGCTAAAATCGTTTCCTATTAATAGAATATAAGTTAACCGAACAACTTATATTAAACTCTCAAGATTTCTAAAGTCAATTTTCAAGAAGAGTAATTCTTTTTTTCTTTTATTTTATTTTTTTGGTTTTTGTTTCAGGAATTACCGAACACTGAATTTTAATTTCTTAAGAATCCAGACAGGCAATAATCTAAACTCATAAGAATCTTAAATTTTCATCAGGATTTAAAATCATGTCAACCGAACACTAATTTAGGTTTTTCTTATGGGCCGTGCGGGGAATTCCCATCACACCCTAGATGTTGCCTTCATTAGACTTGAGGTCCAAGAAGTTCGGTTCTCCATAATTATTCATTCCTGACTAAGCCCATTCTACCAAAATAGCCAATCTTCATGATCATATGGGCCACTATGCAATTGATGCAAGGGACTTGAGTTCTAATTTTGCTTTATCTCCCTTCACTTTGCACACCAATGCCAGAATATTGCCATCTTTAAGGATGGTAAGCATACCGTACGTTCTCGCATAGGATCTTCAAATTTGGTGAGTCGTGGATGCATGGCATGGGATGACCCCAAGGGATGTAAAAACATTCTTCCCTGTAAAAGAGTGCAGTGAACCTTTTAAGTCCTTGTTTGAATCAAGCCGGGCTAGTGTAGGTTTATTTCAACCATGAGAGAGAGAGAGAGATATTCAATTCAAAGAAGATGTTAAATGTTGTTTGGTAATGTAACTCAAATAACAGTTTTTAAAATTTAAACATTGAAAACTGTAGGCCCAAAAAAATAACATTTTTGGTAGGAGTGGTTTTTTAATTAGGAGTGTTTAAATTATGTTTCTTATTTTACTGTGTTTAAATACTGAATTTAGAAAATTTCTCTTACTAGTTTTCAGTTATCAAATAATATTGTTCAATGACATTTTTGTAAATATTTTGAAAACTGTAAGTCCCACAATTAGACTACATATCATCACTTTTTTTTTAAAAACTACATATATATATTAAACACATAATTATATTTTTTTCACTTTTGAAAAAACGTTATTAGAAGATTTCTGTTTTTTGGTGTTAATGTCGTCAACGAGATGTTTAATTAAGTTGTGGCTCATTGATGATTTTCACATTAAACCGAGGGTGAAACTTGAAATAAATGGAGGGATGTTCAATTATACAACACTTTTTTGGGATTTGTTTAGAATTGATATTACTTTAAGTAAGCAACTTTGGAAATTGGAATAAAATGTCATGTTTTAGCTTTGATCGACAGTTTTTTGTTTTTGCTTTTAAGGATCACCTGCAAGTGATCATATGATTATCAAAAATTAAATTCTTTAAATTTTTATGATCATGTGACTTGCATGCGATCGTTAGTTTTAACCATCAACTGTTGCTTATCTAAGTTTTGGAAACCAACGGAAAGAATTTCTGGGACTGGCACTGGCTCGCTACTGTTGCTTATCTAATTTTTCTACTCTTTAAATTCAGAGTTCGGCCAATAAATATGATCAGAGCGCTCACCGTTTATTACGTGCTCTGACTAATACAAATGGAATATTTTAAAGTATTCTGAAAAGAAAAGAAAAGGAATATTAGTAACATTATTATATTACCTCCAAATTATTTTTACAATTTTTGAGTGGGTCTGAACCGAACATCACTTATTCTTGCACAAAAAATTGTCTTCTTTAATTCCCCATGTTATAAATTTGCTTCTTCTTCAACTGCAAAACAACCATACACAACCATTTCAACATTTTCGTTAAACAAAAGCATTTTCAAACACATTGCATGGGGCTTTTTTCACGCTTGAGTTCAGCTCCACCATTCTCATCTTTTTCCATGCACACGTTTATTCTCCTCTGGTGCTTTGGCTTGTTTCTCACCTCTGTGGTTGGCAAGAATAGTGACAGAGACCGGTTGACATTGCTTGAGTTCAAAGCCAAGATAAGTGATGACCTGCTTGGGGTTATGAGTTCTTGGAACGATAGCATACACTTTTGTCAATGGTGAGGTGTTTCCTGTGGTCGCCGACATCAGAGAGTCACTGTGATGGACCTCCAATCTAAAAAACTGGTAGGCTATATATCCCCAAATGTTGGAAATTTAAGTTTTTTTTGTGGAAGCTAAACCTAGAAAACAATAGATTTTATAATGAAATTCCTCAAGAATTTGGCCGTTTGCATAGACTACAAGTCTTGCAATTAACAATAACACAATAAATGGAACAATTCCTAGCAATTTATCCAGTTGTGCCAAACTCAGAGTGTTTCATATGACTATTAATAATCTGGTTGGAGAAATCCCCACAAAGCTTGGCACCTTGTCAAAGCTCCGAATCTTTGCTATTCATAAAAATAGTTTGACAGGAATTATCCTACCTTCTTTTGGAAACTTATCATCTCTAGAAGGTTTTTCTGTAGCTTATAATAACCTGGGTGGGAGTATCCCTGATTCTTTTGGCCAATTGACCAAACTTAAAATCTTTGCTGTGGGTTCAAATAGGTTGTCTAGTATGATTCCTCCCTTATTCTTTATTATCTCTTCAATAACAAAGATTGATGTAGGAGTTAACCAAATCCAAGGGCATCTTCCATCGGACATAGGTATCACTCTACCAAATTTTGAAACATTTACCATCGGAAACAACTAGTTTATTGGATCTATCCCTATTTCAATATCTAGTGCCTCAAATTTACATATACTAAATTTGGTCGAGAATAAACTAACTGGAAAAGTTCCTTCTTTAGAGAAGCTAAATAGAGTGAGGTTGTTTTCCATTGCTGAAAACCAACTTGGAAATGGAGGAGCAAATGACTTGAGTTTTCTTTGTTCTTTGTCAAATGCTACCAACCTAAGAGATTTGGAGATAAATACCAATAACTTTGGGAGGGGGGGGGGGGGGGGGGGAGTTGCCTAAATGTATTGGCAACATCTCAACTACTCTTACCTTTTTCTATTTGAATAATAATAAAATATCTGAAAATATTCCTAGTGTGATAGGGAATCTAATCAACCTGGAGGATATAGAAATGTGGAACAATAAATTTTCAAGTAACATCCCTTTATACTTGGAAACCTTCATAAATTACAATTTTTGGATTTATCTCAAAACAATTTCATTGGGAACATTCCATCCTCTCTTGGAAATTTAACAAATTTGTTGGAGTTGTATTTAGGAGACAATAATCTTCAGGGAAGCATCCCTTTAAGTCTAAGTCAATGCCAAAATTTGATAACTTTTCATCTTCCTCATAACAATCTTAGCAGTATCATATCCTCACAAGTTATTGGTCTCTCATTTTCACCAAATAGCCTTGACTTGTCTAGCAATCAATTCACTGGTGTCCTTCCCATGGTAATAGGAAATTTGAAAATGTTAGAGCATTTGGATATTTATGAAAACTTGTTGTTTGGTGAAATTCCTAAAACTCTTAAAAGTTGTGTAAAGCTAGAATTTCTAGCCAGAAATTTCTTCCAAGGGGATGTTCCTTCATCTTTGGAGTCATTAAGAGGCCTTACACATTTTGACCTTTCTGACAATAATTTTTCTGGAAAGATTCCAAAATTTTTGGAGACCTTTGGTTTCTTGCAATAATTAAATCTATCATACAACCATTTTGATGGTGAGGTACCAACAAATGGAGTTTTCAAGAATGTAAGCGCAATTTTGCTTAAGGGAAATGATGAGCTTTGTGAAGGCATACCAAAGTTTCAACTTCCTAAATGCAAAAACAAAAAATTTGAAAACAGAAAGTTGACTCTTACATTGAAGTTAATAATAAATTCTTACTCTTCGGGCTTACTGGATCAAATTTGGTCCTTATCATTTAAATTTCTTTGTTCTTTAGGAGAAAAAAGGGAAGAAAATACCTCAGGTGATTCAATGAATTTGCTTGTGAATGTATCTTACCAAAGTCTCTTAAATGCGACTGATGGATTCTCTTATGCTAATTTAATTAGTGTGGGTAGTTTTGGGTCAGTGTATAAAGGTATTCTTGATCAGTATAAGCATACTGTTGCTATCAAGGTAATGAACTTAGGGTGTCATGGGGCTTCCGAAAGTTTCAAAGTTGAGTGTGAGGCTCTAAGAAACATTAGACACCGAAATCTTGTAAAGGTGCTCACAGCATGTTCAAGTATTGACTATCAAGGTCATGATTTTAAGGCATTGGCATATGAGTTCTTAGAAAATGGCAATCTAGATGAGTGGTTACATCCAACTCCAAGAAAAAATGAGGCTCTTGTGAAACAAAGGAAGCTAAGTCTTCTTCAAAGATTGAATATTGCCATTGATGTTGCTAGTGCATTGGATTATCTTCATAATCATTGTGACACACCAATTGTTCATTGTGACCTCAAGCCTGGCAATGTTCTTCTTGATGAGGAAATGATTGGACATGTAATTGACTTCGGCTTGGCAAGATTCCTTCATGATATCGTCCACAGTTTTTCTACTAATCAATCAAGCTCCATTGGGGTTAAAGGAACTATTGGTTATACTCCTCTGGGTAAATATAATTTACATTTCTAAAATTTAATTGCTTTTCTTTTTCCTATATTTTCTACCATAAAAGATATAAAGCATTATAACAAATTTTCTAGATTTTTTTTCTTGATTTTTATTTTATGCCATTGAAAAAGATCCTTCAAAACTCCTTTTATGTGTGTGTATCTCTCTCTCTCTCTCTCTCTCTCTCTCTCTCTATATATATATATATATATATATATATATATATACACTTTCCCTTCTTGTTATGCTATGAAATTGTGCCTACTGCAATATATGTTATGTGCACTTGTAGAATATGGTATGGAAAACGAGGTATCAATATATGGCGATGTTTATAGTTACAGTATATTATTATTCGAGATGTTCACTGGAAAAAGACCCATCGATGACATTTTCCACGACAGCTTAAATCTTTGTGACTTTGTCAAAGCAAATCTCCCAAAAAGAATAATTGACATCATAGATCCTATTCTTCTCCCAAAAAGACGAGGGTAAAAGAAGGATGAATGACACTTGCAATGAGAATCAAAATGGGAGTCTCAAAATTCAAGAATGCTTGACTTTGATACTTGGAATTGGAATTACTTGTTCCAAAGAATGTCCAAGAAAAAGAATGAACATTAGTGTTGTTGTAGTCAAGTTGCATTCGATTCGGCAAAGCCTTCTTAGAATTGTACACACAAACAAAGAGTTCAAGCGACAGGTAATTTTCCTTTTTACTTTTTAATCTTTGGTAGATATAATTCGGTAAAAGGTTAGTCCAAATTTGATAGGGAAGAGGGAATCATCTTGCGATTAGAAAGCCACAGGCCTTCGTGTTAATATTTTTTTTAATCTATCAAAACTGAGAAGATTGGAGCCACTTGAAATTTGAGAAGCTCATTCTGCTATACATAGGATTGGAAAGGAGTCCAATCGTTTTGCTAAATACACACACATAATATATAATCCGACAGTTAGATTTTCAAAATATGTAGCCATATTAATTTTCTTATTGGAAGTTGTAGCCTTATGTTACAACCATGTTTGTAGTCAAATTTTGTCCTAAAAAGAATTTTGAAGCTTATTATTCTAATTAAAAATTTATCCTCCCTCTATAGGTCATGGTGGACATGACTGATGACTTATTATGAAGGCCAACACTGCTTGAGAATTCAGGTGCATTTGGCTTCTATTAGCGCATTTGGAGGTAACTTGGGATAACATACACTTTGTTCATTTGGATGAGCTAATTTGAGTTTGGCACCATCTTCAAGATTATTAGTTGATTCTTGGTATATTTGGAGGTTGCTTGGGGTAATATGTATTTTGACTTTTGTTTTTAAGTTTTTCGGCTGGGCTCTACTTTTTGTTTAACACTTAAGGCATTTATGGCTTGAGAGAAGTCTCATCAAGGTATATAATATATATATATATATATATATATATATATATATATATATATATATATGTATATATATAAAATTTGTCAGTACCTTTTGAATGTGTAAATATTTCGTAATTTCACTTTGATGCAGTAAATTCACTTGCTTGTAGATGTAGGTGTGGATGACTAAATTTCTTAGTTCGAAATGAGTCAAACAAGTAAAAATAGTTGCACAAATGCGAATTTGTATTGATGAATATGTGCTACAATTCTTTGTGATTACAAAAGAGTGATCCTCTGATTTGATCTTCTTAAAAGATTTGTTGATTGGAATTGTGGTAATGTGATTTTGACTTGAAGACAAGATATCCTTCAATTTGGCTGAGGAATGGATTGAAGATCTTTGAAACAGAATTATAATGAATCTCTGACTATGAGCTTGTTAGAAATTCTTTGTTCTTCGTGTTCTTTGTATTCTTCATGTGTTCTTTGTGCGTTCTTCGTGCGTTCTTCATCTTTGAAAGTTTGTGGTGGAAGTTCTTCGGTGCTTTGGAGGTTTGAATCCGTAGAGCTTCGCTGATTTGTGGTTTGTTGAGGTTTCTGGAGGCTTTTGAGCTTGATTCTAGTGAACTTTAAGATCTAGGAATATGATTTGGATGATTCCTCTTCAAATTTTCTTTGTATTTGAAAGTTTGTGGTGGAAGTTCTTCGGGGCTTTGGAGGCTTAAATCTGTTGAGCTTCACCAATTTGTGGTTTCTTGGAGTTTCTGGAGGCTTTTGAGCTTGATTCCAGTGACCTTTAAGATCTAGGAAGATGATTTGGATGATTTCTCTTCGAATATTCTTCGTATTTGAAGTTGAAGTTTTTGAAGTTCCTGGAGGCTTCAGGGCTTGGTTCCAGTAGAGCTTTTGGACTTCTAAACTTAAGATCTCTTCCCGGTGTCTTGGTCCTTTTTAATGCCTTAGGAAAGCTTCTATTTATAGGAGTTTAGGGGTGGGTGAGCGACACGTGGCAGAATCTGATTGGTGACACATGTCACAGTCTGATTGGCCCGCTTATGTCATCGCTTACATGGGCTGGATTGCATATGTCATCGCTTACACATGCTGGACTACTTATGTCATCACTTATACGTGCTGATGTGTGATTGGTTTTTGCATGACACTTGGCAAATTTCTGTTGGTTTTTGAGTAGTGATAGCAAAACCTATAGCAATATATGGCGCTTTGTAACTGAATGTATTTTGTGAACTTGGTAGTATGATGTGTCAGCTTGTAATAGGTCGGGAGTTTTCCCTCTCTACAGTAGGCTATCGCCGAACTATATAAATTCTTGGTGTTCTTAATTCTCTTGAGTTTTTGTGTTTCTTTTTCGTTCAACTTTTATTCATTTCCATTATTTGTTTGTGAGTTCTTTCTCAAATATATAGTAATTTTCATAACTAATCTTAAGTGGGAGAACTTCTAGATGTCCTTTTGCACAACAAACTAATAGAAAACTTTTGCTGTCACAACACTTTATCCCTATGCTCTTTAAAAATTAAGACGATGATGCATGTTGGGGAGAGAACACCTTGAGCAAACTCCTTTGTTGAGAGATTAATATATCATATAACAATACCACTTAACCTTAAAACTCCAATCTATGAAATTGGGCTCAATTATGTAATTTTAACTACTGCCTTTCTATGAGCCACAAACAAGTCCTACTAGCTTTTCCTTCTTACCTATGAGCTTTTTCTTCACTAGCTCATCATCAATGAGAACCAAGTGTCAACCTTAAACGCCCATCCATGGGACTAGCCCACACATATATGTCCATTGAAATCTCACACCACACTTGTGTGCGCTCCAAGTATACACACCTTATCCTCAACTATGAAAAGGGCTCTTGTTAACCTTGCCACCTTGCTGTGCACTACCCTAAGCTCTAACACCACTTGCTAGAAAGCGAACATCTTGGAGACACTCTTTTGTTGAGAGATTAATGTAATATATAGGGACGGCACTTAACCTGAAAGCTTAAACTTGAGAGTTTTTATCTAATTATATTATTTTAATCACTTATTCTTCTTATTATTATTTAATATGTGACTTTACTTATACATGTATACTCAACAATAATGCCTTTTGCGACAATATTAAAACATTGCTAAGCATCCCCAAAAATGGTGAAAAAAAATGAATTTTAGTTTTACAGCTTTAAGAAAATTCAAAATGCAAGAAAGCCAATTTGTGGAGTTATGAAATCCAAATTTATTTAATATTTGCTAAATCACACTGACCTTCCCTAGAGATTTTTGAAATGACACATCCCTTCTTATGTTCTATGAAATCATGCTCTTCCAAGGGGGTTAATTTCATACCAGAGGCCGTTTTGGTTTGGTCAAGAGAACAAAATAATTTGATACTGGTGTATTTGTATTGTTTTAGGATTACTACTATTCAAACTTATTTAAGTATAAATTTATTGATTTTTATGTTTATCCACATCAAATTGAAAATACACATATTTTATAAGCCTAAATATTAGTCTAAGTACATTGACCAATATTTTAACTTAAATAACATTTTTTTTTTGTGGGTTCCAGTTAGTTTAACTAGTAAAATTTCTAATAATTAAATAAGAGATCTGGAGTTTAATCTCTGCTTACACTAAAAACTAATTGATGTCTTGGTTTGATGATAAAGAGTTATCATTAGGAGCAGACACTATAGGTTGAAATTATCTATAAAAAAAGTTTCTTTTTTTTAATAAAAAAATTTTCAATTTTTTATTGTGCTACCAGAAACACATATGCATGCTCCATGCTCGTACAACCCAATATCTTTTCGGGTTCATTTAAGACGAATACTTGCATTTATACTTTTTGGTGGGTTTTGCATTCACCTTGGTTCTTCTTCACCCATTCGGATTTGCAGTTGGTTCTAGGCTTGGTTTTTTTTTTTTTTTTTTTTTTTTTTTTTTTTTTTTGAAATTCTATTTGGAATACTGGGCCGGGCCAGTTATGAGTAGGTTAGCAGATGGGGCTATGGGCTTATTTGATCCATTAATTAGTGAGAGAGGTAGAAAAAATTTTTTTGAAGGAGGATAAATTAATTAAAATCGAAAATTAAAGGAGACAATTTTCTATTTTGTTGGAAGAGAAAATCATATTAAATAAAAATTGTCTAAGGTACATAACACCCAAGCATTGAAAAAGAATATTGTGTAATGGGTATATGTATTGCCCCTTTCATGTGAGAGTGGATCTCACAAGCGTCAAACCCATCCCTATATAAAAGGGGTATTACATACACCGGTTACATTATAAACCCTCTCCCAAGCGTCAGCCAAAAGTTGAGATCATCCCACAAGAATTGTCTCGCATATTTTTGTTAAAATACAATTTAGTCTCTCAAAATTTTCATGAGTTGTTAATTTTGCTTGTACAACTTTTTAATCTACATTAGGTTATATGCAATGTTTCAAAAGCTGAGATCATCTAATTGGAATTGTCTGTCCTGGCAGCCTGTTATCAATTTTATTTTGCAGAGTTTTGTTATCAATTTTATTCAAACTCGGAGCATGTAAATTATGGGAAAACAGGGAGAAACTTTATTATATAACTAGTCGCAGACCCACGCAATGCGTGGGAATAGATAATTATTTCATAGTTATGGTATAATATATAATTTTTTCTCTCTAAATTTTGTGGAAAATAATTTTTTCTCCCCAAAAATAAAACAATCTCTGAAATTATATTTCATTTATCTATCTCAAAAAATATATCATCATTTTATTATTTGGACTCTTTTAGTTGATATTATTCATTTTTTAGGCAGACCATATTTTTTTAAATTATGTCATTGTACATTATGTTTTTCCATTTTTTTTTTAGTACAATTAAACTATTTAAGTTTCAAATATATTATTCAAATTTCTCCTTTTCTTAAAAGAGATTATTATTATTTATAAATTTTCTTATCCTAGGAGTAGTTTCAAACTATTAATTGGGTTTTGTTTGCTAAAATAGATACATTAGATTAGAACTGCATATTTCTTAGACATTTCTAAAAATATTTAAAATAATATGTAGAAAAAAAAGTAGACTTTATATCTAAAATTGAACACTTTAGTTTCTCCAAAAAAAAAAAAAAATGAGCATTTCATTTATCGAAATGAAAGAAAATAATTTGTATAACAATATAAAGAGAACATGATCAAACAAATAAAAATTGACTACATGCACTTTCAATTATTAAGATTAATTGCCTTTAACTGGACTTTCGTATTGAGCTTTATCATCTTCCACGTCATTATTCTCTTTATTATTTATTTTTTGCTTTTCTTTTTTTAACAATATTAAATATAAAAATATATTGACTTTACAAATTCATCTTAGGCAGTTTTAACTTTAAATATTCATTTACTTGAATTTTGATGTTATAACTAAATAATAAATCAATGAAAAATTAAAGCAAATATTTTGTCTATACATATTCATCTTGGGTTGTTTTAATAGTTGATAATCACATTCAAATCTATAGCCAATATTGTATTTTGATATAAATTCAAAAACTCACTTTCAAAATAACTAAGTATTATGTCAAAAAAAAAAAAAAAAATCAAACAAAAGCTATAAGAGGGAGAGAGAAGACTTGTGATGAAAAAAAAAAAAAACACACTACCAAATTGTATTGGCCCAAAATAATATTATAAAAAAATATACAACGATTCATCAACCTAAAGTAAAATTGCAAGAAAGTGTAAATGAATTATATACTTATATATAAATGAGATGAGTTAAAGTTACATCATTTTTATACCATTAATTCAAAATAGATCAAAGTCTAAAAATACACTACAGGTCACATCATCAATTTTCTAAAATTAATGTTTTATCTCATATTTCCCATTATTTCCCATTAACTTCAATAAATGCCCCTCTCAATTTCTCATAGTCTCTTTCCATCCCCTTTTCTCTGCAACTCAAACGTACAGATCTACTATCCTTCCATTTTTGCCACTTCCTCAACCCTTCATTTATTTTAAGGTTCTAAATAATTCCTCTTGTCACTTTTTTCCTAAAGTCTCAAATGGCATAAATCCATGAGAAGAGCCAGCTAGTTTGCAAAATAATAGAATTTAAAGTTCTCTACATGTATCAAATAAAATTCCCAACTCTATAATGTGCTCACTTTTTTCTTTTTAGTGTTTGCTTTTATTTTTTTATTTTTTTTATTTTGGGTAGAGTAGAGGATCAAAGTTTAGTGTTTGCTTTGATTTTTTTCAATGGACTTAGAGAAATTAGTCTTGGATGTTCTTCTTCAATAAACCCCTTTCCATATGTAAAACTCACGCATAAATAATTAGTTTCCATATATGCAAAGTCCACCAAATTTGTGAGGGAAAAAAAAAAAAAAAAATCAGAGATACAACAATTTACAAAGTTTTCAACCAGTACTCCCAAAACTTATTCCAATCAGCCAACCAAATTAATTAAAAATAATGGAAAAAACAGCAGCAACAACAGCAATAACAATAACAATAACAATAACATAGAAGAACCTAAAAGGCGAAACTAGAGACACCCATTAATCTTATGATCAAGAAAACAATATGCAAAAACCAAAAATAGCAAACCTCATAATATTGACAATGAATTCACTCCCACACTCGCCGTCACATTGCCCATTAAAATTAACCCACTTAAAAAAATGCAACCCAGGAACAACAACACAATTACAATTAATCTTCTAATACTTTTCTGATTCATAGGCTGTTTTCAAATTTGTTATTGTACTAAATTAATGTATTAGGATTATTTAAAAAAAAATAATCGATTAGATTAAATCAAAAATCAAAGAGGAAAACAAAACAACTTAAAATACAAAATTGCACCACATCAACCACAAGTAAAGTTCTAAAGAATACAAAAATTTATCAACCTAAAGTAGAGATGCAAGAAAAATAAAATCAACCAAAAATTAAGAGAGAGAGAGAGAGAAAAAAATAACCTTTTGTTTGTGAGGAAAAACTATGCAAAGAATGGAAGAGAGAATGACAAATTTATAGTAAAATGGTGTGAATAAGAATAGACAAAATAAGGGAAGATGAAGAGAAAGATGAAGAGTGGTATTAAAGTAGGGGATAGTGGGGAAATGAAAAGGTAAAAGAGTAACAAATGTTGGACAAAGTCTAAATATTAAAAAAAAAAAAAAGAGTAAATGTTTAAAAAAAATTATAGAAAATTAGAAAGAAATAGGATATTGACGTGGACGCTGATGTGGCTTAACTGGAGCGTAGTAACAATAAATGCTACGCTTTAGCTTTAAGATATATATAGAATATATATAGATTTTGAAAAAGAGAGAAAATATAAAGAAAAGAAAGAGAGGAAAATATATAACATGTGATTGCTTTAGCTTTTGTATATATATATATAGATGGTGGAATTAAATTAATAAGAAGTGGGGTTTATGGTGGAGATAGTGGTGGGAATTAAATTAATAAGAAATGGGCTTTATGGTGGAGATAAGGATGAGATTTATTTTATATTTGTTAGTATTTTAAAATTGGAAAAAACTAATTTTAAATTGTTGAACAATTACAAAAAATATGGTGGAAATGACATGGCTGCTGATGTGGCTCAACGTGAGCGTAGCAACATTAAATGCTACGCTTCAATTTTTAGTAATATATAGATTTATAAACTATAACATCATAATTTATAACATTCATCACCAACAGACTCAGTTGATTCTCAAAAAAAAAAAAAAAAATCACCAACAGACCCAGTTAATTGTGGAGACTGAGAATGACTTACAATATATTACTGGGGATACTAACTTGATACAAGAAAAAAAAAAGTGCTGAATTAAAAAACTAGGGTGCTACAAATTATTTGCTCCAAATCCAATGTTACAAATCATAACTTGGCAAACTATGATGGCAATCTCCAAGATAAGTCATCAGCCATGTGCACCTGAGCATCTCCGCTGTAAGAAGATAAATTCCAATACAATGCTACTAAGCTTTGGATTTCAAATAATAATGATGTGGTGAGTGCGGTCTTTCCAAGCAGTTGAAACAACTTTATTTGTAAATTAAGTATCAACTTTTATTTTACCTTAAGAAAATTCATGGTACAAGAAAACAAATTTGTGCAATTATCAAATCTCAACTCATTTTATATTTATGGAATTGGCAATCCATTTATTTAGGAGATTTAGAATTAACACATTAAAAAAAAGATTTAGAATTATAAACAAACAAGACGTGAATTTTAATTAGCTTAACTGATAAAGTTTATTGTCTAATCATTGTAGAGTGGGTGCCATAGGTTCTATAAAAAAAAAAAGCAAGAAATTAATTAATTTTCTTTTTCTTTTGAGAAAAAAATGATTGTCCAACAAATTAGTTAACTTTGTGATCTCAGTCGTTCCAATAGTGGAAATCACCCAAATGACAAAGCATTTTAGGCTGCTTTGGATTTTTTGTTCTTGAAATTTCTTTTAAACAAGCTATTTATTTAGGACAAAAGACACATTTAGGTATTAATTGGGCTCATTCCTAATCCTATGTAGTATGTATAGCTGAATGACCATATCAAAAAAATTTTTTGGAGGTAAACTAGGTAGAAACTTTTAGTAAGTAAAACATTGTACACACAAGGGAAATATATGCCCTGTTTCATATCAATTTTTAAGTGGCTTCATTCTTCTCAGTTTTGCTAGGAAAAAAAAAAGCGCTAATATGAAAGAATGTGGCCTTCTAATCACTATATTATTCCTTATCCCCATCTTCCCATAAACATTTGGAGTTACCTCATTAAGTTAGATCATGTGGTCTGGGTGGATACATTACCAAATTTTATATCCCAATGAGAAAACAAAATTTACCTGTAGCTTGAAGCCGTTGCGTTGTGTAAGCTAGTTTTAAGAATGTTTTGTCGAATTTTATGCAGCTCAACTACAACAACATTGATATTCATTCTTTCTCTTGGATATTGTGTGGAACAAGCAACTTCAATTTCAAGTATCGAAATCAAGTATTCTTGAATGTTGAAACTTCCATTTGGATCCTCATTTCGAGTGTCATTCCTTGTCTCTTCCTCTTGTCTTTCCCAAAGAAGAAAAGGATCTACAATTAATGTCAATGATATGTTCGGGCAAAGCTGCTTTAACAAAGTCATGAAGGTTTAAGTTATCTTGGTAAATACTATCAGTTGGCCTTTTTCCTGTGAACATCTCTAACAATAATATGCCATAACTATAGACATTACCATATATTGAAACTTCATTTCCCATACCATACTCTGCAATTGCAAATATATATATATATATATAATATAGGCATGTTTTCATACAATTAAAAGTGGGGAAAGAAAAGAATAACAACTTTTAAAGATTATACCATATTCTGTTTTCTAGATATAATACATCCTTACTAAAACTTTCTTTTCATGTTTAAAACTATAGTAAGGAACCATGGGAGAGAAGGGAAAAAAAAACTTAAGAATTAAATATAGAACAAAGTTTTTCTTCAAACTAGTTTGGAGATAAATTCTACAAACTCATCATATATCTTTATATTGAGTGTGAATTTTGAAAATCTAACCGTTAGATTGCATGTTCTTATTACATTCTTAATGCTTACAAATTTCAAGAAATTCAAAGATCAATTGTTATGTCATCAAATAAATGTTATAATTTCAAGTTTTTGTGATCTAAAGTTGTATATAAAAAATAAGTTAATTGATCAAATAGTAAATAACATCCAATTTAAACGAAATTTGATACATATGTTAAGAACATAAGGAATATGAAATTCAACGATCAGATTTTCAAAATTCGCACCCAAAAAAGAAATATATGAGAAGTTTGAAGATTTTCTCTCCAAACTAGTTTGGAGAGAAACTTTGTTCTTAAATATATACCTGGAGGAGTATAACCAATTTTTCCTCTAACCCCAATGGAACTTGATTGATTAGTAGAACAATCCTAGGTAGCATCATGAAGGAATTTTGCCAAGCCAAAGTCACCTACATGTCCAACCATTTCACCATCGAGAAGAATATTGCTTGGCTTGAGGTCACAATGGACAATTGGCGTCTAGCAATGATGATGAAGATAACCCAATGCACTAGCAACATCAATGGCGATATTCAGTCTTTGGAGAAGACTCAACTTCCTTGGTTCCTCAACAACCTCATTTGTTCTTGGAGTTGGATGTAACCACTCATCTAGGTTGCCATTTCCTAAGAACTCATATACCAAAGCTTTAAAATCACAACCTTGATAATCAACACTAGAACATATTGTGAGCACCTTTAAAAGATTTCGATGTCTGATGTTTCTTAGAATTTCACACTCGGCCATGAAACTTTTAGAAGCTCCATGATGCAAAAGGTTAAGCACCTTGATGGCATCCGTATGTCTAACTTGATCAAGAATTCCTTTATAAACGGACCCAAAGCTACCCACACCAATTAAATTAGTAGAAGAGAATCCATTGGTTGCATTAGGGGACTTTGGTAAGATACCTTCAAATTTGAATCACTTGAGGTACTTCCATTCCTTTTCTTTAGTAAAGATTAAAGAAATAGAAGCAACAAAATCAAAGTTACTCCAAAAAGCCCAGAAGCTATAGAGATTATTATCTTCAAGGTAAGGGCCATCTTCCTCTTCTTGGAATTTAAGTATTTGTAATTAGGAAGTTGAAACTCAGGTATGCCTCCATAGAGTTTATCATTTGCCTTAAGCAAAGTTGCACTCACGTTTTTGAAAACTCCCTTTGTTGGTACCTCACCCTCAAATTGGTTGTAAGAGAGATTCAATATTTGCAAATCCCAAAACTCCAAAAATTTTGGAATATTACCAGACAAATTATTGTTCGATAGATCTAGAACTTCAATACCTTTCAATGATTCCAAAGATGAGGAAATGACTCATTGGAAGAAGTTTCTTCTCATGGCTAGAAATTCTAGCGTCACACAACTTCCAAGAGTTGTTGGGGTTGTACCAAACATCATTTTTTCAGAAATGTCTAATTGTTCTAAATGTTTTAAATTTCCTACTTCTATGGAAAGGACCCCTGTCAATTGGTTGGCCATCAAGTCTAGAATAATTGGGGAGACTGAGAAAGCAATAACTTCCGAGGCTATGGTACCACTAAGATTGTTATTATTAAGATACAATCTTAGCAAATTTTGGCATTGACCTAGACTTAAAGGGATGCTGCCTTGAAGGTTATTATTTCCTAAATTCAAAATTGTCAAAGCTGTTAAATTTCCAAGGGAGGATGGAATGTTTCCAGAAAATTTGTTTTGGGATAAATCTAAATATTCTAACTTATGTAGAATTCCAATTAAAAAGGGAATATTACTTGATAATTTATTGTTCCCAGTCTGCAAGTCCTCCAAGTTGATCAGATTTCCTATCTCTGCAGGAATGTTTTATGATATTTTATTATTATCTAGATAAAAAGCAAAAAGAGTAGTTGAGAAGTTGCCAATGCATTTAAGCAACTTCCCCCCAAAGTTGTTGCCATTTATATGCAAAAGGGTGAGATAAGTGGTATTTGTTAAAGAACAGAGAAAACTCAAGTCATCTGGTTCCCTACTTCCAAGATGGTTGGAGGTAAGGATTAAAAATGTCAATCTATTTAGCTTCTCCAAAGAAGGAACTTTTCCACTTAGTTTATTATCTCCCATTTCAAATGTCTTTAGATTTGTGGCATTAGATATTGAAACCAGGATAGATCCAGTAAATTGGTTGGCAGCAAAGATAAATACTTCGATATTTGGTAGGGTGATACCAATGTCGAATGGAAGAGACCCCTGGATTTGATTTCCAGCTACAGCAAAAGTCAATAAAGAAGAGAGATTGTACATTGAGCGAGGAATGGTTCCAGAAAACCTATTAGACTCCACACTAATAGCTGAAAGTTTCATCAATTGACCAAAAGAATTAGGGATACTCCCACCCAAATTATTATAATATGCAGAAAATACTTTTAAAAATGATAAGTTCTCGAAAAAAGGTGAGACAGTTCCTGTAAGATTATTCCTATTAATAGAAAAGAGTTGGAGTTTTGTCAAGGAGGTAAGCGTAGTAGGAATTTCTCCTACCAATTGGTTATAACCAACATGAAGGACGACAAGGTTGTTGCAACCAGATAAATTGCTTGGAATTTCCCCCTGTATTGTGTTATTTTGCAGTTCTAAGACTTGCAATCTAGTCAAACGACCAATTTCTGGAGGGATTTCTTTATGTAGTGTGTTGTTTTTTAGGCTTAGATTCCTTAAAAAACTTAAATTCCCAACATATGGAGATATAGAGCCTACCAGTTCTAGAGATTGCAAGTTAAATACGGTGACCCTTTGGTGTCAGCGGCCACATGTAACCCCTTGCCATTGACAAAAGTGGATGCTATCATTCCAAGAGCTCATAACCCTAAGAGGATCATAGATTATCTTGGCTTTGAACTCAAGCAATGCCAAACAGTTCGTCTCATTATTCTTGCTGACCACTGAGGTGACAAATATGCCCAGGCACCAAAGAAGAATAAAAGCGTGCATGGAAAAAGATGAAGATGGAGCTGCACTCAGTTGCAAAAGCCCCATGCACTATGGTTGAAGGAACTTTGTTTAGCTAAATGTTCGGGTGATTATATTTTGAAGGAAAAAGATTAGTTTACAAACAAGCAATTAACTGCGTATGTTGTCCAAAGAGAGGGCTGATTTGGCTATGTAGCACCTTAAGAACAAGCAAATATATAGCATGGGAAAGGAGAAAATTGGTGCAAGAATTTTAGTGTTCGGGCCCACTCAAAAATTGCAAGAATAACTTGAGGGAAATATTCAGGAAGCATATTGAAAAAAAGTGTAAAGGACACTTTCCCCAGTTTTTTTTTGGGATGGTGGGAGAGTGTGATTTCTTAGTTAGAAATATCACCAAATGCCAGTTAAGCTATAAGGTTTTTGACTTTGCACAATTGTAAAGTTTGCATTTAGATTCAAACATAGCAATTTTTGTCTAATTTTTAGGGGCATACATTGGTAAAACCTAGCTTTTTATAATGAGAACTTTGCAGCCAACTCTTATTTTTATCAATTTAATGAAAATTTTATTTTATTTTGTTTTTATTTTTATTTTTATTTTTGAATTTGTATCTAGACTCACACTGTCACCATTTTGTTATATATATATATATATATATATATATATATATATATATATATATATATATATGTACGTTTTTAGACCCCTTAAACTCAAACAGATTAACCTAGTTATTTAGCCAAGTGATTAACTTAGGTAAATTATTCGGATCTAGGTTAACACAAGTAAATCATATCATTGAAACAGTGCGAAAAATAAATAACACAACGATTTGATAACCCAGGAAAACTAAACTGGTAAAAAACCTGGGGAGGATTTAACCTCGCTATCCTCAAGGAAAAATAGATCCACTATGAAAGAATTGAAGTTTTACAATAGCGACTTAGACCACTAACATCCTATTGCTACCTTGAGTAGAAAACTTACTACTATGACCACGTGACAGCTCCGAGTACACGAACTACTTTTTTCTTGGATTCACAGCAACCACAAGTACTTCTACTTGTGTTTTCTTTAAGCTCTTTATGCAGCAATTGAAATGATTACCAAGCTCTCGACATCAATCTTGAGATTGGAAACCTTAAGTATGTATGAAGGCAAACACCTCTAAATCTCACAAGAGATTCATACACACAGCATAAACAACAACTGTAAAACGTGGTTAGGGTTTTTCTTTTTATACTAAAGTAAAAACATTAAACCCTACACGTCATACGGGCTTAGGCTGAGTTGGAAATTTCTACAGAAAAACAATCTGTACGAGCTTCGATCGATCGAGTCTAATTTTCGATTGATCGAGCTTGGCAGATTTACACCAATAAATCCTGCAGTAAACTCGATTCCAACTTTACAAATAAATACACTTTGAGCAGCCTAATTTTAGACTCTACGTTTTGATTATGGTTTGCCAACATTACACAATGAAGTTCTAATACATTTAGATCCTAAATCCTTAGAACCTAACAAACTCCCCCTTTGGCAATCCATGACAAAACACATAATATAACAAAATGCTCAAAGTTACAAAAACAGCCAATTACAATAAAATTGCCCAACAAAAATAATTCAACCTAACTACTATCTATCAGTTGCAAGTGTAGACAACAGCACGACTGAATCAACCTGTAACACTTAACAAACACATAAACGCATGTGTGGAAAATACAAGTAAAACAAAATAACTTCTTGATTTCACATAACATAAAGTAAAAGACATATATCATGAATAACCTCATAAATATAAATCAGTAATCAATGTAGCACAATGTGAAACAAGAAACATAAATAAAACAATAATGTCTCCCCCTATCATATACAACTCATAAAAAACAGAGGCAGCAAAATAAATACATCATGAGCCAAAAAAAATACAAAGTGAAGCACCTAGATACAATCTAAAGCTCCAAAGCTCGAAAAAAAAAAAAATAAATAAAGCCCCCTATCTCCATCCATATGTACTCCCCCTTTCTGTGATGAATTGCCAAAGGGCAATCAAGACTCATCATCAAAAGGAGGTGGCGGAGGTGACCGTCTAAAACTCGCCAACTCTGCACGCAAAGCCTGAAGCTCCATGATAACGTCCACCAAAAGCTGACCATAAGTCACCTGAACGGTCATGACAGTGTCCAACATACGACGAATGCTGGAATCATCTAAAGTAGAAGGTGGAGGAGCAGCAGCAGCAGCAATCGGATCAACAAACGCATCAGCAGCCGGATCACCTGAAGAAGGAGGAGAAGGAGGTGCAACACCCACAGAAGACTCAACTTTAGGGCGTTTAGAGCTAGCTCTCATCTAAGCAGCTCTCTGCCTAAGGAAGGTAGCACCTATGGGAGCTATGATATGTACAGGCTCAGAAGCAGGAAACTCATCTAAACTTAAATGTAACAAAATCCGATGAATAAAAACCGGAAAGAAAAGAGCATGAGCAGAAGAGCTACTCCTATGAACCTCAACCAAAGATTGAATGAAAAGATGAGGAAAACTCATAGAAGCATCTGGGACAAGAGCATACAAAAATGCACATCTCTCGATAGGAATAGTATGCAAATGAGAGATGGGCCAGATAGAATTGCAAGAAATCCGAAAAAATAGATTATGAATCTCGGTCAACTCATGAGAAGTGATTCGAGGATCAGTACCCTACTGAATGGAAGTACTAGTCAGATATGACATAATGTCATTGAGTGGAGGAGACTCATCATAAGGATAGACAAGATGCTGGACCTTAGGCACCCAAAGAGCAGAGGCCACTACTGAAGGAGTAATGATAGACTCTTCACCCTGTATCCAACTCTTCACAAATTGACTGTTGGAATCATTGAAGTGGACAGAGAGGTTCGAGTAGAACTCTCTAATCAAGGTAGTCGAAGGAGGATGGTCAAAATCCATCAAAGGCAACCAGCCCTTACACTCAAAAGTTTTCCTAATTTTTAGGTCAAGCTCATCTAAAATAACTTTCCTCCCAACCCACACAAATCTAAGAAGGTTCAGCTTCTCATACGTCTCTTGGTTTTTCTCACTCAGAAACTTCTCACTATCAAAAGATGGAGTAGAAGAAGAAGTGGATGTCCTATGGGCTCTAGTCTTCCTAACCATGATTCTAAAGATCAGAAAGGATAGATTGAAAAAAAAAAATAGAAAAAAGAAAAACCCAAGGGCAGACTGCATTAGACACAGTTAGAGCAAAAACAACATTTAAAAAAAAAAAAATGATGCATGAACTGTATTAACACATGATGCATGCTCTAATGCAGTGAGACTAGTTCAATTTTACTTTAAAAACACAAAATTTGGCTTGAACATAGAGTTTATGTTGGGTTTTAGACCCTTTAAAAACAACCAGATTGGTTAGCCTAGATTAATTAGCCAAGTTGTTACTTAGTCAAATTATGCAATACTAGGTTAAAGCAATCAAATAATCATATCAAAAGAATAAAGCAGCGGAATAATAAAAGACACAATGATATGATCACCCAGGAAACCACACGGTAAAAACCTAGGAAAGATTTGACCCACCGATCCTCAAGGCAAAACAGAATTCACTATAAAAGAATTGAAGTTCTTAAAAAAGGACTACAAGCTCCCCGCTCGGCTTCCTAATGCTACCCACCAGTAGAACTTACTGACACGACCACGTGCAAGCTCCGAATCCACGGACTCATTCTTTCTTGAATTCTTCAATCAGCTACAAGCACCCACGCTTGATATTCTTTAAGCTTCAATGGTTGCAACTACGTTGATCATCAAGATGTTGAAGTAATCTCAATCTTGAAAACCCTAAGCTTTGTGTAAAGGAAAGCTCCTCTAGATCTCACAAGAGATTTACACAAAACAGCAATGTATGAGCAACAATACAATATGGAGCACACTTAAAAACGTGGCTAGGGTTTTGTATAAATACCTAGGGTAAAAACATAAAACCCTAAACGTTTAACGAAATAGGGCTGAGTTGGAAATTCTGCAGAAAATTCAACCTGTGCGATTTTTGATCGATCGAGCCAGGCCGAAAGTCCCAAAGACTTCTGCAGCCACTCGATTCCAACTTTACATTCATAGATCAACTTTGAGCTAGCCTAAACAAGACTAAATACATTGTTTTGATCATGATTTGCCAACATTACAAATTAGAGTTCTAAATACATAAAATCCTAAGATCTTAGAACCTAACAGTTTATATCAAAAACCCCAAATTTTGAAAACCCACCCACTTTCAAAAATCCCAACAAATTGATCAATTTATCATTACACAAGTTAGATAACAGTATATAATGACAAAATGAATCAATAACACAAGCCAATTTCATCAATTTATGCTTAATTGAACAAAATCCCCAATTCGGGTATTTTCAAGCCCTAGAAATTTCAAATTTTCCCAATTCATCAAATTGATCAAATTAAACCATGAAGAACATGTTAATATCATCCAATAACAAAAACATCAAAAACCCCAAATTTCTATAGGTTCGAAATTTTCCCTTAAATGCATGAAAAAATGCATGAAAAATGAGATTAAACCAAAAAAGAAAGTGCAAAATAGTCTTATCGGTGCTTGACGACAAAAACCTTTGAGAAAGATTGAGGGAAAACGACAAAAAATTTGTCTTTGAATCTGGACTAGTCGAAGAGATAGAGAATAGCTTTTTGAAACTTTTGAAATAGTGAAGAACACGTGAGAGAAAAAGCTTTTTAAAAAACCTTTAGACCAATTTTTGATCGGTCGAAAATTAGGTTCGATTGATCGAAAATCAATTTCGATCAATCCAGCACCAATCGAGCCAGGCAGATTCAAACCAAATTTTTAATTGCAATTTCAATCAGTCAAACAATAGGTTTGATCGATTGAAAATTTGGAAAAATAAGTTTTTTGAAAAACAAAGCATTTTAATGCAGAAAGTCCTTAAAGCACATTATTTTATGAATGAAATGTATGAGTATGAGATGAAAAGTTTTTCAAAAACCCTTGAATTTAACCCAGATCTTCCAAAAACAAGATTTTCAATCAATTTGTCCCCAATTCACAAAGTTTAAACACATTTTACATTAAAATCAAGGAACTTTTAATCTTGGATGACCACAACAAAATCACACACAATACAATGTACCAAATTTAGCAAAGAGTAACTTGTGTAGTGTGTGCAACTAGCAAGAACTTGAGATACATGTGAGGTGATAAGCAAGTAGTGATCAATCACAGTTTCTACAAAATTTATCACATAAGTTTGAAAGAGACTATCACCTAAAGAGTTACATCATATAACTCTCACATCTCCTAGAATAAAAACCTACAATCATGTACGTTTCTTGATTTGCCTCATAATGTACACACCAATTTTATTTGATTGTGAAGTTATTATAGCTCAATAATGTACACACCAATTTTAGCATTTAATCCGAGGCTACACCCTATGTTCTTTTTGTGCATGTGCTACACTTTTTCGAGTACAAAATCTTATGATATGTACTAAGGTGTTCATGATTGGCTAGTAAACAGTGGTGAGATGGTTATTTATGCCTTTCTCATTAAGTTCAAGTCCAACAATTAAAGGCATGTGACTTTAAGATCAAGATCATGTGATAAAAAACTATAAACAACTCCTACACAACATGCATTACAAAGCTCATACTAGTAAAGTGCAATAAAATAAGCTCATCCAAGCTAAACAAGGTACATACACATGTTATGTAAAGATAATATGGCTAACCTTGATTTCAAATCCAAGAGAAATTAATGCAAAACACATTTTTCTTCCCTTTTCCTCCCTTTTAAAAAAAAAAAATAAATAACAAAAACAACCTAGCATGAAATGCATGAATGTTATGCAATGAAAATCCTAGAAAAAAAACAAAGAAAGCAAAAACAACAAAGAGGAATGGTCACAAAGAATAGAGAGATGAAGCACAAGGACCAAGAAAGCCAAGGATGATCAGGGACACAGAATCACACCAATTACTTGACGAAATGTCTTAAACTTACTTCAATCAAGAGGTTTGGTGAAGATGTTAGCATTCTGACATTTAATAGGGATATACTCAAGAACCACAATCTTTCTTTCAACAAGATCCCTAATAAAGTGATATCTAATCTCTATGTGTTTAGTCTTAGAGTGTTGAATAGGGTTCTTAGAGATATCGATAGCACTAGAATTATCACAATAAATAACCATGGTGTCTTGTGTGATCCTATAATCACTCAAAAGCTTTTTCATCCAATGAAGCTGTAAACAACAACTTCTAGCAGCAATATATTCTGCTTTTGCAGTAGACAGAGAGACAAAATTTTGTTTTTTACTCATCCAGGCCACAAGATTGTCTCCTACATAAAAACACCCACAGTGGTGCTTTTTCTATCATCAGCATTGCCAGCCCAATTTGAATCAGAAAATCCAGCAAGAGACAAATTTGACTCTTTGCTATAGAACAATCCATAATCACAAGTTCCACTAATATATTTTATGATTCTTTTAACAACATTCAAATGTGAAACTTTAGGATTAGATTGAAATCTAGAGCATACACCAACACTGAAAGCAATATCTGGACGACTTGCAATTAAATACAAAAGACAACCAATCATGCTTCTATATAATGTAACATCAACAGACTCACCTGAAGGGTCATTGGTTAGCTTTGCATTAGCAGCCATTGGTGTTCTAGCATGTGCAGCCTTATCAAGTCCAAATCTCTTGACTAGATTTTTGGCATACTTAGCTTGGTTGATGTAAATTCCAGAATCCATTTACTTCACCTGCAATCCCAAGAAACAAGTTAGTTTACCAACCATACTCATTTCAAACATCTTCTTCATTTCATCTGCAAAAGATTGAACAAGTGAATCATTAGTAGCACCAAAAACATTATCATCAATATAAATTTGAGCTATTACAAAATAATTCTCATCCTTTCGTATGAAGAGAGTAGTATCTGCAAATCCTTTTTTGAATCCATGCTCAAAGAGATATGCGGTTAACCTATCATACCATGCCCTGGGAGCTTGTTTCAAACCATAGAGGGCTCACTCCAACTTGTAGACATCATCCAGTCTGTGAGGATCAACAAAACCCTTTGGTTGTTCAACATATACCTCTTCTTGCAACATCCCATTCAAGAAAGCACTCTTAACATCCATTTGATACAGCTTGAAATTCAAATGACTTGCTATGGCCAATAGTATCCTAATGGATTCCATTCTTGCTACTGGTGCAAAAGTCTCATCAAAATCAATCCCTTCCACTTGTGTGTATCCTTGAGTAACAAGTCTTGATTTGTTTCGAATAATAGTACCATGTTCATCTAACTTGTTCTTGAAAGTCCACTTAGTGCCAATCACATTTTCTCCCTTTGGTCTAGGAACTAATTCCCACACATCATTCCGAACAAATTGATGAAATTCTTCATGCATAGAATTAACCTAATCGGCATCTTGAAGTGCTTCATCCACCTTTTTCTATTCAAATTGGGATAGATAGCATGAGTGAGTAATAACATTCAAGGCTTTGGATCTCAAACATTTTTGTGACAGGATGATTTAACTTTACTCTAGAAGATGGACCTTTGACTAGAGATGTGGAGGTACCTTTTTGTTCTGATGAAGGACTAGTCTCACTTTGTTCTTGTTGAGTTTCATGAACTGGTGTAGATGGTTCTGAACTTGATGGTACTGAAACAACATCATTCAACAACAGTAGCTCTTCATCACTATGCTTCCCAATATAATCATCAGGAATAGGATCATCAGCTTCCACCGTCTTTTCTTGAACCAGATGAGTGTTTTTTGAATGAGTTTATGAACACAGTTCATCATTGATCACCACATTTGAAGACTCTATGACTGTTTTAGTTCTCAGGTTGTATACTTTGTAAGCACTACTGGTGGAGGAGTATCCTAGAAAGTATCCATTGTCCCTCTTTGCATCAAACTTTTCTAGGTTCTCCCAATCACGCAGAATATAACAATCATTTCCAAATATCCGGAAGTATTTGACAACAGGCTTCTTTCCAGAGTTCATAAGGAATTTTCTTGGAATCAGTCTGAAATACACCCGGTTAAGTGTATGACAAGCAGTGTTAACTACTTCTCCCCAAAAGGACTTGGGCATCTTTTTGTTATGTAGCATGACACGAGCTATCTCTTGAACAACCCTATTCTTCCGTTCCACTATTCCATTCTATTGTGGTGTCTTAGGTGAAGAGCACTCTTGATGTGTGTCTTGATCATTGCAGAAGGTAGCCAGCTTGGTGTTTTCAAATTCCCTTCCATGATCACTTCTAATTCTGGCTATCATAATTCCTTTCTCAATTTGCAATTTCTTGCAGAAGTGTATCATCTTTTCAGGAGCCTCAACTTTATCTCTCAAAAGCACAACCCAAGTATATCTAGTGAAATCATCCACAACAACTAGAATATACTTCTTTCCACCTAAACTCTGAACCCTAGCAGGACCCATGAGATCAATGTGCACCAACTCTAAAGGTCTTGAAGTTTGAACTTCAGTCACAGACGGATGTTTGGACTTCACTTGTTTACCCATCTGACATGGTCCACATATGCACTTTTCTATCTTTTCAAACTTGGGCAAACCAATAACTGCATCACACTTGGAAATCTTCTCTAATTGCTTGTGAACTGCATGTACCAACCGTTGATGCCATAAGTCTACTTGATTGATCTTTGCACTGAAACACTTGTTGCTTATTCTTGGTGTTATACCATAACAGTTGTCAGCTGTCCTAACACCAATACACATGTAGTCACCTCCTCCATTAAGTATCTCACATTCATACTTGGTGAAGAGAACATTGAATCCATTGTCACAAATCTGACTAATGCTTAGTAAATTAGCCTTCAACCCATCAACATACCAAACATCTTCAAAAACTAGCAACCCTGGAATGTCCACAATTCCAATGCCTCTGATCATAGATTTGCTTCCATCTCCAAACGTGACTGTCCCAATCTTTCCTTCAAAGAGTGTCTTGAATAAAGCTTTATTTCCTGTCATATGCCTGGAACAACCACTATCCAAATACCAAAGACAAGAATCACATGCCTTTAAGGCAGTTAAAGCAGTATAACACAAATAATTATCATCACATGTAATTATACCATGATACTCAAGGAAAGACTTAACAAAAGTAACAAAAGTAACAAAAGACACAAACCAAAAGTAGACAAATTGAAACTTTAGCAATAAGATCTAAAAACTAGAGCTAACTTGCTCTGATACCACTTGTACATTTTTAGACCCCTTAAACTCAAACAGATTAACTTAGTTATTAACCAAGTGATTAACTTAGGTAAATTATTTAGATCTAGGTTAACACAAGTAAATCATATCATTGAAACAGTGCGGAAAATAAATAACACAATGATATGATAACCCAGAAAAACCAAACCGGTAAAAAACCTGGGGAGAATTTAACCTAGTTATCCTCAAGGTAAAATAGATCCACTATGAAAGAATTGAAGTTTTACAATAGCGACTTAGACCACTAATATCCTATTGCTATCTCGAGTAGAAAACTTACTACCACGACCACGTGACAGCTCTGAGTCCACGGACTACTTCTTTCTTGGATTTACAGCAACCACAAGTACTCCCACTTGTGTTTTCTTTAAGCTCTTTATGCAACAACTGAAACGATCACCAAGCTCTCGACATCAATCTTGAGATTGGAAACCCTAAGTACGTATGAAGGCAAACACCTCTAGATCTCACAAGAGATTCATACACACAGCATAAACAATAACTGTAAAACGTGGTTAGGGTTTTTTCTTTTATTACTATCATTTTCTAATGGAACCCAGCATGAAAGAATTAACGGTGTAAATGTTCTCATTTTATTAATTCAATAATATATATATATATATATATTCTCATTTTTGCAGCAAACTGTTGGTCAAAGATAAATTAAATAATAAATATTATTTTTATACATCTTAACATATACTATATAATATAAAAATAATAATAATAATAGCAAAAACTAAATGAAAAATTATTCTTTTTTTTAATAGAAAACAAAGAACATGTTCCAAACTTTTAACCATAAAACTCATAACATCTTCTCTTTCTATATAGTGGAAAGAAAAAATATTATTGTATTCCTACACCCCAAAACTCTCTAAATTAATGCGAATGAAAATGAGATTATTTTTGGAATAAAAGTACCCTTTATTAAGGAGATCTACTTATATTTGTAATCTATAATATATATATTTTTGTAAATCTGTAGCGGAGTTGGTATAACAAGACAGGTCTTTTTTGTCATGTCGTAAGGATAATAATATGCTTGGTGGGGGAGTTATTGTCATTGTCACGATTTTTAGAAACGAAATTCATATTTCGTTGCTAAATCATACTTTTAGTGACGAATTGTGATTTCGTCACTAAAAACATATAAGTGCAAAACTACTATTATTATATTTAGTGACGAATATTTTTCGTCGCTAATTCTTCCTTATAGCAATGAAAGGATTTTCGTCACTAATACTATCCACAGCAATACCTACAGTGACGAAATATTTCGTTACTAAAAATTTCTACTTTTAGCGATGAAATATTTCGTCGCTATAGATTAATTAAACTCGCGCCAAAGTTTCCCTCCACTGGCGCCCATTTTTCAGATCACAATAGTGACGAAATTTATTTTTCGTCGCTAAATGTTATAATTTTTTTCATTATTTGTGACGAAATTCATATTTCGTCACTAAAGCTGTATTTTTAGCGACGAAAAATATTTCCTCACTAATTTTTGTCGCTAAAAATGCATTTTGTTGTAGTGGTGGCCTGTACAAATTTTTAATCTACATTAGGTCATATGCAATGGATCAAAAGCTGAGATCATCCCACCGGAATTGTCTGTCCCAGCAACCTGTGTGGATTAGTTTTGCAGAGTTTTGTTTTGTTGTATTCATCCCATTGGCTCATATGGCTCAAGATAGTTGGTTAATTAATTCAACATGTGCTCTATGAATTAAACTATGTATTAAATAAGTTATATGTGCTCAAATCCTAACTAACTCATCCTAATCTCAACTAACTAACTAACTAAAGGGATTACAACAATGATGAGGAGATTACAAGACATGAAATAATTTAGGGTTCCTATCATGCATGGTCGCAGTAAATAATTGGTGTTTGAAACGATGATGAAGATAATCCAATGCAATGACAGCATCAATGGCAATGTTTAGTATTTGAAGAAGATTCAACTTCCTTGTTTCCTCAAAAGTCTAATTTGTTCTTGGGGTTGGATCCACTTGTATTGAATTTCTGACACAAACATGTAAAGACAACGACATTAATTAAATAATATGTTGTAGAAATCTTGAATTTTAAATTTGTTGTAAAAGCATTGCTTTTTTATAGTCTAAATATCTTTCAAGTAAATGGATTGCCAATTCCATAATAATTGAATGAGATGGGAAAATTGCATATTCCCATACAAATTAGCTTTCCAGCATTGTGAATTTTCACAAAGGTAAAAAAAATGATACTTAAATAACTAAGTTGTAGGTAATTAATTAATGAGTCAAAGAACGTCTTTTAAATTCTTGTTACGGTGGAAATAACCTCACTCATTGCACAGATTAAAATGAATTTTGAAGCTTACTATTCCAATTAAAAATTCATCTTTCCTCACCATAGCCCATAGGTGCACAAGACCGATGATTAATTATGAAGGCCAACACTGCTTGAGAATTCAGGTGCATTTGGTGCCTGTTGGCGCATTTGGAGGTAACTTGGCACAATATACACTTTGTTCGTCTGGATGAGCTAATATGAGTTGGCACCTTCTTCAAGTGTTTTTGTAGCTTCTGGATATATTTGGAGGTAGCTTGGGATAATATGCATTTTGTTTTTTGGTTGGGCTCTATATATATATATATATATATATATATATATAATCTGTGAGTGTTTTTTGAATGTATAAAAACTTTGTAATTTTACTTCGATATATTAAATTCACTTGCTTGTGGATGTAGTCTATTGTCGAACCACATAAATTCTTAGGGTTCTTAAATGTCTTTTGAGTTATTATGTGTCTTTTACGTTCAACTTTAATTTTTCCATGTTCATTTCTATTATTTGTTAAGTTTTATTTGTTCCTATTATTTTAAAAAGTTGAAAAATCAAACCAACCTAATTTTCAACTTGTTATTGTAGTAAGTTTTATTTATTTTTGAGTATCTTTACAATTTAAAGTGAGATTTTCATATTTAATATCATTTAAATAAAGGTTTTTTATTTTAAAATTTTATAATATTAGTTTTTAAAAGTTCAAATAGCGTGTAAAACACTATGAATGTTTAGACCCCCAAATTACAAATTACCAATTCAAGCTTAATATCAAACAATGTACGTGCGAAAAATGAACATAAGCTTATAATAGAATTGATAAACAATCTAAACCAAATAAAATGACATCTACAGCAGAAATTAAATGGCAAAGATTATGGGAAGAGAGATGTAAACGCAAGGACAACACAGTGATGTGTTATTAAAGAGGAAACCAAAGCCCTCGGCGTAAAACCTCTCCGCCGCCCTCTAAGCGGTCAATAATCTACTAGAAAATGAAGTTGGGATACATGAACAGCAGAAGACCCTCCAAGCCTAATCTACCCAGTGTACCTAAGCCCTCCAAGCTTCTTGCTCCAATGAGGTTACGCCGAACCTTTGTCTTTTCTAGTTTACCGAATTCAGCTGTAGCCCATAGCATCAACCAATATCCATTGGTCCCTTCCTAATTGCTTCCCAAGCACCAAAAAGTCTCCTCACAGATATGGGTAAGGTGAGAAAATGATTTGCGTAATGTACCTCTCAAGGATGTAACAACGGAAAAGGTGAGAGTTGAGGAATTTGAAGAGTCACTATGTAAAGATTGTGGATGAGTCAATCTCGTTTTTCTCTAGGGTTTCTCTCTCAAAATTCTCTCTGGAAGCTCTCTACATTTCGTGGGTATAAGGGGTATTTATACAGGAGTGAGAATAGAATGCACAGAGTCAGTTTTTCCAAAACATAGTGAACTGGCGACTTGACCTTGCGACTTGACTGAGTCGTGAGTTCAAGCCGTGAACTAACTAAATGGCCAGTCTGGAATTTTTGTCCTGTAGTGCTCCAGCTGGCGTGACAGTTCAGCTACTCTACATGCTCCACATGTGTGCTACTTTTGGCGACTTGCAAGCCGCGAGATCCAGTCATGAGCCACTTGCTGAGTGCACAAACTTGTGCTTTTCTTCACACTCTCTCACACACTACCCTTACTTGATTCCCACCTAAATACAGAGTTTCTAAATGCTGAATTACAAGCAAATTTGGCACGAAATAAAGCCAACAGAATAGTTGATTAAATTCAACCTTACAGTTTTTATTAAAATATTTTTTAATAATTGAAGTTTACATGAAATTTATTTTTTATCATTAAACTTTGAAAAATATTGAAGGAGTAGAAACAATTTTTATTTATTTATTTTTCAATAGTTAAGAGAAAGAAAAAATTAAGTGAGAAAGTGAAATTTTTTTAAATAATTTAGATGTGAAGAGAAAATTTTTAAAAATTTTATGGACAAAAGATGAATGCAAACTTTAGAGATGAAAACAATATTTTTTAGCCAAAAATTTATATTATAAATAAAAATTATCTAATGGATATTTAAATAAGAAAAGTGTCACTTAAATTATCACCTTGAACCTCAAATTGTATCAATTGTCAACCAGCAAGTTGCTCTTGTTACAACAGTTTTTACTCTCATTTTGATTTTATAGATAGTATTATAAATCTATAGCACTTGGTGTTTGTTCTATGATAATTACTTTTTATTATTAGATCAAGATACTAATTAATTTTTATTGTTATCTTTGAATAATGGAGTCCAGCATAAAAGCAAAGATGTAAACGTAGTCTCATTTCTGCGGCCAAACTGTTCTGAATAATTGGAGCCAAGCATATGAGAAAAGGTGTCAGTGTAAACGTAGCCTCATTTCTGCGGCTAAACTATTCGAGCGTACCCAGTCGGTCTAATGGTCCTCAAACTTTCTAAAAATCCGGTCCAGAGCTAGTTTGTAGCCATAAGGTTAGTCCTCAGCCTTCATCCTTACGCATTTGTCATCTAATCATGATATTTTTGTAAATCTGTAGCGGAGTTGGTATAACAAGACAGGTCTTCTTTGTCATGTCGTAAGGACAATAATACGCTAGGTGGGGGAGTTATTGTCATTGTCACTGATGCAGAGAGGATGATCTAGATATATTTGAATTTGAAATCTTTGCCACTAAAATTTCAATGGTCCTTGCTAAGTTTTCCTCCATTAAACATGAAAAGTTATTATGGAGAAAGAGATTTGAGAGCAGGGTTTTACATCATAGTGCCAAGTGATGGGGACAAGCGTGATAAATTGGGGGAAAATGGGAAGAAATAAATAGCTAGCTGAGGGGATTAGGTAAAAATTAAAAGGTGGGAAAAAAGAAATATGACCAAATCAATGAAGAAAAATATGTGCAAGCCATGTTTTGAAACAAATCAACTATTTAAAACATCAAAATATTGAATTTCATTTGTGCATTAGTATCGGATGTGCTGCTGAACATCGATGCATTGACATTTCCCTAAAGGCTGCTGGGATTGGTTCTGATAGTAGGAACTAGGAAATGCCAGTGGCCTGTACAAAATTTTAATCTACATTAGGTCATATGCAATGGATCAAAATCTGAGATCATCCCACTGGAATTGTCTGTCCCGGCAACCTGTGTGGATTAGCTTTGCAGAGTTTTGTTTTGTTGTATTGATCATTCTATTGTTTTCTATAATTTGTTTAGTCTTCCAAAGGGCTTTACCAATTTGTGGTAGAATGAACCCAATTTGAAGGAAATGATATTCTATTTTTGGGCCCCTTTCAAAACCTTAGGCTTCCTTCTCTTTGATAAGCCTAATTTGTCTCACCAGAATAGCAACTATCAAACCCAAAAAGCTAACAAAAACAATAAAAAAATTAATAATGGTGATTGTATTTTGATAAAATTAATTACCACACTGGTTTTTTTACCCCTTCTCTTAGTTCTTAGCACAAAGCCAAATAGACACTAATTAAGGGAACTTTTGGTATGTAAGAACTTTAGTAGCAGTATTTTTGTGTTGTAGAAATTAACAGAAAATGACTTTAGAGTCTTAAGTAATTGGTGAATTACAGTAAGTACTGGTGCTATAGTGGGTTCCATAGAAAATAGAAGATGAAAACAGAATACACCATGTTTTGTAGCCTATAGGTCTTTATTGTAGAAGAGACCTTGGCTACAAATGTTAATCAATGTACATTAAACACATAAGTTAATTTAATTATGAAGAAAATTTATTCACTTGATACAAGAAGGGAAAGAAAAAAAGACTTAGTGATGAATTAAACAACTAGGGAGCTCCTTCTCAAAAAAAAAAAGAAAAAAAAAACAACAACAACAACTAGGGAGCTACAAATTATTTGCACCAATATTACACTGTACAACGACAACAATTAGAGTGGCTTAATGTCTTCAATGCTGAATGTTTCATGTTTATGATTCTGCAGACCTTGGCTGGACTCGCAGGTAACACCACAAATCCAGCATCTTCTTTCTGCCACCTGGTTCGCAAAATAAACAATGTATTATATTGACATATCATACCATGAGCTTTCAACAAGTAAACAACTTATTAACTTAGCAAATTGAAAAGAATGCAATCAAAACTCTTTCACTCACAAAAATGACTATTAAACTGAGACAACTCTAACAATAGAGCACATAAATCCCAATTTTATTTGGTTAAAATATTATTTTCATCATTATAACTTTGGATGAATTTCGTTTTTTATCCCTAAACTTGAAAATTTTCATTTTTCCTCTCTAAATTATTGAAAATTTTACACTTATCAATTTTCAATTCAAAAAGTTTGTTTTTTATCCCTAAACTGTTGAAAAAAAAAATCTCTTTAAAAAGTTGAGGATCTTTTTCTTTATTCTTCTACATTTTCTCAGCAGCCAAACAGATTATAAAGCAAACAAAAACATGCTTTCTCAATGCTGAGAAAATGTGCTCAATGAAACAAGTATCACATAACATAAACTTGGCAAACTATGATGGCAACCTTCATGATAAGTCATCAGCCTACCTGCAGTGAAAGAAGATAAATTTCAATATAATAAGCTTTGGATTTCAAATAATAATGACAATATGGTGAGGGAGGCCTTTCCAGCAGTAACAAAAATTTAAAAGATAAATATTAACTCTTTACCTACGACTTAATTTAATTTGAAAATTAAGCATCACATTTTATTTTGGTGGAATTATGATATCTCAACTCATTTAATATTTATGGAATTGGCAATCCTTTTACGAAGAAGATTTAGAATTATAGACAAGCAAGATTTGTCCAACAAATTAGTTTATTTAATTATTTATTTATTATTTTTAAGAAAAAAATGATTGTCCAACAAATTGGTTAACTTTGTAGCCTTTTCAAGTTTACATCTCTATGTCACCAATTCAAACACGTGGCAATAATTTAAGCTTAAGTCATTAATAGAGATCTCTGTCTAGACTAGTAGGATATTAATAGAGATCTCTTTATATTTTTTTTTTCTGAAAAAAAATTGAACAAGCTATAGATTTAATGGATAAAAGAAACATTTAGGTATTTATTAATTAGGGTCATTCCAATCCTATGTAGTATGACTGCAAAATGAGCATATCAATTTTTAAGCGATTCCATTCTTCTCAGTTTTGTTAGTGAAAAAAGAGAGCACTGACATGAAAGATTGTGGCCTTCCAATCACTATATGATTCCCTATCATGTGGTTTAGGTGGATACATTACCAAATTCTATATCCCAATGAGAAAACAATATTTACCTGTAGTTTGAAGTCCTTGTCTCATGTATGCTAGTTTTAAGAATGTTTTGTCGAATTTTATGCAGCTCAACTACAGCAACATTGATGTTCATCCTTTCTCTTGGATATTGTGTGGAACAAGCAACTCCAATTTTGAGTATCAAAATTAAGCATTCTTGAATGTTTGAACTTCCATTTGGATCCTCATTTTGAGTGTCGTTCCTTGTCTCTTCATCTTGTCTTTTCCAAAGAAAAATAGGATCTACAATGTCAATGATACGTTCTGGCAAAGCTACTTTAACAAAGTCATGAAGGCTTAAGCTATCTCGGAAGATACTATCAGTAGGCCTTTTTCCTGTGAACATCTCTAACAATAATATGCCATAGCTATAGACATCACCATATATTGACACTTTGTTTCCCATTCCATACTTTGCAATTGCACATAAAATATTATAATATAGGCATATTTTCATACAAGTAAAAGTGGGAAAGAAACTTACAACTTTTAAAGGTTATATATAACATGTTCTATTTTTTAGATATAATACATCCTTACTAAAACTGTCTTTGCGTGCTTGAAATTGTAGCAAGGAACTGTAGGAGAAGGGAAAAGAAAAAAAACCCAAGAAATGTAAATATTTACCTGGAGGAGTATAACCAATTGTTCCTCTAACCCTTATGGAGCTTGATTGATTAGTAGAACAATCTTGGGTAGCATCATGAAGGAATGTTGCCAAGCCAAAGTCGCCTACATGTCCAATCATTTTATCATCAAGAAGAATATTGCTTGGTTTGAGGTCACTATGAACAATTGGCGTTCGGCAATGATGATGTAGATAATCCAATGCACTAGCAACATCAATGGCTATATTCAGTCTTTGGAGAAGACTCAACTTTCTTGGTTTCTCAAGAGCCTCATTTATTCTTGGAGTTGGATGTAACCACTCATCTAGGTTGCCATTTCCCAAGAACTCATATATCAAAGCTTTAAAATCACGACCTTGATAATCAATACTAGAACATGTTGTGATCACCTTTACAAGATTTCGATGTTTGATGTTTCTTAGAGCTTCACACTTTGCCATGAAACTTTTGGAAGCTCCGTGACGCAAAAGGTTGAGGACCTTGATAGCAACCATTTGTCTACCGTGATTAAGAATTCCTTTATAAACAGACCCAAAGCTACCCACCCCAATTAAATTAGCAGAAGAGAATCCATTAGTTGCGTTTAGGAGACTTTGGTAAGATACATTCAAAAGCGAATTTCTTGAATCACTTGAGATACTTCCAATCCTTTTCTTTCGTAAAGAATAGAGAAGTAGAAGCAACACAATCAAAGTTAATCCAAAAAGTCCAGAAGCTATAGAAATTATTAACTTCAAGGTAAGAGTTAACTTCCTCTTCTTGGTTTTTTTGTATTTGCATATAGGAAGTTGAAACTTAGTGTTGGGTTATTTAGACCCCTTAAACCACAATTAGATTAACCTAGTTAATTAGCCAAGTGATTAACTTAGTCCAATTCATGCAAATCTAGGTTAACACAATTAAATAATCATATCAAGCATATAAAGCAGCGAAAAATAAATAAACACAAGATATGATGACCCAGGAAACCACACGGTAAAAACCTAGAGAGGATTTGACCTAGCTATCCTCAAGGTAAACCTGAATCCACTATGAAAGAATCGAACTTCATACAAAAGGACTTACAAGCTCCCCGCCCGACTTCCTAATTCTACCCACCAGTAGAACTTACTGACACGACCACGTGCAAGCTCCGAATCTACGGACTCCTTCTTTCTTGGATTCTTCTTCAAGTATAAGCTCCCCGCTTGTGTTTCTTTAAGCTCCAATGGCTGCAACCTTGTTGATCATCAAGATGTAGATAATATCTCTACCTTGAAAACCCTAAGTGTATGTGAAGGAAAGCTCCTCAAGGATCTCACAAGAGATTCACACAAACCGCAACTATGAGCAACAAAGACTTAGAGAGGTTTAGGTACAAAACCCTAAAAAATAAAAGGAGTCACAAGAGGCACTCTAATCTCTCTCTCTCAAGTCTCAAAAATGTTCTAAGGTTTCCCTTATATATAGGAGAGTTTTACTTGAACCCCAAGACGTTTAAATAGAGTTTGGGCTGAGTTAGAATTCTACAAAAAAACGTTCTGGCCGACTTTCAATCGATCGAGTCTAATTTTCGATCGATCGAGCCAGGCCGAAAGTAACTAATACTTCTGCAGCCACTCGATTCCAACTTTACATAAAAGACACAACTTTGAGCAAGTCTAAACAAGACTAAATAACCTGTTTTGATCATGGTTTGCCAACAATACACATTAGAGTTCTAAATACATAAAATCCTAAGTCTTTAGAACCTAACAAACTCCCCCTTTGGAAATCCGTGACAAAACACAAACTAAAAGCTCAAAGTTTACAAGTAAAAGCCCATTACAAAAATAATGCTCATAACACAAATTCAATCCTAACTACTATCCATCAGTTGCAAGTGTAGACAGCAGCCAAATCGAATCAACCTGTATATTCCTGAAACACTTAACAAACGCATAAACGCATGTGTGACAAAAAAACAGTAAATCAATAAGTAAATTCTTGACTTTACAAAATACAAAACAAAGACATATATCATGAATAACTCATAAATATAAATCAATGAGCAGTGAACAAGAAACATAAATAAAAACATAAGTTAAATACAACAAAAAGTTTTTATTTATAATCTCCCCTTTCAAAAATAATTTCAACTCCCCCTAAACAAGACAAACATGATTCCCATAAATCAATAATTTCTCCCCTTTTTTGTCACGTATTGACAAAGACAACTCATACAAAGAGTAAACAATCATCATACGCAATAAATGATAAGAGAAAATAGAGAATCAAGGGGACAAAAAAAATTCAGCTCTATAGAAAATAAAGACAACTCCCCCTATGAAGAGCAACAATTCCCCTTATAAAAATAGGAACAACAAAATATGTTTTGGGAAAACAGTTTTGGGGAAACATAAAGGGGTGGGGATAAATAAAAAGACACAAACCAAGTTTAAAAAAAACTAAGTTGAGGATACACATGAAGAAAAAATATTCTCTCTTTCAATAAAATGCAAACATGGCACTATGTGACTCATAAACAGTTGCATGAGTAGAGAAAATATTTGCACATTGATTATCCATCATATCTCTTAAGAAAAATATTTTCTACAGTTCACACATAAAAACATATACTAGAAAGTACATAGCTCAAAAATTAATCAATCAATTTTTGATCAAATTGAGTACCTGATGTAGCACAGTGTATGCATGCTATGTGTGAAAACAATGAGAGATATGACTGCAAAACTGCAAGATGGATACAGAAATCAATGCAATGCATGTGAATCCTAAACATAAATGATGCAAGACAAAATATGTCATGATGCATGCTCTAATGCAGTAAAACTAAGTTCAATTTAAGTTCAAATTAACAAAATTGGCTTGAGCATAGAGTTTATAATAAAAACCCCAAAATTGAAAACTACTTGTTGAATTTTTAAACAAATTGACGAATTGAGCATCACATAACACAACACACAGAGTATAATGCTTAATTACATCAAAACAACAAGCCAATTTCATCAATTTCAACCTAATTGAACAAAATCCCCAAATCGGGTACATTCAAGCCTAACAAAAATCCAAATTCTCAAACTTTAAACACATTTTGCATTAAGATCAAGGAACTTTTAATCTTGGATGGCCACAACAAAATCACACACAATGTAATGTACTAAGTTTAGCAAAAAGTAACTTGTGTAGTGTGTGCAACTAGCAAAAGCTTGAGATACATGTGAGGTGATATGTGAATAGAAATCAATCACAAAGTCTACAAAATTCATCACATAGAATTTGAAAGAGACTATCACCTAAAGAGTTACATCATATAACTCTCACATCTCCTAGAAAACAAGCTTGCAATCATGTACGTTTCTTGAATTTTGCCTCATAATATACACACCAATTTTAATTATGTGATTTGGCATTAAGCCTAATAGTACACACCAATTTTAAGCATTAAGCAATTAAACCGAGGCTACACCTTATGTTCTTTTTGTGCATGTGCTACACTTTCTCGAGCACAAAATCTTATGATATACACTAAGGTGTTCATGATTGGCTAGTGAACAGTGGTGAGATGGTTATTTATGCCTTTCTCAAAAGGATCAAGTCTGACAGTCAAATAACATGTGACTTCAAGATTAAGACAAAGTGATAAACACCATAAACATCTTTCCCACACAACATGCACTACAAAGCTCAAACTAGTAAAGTGCAAGAAATAAGCTCATTCAAGCTAAACAAGGTACATAAATTTGTTATGTAAAGATAATGTGGCCAATTCTTGATTATAAATCCAAGATCTATAATACAAAACACAAAAATCTTTTTGGTTTTAAAAAAGAATTTATAACCACTTGTTGAGATTTTGAAAAAAATTTAAGACCAAAAACAAAAAAAAAACACACATTGTGCTAAATGAACAATGCAAATGCAATGCATGACAGTGCTTAACTAAGCTATAGAGGGTACACAAACAAGACATATCAATTTCTTAATTAACTCATGAGTACATGTACAAACTAGTACATACTCATTCAAAATAAAAAATAGCTTAGCACAAACTATTCAAATTTCACCACAATGTCAAGCATGTTCTAAATCAAGAGAGATATCATAACTCATGTAATCCTCAAAACAAATAAAACAAGACACAAAATAAAATATTTTTGTCTTTTTGAAAATTTTCAATATTTTTGGATTTTTTTTAATAAAAAAAAACAACCTAGAAAAAACAAAACAACCAAAAACAGAAACAAGACATGTCCACAAACAATAGAAAGAATTAAAACAGTGACAAGTCAGCAACACTCACCTTAAAGGATCTTTTCTCACCCATATAGCACGAGTCTTCGTCTTTGTAGGTGAAAATCCATAAGAAGTAGAGTGTATTTGAGGAATTACACCAATCTTCTGAGACAGACTAAAATCCTGCAAATTCCTTTCACAAGCCAACAAGCTTAAATTTTTCAAAAGCATATGAAACAATTTATATGGACTTATGGCAGGAGAAATATTATCACATATCCTAGATTGACATACAGAATGCTTAAATTTCAATTTATGATAATTAGGACGAATGTGACCACGGACACCACAAAAGTGGCAAACAGGAACAAATTTAGGAACATCAGCATTCTTAACAACAAATCTAGTCTCAGATTTTAGTTTTTGCTTTAACAAAGAACAATTTGGTCTAATATAACCAACAACACCACAAAGGTGACAGGTAGGCACAAAAATAGATTTATTATGCTCTCTAACAGTAGGTTTAGACATAGGTTTAGAAACTTCAGCGTCTACATCAGAACTTTTACCTTTGTCTAACCTAGCACAATAAGCCTTTTCTTTATTATTCCTCTTGAAAGGAGGGATATAAACTTTTTCAGTTTTAGGCTTAAGAGAAAAAGAAACACTTCTGTTATCAACAGCAGGCTTGGTACTAGTCAAATTTTCAATTTTAGCTTTAGATTCAACTAACTCTTGTTCCAAGCTTTTCATCTTCTCATCTTGAGAGGAAATTTGATTTCTCAAAAATTCATTCTTTTTATTAGATTCATCTAATTTAACAAGTAATTCATCTTTTTCAAGATTAGCCAATTTTAACTCTTCCTTGAATTTCTTAGAAATTTTCAAAGATTTAGATAATTCCTTATGAAGAGTTTCAAAAGCATCAAAAAAATCAACAGAAGCATGAGCAGAAACATGATCAGAAAGACACTTCAAATTGTCCATGACAACAGGGGTCAAGGATCAGCTCTTAGATCAAAAGATCTAAAACAAGAAGAGCTACCCGCTCTGATACCACTTGTTGGGTTATTTAGACCCCTTAAACCATAATTAGATTAACCTAGTTAATTAGCCAAGTGATTAACTTAGTCCAATTCATGCAAATCTAGGTTAACACAATTAAATAATCATATCAAGCATATAAAGCAGCAGAAAATAAATAAATACAAGATATGATGACCTAGGAAACCACACGGTAAAAACCTAGAGAGGATTTGACCTAGCTATCCTTAAGGTAAACCTGAATCCACTATGAAAGAATCGAAGTTCATACAAAAGGACTTACAAGCTCCCCGCTCGACTTCCTAATGCTACCCACCAGTAGAACTTACTGACATGACCACGTGCAAGCTCTGAATTCACGGACTCCTTCTTTCTTGGATTCTTCTTCAAGTATAAGCTCCCCGCTTGTGTTTCTTTAAGCTCCAATGGCTGCAACCTTGTTGATCATCAAGATGTAGATAATATCTCTACCTTGAAAACCCTAAGTTTATGTGAAGGAAAGCTTCTCAAGGATCTCACAAGAGATTCACACAAACTGCAAATATGAGCAACAAAAACTTAGAGAGGTTTGGGTACAAAACCTTAAAAAATAAAAGGAGGCACAAGAGGCACTCTAATCTCTCTCTCTCAAGTCTAAAAAATGTTCTAGGGTTTCCCTTATATATAGGAGAGTTTTACTTGAACCCCAAGACGTTTAAATAGAGTTTGGGCTGAGTTAGAATTCTGCAGAAAAACGTTCTGGCCAACTTTCGATCGATCGAGTCTAATTTTCGATTGATCGAGCCAGGCCGAAAGTAACTAATACTTCTGCAGCCACTCGATTCCAATTTTACATAAAAGACATAACTTTGAGTAAGTCTAAACAAGACTAAATAACCTGTTTTGATCATGGTTTGCCAACGATACACATTAGAGTTCTAAATACATAAAATTCTAAGTCTTTAGAACCTAACACTTAGGTATACCCCCACAAAGCTTAGCATTTCCCTTTACTGAAGTTCTACTTATGTTCTTAAAAACTCCGTCGATTGGTAACTCACCCTCAAAATGGTTGTAAGATAGATTCAAAAATTGCAAGTAGACAAAGACCTCCAAAAATCTTGGAATTTCACCAGACAAATTATTTTCAGAAAGCTCTAGATATGGAAGACCTTTTAATGATTCTAAAGATGGAGGAATGATCCCTTGGAAGAGGTTTTTTCCCATGTATAGGAATTCAAGCTTTATGCAGCTTCCAAGGCTTGCTGGAATTTTTCCAGACAACATGTTTGTAGAAATATCCAATCGTTCTAAATTTATAAAATTTCCTATTTCCATGGGAAGGATACCAGTAAATTGGTTGGCAGACAAATTTAGAAAAACTGGTGAGAATGAGAGACCATTGACTTGTGGGGATATCAAACCATTGAGATTGTTATTAGCAAGATTCAAAGTAAACAAAATTTCAACACCTGCTTAGACTTAGAGGGATATTTCCTTGAAGATTATTCTCATGTAATTCCAAGTCTACCAAGATTGTTAAATTTCCAATAGAGAATGGAATGTTCCCATAAAAATTATTTGTATTTAATGTCAAAACTTGTAACTTGTGAAGCTTTCCAATTTCATGGGGAATATTACATGAGAATTTGTTCTGCCACATATCGATTCTCTCTAAATTGATCAAATTTCCTAATTCAGTAAGAATCTTTCCAGATATTTTATTATTATCTAGAACCAATTCAATAAGAGTAGTTGAGAAATTGCCAATGCACTTGGGCAACTCTCCCCCAAAATTATTGCCATTTATACCCAGTCTAGTTAGATAGGTGGCATTTGTCAAAGAACAAAGAAAACTCAAGTCATTTGCCTCTCCATTTCCAAGATTGTTAGAGGTAATGGCAAAAAATGAAATTCTATGTAGCTTCTCCAAAGAAGGAACTTTTCCTCTTAGTGTATTGTTGTTCAATGTAAGCACATTTAAATTTTGAGGCATTAGATATTGAAATAGGGATAAGTCCAATAAATTGGTTCTTGGCAATAACAATTTCTTCAATATTTGGTAGTGTGATACCTATTTCCGATGGAAGATGTCCTTGAAATTGGTTGGTTGCTACATGAAAGACTATTTATGAAGACAGATTGAACATTGAGGGAGGAATTGTACCAAACAACCTATTTGTACCCACATAAAAATATGCACGCTTGGTCAATTGGCCCAAAGAATCAGGGATAGTCCCAACCAAATTATTTTTATCTACAGCAAACCCTTCAAGAAACGATAAGTTTCCAAAAGCAGGTGAGATAGTTCCTGTTAGATGATTGTCAAAAACAGAAAAAATTCTGAGTTTTAACAAGGTGCCAAGTTTTGCAGGGATTTCTCCTATGAGAAGGTTATTATAGGCATAGAGAAATTCGAGGCTGGTGCAATTGGATAAGTTGCTTGAAATTTTGCCACTAGGTGTGTTATTTTGGAATCGTAAGGATTGCAATATCTGCAAATGACTAATTTCTGGAGGAATTTCATTATTAAAGCTATTGTTTTCAAGGGTTAAATTCCTCAAAAAACTTAAATTTCCAACATGTGGTGATATAGAGCCTACCAGTTTCAAAGATTGCAAGTCCAACATGGTGACCCTTTGATGTCGACGACCACATGTGATCCCTTGCCATTGGCAAAAGTGGATGCTATCATTCCAAGAGCTCAAAACCCCAAAAAGGTCATGAGTGATCTCGGCTTTGACCTCAAGCAACGCCAACAAGTCTGTCTCATTATTCCTGCCAGCCACAAAGGTGAGTAATAAGCCAAACCACCCGAGAAGAATAACAGTATGCATGCAAAAAGATGAGGATGGTGGAGTTGAACTCAGGTGTGAAGAAAGCCCCATGAATCTTTGTTTAACTAATGAAAAGTTAAAGAGGAAAACTTGCTATGTTTCAAACTGTGATTTCAGAGTGAAAATAACAAGATGATATTAGACTTTAAACTGTCCCGACTACCGTTATTTAAAAGTGTCGGTTCCTGTCAACTTTAAAATGGACCACTGGCTTTTGTAAAAGTCAAAAAAAGTTTGGTATTTAATGTCAGCAAGCCTCGTTTGGGAAGAGGGAATGGAATATAATGAAAAGGAATGAAAATAATAATTTTAGAATATTCTTCCCTTCCTTTGTTTGGAAGTTTTAATGGAGAGAATGGAAAGTCCATTCCATTGTTTGGGAGTTTAAGTGAGAGGAAATGGAATGGGTAGGAGGGAACACTCATTCCTCTTTATTTCCTTAAAACCTAAAATTTTCATTCCCCCGAAATTGGAAGGAATGGGAGGGAATAAAATTAGATTTAATGAATTTTTTACTAAAACTCCCAAAATACCCCTATATATTCAACCATTTATTTTAAAATAGGGGTCTAATAGTAATATTGTTATAAAATGATTCAATTCCATTCTATTCCTTTCATGTTACTCTCAAACAAGATTATTTACATTCCATTCATTTTCATTCCTTTCCATTCATTTATTTTAAAACGTCTAATCAAGGTTACTTAATTCTATTCCATTATATTCTTTTCCATTCCTTTCCCTTACTTAAATACATTCAATTCCATTCCATTTCTTTCCATTCCCTTATGATCATTCCATTCCATTCTCTTATGAACTCTCAACCGAAGCTTGAATATTCATCTCAATAGATGTGAAAAAAAAAAAAAAAAAAGTAAAAAATTTTATGTTCTATATGACATATTGATTAATTGATGAGTTTATGATGGTTTTCTGTAAATATTTTTATAGGAATTATAGGGATACAAAAATTTTCTTAACTTGCAATTATAGTAAGTTTTATTTATTTTTGAATATCTTTAAAAAGTGAGATTTTTCATTTTTCTTATTTAACAATTAATATAATATAGATAAAGGTTTTTTTAAAATATTTTTTTATAATATTAGTTTTTATCCTCAAAGTTTACATTAAATTCATTTTTATCGTTAAACTTTGAAAAGTTTAGGAGCAGAAATATTTATTTTTTGTTTATTTTTTTGTTTCAATGTTGAGAGAAGAAAAAAAAATATTTAAAAAAAAAATCTAAAGTGAGAAAGTGTAAAATTTTAAATAATTTAGATATGAAAAACAAATTTTTTTTTTTAAAGTTTAAATGATTGCAAACTGTAGGTACTAAAACAATATTCTTAGTCAAAAATTTATATTATAAATATTTTAAATAACAATTATCTAATTGATATTTAAAGAAGAAAAGTGTTTCACTTAAAATTATCATCTGAACCTCAAACTATCAACTATCAAGTTGCTATTGTTGCAATAGTTTTTATTATCATTTTTTTTTAATATATAGATGGTATTTCAAATATATAATGATCGTTCCATGATAATTATTTTTAATTATTAAGTCCATACAATTTTTGAATAATGAAGCCAAGCATGAAAAGTAGAGGTGTAAATGTAGTATTCGTTTGGATCCACAACACGTTTTCACGTTTGTGTTTTTTATTTTTTAGCACATGAATAGTAACATCATATGAATTCATTGTACAGTAAAAAAAAATGTACTGTTCACACACTGTTTACAGGTCTTACAGTATTATTCACATATTTAAAAATTATTTTGCTATAATATTTTTAGTTTTCAATTTCAATTTCAATCAAAATAAGTTGTATCCAAATAAACATGTAATCTCATTTCTGCTGCCAAACTATTCTAAATAATGGAGCCAAATTACCATCCTGGCAACATAGTATTTGGCTATTTTTTAAAAAAAAAACAATGTACTCGTTTTTTTTAAGCTCGAGTACCTTATTCACCTACCACAAAACATATAGTACTTAGCTATTTTTGCCTACCAACTCCGCTACAGATTTACAAGAAATATCAAATATCTTGATTAGATGACAAACGCGTGAGGATCGATGAAGCCAGAGGACTAAATTTATGGTAATGGTACAGAAAGAAGACCTGTTCTTGTTACATCAACTCCGCTACAGAACAGCTCTGAATTTTGGTACATTTGAGTAGTTCAGCCGCAGAAATGAGACGTTTACACCTTTGCTTTCATATTTTGGCTCCATTATTTAGAATCGTTTGGCCGCAGAAATGAGACTACGTTCACACCTTTGCTTTTCATGCTTGGCTTCATTATTCAAAAATTGTATTAACTTAATAATTAAAAATAATTATCATGGAAGGAATATTATAGGCTATTTGGTATGACATTTCAAGTAATATTTTTTAATTTTTAAATAATATTACACGTATTTTTACATATTTTTTTACCCATACATATTTTAAAAAAATATAAACAACATTACTGGAACAACGTTACTGTAGGCACTCGAGGACCGAGGAAGGATCTGAAGGGTCACTGCAGCAATCTGAAGGCCGAGGGAAAAGGCTAAGGGGTCGCGGTGATGACGTGGTGATACCGAAGGCCACGGGCTCTGAAGATGGAGCTGCCCGAAGAGGAAAAGCTAAGGGCTGAAGGGAATGGAAGACAACAAGCCATAGGGAGGACACAGGCTTGTGTTTAGGCCGCCGCCTCCGCATTAATTATTAGAGCCGGAAGTTGTGTCAGCCGCATTAAATGAGGAAGTGACCAGTATAGGCCGTAACTTGGTAGGTTCCTACCATCGTCCCTTCAGATGGGAGAGGTCATCAGTGTCAGAAAAAGGGAGATGGAACCCAATGAAATTGGGCGGTGGAGATGCAACGAAGAAAGGCTATATAAAGGGAAGGGAGGGGGGGGGAGAGAAAAGGGGATTCGGGAGGTTGGAAATCACAGTGTAAAATTGGACTTCAATTTTTTTTTTTTTTTAACTGATACAAATCTTGTAAGAACACATCAATATATGTTCAGAAAGAGCTCCTTATTGCTATTGATTCCCATCTCTCACAAATTTCATTAGCTTGGGCCAAGTCTAAGGGGAACAACCCATTGATATAAGTGGGCTTGAACTCCTCCATTCAAGATTTTGGTCCTTATAATTGGCTCCTGAACACTGATGGCTAACGAAAGCCAAAGCGAAGAGGAGTCAATGGCTTCTCATAGGGAAAACCCTTTCGTTAACTTGGAACATAGGAGAGACAAGCGACGCACCCTGAGTGTTGCGGGGGGATCCCGTCACACTAAACACACTGGGCGGAATCGCCCTAGGTCCGAGGATCAGGCCTCACTTGATCAGGAGACCATAACATTGCAACGCGAGATTGATTGACTGCGCAGAAGACTAAGACGTAGGAGACACGATGGGAGAAGCTCATCTTCCTTGTCAAGAGAAAGCTCAAGGGAGAGCTGTGACCGATCGTACCGGCATAGGTCCGAAACTCCACTTAGTGAGACTTACTCGGCCTCCTCATCTGGAGACGGACTGGGGGAAGACAACGACCAACATGAGAAAGGACCCCCTCATTACGCTAAGGGAAATGACGCCTTGAGTAGAGCCCTACGAAAGATTTCTAGGTCCCCCTTCGTCAGGAGGATTAGCAAGGCTAAGCTCCCTCACCGCTTCTCCCAGCCGACCTTCACCATATATGACGGAAGGACTGACCCCGTGGAGCACGTCAGTCACTTCAACCAGAAGATGGCTGTACATGCCAATGACGAAGCTCTTATGTGCAGGGTATTCCTGTCCAGTCTCGGGCCTGTCGCCATGCGATGGTTCGACGCGCTAGGTGAAGGGTCGATTAGGTCCTTTGAAGAGCTGACTAGAGCATTCGGCGCGAGATTTGTAACCTGCAGCAGAGTCCCTAAGCCACTGGATGCCCTACTGTCAATGGTTATGAGGGAGGGGGAGACCCTCAGAACCTACTTAAATCGATACTGGGAAACGTACAATGAAGTGGACGGAGACTTCAAAGACGTGGCCGTAAGGACTTTTAAAGTCAGTCTGCTGACCGACCATGACCTGAGAAAATCACTGACGTTGAGGTTCGCCTCGAACATGCGCCAGTTTATGAACTACATAGATAATTACAAAAGATTAAAAGAAGACTTAATACAGGGAAAGGGAAAGGCGAAGGCCATTCTCGAAAAGAGGGATACTCGGGGAGGGGGCTATCATAATGACCGGACCCGAAGGGACTTCCCTAGGAGCCCAGTGGAAGGGGTCCACACAATCAGTGCACTGTTTAAGGAGCCAGTGCACCAGATAGTTGAGAAGATAAAAAATGAGCCGTTCTTCAGATGGCCCAACAGGATAGGGGGAGACCCGTCTAAAAGAAACCAAAGCCTTTACTGCCATTACCACAAGGATCAAGGGCACACTACCGAGGAATGCAGGACTTTTCGGGACCATCTAAATCAATTGGCTAGACTGGGGAAACTCAACTACTTCCTGCACCAACCCGAGGAGCAGACTGGACACCAAAAGAGTGGAGTGCATAGAAACGGCCATCCCCGACCAGCCCTGGGCACCATTAATACGATCCTGATTGGGTCAGGAAGAGACGTTAGGCTAAGTCCTCGGGTCATGACCATCGCAGGAGGCGCCGAAACGGGGGCTAGGATACAGACTAATAAGAGAGCGAGAAGGACGGCCTCACTCCCCGACTTGAGCTTTACTGAGAAAGATAAGAAAGCCACCATTCAGCCATATGATGACGCCCTGGTGGTTACTGTAAGGATCGGGGGCTATGATGTCAGAAGGGTACTAGTTGACCAAGGGAGTCAGGCTAAGATCATGTACCCAGACTTGTACCAAGGACTGAACTTGAAACCCGAAGACTTGGACACATATGACGCCCCCCTAATGGGCTTCGTGGCCAGACGGTAATTCCCCGAGGAATGTTCAAGCTCCCGGTACAAGTGGGAGCAATGGAATTCCAAGTGAATTTCATCGTAATGGAGGCGTTTTCCCCTTACACTGCTATCCTCGGTAGACCTTGGCTTCACGCCATGAAGGCTATCCCTTCAACTTTGCACCAAAAAATTAAATATCGTGCTCATGGGAAGGTGGAAGAGATAGTGGGTGACTAGGCCATGGCTCGGCAGTGCCTGGTGTCAGTAGTGGCGCGGCATCCAGCGAACTCTGCCACAATGAACGAAAAAGCAATCCAATAGCAATTAAAGAAGGCTGCTAATAGGCAGCGACCCGAGGCACAACGGGGGTCACCAGAAGAACTCGAAAGGGTAATGATAGGGACCGACCCAGAGCGGTATTTCCAGATAGGTTTGCAGTTGCCACCTATGGAGAAGGCCGAACTATTGGGTTTCTTGAGGGCAAACCTTGATATTTTCGCCTGGAATGCTTACGACGTGCTAGGAATCGACCCAGAATTTGCCTGTCACCAGTTGAATGTGAATCCTGTAGCCTTACCTCGTAAACAACCTCCTTGGCGCTCATCCGAGGATCACGCCGAAGTGGTTAAGGTCGAGGTGAACAAGTTGAAACAGGCAGGGGCTATTAAAGAAATCTTTTACCCCGAGTGGTTGGCTAACACGGTGGTGGTGAGAAAGAAAAACGGGAAGTGGCGGGTATGTGTGGATTTCACTGACTTGAATAAGGCATGCCCAAAAGACCCTTTCCCCATTCCCAGAATCGACCAGCTGGTGGACGCTACGGTGGGGCATCCTCGGATGAGTTTCTTGGACGCCTTTCAAGGTTACCACCAGATACCCCTGTCATTGTCCGACCAGGAAAAAACGACCTTCCGCGCCCCTACCGGGAACTACCATTATCGGGTGATGCCTTTCGGACTAAAAAACGCAAGGTCCACTTACCAAAGAATGGTAACGCGCATGTTTGAGGGACAGATAGGAAGGAACATGGAGGCTTACATCGATGATATGGTGATCAAGAGCAAAGAGGTGGAGGGTCACCTTGCCGATCTAGAAGAGACCTTCTCGACACTGAGGAAGCATAAGCTACGTCTCCACGCGTCCAAATGTTCTTTCAGGGTTAGCTTAGGAAAATTCCTCGGGTACCTGATAACCCATAACAGAATAGAAGTCAACCCCGAACAGATTAAGGCAATTAATGACTTGCACGCTCCTCGGAATCCCAAGGAGGTTCAAAGGCTAACCGAGATGATGGCAGCTCTAAATAGATTCATTTCTCATTCCGCGGATAGATGCCATCCCTTCTTCAAGCTATTACACAAATGGAAAGACTTTCAGTGGACCGAAGAATGCACGGCAGCGTTCGAAGACCTCAAACGATACTTGGCAAACCCCCCGATACTCTCCAGACCAGATAAGGAAGAGGTACCGTATGCGTACTTAGCAGTGACTGAATGTGCTGTTAGCTTCGTCTTGGTAAGGAACGAGGACGGAGTTTAGAGGCCTGTCTACTATGTCAGTAAATCCCTGCAGGAGGTAGAACTGCGTTACCTTCCCTTAGAAAAGGCGATATTGGCCATTGTCCACACAACGAGAAAACTCCCTCACTACTTCCAAGCCCATACCGTGGTTGTGCTCACTCAGCTGCCCTTGCAAGCCCTGATGAGGAAGTCAGATTACACTGGCAGGATTGCTAAGTGGGGGACCAAATTGGGGGCCTACGACATCAAGTATATGCCCCGGACCGCTGTGAAAGAGCAAATCTTGGCGGACTTCGTAGCAAAATTCGCCAAAGGTGTCTCCGAGGAGGTTAACATGGGCAGAGTCACGGTAGTCTCATCGGCCACCACCGCCCACCCGTGGTGAGTCTTCACGGATGGATCCTCCAACAGGAAGGGGGCTGGTGTAGGAATTGTACTAATCACTCCCGAGAAACTAATAATAAAGAAGTCACTCCGATTAAGATTCTCGACCACCAACAATGAAGCCGAATATGAGGCTTTGCTGGCAGGAATGAACATGGTTAGGTGGCTAGGAGGGGAAGTAGTGGAATTATACTCAGATTCTAGACTGATTGTGGGGCAAGTCAATGATGACTTTGAGGTGCGGGACGAAAGGATGCAGGGATATCTAGCTAAAGTACGAGATGCCCAATCTCATTTTAGGAGTTTCACCTTAAAGCAAATCCCAAGGGGGCAAAACTCACATGCGGATTCTCTCGCGACGCAAGCAACATCACTAGAGTCAAGCCTTCCTCTGACAGTTATAGTGGAGGACATGGAGACCTCCAGTCTTGAGAAAGCGCCTGTAGCGAGAGTGTGTAGCGTTCACATGGGACTAAGCTGGATGGACCCTATAATTAGCTTTTTGATAAGGGCATCCTTGCCCGAGGACAAATTCGAAGCGGAGAAGGTACGTCGCGCCGCCCCACAGTACTGGTTATTCGAGGAGCAGAAATTATACAAACATTCGTACTCGGGACCGCACCTGCTATGCGTACACCCCGAAGCCGTGAAGCCTTTATTAGAATAATTGCATGAGGGAATTTGTGGAAGCCACACCAGGGGAAGATCTTTTGCGCATAGGGCTCTCACCCAAGGATATTGGTGGCCCAACATGCGACAGACCTCGCAAGACTATGTGAAAAAGTGCAACCAGTGTCAAAGGTATGCACCAAACATCCATCAACCCGGGGGGACTCTGAACCCTTTATCCAGCCCTTGGCCCTTCGCTCAATGGGGCCTAGATATAGTCAGACCCTTTCCTCGGGCTCCGGGAAATCGGAGGTGGCTCCTCGTAGGCACTGACTACTTTACCAAATGGGTAGAGGCCGAGCCCCTCTCTAACATCAGGGACGTTGATGCTAAAATGTTCATCTGGAAAAGCATCGTCACCAGATTCGGAGTACCCCATACACTGATCTCTAACAACGGCCTCCAATTTGACAGTAAAAACTTCAGAAGATACTGCAGGGAACTAGGAATAAGGAACGGGTATTCTACACCAGCGTACCTCCAGGGGAACGGGCAGACCGAAGCCACCAACAAAGTCATAGTGGTCGGGTTGAAGAAAAGGTTGGACGACGCAAAAGGAAAATTGGTGGACGAGCTTCCGCATGTGCTATGGACTTACTGTACCACTCCCCGTAGATCAACAAGGGAGACCCCATTTTCGTTAACATATGGGTCAGAAGCAGTAATCCCCCTCGAGATAGGATTTCCCGCCCTGAGAACGGACTGGTTCAACACTAAAGCAAACTACCACTTACTCCTAGATAGCCTGGACCTGGCCGAAGAAAGAAGGGAGGTCGCGACGGTGAAGATGGCTCACTACTAGCAAAAGCTTAAGCAACAGTATGAAAAGGGGGTTAGGTCGAGACCACTAACCTGGGAGATCTAGTTCTAAGGAAGGTGATTGGAATGGCCAGGAACCCTGCATGGGGCAAATTAGGTCCCAATTAGGAAGGTCCATATAGAATCACCTCGGTGGCTGGCATTGGGGCTTATCACTTGGAAGACCTGGATGAAAATGTAATACCTCGACCTTAGAATGTAAGCAACTTGCGACGTTACTATTATTAATAGATTTTTGCTGCCAACTGTGTCTAACCTTGCCATGAAGTTCGCCCCTGGATTATTCAAAAAAAGAAAAAAAAAAAAAAGAAAAGGGGGGGGGGGGGGGTAACCTAAGTGTTGAACAGAACTTGGGACTTGCCTAGCTCTTCGGCTACAAGCCCAGGGTAAATCATCACTATAAAAAGTACCTAAGTGTTGAACAGAACTTGGGACTTGCCTAGCTCCTCGGCCACAAGCCCAGGGTAAATCATCACTATAAAAAGCACCTAAGTGTTGAAAAGAGCCTAGGACTTGCCTGGCTCTTCGACCACAAGTCTAGAGTAAATCATCACTATGAAAACTGACTAAGTACAGAACATAAAGGAATATCCCAGCTGTTTCTGGAACCGACATATAAGGACCGAAAATGTTCTCTTACTTGGGTCCAAATAAATTTAATTAAATAGGGTGGTTAAGTCTTTATGAGATAATTCATTGTTAACGTCTCGGTAAAGTTACGAATCTGACTCATTTTTGGTTAGCGCAAAAATTAACAATGATCGAGACAAAGGCGAAAGGGAAACGCATAAAGTACGAATGTGCACAAAAGTAATCAAAAGGCAAATACTATTGAACTCAAAAAATTACATGAGGGCATCCTTTTACAAAAAATGGAGGCATTACACACATGTAGAAACCATTAAATTGCCCAAAAAGCCTTGCCTAAAACCTAAAAGGAGACTAACCCTCGGGATCCTCTCCCTAAATCCCCTGCTTCTCTTGCCCCTGGGACCCCTTCTTCCTCTTTTTCTTTAAGGCCACCCTTCCAGCTTCCTCCTCATCAGCCACCACTTCAACCACTTCCCCATGAATTGGAACCTTCTTGCGTTTTTCTCTCACAGAAACCTTGGGTAAAGTTGGATCTTCGCTAACCTGGGTGGAGGAAGACTGAGGATCGGAGTTGGGATCGGATTTGGGTGGGGGAGGAAGTGGAGCCAAAAGTAGGGCAGAAGGGTAGTACACTTGGTCGGGGGCCCGAAGTTCCGACTCGGCACTAACCCCTGCAGTGGTAAAAGCTTAACCCCACACCTCTAGGCAGAAGGCGCGAGCGACGTCCCGAAGTTGGGCGGTAAGGCTCTCGGCCGTCTTGGTCACCCTGGCATCATAGGCCGCTTGCTCAGCCACCAACTTCTCTTTTTCCATGGTCTCTAGCTGGGCTTGAACTTGTTTTAGCTCCACCATGGTCAAGGCCAACTGGTTTTCTGCCTTCCTCTAAAACTCCGAGGCGTCAGCGGCCTGCTTCTCATAACCCTTAAGGGCGGACTCAGCATTCCTGTGAGCTTTTTCCACCTCAGCTAACTGGGCAAGGGCCTCCTTTAACTTTTTGTCAGCGTCTGAGTAGGCTTTCTCGGAAATTTCTTGCTCGGCCTTCAAATCCCTGGCCGAGTCTAAAGCATGATCCACCCAATTTTCAGCCATGAAGGCTGCTTAAACGGCCTGCATGAAGATGACAACGAACATCATTCCAAACACTTAAAGAAGTTAGAAACAAAATCACAAAGGTCCATTCCCATACCTTAGCCAGATCCTGTTTTAGTGAAAGAAAAACCTCCCGCTTTCTAAAGGACCTTAGCTCCGCCATGTCCTCAGGCAAACATAGTGCCTGCTCCAGGGACTCAGCAACCAGCTCGGAGCTCCCCTTTTTAGGATCCCTCAGGTTGGCATCGTCTAGGACCGGGCTACCCGTGCTCAGAGTAAAAGTGGGCCTCCAGACGGAGGCCTTTCTGGATTGCTCCCCTGCGACATCTTTAGAGGACCCAGTGTGCTCGGGCCTCTTCCTTTGCTGCCCTTTTCCTACTCGGGGTTCTTTAACGGGGGGATCAGCAATCTCCTCCTCCTCCACCACCTCGGTAACTTTGCCCACATGATTGCGTTTCCTTTTCTTCTCGGCCATATCCGCGGGAGAGGAGGTATGAGCTGCCGCTAGTGTAGGAGGACGAAGGGCTGCTGCAGTAGTCTGCCAGTACCGCCAGCATGCGTTGACAGTAGGGCGAGAAGATCTGGAGTTCTTTCCTCGAAACTCATGCTTGCTTGTGGTTGTACTTGCGAGGTACTAGCAGCTCCTGAGTGGTAGAAAACCTCGAAGTCCCTGTCCGTCGTCTCTTGAACGGGCATGGGCGAGGACTCCTCGGCTTCTGCGTCAGACAGTATGGTAGGCTCTTGGGAGTATAGGAGCTGGGCCACCAAAGGGGCTGGGAGTTGGGCGTCCTGGTCCCCTCGGGAGGAGGTTTGGTCAATAAGAAGCCTGGAACGGCGATGTCTATCAAAGCCAAGCGAGAATCTCAGGCCTTGATGACGTTCTTCGGGCTCTGGAAGCGTTTCGTGGAGGGTTTATAGCCAAGGACGATGTGCGCCGCTCTAAGTTACCCGTCCCTGTGCAGAAATATCTCCAATCTGAGTATCCTGTTCAGATCCTTAAAGTTCACCAAATGCTTGGCGGGGGCTGTATGGTATTCGTCTGCTAAATGGAATCACAAAAATTGTTAATAATTTAATAGAGGAGAGGAAAATTCTACGGTAGAGAAACTACTTGGAGTCCTATGTGTAACCCTGGGGCCTCGGGAGATCTACCTGGTTCCCCTTCTTGGGTGGGGCAATGCACCTCATCGTGCCATCCTCCCGAGACAATGAGGAAATCCTCATCCATGCCTTTGATGGAGTCAGGCAGGCAGGAGATCAGCCTAACGACGGGAACCCTACACCTCATGTAATACTTAGTTTTCTCCCCTTTCTGACAGTTGTAAACCCAGTTTATGTCGTGCCAGGTGAGGCTAGTTCCCATCCAACCGTTAATGGCATCCACACACCCGAGGACCCTAAAAATGTTCGGAGAGCACTAGGTTAGGGATAATCTGAAATTCCTAAGGTAATCCTTAGTTACCTACCCCATGGGTATCTCCATCCCGCCTTCAATGAAGGCGACCATAGGAATAACCACGGACTTCGAGGGCATATCTAAGACTAGCCATTTTCCCTTCTCACAATGCCTAATTTCCATTATTGGGAATCCTATATTGCGCCTTGAAGGCTGCCCTATCGACCTCAGAATCCATTAACCTAGCGTACCTACCCATGGTCACTAAAAAAGGGGATGGGGGAGGTAAAGTGAAAATCTTGCAAAAGAAAAAATAAGTAAAAATGGGCTAACCTACCTAGTGATGAAGGCAAAGTACGCTCCTCGGGAGTTTTTTTCTCAAAGTTTGATCGCCAAAATGCAAAAATGAGCCTTAGGCAGCTCTAAATCCTCCTTTTATAGGAGTAAAAAATGAGTGGTAAAACTCTCGCCCATAAATGAAAGGAAAAGGGAGACGTCCGATCCCAATCTGACCATAGAACGTGGGGAGACAGGCAGCCGCCTAACGCCATAAATGACAGGACGCGGATTCCAAAGCGCCAGGAAGGTGCCAGTGAGAGGTGAAAAGACGTGGGTACGTGGGAACGCACACAGCACGTGCGTGTGCCATTTGTGGAACTAAAACCTCACGTCTGTTTATTGAACAAACAGTGAAAGTTTTAGGGGGCTATTGTAGGCACCCAAGGACTGAGGAAGGATCTGAAGGGTCATTGCAGCAATCCGAAGGCCGGGGAAAAAGGCTGAGGGGTCGCAGTGATGATGTGGTGACACCGAAGGCCACGGGCTCTGAAGATGGAGCCGCCCGAAGAGGAAAAGCTAAGGGTTGAAGGGAATGGAAGACAACAAGCCATAGGGAGGACACAGGCCTGTGTTTAGGCCGCCGCCTCCACATTAATTAGAGCCGGAAGTCATGTCAATCGCATTAAATGAGGAAGTGACCAGTATAGGCCATAGCTTGGTAGGTTCCTACCATCGTCCCTTCAGATGGGAGAGGTCATTAGTGTCAGAAAAAGGGAGATGGAACCCAATGAAATTGGATGGTGGAGATGCAACAAAGAAAGGCTATATAAAGGGAAGGGGGGGGGGGGGGAGAAAAGGGGATTCGGGAGGTTGGAAATCACAGTGTAAAAATTGGACTTCAGTTTTTTTTTTTTTTTTTTAACTGATACAAATCTTGTAAGAACACATCAATATATGTTCAGAAAGAGCTCCTTATTGCTATTGATTCCCATCTCTCACAAATTTCATTAGTTTGGGCCAAGTCTAAGGGGAACAACCCATTGATATAAGTGGGCCTGAACTCCTCCATTCAAGATTCTGGTCCTTACAGTTACCAAACGGACCCTATATATTTGAAATACCATCTATATATTAAAAAAAATATAATAAAAACTATTGCAACAATAGCAACTTCATAGTTGATAGTTTGAGGTTCAGATGATAATTTTAAGTGAGACACTTTCCTTCTTTAAATATCAATTAGATAATTGTTATTTAAAATATTTATAATATAAAATTTTGACTAAGAATATTGTTTTAGTACCTAGAGTTTGCAATCATTTAAACTTAAAAAAATAATAATAATTTTTTTTCATATCTAAATTATTTAAGATTTTACACTTTCTCACTTTAGATTTTTTTTAAAAAAATATCTTTTTTTTCTTCTCTCAACATTGAAACAAAAAAATAAACAAAAAATAAACACAGTAGATTACTACATATTTCCGAAACAGTGTTAATTTGTTACAAATTTTACTAAAACGTGATATTTGGCTATTTTTGCCGTTGGTTCTTTTATTCAATTTAGAAGTGGGTCCGAAGATCACTATTTATCGGACTACTTGTCTTCTTTCCCTTGCTATAAATTTGCTTCTTTTTAGCTGCAAAAAAATCATACACACACATCCATTTCAAAATTTGATAAACCGTAATTTTAGTTAAACAAAAGCCTTTTCAACCACATTGCATGGGTCCTTGTTCACACCTGAGCTCCACCATCATCATCTTTTTCCATGCACACGTTCATACTTCTCTGCTGCTTTGGCTTTTGTTTCACCTCTGTGCTTGGTAAGAATAATGAGACAGACCGGTTGGCATTGCTCGACTTCAAAGCCAAGATTAGTAAAGATCCTCTCGGGGTCATGAGCTCTTGGAACGATAGCATCCACTTTTGCCAATGGAAAGGTGTTTCCTGTGGTCGCCGACATCAAAGGGTCACTGCGTTGGTCCTGCACTCTCAAAAACTAGTAGGCTCTATATCCCCGAATGTTGGAAATTTAAGTTTTTTGTGGAAGCTAAACCTTGAAAACAATAGCTTTTATAATGAAATTCCTCCAGAAATTGGCCGTTTGCACAGACTAGAAGTCTTGCTATTGAACAATAGCACAATAAGTGGAACAATTCCTAGCAATTTATCCAGTTGTGCCAATCTCAGAGTGTTTCATGCGGCTGTTAATAATCTGGTTGGAGAAATCCCCAAAGAGCTTGGCACCTTGTCAAAGCTCTAAATCTTTGCTATTCATAAAAATGTTTTGACGGGAATTATCCCACCTTCTTTTGGAAACTTATCATCTTTAGAAGGTTTTTCTGTAGCTTATAATAGACTGGGTAGGAGTATCCTAGATTCTTTTGGCCAATTAACCAAACTTAAAATCTTTGCTGCGGGTTCAAATAGGTTGTCCAGTATAATTCCTCCCTTATTCTTCAATATCTCTTCAATAACAAAGATTGATGTAGCAGTTAACCAAATCCGAGGGCATCTTCCATCGGACATAGGTATCATTCTACCAAATTTAGAAACATTTACCATAAGCAACAACCAGTTTATTAGATCTATCCCTATTTCAATATCTAGTGCCTCGAATTTACATATACTAAATTTGGCCGGGATTAAACTAACTAGAAAAGTTCCTTCTTTAGTGAAGCTAAATAGTGTGAGATTGTTTTCCATTGCCGAAAACCAAGTTGGAAATGGAGGAGCAAATGACTTGAGTTTTCTTTGTTCTTTGTCAAATGCTACCAACCTAAGAGATTTGGAGATTAATACCAACAACTTTGGGGGGGAATTGCCTAAATGTATTGGTAACATCTCAACTACTCTTACCTTTTTCTATTTGAATAATAATAAAATATCTGGAAATATTCCTAGTGTGATAGGGAATTTGATCAACCTGGAGGATATAGAAATCTGGAACAATAAATTTTCAGGTAACATCCCCTCAATACTTGGAAACCTTCAGAAATTACAATTTTTGGATTTATCTCAAAACAATTTCATTGGGAACATTCCATCCTCTCTTGGAAATTTAACAAATTTGTTGGAGTTGTATTTAGGAGAATTTAATCTTCAGGGAAGCATCCCTTCAAGTCTAAGTCAATGCCAAAATTTGATAACTTTTCATCTTCCCCGTTACAATCTTAGCAGTATCATATCCTCGCAAGTTATTGGTCTCTCATTTTCACCAAATAGCCTTGACTTGTCTAGCAACCGATTCACTAGTGTCCTTCCCATGGAAATAGGAAATTTGAAAAATTTAGAACATTTGGATATTTCTGAAAACTTGTTGTTTGGTGCAATTTCTGCAACTCTTAAAAGCTGTGTAAAGCTAGAATTTCTAGCCATGAGAAGAAATTTCTTCCAAGGGGATCTTCCTTCATCTTTGGAATCATTAAGAGGCCTTGAACATTTTGACCTTTCTAACAACAATTTTTTTGGAAAGATTCCAAAATTTTTGGAGAGCTTTGATTTCTTGCAATTATTAAATCTATCATACAACCATTTTGAGGGTGAGGTACCAACAAATGGAGTTTTCATGAATGCAAGTGCAATTTCAATTAAGGGAAACGATGAGCTTTGTGGGGGCATACCAAATTTTCAACTTCCTAAATGCAAAATCAAAAAATTCAAGAAGAGAAAGTTGACTCTTACATTGATGTTAATACTTTTCAGGCTTATTGGAGCAAATTTGGTCCTATCATTTCAATTTCTTTGTTCTTTAAGAAAATAAAAGGAAAGAAAATACCTCAAGTGATTCTATAAATTTGCTTATGAATGTGTCTTACCAAAGTCTCTTGAATGCTACTGATGGATTCTCTTCTGCTAATTTAATTGGTGTGGGTAGTTTCGGGTCAGTGTATAAAGGTATTCTTGATCAGTATAAACATATTGTTGCTATCAAGGTGCTGAACTTAGGGTGCCATGGAGCTTCCAAAAGTTTCAAAGCTGAGTGTGAGGCTCTAAGAAACATTAGACATCGAAATCTTGTAAAGGTGCTCACAGCATGTTCGGGCGTTGACTATCAAGGTCATGATTTTAAGGCATTGGTATATGAGTTCTTGGAAAATGGCAATCTAGATGAGTGGTTACATCCAACTCCAAGTTAATGAGACACTTCAAAAACAAAGGAAGTTGAGTCTTCTTCAAAGATTGAATATTGCCATTGATGTTGCTAGTGCATTGGATTATCTTCATCATCATTGTGAAACACCAATTGTTCATTGTGACCTCAAGCCTAGCAATGTTCTTCTTGATGATGAAATGATTGGACATGTAAGTGACTTTGGCTTGGCAAGAATCCTTCATGATATTGTCCACGATTCTTCTACTAATCAATCAAGCTCCATTGGAGTTAAAGGAACTGTTGGTTATACTCCTCCAGGTAAATATATTTTACATTTCTTAAATTTAATTCCTATTCCTTTTCCCATATTTCCTCCTATAGAAGATAGAATGCTTATAACAAAATTTTCTAGATATCTTATTTCCCCTTAATTTTTATTGTATGCCATTGAAAAACATGCTTTGAAATTCTTAATATTTTTTATTTCCCTTCTTTTTATGCTATGAAAGTATGTTTACTACAATATATGTTACATGCAATTGCAGAGTATGGTGTGGGAAACAAGGTATCAATATATGGTGATGTTTATAGTTATGGCATATTATTATTAGAGATGTTTACAGGAAAAAAGCCTATCGATAACAGTTTCCACGATAGCTTAAATCTTCATGACTTTGTCAAAGCAAATTTGCCAGAACGAATATTTGATATTATAGATCCTATTCTTCTCCCAAAAAGACAAGAGGGAGGGAGAAGGATGAATGACACTTGCAATGAGAATCGAAATGGGAGTCTCAAAGTTCATGAATGCTTGATTTTGATACTTGGAATTGGAATTGCTTGCTCCACAGAATATCCAAGAGAAAGGATGAACATCAGTGCTATTGTAGTCGAGTTGCATTCAATTCGACAAAACCTTCTTAGAACCTGTATACGACAGGTAATTTTTTTTTTTTTATAAAATCTTTGGAAGATATAATTTGGTAATGTATTTACCACAGCACGTGATCAAACTTAAAACGACCACTCCAAATGTTTTAGGGAAGAGGGAATCATATTGCGATTTGAAATATGCCTTCGTGTTAATATTTCTTTTTATTGTATTAAACTGAGAAGATTGGAAGCTACTTCTATAATAATTAAACATGTGACTTTTGTTCTTTATATTGCTTGTTCCAATAAAAAAAAAAATCCAAAATGGTCTAAAATTTATTTTCATTTGGTTGATTTCCACTACCGGAATGATCAAGATCACAAGGAATTGGCTTATATCCTATTACTCTAGACAGAGGTCTCTGAAATAAACTTAAATTATAGCCACATGTATGGAATTTCTGACACAGACATTTAAAGACTACAAAGTTAATAAAATTTGTTGTAGAAATCTTGAATTTCAAATTTGTTGTAAAAACATTGCTTTTTTATATTCTAGTTATCTTTCAAGTAAATGGATTGCCAATTCCATACTAATTGAATGAGATGGCAAAAAAAAATTAACTTTCCTGCATTGTGAATTTTCTCGAAGGTATAAAAAAATTTTATACTTAAATAACTAGGTTGTAGGTAGTGAGTTAAAGAACGTCTTTTAAATTCTTTTTACAGTAGAAACAACCTCACTCCTTGCATAGTTTAAAAAGAATTTTGAAGCTTATTATTCTAATTAAAAATTTATCTTTCCTCACCATTGGTGCACAAGACCGATGATTAATTATGAAGGCCAACACCTACCGTTTATTCTTAAAAAAAAATTATGAAGGCCAACACTGCTTGAGAATTCAGGCGCATTTGGTGGTAACTTGGGATAATATAAACTTTGTTCGTTCGTTTGGGTGAGCTAATTTGAGTTTGGCACCATCTTCAAGTGTATTTGTCGCTTTTTGGTATATTTGGAGGTAGATTGGGGTAATATGCATTTGGCTTTTTGTTTTTTACTTTTTTGGTTGTGCTGTAATTTTTGTTTAACACTTGAGGCTTGAGAGAAGTCTCGTCAAGGAATATATATATATATATATATATATATATATATATATATATATATATATATATATATATAATTTGTGAGTTACTGTGTCTCTTATTCGTTCAACTTTTATTCATTCCATACTCATTCCTGTTATTTTTTTTTAACTTTTATTCGTTCCTATTATTTTTTCGTGAGTTCCTACTCAAATTTATAATAATTTTCAAAACAAATTTTATGTGGGAGAACTTCTAGATGTCCTTTTGCACAACAAACTAATATCAAAATTTTTGCTACCACAACACTTTATCCCTATGCTATTTAAAAATTAAGAAGATGATGCATGTTGGGGAGAGAACACCTTGAAAAGACTCCTTTGTTGAGAGATTAATACAATATATAAAGATTCCACTTAACCCTAGAGCTAAAACTTATGAATTTGGGTCAAACTATGTTATTTTAACCATTACCTTTTATATATGGGCTGTGAATAAGTCCTACTAGTTTCTTCTCCTTATGAGCTTTCTTCCACTAGCTAGTTCAACATCTGTGGGAACCATGTGTCAACCCCAAACGCTCATCCATGGACCTAGCCCACATGTTTATGTCCATCAAAACCTTACACCACACTTGTGTGATGCTCACTTGTGTGTGTTCCAAGTATATGCACCTTGTCCCCAACTATAAAAGAGGCCCTTGTTAACCTTGTCACCTTGCTGTGCACTGCCCTCAGCTCTAACACCACTTGCTAAAGACAGAACATCACGGGGAGACTCCTTTGTTGAGAGGTTAATGATATATAGGAACATCACTTAACTTAAAAGCTTAAATTTAAGAGTTTGGATTCAAATATATTATTTTAACCACTCATTCTTATCATTATTATTTCCTTCTCAAATCTATAATAATTATCTTATGTGGGAGAACTTCTAGATGTCGTTTTGCACAACAAACTAATACCATAACTTCTACTACCACAACACTATCTTTGTGCTATTTAAAAATTAAGATAATGATGCATGTTGGGGAGAAAACATCTTGAGAAGACTCTTTTGTTGAGAGATTAACATAATATATAAGGATTCCACTTAAACTTAGAAATAAAACTTATGAATTTGGGCCCAATTATGTTATTTTAACCATTGTCTCTCTAAGTATGGGTCATGAACAAGTCTTACTAGCTCCTCCTCTTTATGAGATTTCCTTTCACTTGCTCATTATCCATGGAAATTAACCACATGTCAATCCCGAACGCTCATCCATTGAACTGGCCCACATGTCTATTTCCATTGAAACCTTATGCCACGCTTGTGTGATGCTCACTTGTGTGTGTTCCAAGTATGCGCACCTTGTCCCTAACTATGAAAGGGGCCCCTATTAACCTTGTCACCTTGCTGCGCACTACCCTCAGGTCTCAGCTTTAACACCACTTGCTAGAGAGAGAGCATCTTGGGGAGACTCCTTTGTTGAGTGGTTAATGTAATATATGGAGACGCCACTTAATCTAAAAACTTAAACTTAAGAGTTTGGATCTAATTATATTATTTTAACCACTCATTCTTATCATTATTAATTAATTACTCACATATGTATACTCAACAATAATGTCTTTTGAGACAATATTAGAACAATGCTAACCAGTCCCAAAAATGGTTCTTGGGCATAAAATTAAGTTATCTTTGGAAGCATCGTCATGTTTGAATTCTATTGGCAACCCCTTGGTTGTCTTCGTTAAGGAATTTTCCTGCCACAAAGGACTGGTTTTCCATAATGATCGAAGACTAGAAATTCTAAACCCTCTTGACCCTTAATGGCTCAATTATGCAGCTTGCAAGAACCAATCCTACGATGATGGGGAGTCAGGATTGGTTGACTTGGACCTCTAAGTTGTAAGCGTAAAGCGTGCATGATTAATAGCTCCTAGAAAGCTAGAGCTAGTGAAAGTCACTGGTGTGGTGTGTCATGCAAATGAAATCAAGACATTTCTTGTAAATCTGTGACGAACAAAGAAAGACTTGGTGTAACAGGGACAGGTCTTCTTGGTCAAGCAATAAGTGCTTTGGCTTCTTCCTCTAGGTTCACTATCACACCCTTGTGAAGCATTAGAGATATTTCCATGGAGAATCTTAGCCATTCCATCATTCCAACCCCGATAATACGCTAACATCAAGACACCACATCATTTTTTTTGGTTGTGAATGAAAATTCCACAGGTCTCGATCTATTTCTAATTCAGCTGAAGTAATTAATTAATGTACAATTTTTTTTTTTGTTAAAATACAATTTTGTCCTTCAAAATTTTCCCGAGTGGTTAATTTAATTTGGTATTTAAAATTTTAATATGATCAATTTGTTCCCCATGTTTTCAAATGTGATCAGTACAATCCTTCTATTGACTACTGCCACCATCAAGTACATATATGACACAATTTTGTGTAAGTTTTACTAACAATTTTATTTATTTATTCATTTATTGATGATGGACTCGTGCAAGTTGGAAGGATTTTACCAAAACAATGTCACGTACAACACAAAAAACTAATGACCTATTTGGAAGTTAAGAGAGGGAGGAGAGTAGAGGGGAGTAGAGAGGAGAACAATAGTAGGGAGGTGAGTAGAGGAGAATTGTTATCTTCTGCCTTATTTGTATGTTTTTAAAATTAGTCAGGGAGAAGGGAGTAATTAGCCCTTCCTCTTATTTGGATGTTTTAAAAATTAGGATGGAGAGGAGAGGAAATGATTTAAATAGACAAATTTACCTCTATTTGAAAATGGACTTGCAACATTGGTCTATGATTAATTTATCAGTTATGTAAAGTTTTGAACCTGATTATTATTTGTCCAAATCTTAGAATATGTTAGTGAATTTTTTCGTTCATTTTCTTGGCAGCCAAACACACAATACACCCAAAACAAATTGAACAATCAATTCCTAATTTTATCAAATCTGCAACCACAAATTAGATAAGTTTTTAAACCAAAGCCTCTTCAATGCATTGACATAAAATTCTCACTTAATCCAACACTTCCACAAATCAAAACCCCCAAATTATTTTTCAAAATGTCCATTATCAACACCATGAAATCATTCTCTTGAAATAGAAATAAAAAATGAAATTTAACTCAGAATTATGGACATGATTGTATAAAAAAAAAGAATTACGGACATGAGAAAGAGAACCAAAAACACTGGGTCTATGCGAGCAGATCAAGAGAGTTGGTTGAGATCCGACCATGGAGAGAGAGAGAGAGAGAGAGAGAGGGTCTGTGCATGTGACCTGGGTTTAGCAAAAAAAAAAAAAAAAAAATGAAAGAAACCATTAGAGCTTGAGTCATTGACGTTGCTTTTATCTGATCTGGGTTTGTTTGTTTGTTTGTTTTTTTTCTTTGGTTGCTTTTCTAGGTTCCTTCAAATCAAAGTCAACCTCGTTAGATTGAACCTTCCTTTCTTTTCTTTCTATTCAGATTTGATTTCTCTTTTCTGACTCAAATCAAAGTCGGCCGCATGATCCTCCTCTGCTGTGGCTGCGAAGGTTGATCAGAGCCTCCTTCGGCTTTCATCGAAGTCAATGCCGACGCTGACAACGCCATGTTCTCCAGCCAAATTCGACTAGAATCTCAGAATCCAAACAACTTTTACACAAAAGCACAAATCTAAAATAGTGAAGCTTCAATCAAAGCAAACAAAGAGAGAGCGATGGCTAAGCTTCTGAATCTAACATCTGCAACAGAACAAAAAGAATCAGCGAAAGGTTATTTAATTTTTTCATTCACCTTAAATTTTCCAAGGAAATAAACAAAGATTATTTATATAATCAGTTTTTAATTTTGTTAATTTTGAAAAGGTAAATTGTAGAATTCATTTGGTCAATAATTTATATACTCTACTCTCCCTCCAAATCTCTCCAATTTGGGGGAATTAAAAATGAGGGGTTAGAGGTAGTTGAAACCCCTCTAAACCCCTCCAAACCCTCTCCCTTCTTCCTTAAAAAACTTCCAAACAAGGTAATTGAATTACTCTCCCTCCCTTTACTCTACTCTCCCTCCTTTTTTAAACATCCAAATAGACCATAATTTCCGAAATCCACAGATATCCAACATTAGTTATGCCTTCGTTCGCTCCTTAGTTCTATCTCTCCTATGCCTTTGATTCGTTTTGACGCCATATCTAATTTTATTGACGTACAGGACGAGAAGAAATTTATAATTTTTGAGAAGTACCCCTTTCTCTCTTCATTTCCCTTGTCTTGGGTGTTCATAAACCTTCTTGAGTTCTAATTTTGCTTTCTCTCCTTCCACTTTGCACAACAATGCCAGAATCTTGCATGTTTGTTTGTTTAGACCTTTTAAAGCAGATTGTTTAACCTAATATATTAGCCAAGTGATTACTTAAGCTAATTATGAGATCTAGGTTAAATACTAAAAGATCATGTCATGCATACAATAGAAAAGTAAATAACACACAGATATGATCACCTAGAAAAACCAATGAAACGAACTGTTTCAAGGTAAAAACTTGGGGAGGATTTGACCTAGCCATTTTCAAGGTAAACAAATCCACTAATAGAGAATTGAAGTTTTTACAATAAGATTTGACCTTAAATCTATTGCTACCTGCAGTAGTAACTTACTGTCACAACCACGTGCAAGCTTCGAATTCACATACCATTTCTCTCTTGGATTTGCAGCACACAAACTCCCACGCTTATGACTTGAGATCCCACTTAAAAGTTTCAGATTACCACTTGTTGATTTTGAAGCAACTAGATTCCACTAGTACCTAATTGTAGATTTTGTTTCGGTAGACACTTGTAGAGTTAGAAGATACAAAACCTCTTAGATCTCACGGGAGTAACTCACAAGTCTTCTAAGAGTCTTCAAAATGTACTTAGGGTTTTTCTTTTATACTTAGGAATGTTGGACTGAAACCCTAAATGTTTTTGTGGGCTTGGACCTGATTTAATTTTTGCAGAAATTATTTTTCTGTGATTTTGGATTGGTCGAGCCTGATCTTTGATCAATCGAGCTTCACTCTGTGGTCTCTCTTTCTTGTGCTTCAACGGTGGCATCATGTGGACACTATTAACCTATCTTTATTGCGATTTTTTAAGGGACTTGAAAGAGCCTCCTGTTGTTGAACCACCATTAGCTTATTTCTCCTATGGCACACTTCGGTCGTTCTTATGGCTTGTTGTCGTCTTTAGGCTTGTCTTCCGATCTGGTCTGAATCTCTTGCTTTGGTCGTCCATACATGTCTTTCTTAATGAACTTCTGCAATTTTCCCCTTTGGATTAATTCTTCTATTTGTTCTTTGAGATCTCTGCATTCGTCCATGTAATGTCCATGATCATGATGGAAGCGGCAATACTTTTTCTTATTTCGGGCATTAGGTGAATTGCTCAGCAGCTTTGGCCACCTAAGCTGATGGTCGTCCTTAATCTGCATTAAAACTTGGTTAATAGGCATTACCAAGGATGTGAAATTTACCATTTTTCGAGTCTTATCGTCCCTTCACTTGTTCCTGTCATGGTTGGACGAGTGATCTTTCCTTTCCCTCTTTTGCCCTTTTAGGTCATCTTGAGCACCTTCTTTGGTTGTTTGAGGTTCTCCCACCTCTATCATTATGAGAGCATCTTCTGCATTCATGTGCTTTTGAGCCTTTATCAGCAGCTCTGTCATCGACGTTGTGGGACTTTTTGCAAGCGCCATTACGAATTCTTTGCACTTCAGCCTAGCCTAGAACGAAGTCAACTATACCTTGTCTTCAGCCTTGTCCACTTCTAGCACCTCTCTGTTAAACAGCTTCACATATGATCTTAACAACTCCCTTTCTCCTTGTTTGATCGTCAACAAGTGATCCACTGGTTTTTTTTGGCGCTGCCCACTTACGAAATGGCGTACAAACAGGCTACTCAACTGGTCGAAGATGGAAGATTGTGCTAGCTTGCTGAACCATACTCGGGCTGCTCCCTTGAGGGTGGTCGGGAAGGATCGGCACACTATTTCATCCGGGGTTTGTTGTAGGCTCAGAGTCATCATGAAGGTAGTGATATGATCTAGCGGGTCTTTCAACCCGTCATATGACTCAAGTTGCAGGAGTCGAAACTTCGGTGGCAAAGGGCAGTCTAGGACCTTTGGCGTGAATGGTGAGTCATTCCTTCTTACCATCCTGTTAGGGTTATATTTTATTGCAATTGGCTAATCTTTTGACAAAATGCACTTTGCTTGTAATTGGGTAGATCTAAGATGAGTTTATTACTTCAAGAAACATGTTGTTTAAGTCAACTATTAAAGATATGAAGATTAGTCCAAGAAACAAGTGAAGAAAATCTGTTTATTAAGTCTCGATAGATAGCTAGACAGATGCCTGCTATCGAGATTTAATGTGAAGCTTGATAGATAGCTCGACAGTAGCTAGATCTATTGAGATTTACGATTTTTAGTTTTCTAGATTTGAAATTCGACTCAAGCTTGAATATTTATTTAGGGTTTCTTTTTTCACAACCTTAGATATATATATATATATATATAAGACTTATTTTAAAAGCCGTCACACACGGATACAGAGACCAAGAGACTTATTTTCTCTGTGTGGAGCTACTGCATTTGTACGCCTTAGGATTTTGTAACCAAGTGCTTCCTGATCTTCATTGTTGATGAAGTGAAGAATTTCGTAGCCAATAACATCTGTTCAAGTTGTTGGAGTTAGTCACGTATTGAGATCCATGCAAAGGGTTAGTCACAAATTAGAGGTTTGTGCATCAAAAGGAAAGAAGGCTACTATAAGATTAAGTCCAATTGGGTATTGGAGCAAAGGTTCAACGGTAAGTTGGTATTTTGGGATAGGCTAGGGTAGTTGGTAAGATTCCTTGTACTTGTAATAGTTTGATTGTTGCTTAGTGGATTCTTGGGAGCGGTGACCTTAAAATCACCCCGTGAAGTTTTTGCCTTGCGAGGTTTTCCTCATTTGTGAATAAATCACCGTGTCAAATTATTTTCTATTGCACTTAGTATTTTGGCGATTTGTTGGTGCCTTCACATTTTGCATGCAAATAGAATTTAATTAAACAATTTGGGTAATTGAATAATTAATCAGGGTCAAGCTATCTTAACCCAACACATCCCACCCAAATTCTTTGCCGTTTTCTCCTTCATAGCATTCTTGAGCTCGTCCACTTCCCTCCTCATGCTTCTTAGGAAGTTGTTGCTTGCCTTGTTAGACCGTTCTATTCTCCTTGAGTCATCCCTTCCCTGGCTACCTTTCGAGTCTTGTGCTTCATCTTCGTTCTTGTTGTTCTCAATTCTTCTTGGTAAGCGGTTTTCTTCCTGTTGCAACTGTTGTCTCATCTTTTGGTTTTTCTTTGTGAGTTCTTCTACACTGGCCGTGACGGCTTGGATTTGCAAGGCCAAGGCGGCTGACTCTAGTTGTGCATTGGATTCCATTTGGATGTCAACAAAGGTAGGGCAACGTTTCTAACCTTAGGACTTGAAAGAAAGTCGTTTCCCATAGACGACGCCAAATTAATGAAGCCAAGTTCATTAGTAGTTGTGATCGTCCAGATGGTTTCGGGGTTGCCTACAAGACGAGAAGAAAATAAATCGGATTGGTCACCGGCATGGTGCCAACCAATAAACCTCCGATGACAAAGTGAGACGCACAGAGAGAGAGAGCAATAGTTGAGTACCTGTGATGATAGGTGTGAAAACTGTACCTTTGCCTTAGGTTGGATGCACTTAATATAGGCTTCTATTTTTCTAGCCGTTGGGGGGCCATTAATGGTGGCTTAATTACTTGTCTTGGTAACGCCTCTAGGGGTTAATTTTGAGATATGGAGACCTCTGAGCTATTGTCCTCTTTACTTCGTCCAATCGTAACGGCTTCTACATTAAATGTCTCATTTATGGCCCATTCCTCATCCATTATCATGTTTGAACGAGGAAGATTTGTTGACTCATCATATATATATATATATATATATACACTTAAAAAAAAAATCCAAAATGGTCTAAAATTTAATTTAATTTGGTTGATTTCCACCACCGGAGTGATCAAGATCACATGGAATTGGCTTATATCCTATTACTCTAGATAGAGGTCTTTGAAATAAACTTAAATTATAGCCACATGTATTGAATTTCTAACATAGACATGTAAAGACTACAAAGTTAAATAATTTGTTGTAGACATCTTGAATTTCAAAATTGTTGTAAAAACATTGCTTTTTTATATTCTAATTATCTTTCAAGTAAATGGATTGCCAATTCCATACTAATTGAATGAGATGACAAAAAAAATAACTTTCCTGAATTTTCTGAAAGGTATAAAAAATTTGATACTTAAATAACTAAGTTGCAGGTAATGAGTTAAAGAACGTCTTTTAAATTCTTTTTACAGTAGAAAAAACCTCACTCCTTGCATTGTTTAAAAAGAATTTTGAAGCTTATTATTCTAATTAAAAAATTATTTTCCCTCAGCATAGGAGTACAAGATTGATGATTAATTATGAAGGCCAACACCTGCCGTTTATTCTCGAAAAAAAAAAAAAAAATTATAAAGGCCAATACTGCTTGAGAATTCGGGCGCATGCGCATTTGGTGCCTCTTGGCGTATTTGGAGGTAACTTGGGATAATATTCACTTTGTTCGTTCGTTTGGGTGAGCTAATTTTAGTTTGACACCATCTTCAAGGGTATTTGTCGCTTTTTGGTATATTTGGAGGTAGATTGGGCTAATATGCATTTTGCTTTTTGTTTTTTACTTTTTTGGTTGTGCTGTAATTTTTGTTTAACACTTGAGGCATTTATGGCTTGCGAGAAGTCTCGTTAAGGAATATATATATATATATATATATATATATATATATATATATATATATATATATATATATATATATATATATTTATATAATTTGTGAGTTATTGTGTCTCTTGTACGTTCAATTTTTATTCATTCCATATTCATTCCTATTATTTGTTAACTTTTATTCGTTCCTATTATTTGTTTGCGAGTTCCTTCTCAAATCTATAATAATTTTCAGAACAAATTTTATGTGGGAGAACTTCTAGATATCCTTTTGCACAACAAACTAATATCAAAATTTTTGCTACCACAACACTTTATCCCTATGCTATTTAAAAATTAAGATGATGATGCATATTGGGGGGAGAACACCTTGGCAAGACTCCTTTGTTGAGAGATTAATATAATATATAAAGAGTCCACTTAACCCTAGAGCTAAAACTTATGAATTTGGGTCCAATTATATTATTTTAACCATTGTCTCTTTATATATGGGCCACGAACAAGTCCTACTAGCTTCTTCTCCTTATGAGCTTTCTTCCACTAGTTTATCATCCATGGGAACCATGTGTCAACCCCAAACGCTCATCCATGGACCTAGCCCACACGTTTATGTCCATCAAAACCTTATGCCACACTTGTGCGATGCTCACTTGTGTGTGTTCCAAGTATACGCGCCTTGTCCCCAACTATAAAAGGGGCTCTTGTGTCAACCTTGCTGTGCACTGCCCTCAGCTCTAACACCACTTGCTATAGAGAGAATATCTTGGGGAGACTCCTCTGTTGAGAGGTTAATGATATATAGGAACATCACTTAACTTAAAAGCTTAAATTTAAGTGTTCGGATTCAAATATATTATTTTAACCACTCATTCTTATTATTATTATTTCCTTCTCAAATCTATAGTAATTTTCAAAACCAATCTTTTGTGGGAGAACTTCTAGATGTCCTTTCGCAGAACAAACTAATATCAAAACTTCTGCTACCACAACACTCTATCTTTGTGCTATTTAAAAATTAAGATAATGATGCATGTTGGGGAGAGGACATCCTGAGAAGACTCTTTTGTTGAGAGATTAATATAATATATAAAGATTCCACCTAACCTTAGACCTAAAACTTATGAATTTGGGCCGATTATGTTATTTTAACCATTGTTTCTTTATGTATGGGTCACGAACAAGTCCTACCGGCTCCTTCTCTTTATAAGATTTTCTTTCACTAGCTCATTATTCATGGAAATTAACTACATGTCAACCCCAAACGCTCATCCATGGAACTGGTCCACACGTCTTTTTCCATTGAAACCTTACGCCACGCTTGTGTGATGCTCACTTGTGTGTGTTCCAAGTATACGCACCTTGTCACCAATTATGAAAGGGTCCCTTGTTAACCTTGTCACCTTGCTGCGCACTAACCTCAGCTCTAACACTACTTGATAGAGAGTGAGTATCTTGGGGAGACTCCTTTGTTGAGAGGCTAATGTGATATATGGAGATGCCACTTAACCCAAAAGCTTAAATTTAAGAGTTTGGATTTAATTATATTATTTTAACCACTCATTCTTATAATTATTATTTAATTTAGGACTTCACTCACATATATATACCCAATAATAATGTCTTTTGAGACAATATTAGAATAATGCTAACCAGTCCCAAAAATGGTTCTTAGGCATAAAATTTAAGCATCTCCGGAAGCATCGTCATGTTTGAATTCTATTGGCAACCCCTTAACTTGGTTGTCTTCGTTAAGGAATTTTTCTGCCACAAAGGACTGGTTTTCCATAATGAGCGAAGACTAGAAATTCTAAACCCTCTTGACCCTTAATGGCACAATTATGCATGATTAATAGCCCTAGCTAGAAAGCTATTAATAGCTCAACGATGATGGGGAATCAGGATTTGTTGACTTGGACCAGTAAGTTGTAAGCGTGCATGATTAATAGCTCCTAGAAAGCTAGAGCTGGTGAAAGTCACTGGTGTGGTGTGTCATGCAATCAAAACATTTCTTGTAAATCTGTGGGGAACAAAGAAAGACTTGGTGTAACAAGGACAGGTCTTCTTGGTCATGCAATAGGTGCTCTGGCTTCTTCCTCTAGGTTGACTATCACACCCTTGTGAAGCATTAGAGATATTTCCATGGAGAATCTTAACCATTCCATCATTCCAACCCTGATAATACGCTAACATCAAGACACCACATCTTTCTTTTTGGTTGTGAATGAAAATTCCACAGGTCTCTATTTCTAATTCAGATGAAGTAATTAATTAATGTCCCACATTTTTTTTTTGTTAAAATACAATTTAGTCCTTCAAAATTTTCCTGAGTGGTTAATTTAATTTGGTACTTAAAATTTTAATACTATCAATTTGTTCCCCATGTTTACAAATGTGATCAGTACAATCCTTCTGTTAACTACTGCCACCATTAAGTACATATATGACACCATTTTTGTGTAAATTTTACTAACAATTTTATTTATTTATTCATTTATTGATGATCATAGACTCATGTGCAAGTTGGAAGCCTTTTACCAAAACATTGTCACGTACAACACCAAAAACTATTGGCCGAAACCCACATACATCCAACATTAAACAAGAGAAATGTATTAAGAGTTAAAACTAACAGAAGGCCAAGGAAAATAAAATTACAGCGTGCATATTATTAATACTGAGGTGCGCATGCAAAACATTTGGCTTCTGTGTTATGAATCATAGTTTTTTTTTGTAAGCTTCTACGTGTTTAATCTTTTCAAAATAGGTTTACACGCTGCTTGTTTGCCCAATTGCTTGGTATCGATGCCTTCGTTCTCCTTAGTTCTGTCTCTCCCATGCCTTTGATTCGTTTTGACGCCAGTTCCAATTTTATTGATGTACGGGACGAGAGGAAATTTATAATTTATGAGAAGTACCCCTTTTTCTCTTCATTTCCCTTGTCTTGGGTGTTCAAAAATACAACCTTCTTGAGTTCTAATTTTGCTTTCTCTCCTTCCACTTTGCACAACAATGCCAGAATCTTGCAATCTTTAAGGATAGTAAGCATACAGTTCTGGCAACTTTGGTGAGTCGTGGATGCATGGGATGACCCCAAGTGATGTAACAACATTCTTTCCTGTAAAAGAGTGCAGTTGGGCCTTTATTTCCTTGAGAGAGAGAGCTCTATTTTGCTTTCATTGGGCCTAATCTTACAAATGGTTATAAACAAGCCCAATAGTTTTTGATTGTTAATGTCATAGATTCGTACAGTCATGTTGGAGTGAGGCCGGGCTAATGTTGGTTTGCAGAATGAGGGGCTATGGGCTCATTTCAACCATGAGAGAGAGAGATCCAGTTCAAAGATGATATTCAAAGTTCAAATTCTCATTTCCCAACAATGGGATTATAAAGGCAAACGAAAAAAAATTAGGAGATTTCTATTTGTTAGTGTTAATGTCGCAAACGCAATGCTTAATTTGTAAGATTTTTATATTAAACTGAGGGTGAAACTCTTTTTATTTATTTTTTTAAATTTTTACTTTTTATTTTATTAAGTTAGGGGAATAGAGGGATATTCTATTTTACACCACTTTTTGGGGTTTGTTTAGAAATTGTGTGATGTTACATCAAGCTATGATTTACGTAACTTTGGAATAAAATGTCTTGTAAAAAATCAAGACTCTCTCTCTCTCTCTAAATAGAAACTGAATTTCATTGATTGAAAAGATTACAGTCCAACTAAACTCTAATGAACTATGCCTATCCTTTTATATACAAGCATGTACAAAAGAAAGCAAACAATAACTAACTCCCCTGATTTCAAGGAGAAAACTGTTACAAGTAAAAACTTCCTAGCTATGACACGTGTACATTAATATGTAACTACCATCCCACTTGGATACATTTCTTGTATAGAATGCATAATCTGATCATGATTCATGATGAGGGATTGACTCTATTAAGTCTTCTAAGTCTTCATTCCCTAGGATTACATCCCTGTTTTTCCTTTGACTCTCTGGTGCATTGTGCCCTGCATCCGATTGCAGTCTTCCCTGCTTCTGTGGTGCAGCACAGGATGCACCCTGATGCTGCAATACACGCTGAGATGCACAGACCTGCTGCTTCCCCCTGATACTGAGTGCTAATGTCCTGCTTGGAAGCTTGTTGCTGTAAAAGGCACACATTTGACTTAGTATTCCTTTTAGCATGTCATGTTCAAGTTTAATTGGGTGTTGTCATTAGGATTGCTCCTGTAAATTAATAGCTTCGAAGGTCACAAATTCCACCCCTTAGCTTTGATCGACTGTTTTTCTTTAAACGACCACCTGCAAGTCATATGACTATTAAAAATTGAATTCTTTATTTTGCCCTTACAATTTCTTAATATACTGAATATTTCTGATCATGTGACCTGCACGTCATGGCGGCGCTACACTATTCTCAGGGGGTTCAAATGAACCCCCTGACTTCCCAAAAAAAAGAATTATATATAAAAAAATATTTTTTTTTGTTAGTTTAATACTATAATTTTTTTCTTAAAAAAATATTTGCACACTCTGACTTAAATTTTACACATTCTTATTACAAGTTTTTCCAACTCTAAGAATAAAAAGTAAATGTTTGTGAATTGTAAGTGTCATTGTTTTTTATAAATTTATATTATGTGTGTGAGTGTGTCTAATATTGATTGTGTAAATTATTTTTTGTTATAATATTATTTGTGTGAATTATAATGTGTGTGGATGTTTGTGTGTACATTTTAATATAAATATATATAATTTAATAATTAGGAAATAGATATGGTTTGTTACATGTGTGTATATTGTTATCATGTTATAATAACTTTTTATTATAAAGTTAGTAAAATTCAAGAAAAAAAAAACGTAAACTTAGTGATTGTCCAAGTATTTAATTGGTTAAGTAAACACTAGTGTATAATTTTATGTATGAATGAGTGTGGTTTTGTACGTCAATAATTAATATAAAGCCAATGAGTTTAGTTTGGTCATTTAGTTTAAAATGTTTTATAAAAAAAAATAAAAAATAAAAAATAAAAACTACATAAAAATAAAAATGTTAGATAAACTTAACAAAATAAAATGATTATAGGCTCATAGCTACCCACATTGACAATAGATAGTTATAATGAACTATCATATAATAATTCAAAATTTGAATACTTGTAGAAGAAAATTGTAAAACTTCATGTATTATTATTATTATTTTTTTTTGGTTGGTAACTTAATATATTCAAGTTCTTTTTTTATTAAAATTTTTTAATGACCCCCTTAAACAAAATTCCTGGAGCCGCCACTGCTGCACGTGATCGGTAATTTTAATCGTCAACTAGGCTATATGTATAGACATGAAAGGAGTTTCTTGGAGTGGCACAGGATTCTAGTTCATAACTGTTACATATCTAAGTTTCCTCCGAATTTGGTCAAGAAATATGATCAATGGGCTCACATTTTATTTCACACTCTAACTAACACTAATGATCCTTTTGGATTGAAAAGATGAGAGGGAAAGTAGAGCAGAGTTGGCTGGAAACTAATCTAATTTATGGCCAATTCTGCTCTACTTCAATCCCCTTTGCTCCCCCTCTCTCCCTCAATCCAAACAGACCTTTAATTGTCTTGGGAGTTCAAAATTCATCCTATTCCGGACTTTTAAATTTGCTTAATCCTCCTCCACTTCACACACTAATGCCAGAATCCCGTCATCTTTAAGGATATACATTAAGCACGCCATTCTTGCATGAGAGCTCCAACTTTGGGTAGGCGTGGAGTTGTGAAAAATATTCTCCTAACATTAGTCATCGACTCATCAATATTGCTTCCACTTTGGTTAATAATAATAATAATAATCTATGCCTTACAGAGATTAAGATTTTCTTAAGCAAAAAATCTAGGACCCACACACTTTGACATAATTTTGATATATGACAATTGAAAAATAGATTTTTTTTTTCTATACTAAATATTAGTTATGGGTTTGTGCATAAGTGATATGATCCAATCACACATTTACAAATATGTAAATCATTAAAGAGTGAACAAATGCGTGTCGACAAAAGAGGTGTTTTCTTAAGATATTCTGATAAAAAATGGAGAATTACTTTTACTTTGGATTCAATACTTTTTGTTTAAACCTCAAATTTCAAGGCCACGCCTAACTATGTTGAATTTATGGTGGGAGGTGGGAGGAATTTTGCTTTCATTAGAAAGAATTATTTATAGAGGCGAGCTAAAAGTCACAGATTGAGATATGTATTGAAGCTAGTGCAATTGTTTAATTACCCCTCACAAATTTTTTACTCTTTTACATTTTAACTTTGTCTAACTTTATTTTATTCAATAGTGAAGATCGAAAGTTTCTTTTTTTAACTCTCAATCTTAAGCTCTTAGCCACTAAGAGCTATTGCACTAGGTACAATACTTATCTCAATCCAAAAATCACGAGCATATATATGTTTCAAATAATGGTGATAATTATAGGAATAAAGTCATTTCCAAAATCTTTGGAACTATAATTAATAGGATTTTTTTTTTTTTTTGTTGATAATTCAACAATTATGAGGGGTAGGTGGAATTTGAAGATATTTAGACTCGATTAACCTACGCTTTTAATTTTTTTTTTTATTCTTATCATATTTCAATTTTATATTGTAGATACTGTTTTTTAATTTGTAAATATTTATTTTTAATAATATCTACTAGAAAATATCTATCTATCTATCTATCTTGAGAGAGAGAGAGAGTCTTAAGTTGGATCTAATAAATAAATTTATTACAATAATTTTTTTATAATGGAAAATTTTGATGAAAATATCACAAATATACAAAACATTAATTAAAAAAGAGTTAGAAGATTGTAATATAATACAACAAAAAGATAATAATGAAAATAATCATAATAATATAGAAATAGCTAATACATTTTTTTTTTTGAGGAAATAATAGATTAATCATCTTGATTATGTAAAAATACTAGATTCTTTTCAAAAACCATAAGAATTTTGCTGATAATAATTGTTTATCAATACTTTTTTTTTTATATTTTTTTCCCCAAATGCAAATGGGCTTGAAACCTTAAGTCCAAAATGGACTAGGCGAGGCCCATTTGGGTTGACAAATGGGCTTGCTAAAAACACGGTTCCAAACTAGGCCCCAATGCTTGACAAAGAAAAGACCAGGGTCACGGAGCTATTCTTGGTCAGGTCTTCTTTGTCATGCCATAAGTCTACTCAGGGACGGACCCAGGAAGAAGGCAAAGGGGGCCCGGGCCCCCCCTGGGCCCAAAAAAAAAATAATTTTAGTATGTAAAATGTTCAAAAAAAGGCTTGGGTCTCCTAAGTTTTTAGCTTGGGCCCCCCTTCATTTTTAGCTTGGGCCCCCTCAGCTCAACCATCCCTTTCCCAAATGGGTCTTTAGTGCAAGCCTTCAGTTGCTTCTACGTGCACCTTGAAATCGCCAAAGCTGGAGCCAGAATAATGGCTCACTTCTGACTGTCATTGGGGTTTGCGATATGCCTGGTAATCACTTATTTTCTGTTTTTGCCCTGGAACTTGTCGACATGAAGTTGTGAACTATTTAATATAAGGTTTTAAAAAATTGCCATAAGTGCTTTGTTTTTATTTTTATTTCTTCCTTTAAGTCTTTTTAGGTTTAGGCGACCTGTGAATTGGTATTGTAGTTTCAAGGGTTCCTGAATTAAATTGTGGACATTTGGCCTCAATTTCATAATAAATGGTCAAGTTTTTGGCTGGATTACCAAAAAAAAACCCATCCCTATCCCAGCCGGCCAGTCTAGGAGTTTTTAAAGCCCATAAAAACCTTAAAATATATATAAATATATATGTAAAAAAAAAAAAAAAAAAGAAGAAGAAGAAGAAGAAAACCCAGCAATCAATAAAAGACCCCAAAACCAAATGGAAAAGCCAAAAACGAAGGAAAAAAAGAAAAGAATGGGAGAGGCGAGAGCGAGATAGATAAAGTTGGATGGTTTATTAATACTATATGGATGCATATTTGAAAAAAAAATTTGGGTGCATATTAAGAAACAATGATTTTTGGGTATTTGTCTTGGTTAATAGTTTATTAATACTATATGGATGCGTATTTGAAAAAAAAAATTTGCTTATCTCTGGCCCCCCCAGCTTGAAATCCTGGGTCTGTCCCTGAGTCTACTCCAGATATTTCTTGTAAATCTGTGGTGGAGTTTGCGTAACAAGGACAAGTCTTTTTCTTTTTATTATTTATTTATTTATTTTATGTGTGAAAAATAGGAATTTATTTAATATTTAAAAGCAAAGTATATCAGTTAGGCTTCGTTTCCATCTGGTTTATGATCGACCATAAATAAAATTGCTATGATTTTCAATGAGAAATTATCTAAGATTTAGCTCATGGAGTAGAGGTTTGGGTCAATAAGCCCAAGTTAGAAATTGCTGTTTTGGAGATTATTGTGTGTTGTTTCTTAGAGATAAAACTGTACTGCAGTATATTGTATTTTTTTCTTATAAATGGTGAAATTTCTCTTTACAACTCTATAAAATGTAGACAAATTGTCAAATTTTTACCATAGGTCCCGCATATAATTACAAGAAACAAAAGATGGACATTGTGTATATATATTCTAAGTTGGCTGCTAGCTCCCATACTCACTGCCTCGCGGTCGGTATGATGTTGACGGACAGGTCTTCTTTGTCATGCCATAACTACCATGCCTTCTTCCTCGCGATTCCTCTCTATGACTATGCAGTACTATTAGTGATGTCATATATCATATGTCATATGTCATATGTCATATTTCACGTGAATCACTCCATTTTCCAACCCTAATAATACGCTAAACTAGAACACCACATCCCTTGTGTGTCGTGCGAAAGAACTATATTCCACGGTCTAATAATTATACATCATGGTGCCAAGTAGTGGATAGATGTGATAAATTAGTACAAAAAAAATGGCAAGAAATAAATAGGGGATAAGGTAAAAAAAAAAAAAAAAGTGAAAAAAAAAATGACCAAAAAAAAAAACCAATGAAGAAAATTATGTGGAGTTGATTATTTTATTTTGGGCTGATGTGGAAACTGGGAACTTCAACATTATTTGAGGCTTTACCAATTTACAGTAGAATGAGCCCAATTCGAAGTAAACAATATATTTTCTATTGTTTGGTGCTAATGTTATTGTTGTGATGTTTACTGAAGATCTGCAATTGAGGAGGGAGAGTCTCCTTCTGGGATGTTCTATTTTACACCAATTTTGGGGTTTGTTTAGAAACTGTGTGATGTTTAAGCTTTGGCTTACTCTCCTTTGGAATAAAATGTCACGTTTTAGCTTAATTGGGTGTTGTCATTAGGATTGCTCATGTAAATTAAATATTAATAGCTTCAAAGGTCACAAATTCAACCCCTGGTTTGATTGACTGTTTGTTTTTATTGATCACCTCATATGACCATAAAAATTGAATTCTATTTTGTCCTTGTAATCAGTTAATGTTCTCAATGTTTATGACCAAGTGATTTTCCATGTTCTAACTTGACTAACTAATCTCTCAAAAGAAAAGTGACCTTGAGTCCCACATCAGTTTACTAGGAACTAACACATAGGTTTAAAGCTTTCGCTAAACTAACGAGACTTTGGCCATTTTGTTAGTATACCGTTAGTGAATAGACCTGTTAGTACACTAGATTTTCCATGTTCTAACTTAACTAGCTAATCTCTCAAAAAAAAAAAAAAAAAAATTTACTTGTACTTGTTCAAGAAATATCAAGGGCCCACCGTCCATTACACGACTCTGACTAATAGTACTTGAATATCTCTTCTTTCCCTAGCTATAAATTTGCTTCTTCTTGAGCTGCAAAGCAACCAAACACACAGTTGTACCATTTCAGAGTCTAGTTAACCAGCATTTTAGTTAAGCAAAAGCCTTTTCAACCACATTGAATGGGGCTTTGTTCACACCTGAGTTCCGCTCCACCATCTTCATCTTTTTCCATGCACACATTTATTCTTCTCTGGTGCTTTGGCCTGTTTCTCACCTCTGTGGTTGGCGGGTATAATGAGACAGACCGGTTGGCACTGCTTGACTTTAAAGCCAAGATTAGTAAAGATCCTCTCGGGGTCATGAGCTCTTGGAATGATAGCATCCATTTTTGCCAATGGAAAGGTGTTTTCTGTGGTCGTCGACATCAAAGGGTCACTGCATTGGACCTGCAATCTCAAAAACTGGTAGGCTTTATATCCCCAAATGTTGGAAATTTAAGTTTTTTGTGGAACCTAAACCTTGAAAACAACAGCTTTTATAATGAAATTCCTCCAGAAATTGGCCGTTTGCACAGACTAGAAGTCTTGCTATTGAACAATAACACAATAACTGGAACAATTCCTAGCAATTTATCGAGTTGTGCCAAACTCAGAGTGTTTGATGCGGCTGTTAATAATCTGGTTGGAGAAATCCCCACAGAGCTTGGCACCTTGTCAAAGCTCCGAATCTTTGCTATTCATAAAAATGTTTTGACGGGAATTATCCCACCTTCTTTTGGAAACTTATCATCTCTAGAAGGTTTTTGTGTAGCTTATAATAACCTGGGTGGGAGTATCCCTGATTCTTTTGGCCAATTGACCAAACTTAAAATCTTTGCTGTGGGTTCAAATAGGTTGTCTGGTACAATTCCTCCGTCATTCTTCAATATCTCTTCAATAACAACAATTGATGTAGGAGTTAACCAAATTCAAGGGCATCTTCCATCGGACATAGGTATTACTCTACCAAATTTAGAAATATTTTCCATCAGCAACAACCAGTTTATTGGATCTATCCCTATTTCAATTTCTAGTGCCTCGAATTTACATATACTAAATTTGGCCAAGAATAAACTAACTGGAAAAGTTCCTTCTTTAGAGAAGTTAAATAGAGTGAGGTTGTTTTCCATTGCTGAAAACCAGCTTGGAAATGGAGGAGCAAATGACTTGAGTTTCCTCTGTTCTTTGTCAAATGCTACCAACCTAAGAGATTTGGAGATAAATACCAACAACTTTGGGGGGGAGTTGCCTAAATGTATTGGCAACATCTCAACTGGTCTTACCTTTTTCTTTTTGAATAATAATAAAATATCTGGAAATATTCCTAGTGTTATAGGGAATCTGATCAACCTGGAGGATATAGAAATGTGGAACAATGCATTTTCAGGTAATATCCCCTCTATACTTGGAAACCTTCAGAAATTACAATTTTTGGATTTATCTGAAAACAATTTCACTGGGAACATTCCATCCTCTCTTGGAAATTTAACAAATTTGTTGGCGTTGTATTTAGGAGACAATAATCTTCAGGGAAGCATCCCTTCAAGTCTAAGTCAATGCCAAAATTTGATAACTTTTCATCTTCTCCATAACAATCTTAGTGGTATCATATCCTCGAAAGTTATTGATCTCTCATTTTCGCTAAATAGCCTTGACTTGTCTGGCAACCAATTCACTGGTGTCCTTCCCATGGAAATAGGAAATATGAAAAATTTAGAACATTTGGATATTTCTGAAAATATGTTGTTTGGTAAAATTCCGGCAAGTCTTGCAAGTTGTGTAAAGCTAGAATTTCTAGCCATGAGAAGCAACTTTTTCGAAGGGGTTGTTCCTTCATCTTGGGAATCATTGAGAGGTCTTGAACATTTAGACCTTTCTAACAATAATTTTTTTGGCATGATTCCAAAATTTTTGGAGAGTTTTGATTTTTTAACATTATTGAATCTCTCGTACAACCATTTTGAGGGTGAGGTCTCAACAAATGGAGTATTCAAGAATGCAAGTGCAACTTTGATTAAGGGAAATGGTAAGCTTTGTGGGGGCATACCAAAGTTTCAACTTCCTAACTGCAACAACAAAAAATCCATGAAGAGAAAGTTGACTCTTGCATTGATGTTAATACTTTTCGGGTTTATTGGAGCAAATTTGGTCCTATCATTTCAATTTCTTTGTTCTTTAAGAAAAAAAAGGGAAGAAAATACCTCAGGTGATTCTATAAATTTGCTTATGAATGTGTCTTACCAAAGTCTCTTGAATGCTACTGATGGATTCTCTTCTGCTAATTTAATTGGTGTGGGTAGTTTCGGGTCAGTGTATAAAGGTATTCTTGGTCAGTATAAACATACTGTTGCTATCAAGGTGCTGAACTTAGGATGCCATGGAGCTTCCAAAAGTTTCAAAGCTGAGTGTGAGGCTTTAAGAAACATTAGACACCGAAATCTTGTAAAGGTGCTCACAGCATGTTCAGGAGTTGACTATCAAGGTCATGATTTTAAGGCATTGGCATACGAGTTCATGGGAAATGGCAATCTAGATGAGTGGTTACATCCAACTCCAAGAAAAATTAATGAGGCACTTCAGAAACAAAGGAAGTTGAGTCTTCTTCAAAGATTGAATATTGCCATTGATGTTGCTAGTGCATTGGATTATCTTCATCATTATTGTGAAACACCAGTTGTTCATTGTGACCTCAAGCCTAGCAATGTTCTTCTTGATGATGAAATGATTGGACATGTAAGTGACTTTGGGTTGGCAAGAATCCTTCATGATATTGTCCACAATTCTTCTACTAATCAATCAAGCTCCATTGGGGTTAAAGGAACGGTTGGTTATACTCCTCCAGGTAAATATATTTTACATTTCTTAAATTTAACTCCTTTTCCTTTTCCCATATTTCCTATTATAGAAGATAGAATGCTTATAACAAAATTTTCTAGATATCTTTTTCCCCCTTAATTTTTATTTTATCCCATTGAAAAACATGCTTTGAAACTCTTAATATTTTTTATTTCCCTTCTTTTTATGCTATAAAAGTATGTTTACTACAATATATGTTACATGCAATTGCAGAGTATGGTATGGGAAACAAGGTATCAATATACGGTGATGTTTATAGTTATGGCATATTATTATTAGAGATGTTTACAGGAAAAAAGCCTATCGATAACAGTTTCCACGATAGCTTAAATCTTCATGACTTTGTCAAAGCAAATTTGCCAGAACGAATATTTGATATTATAGATCCTATTCTTCTCCCAAAAAGACAAGAGGGAGGAAGAAGGATGAATGGCACTTGCAATGAGAATCGAAATGGGAGTCTAAAAATTCAAGAATGCTTGATTTTGATACTTGGAATTGGAATTGCTTGCTCCAAAGAATATCCAAGAGAAAGGATGAACATCAGTGCTGTTGTAGTTGAGTTGCATTCAATTCGGCAAAACCTTCTTAGAACCTGTATACGGCAGGTAAATTTTTATTTTTATTTTTTTATTTATAAAATCTTTGGAAGATATAATTTGGTAATGTATTTACCATAGCACGTGATCAAACTTAAAAAGGCCACTCCAAATGTTTTAGGGAAGAGGGAATCATATTGCGATTTGAAATATGCCTTCGTGTTATTATTTCTTTTTATTGTATTAAACTGAGAAGATTGGAAGCTGTCTATAATAATTAAACATGTGGCTTTTGTTCTTTATATTGCTTGTTCCAATAAAAAAAAAAAATCCAAAATGGTCTAAAATTTATTTTCATTTGGTTGATTTCCACTACCGGAGTGATCAAGATCACAAGGAATTGGCTTATATCCTATTAGTCTAGATAGAGGTCTCTGAAATAAGCTTAAATTGTAGCCACATGTATGGAATTTCTGACACAGACCTTTAAAGACTACAAAGCTAAATAATTTGTTGTAGATATCTTGAATTTCAAATTTGTTGTAAAAACATTGCTTTTTAATATTCTAGTTATCTTTCAAGTAAATGGATTGCCAATTCCATACTAATTGAATGAGATGGCAAAAAAAATTGACTTTCCTGCATTGTGAATTTTCTCGAAGCTATAAAAAATTTTATACTTAAATAACTAGTTTGTAGGTAATGAGTTAAAGAACGTCTTTTAAATTCTTTTTACAGTAGAAACAACCTCACTCCTTGCATAGTTTAAAAAGAATTTTGAAGCTTATTATTCTAATTAAAAATTTATCTTTCCTCGCTATAGGTGCACAAGACCGATGATTAATTATGAAGGCCAACACCTGCCGTTTATTCTTAAAAAAAGATTATGGAGGCCAACACTGCTTGAGAATTCAGGCGCATTTGGAGGTAACTTGGGATAATATACACTTTGTTCGTTCGTTTGGGTGAGCTAATTTGAGTTTGGCACCATCTTCAAGTGTATTTGTCGCTTTTTGGTATATTTGGAGGTAGATTGGGGTAATATGCATTTTCCTTTTTTCTTTTTACTTTTTTGGTTGTGCTGTAATTTTTGTTTAACACTTGAGGCTTGAGAGAAGTCTCGTCAAGGAATATATATATATATATATATATATATATATATATATATATATATATATAATTTGTGAGTTGTTGTGTCTCTTATTCGATCAACTTTTATTCATTCCATGCATATTCATTCCGATTATTTTTTCGTGAGTTCCTAGTCAAATTTATAATAATTTTCAAAACAAATTTTATGTGAGAGAACTTCTAGACGTCCTTTTGCGCAACAAACTAATATCAAAATTTTTGCTACCACAACACTTTATCCCTACGCTATATAAAAATTAAGATGATAATGCATGTTGGGGAGAGAGAACACCTTGGGAAGACTCTTTTGTTGAGATATTAATATAATATATAAAGATTCCACTTAACCCTAGAGCTTAAATTTATGAATTTGGGTTCAACTATGTTATTTTAACTATTGCTCTTTATATATGGGCCATGAACAAGTCCTAGTAGCTTCTTCTCCTTATGAGCTTTCTTCCACTAGTTCATCATTCATGTAAACCATGTGTCAACTCCAAACGCTCATCCATGAACCTAGCCCACACGTTTATGTCCATCAAAACCTTGTGTCCATCAAAACCTTATGCCACACTTGTGCGATGCTCACTTGTGTGTGTTCCAAGTATATGCACCTTGTCCCCAACTATAAAAGGGGCCCTTGTTAACCTTGTCACCTTGCTGTGCACTGCCCTCAACTGTAATAGTCTAACACCACTTGCTAAAGAGAGAACATCATGGGGAGACTCCTTTGTTGAGAGGTTAATGATATATAGGAACATTACTTAACTTAAAAACTTAAATTTAAGAGTTTGGATTCAATTATATTATTTTAACCACTCATTCTTATCATTATTATTCCCTTCTCAGATCTATAATAATTATCTTATGTGGGATAACTTCTAGATGTCTTTTTGCACAACAAACTAATATCAAAACTTCTACTACCACAACACCCTATCTTTGTGCTATTTAAAAATTAAGATAATGATGCATGTTGGGGAGAAAACATCTTGAGAAGACTCTTTTGTTGAGAGATTAATACAATGTGTGGGTTTGGATATGAATTAATTTGGCGTTTATGTTTTGCATTTTGCACTGTAGCACGTTTTCAACTTTTTTTTTTTTCCCCCAAGCCGTAGTTGTTGACCAAGTCTTTCGTGAATAGTGCTCTCATGCACTATTCATAGGTCCTACAAACTTCACTTTTTATCAATTTTTTCATTAAAAATAAGTTTCACAGCACTATTCACACATTTAAAAAATATTTCGCTACAGTATTTTCAGTTTTCAGTTTCAGCAAAATAAGTTCTATCCAAATGGACCCAATATATAAAGATTCCAATGTAGGACTTTACTCACATATGTATACTCAACAATAATGTATTTTGAGACAATATTAGAACAATACTAACCAGTCCCAAAAATGGTTCTTAGGCATAAAATTAAGGCATCTCCGGAAGCATCGTCATGTTTGAATTCTATTGGCAACACCTTAACTTGGTTGTCTTAGTTAAGGAATCTTCCTGCCACAAAGGATTGGTTTTCCATAATGATCGAAGACTAGAAATTCTAAACCCTCTTGACCCTTAATGTGGGTTTGGATACCACGTTTCCAAACCCACGTCCACGTCTTACGTTGTAGCGTGTTTTTCAACTTTTTTTTTTTTTTTTTTTTTTTTTTCAGTCCCAAGCCGCAATTGTTGACCCAGTCTTCCGTAAACAGTGCATTCGTGCACTGTTCAAAGACCCACAAATATCACTTTTCAGTAACTTTTTCTTTAAAAATAGGTCCTACGGTACTATTCATACATTTAAAAATTATTTTACTATAGTATTTTCAGTTTTCAGTTTTCAGTTTTCAGTTTTAGCAAAATAAGTTCTATCCAAACGGATTGAATGGCTCGTTTATGCAGCTTGCACGAACCAATCCTACGATGATGGGGAGTCAGGATTGGTTGACTTGGACCAGTAAGTTGTAAGCGTGCATGGTTAATAGCTCCTAGAAAGCGAGAGCTGGTGAAAGTCACTGGCGTGGTGTGTCATGCAATCAAGACATTTCTTGTAAATCTTGGGCGAACAAAGAAAGAATTGGTGTAACAGGGACAGGTCTTCTTGGTCAGGCAATAAGTGCTCTGGCTTCTTCCTCTAGGTTCACTATCACACCCTTGTGAAGCATTAGAGATATTTCCCATGGGGAATCTTAACCATTCCATCATTCCAACCCTGATAATACGCTAGCATCAAGACACCACATCTTTCTTTTTGGTTGTGAATGAAAATTCCATAGGTCTCTATTTCTAATTCAGCTGAAGTAATTAATTAATGTCCCACTTTTTTTTTTTTGTTAAAATACAATTTAGTCCTTCAAAATTTTCCTGTGTGGTTAATTTAATTTGGTACTTAAAATTTTAATATTATCAATTTGTTCCCCATGTTTACAAATGTGATCAGTACAATCCTTCTGTTAACTACTGCCACCATTAAGTACATATATGATACCATTTTTGTGTGAATTTTATTAACAATTTTATTTATTTATTCATTTATTGATGATCATGGACTCGTGCAAGTTGGAAGACTTTTACCAGAACAATGTCACGTACAACACCAAAGACTATTGGCCGATTGAACCTCTTACCAACGAAAACTTTATTGTTTTTGTAAATTTGATATATGCAACGGCAAACCTCTTTAGAAGTTGTCCAACTACCTGTCTGTGAGGAGTACACTGCAAATGAATACAAATGTGGATCCACTTTTGATTATTGAATGCTTACCAACTTGTAAAAAGGCGAGTGTTTAATGAATAACCGAATGGATAGAAAGCTAATCCAATGCTATCACCAACAACACACCCTTCTGGCTTCAATGCAATCCATTCTTTAGTCATTGGGTTGCAAATGTATATCACCAGTTCCTTTGCCTCCCTATTTTTCGCTCTTCTATAAATGTCATCAATAGGATGGATGCAACTCTGGCAACAGAGAAGCTCATTACACGAAGACATGATAACAACTTCCTCTGGAAGAAAATTCAATATGTTATTTTGAATGAATGATTTGTTCTTGTGAATAGGAATGTATGTGATAGGTCTAGAAACACAATCCACATTATCCTTGAACATTTGAAACAAAATCCCAGAAGGCCCTTCTCGTTCTAACCGTTTAGAAAGTATACGCAAGAATGAAGGACTACAAATAAACGAATTCCATCCTTTAGAGACACACTTGCTTGTAGAAAGATCCTTCGCAGACAATCGTGACAAAACTTCAGATGCAATATCAACATGAAAGAAAGGGATGTTTGCTTTTTCCATTGCTAGCAATTCTTTAATCACTAAAACTTAGATCATTCCAAATTTGGTTCTGCAGGTTAGTTTGGTGAGAAAGACCTGTCAATAGGATTCAGAGGAATGAGTCACTCAAGAATGGCCCTTGTAGGCATTAAATTGACAAAACCTGTTCAATTAATTTACAACTCAATATACACAGCAAAAAAAGAAAAAGTTGGTCAAAGGGATACCATTTTTCACACAAATAAAGTTTGAAGCAAAAAAAAAGACACATGCACTGACGAGGCTATTTAAATAAATAAAAAATAGTGTTAAGTATTGTGCTACATTGTAGAATATAAGACTAGATTCCTGATTGTAATTTTGAAGAACTAAGAATATAAATGAAGAAGTTGGTAAGATTCATTACCAATTGATACCCAACAGAAACTGTCTTAGTCATGTGTGTACAATGTAAAGGTTAAGATGGAAAGGTTGAAAAACAAATTGCCATAGAATCAGAATGGCAAGATATAGAGTGGTAAACTGTGTTCAAAACAAAAAAAATGCATACTTCATGACACACAATGCTCAAGCAAGACTATTATAGATAGTGTAGCAGGAATAGAATCAAATGCATTCATTAGAAGAAAAACACAGCTCCAAGAGAAGAGAGCCCAAATGATATGGTATTGACATGTTCATCAAGCCTGAGCCTATAAAAAAATGAGAAGAAACATTATTCCTTCCTTTTTTGGCCAATAAAGTTGCAAACTTCTCACTACAATTTTCAAAGCAAAAACAAAAACTTTACAAATTAACCATATTATCATCAATGTATATCGTGCAACGAAGGCAAAAAGACAAAAAATCAATTGAGATCTAGGAAGCATGGACACGGACACCTTATAGGTACGAGTATGACACGGGTATCATAAGTAATTTCTGAAAAATTATAACATAACATGATAGACGTCACGGGTATGGCATGAGCATGAGTACTGAGTCTAGTACTTGCAGAAAAGAAATCAAAGTTAAGAATCCAATATTACCTCAGCAATATCGAGAATTGAGCAGTGGATAGTCGCAGGTCTTGAGAGAGAGAATTATGCTGTTGCGAATTTTGGCTTCGGCTTTTGTATTTATACTTTTTGATGGGTTTTGGATTCGGCTTGGTCTTCTTTATCCATTTGGATTCGGAGTTGGTTCTAGGATTGGTTTTTTATTTATTTATTTTTTTGTGTGCTGAATTTGTAATTGGATTTTGGGCCAGGCCAGATAAGAGTAGGTTTGCAAAATGGGGCCTATGGGTTTATTTGATCCATTAATTAGTGAGAGTGGTGGGAAAAAAAAAAGCACATAATACCACCATTTTTGTGTAAAATTTACTACATAAAACACACAAAATAATACAATCGTTCTGTTACCTAGTGCGGCCCTTAAGTACATATAATGCCACCATTTTTGTGTAAAATTTACTAACAATTTTATTTATTCATTTTTATTGATAGTCATGTGCAAGTCTTTTTTAGAGATAGTTTCAACCAGGAATGAAGCTAGAACTTGGAGTTAGGGGAGCGACTTTGCGGCTTGTTAGTGTGGCGGCTTTGGCCTCTTACTCTATAGCTTAACCACTGAGAATTTTTGTTTTTTGGGTGTCTTTGTTGCGTGCGTGCAGCTGGATAAGGAAAAAATTATTTTGTTTACAGCTTTTTAGAGGGTCAGGTTGTTTGTTTTGGGTAAAATTAGTTGATTGGGCTTAAAAGTTTTTATTTTATTTTATTTTAAAAACTTTACTATTGGTAATTTTTGTTGTTGAGCTAGTTTTTTAGGACTTACATATTTTATTTTAAATTTAATTTATTAATTTTTTATGGCCTTTAAAAGGTGGAAAATGGTAAAACTACAAAATTTTACAAATTAGTAATGTGGTGGTGATTATTGGTAAATAAAAATTGATGTAAGTGTGTGAACCAATAAGAATTTACTACCTTAATAGTTTGTAAAAATGTTGTAAAAAATTTTATGGCTATAACATTACTCTTAAAAGAATCGATGACACTTTAAGGGGTCAAAGTGTAATTTTATTGAACAAAATTGCTAAAACTAGTATCTATTAATATACTAACATTTTTATAAAAAAATATTTAGGGGGCGTCGTTGCCCCCCAAGTCCATATCAAGCTTCATCCATAATTTCAACCTATGTCGTCCACTTCTAATGAGCATGCATTATCATTAAACTAAGACACCAATTAGTTTTTTGTATAAGTGAGAATCAAACCCTAGATATCTTGCTCGAGAACAAAATTTTTTAGTAATTGGGCTAATTGGAACCCAACTGTAATTGGTTATGTGTAAGTTAGATGCACTACAAAACATGCGGGTCTATAGCCGTGTTTGCAAAAATGCAGCTATAGGTTAAGTCTATAGCCATGTTCATAAATATGGCTATAGGTCCAGCAAAAAATATATATATTTTTTAAAGGAGGACCTATAGGCGTTTAAAAAACGCGGCTATAGGTTAAGTCTATAGATGTGTTTATAAATGTGGCTATAGGTCCAACCAAATATATATATATATATATATATATATATATATATATATATATATTTTAAAGGAGGACCTATAGCCGCGTTTAAAAAACGCAGCTATAGGTTAAGTTTATAAAATATAAAATATTACTATTTATAAAATATTTATGTATAAAATCATATTATATATAATAAAAATTGAGTTTAGGAGCCGTGGTTGCACCAAGTGGCGGCACCAAATTGCAGAAATTTTCTTAGATTTTTAGATTTTAAGAAAAATAATATATAACTTTTCTTCAACTATAATTTCTAAGTGAATAAAAATCTTAATTTGATTAAAGTTGAATTACACTTGTTGTATTTCTAAGTGGATAAAAATACAAAAACGTAGTGTTTAATTTGTTCTTTTCTTTAGTTTATTTTGTCTAAGGTTGCAACGTAGTGTTTAGAATTTTTGTTTAAAAAATTCTATTCAATTAATATTAGTTTTAGACTTTTTGTTCATATAAAATTCTTTAATGTGGATATATAAGTATTTCTAAATGGATAAAAATACAGCAATGTTGTGTTTTATTTGTTCTTTTCTTTAGTTTATTTTGTCTAAGGTTGCAACGTGGAGTGTGAGTGTGTGTGTGTGTGTGTATATATATATCAAATAATTCATAATTGATACTCATCATATGGTTCTTTTGTGCTATTCTTCTCTGTTTTTTACCTACAAGATCTATTATTCTCTTTTTCTACCTATAACCTTACAAGTATGTATTTGTTTACTCTTCTTTTTTTCCCATCAAATTGAATATATTTTGCGTATTTGTTTAAGTTCATTTCCTTAAATTTAATCCAATTTAGAGAATTGTTACGGATTGTCAATTGATTTTTTATTTTTTATTTTTTATTTTTATTTATAATGTTAGTTTGATTGTTAGAAATTATATAAGATATATAGTTTCTAACCCGAATTATAGCCGCGTTTTAAAAATACGGCTATAGCTGTCCCTATAGCCCCATTTGAAAAATGTGACTATAGTATGTCCTATAGCCGCGTTTCTAAAAATGCAACCATTGGTCTTGGCCTATAGTTACGAGTTTTAGGCCACAACTGAAAAGGCGGCTTAAAAAAACATGGCTATAGGCCGAATTGTCCTATAGCCACGTTTTTAGGAGCTATAGCCGCGTTTTAAAAATGCAGCTACATGACATTTTTTTTTGTAGTGATGCCTTTTACCAAACCATGTCAAAACACCAAAAGCTATTGGCGGAAACCCACATGAAACATTAATCATGAGAATCCCTGAAAAAAAATCATTAATCACAGTACATAGATGAGGACTCTTGCATTCAACCATCAGTGAGCAAATGATTCAAAGGGTGGACTAGTTGAGGTTGTTGGATAATTCTATTGTTGATTGAAGTTGCGATAGTGCGTTTGGTAAATTAAATTCTATATCTCTGGAACTTTAAATTTATTTTAATCTTATCATATTATTAGAGAGAGATGATTAATTGGATCTCAAAAGATCTCTTATTAAATTTATTCACTTAACTAGCCAAAAACACTTTTCTCTTATTTTATCCTTTAAATCTCTCAACTAGCAAATAGCAATTATCCTTTTCCGCCCCTCGATCAAATTATAATAACACATTCTAATGAAAATCTCACAAATGAACAAGGGATTAATAAAAGTAGATAAAAAATAATCACATAATACACCAAAAATGATAATAATAAAAATAATCATAATAAAGTTGAAATACTTATTATAACAATTTTTTTTTTTTTTTTTTTGAGAAACAAACACACACATAAGGGAGAGGGAAAGTGGTTATTATAACAATTATTTTGGTTATATAAAAATACCAAATTCTTTTCAAAATATATGAATGCCTTAGAAAATTTTACTGGTATTAATTATTATTAAAAGAGTCTTTTTTTTTTTTTTTTTTTTGGGGCCAACTGAAACTGGGCTTAAAACCACAAGCCCTATACGGAGGATACGAAGTCCATTTGGGCTGATAAAAGGCTTAGGACGAAATGGGTTCACACTTCACACTAATTCACAATCCTTCACATGGAAAGAATGGGCCTTGCTAGATGGACAAAGTGAAATAATGGAAAAGGAAAACCAATTTCTGAAGCCCAGACTATATTCAAATAAAAAAAATTAAACACACACACGCTTACTTTGTAGAGGTTTTTTGCGACAAAGATCTTTAATTGATTATTTTTAATTAAATTTTTATTTATAATTATTGACAAATAACAGTGATATATATATATATATATATATATATATATTTTTTTTTTTTTTTTGAGGGGGAAAACATAGACCAATAGATTAAGAAAAACCGACTAAAGCCAATTAATTCATAAAATGAAAATCTTCAAATAGAAGCAGATCTAAATTTCTTAGGCGTCTAAAGACTAAGCATTTTTATTGAAATCACAGAGAGAAAATACATCAGATCTTTAAGTCAAGCCAGAAATATGATTGCTGAATTAACGAAAATAGTACATTAAAAGACATGATTGCTAGCTGAATTACACAAATTATTTGCTCCAATATAATATATCATAAACTTGACAAACTATGCTGGCTACCTTCATAGTAAGTGATCAACCTTGTGCACCTGTGGTAAAGGAAGATAAATTTCAATGAATTAGAATAATAAAAAGCTTTGAATTTCTAAAAATGACGTTGTAGTGACTTGTGACTGAGCTGTTCCCCTACAATTTAAAAGATAATCATTAAGTTGTTACCAACAAGGTTACAATGGTAAATTAAGTATCAATTTTTTGTTGTTGTTTTTTTTGTTTTTTGTTTTACACCTTTAAGAAAATTTAAAATGCAAGAAATTTAATTTGTAGAATTATGAAATCCAAACTCATTTATATTTACTAAATTACAGCCACCTACCTTAAATTTTATGAAATGACAATATGACACTCATTCCTTGAGGTTTATATAAATGTAATAGCTAATACATATCTCAAGGGAGGGGAGTGTCATTTTTTCCAAGTTTGAATAAGAATATATTTTTAAAATGAAATATTCTATTAGTGAAATCATAGTTTGGGAGGCATGGACTTAGTTGTTGCATTTATATAAATCTCAAGTGAGGAGTGTTGTTACGATAAACGTCAATCGATGGTAGTGTAATTTACCCTTTAATATTTATTGAATTAGCAATCCATTTACTTAGAAGATATCATACATATCTATCATAATAAATACTCAATACTTTTTTTTTAATACAAAATAGAATTTCTACTCTAACCTAATTTAAGTGTATATGCGTGTGAAGTTCCCTCCTGGAGGCTTGAACCCCAGCCCTTGCCCCTCCACACCCCACAGGCATTTATACTTGTGGAGTGACCACCGCACCTAGGGTGCACGGTGGTAATAAATACCTAATACTAAAATATATAGTTCTATATACAAATACAATCTAGATTTTCTTACAAAAACTGAATATTAGGTCAAATGTAAATTTCAATGAAATTTTTTTTATCATGTTCTTAAATTTTTTTAAATATCTTTAATCGAAAAATGTAAATGTGAAATAAATTTATTGCATCACAATAACAAAAATTAATTTAATGAATCAATCAAGAATTAACTATTTGCATACTCTTACCAAGTAACATCCTTGCAAGACATTTTGGAGAAATTATACTTTACCCACTAAATTATATCTTCTTTTACACTTACACCTCTAAACTATGAGAATTAACATTTACTTCCTTAAACTATGTGAATGCACACTTTACCCCATAAACTATATGTTTATTTGAAAAAGTTTTTTAGACTTAGTTAAGAATGTTATATGCATCTAATTATGTTTATTTTAAAATATCATATATATATATATATATATATGAGAGATTACATACTAATTTGGAATTTTAAACAAGCAAGATTTCTCCAATAAATTAATTAGTTAAAATTTGTAGCATTTACTTGTCTATCACAGCAATTTAGTACCTGCATGTGCCGATAATTTAAGCTTATGTCTTTTATAGGGATCTCTGTCTAGATTAATAGGGGACGTAAGCCAATTTCTTGTGATGTCTCTTTAATAATGGAAATCACCCAAATATCTCTCTCACACACACTCACAAAAGAGAAGAAGAGGAAGAGTAACTGGATTCATTCCCAATCCTATGTATAGTAGAATGAACTAATAAAATTTCAAGTGGCTCCAATCTTTTTAGTTTTGCAAGATGGACAGTGGCTTTCTAATTGCCATATGATTCCCTTAAACATTTGGGATGGCTTTATTAAGTTAGTTAGATCAAGTGGTGTGGGTGGGTACATTACCAAATTCTATATATATATATATATATATACACACAATGAAAATACAAAATTTACCTGTAGCGCGAACTCCTTGTCTTTGTATACTAGTTTTAAGAATGCTTTCTCGAATTTTATGAAGCTCAACTACAACAGTACTGATGTTCATCCTTTCTCTTGGAAATTCTGTGGAACAAGCAACTCCAATTCCAAGTATCAAAATCAAGCATTCTTGAATTTTGGAACTTCCATTTTGATCCTCATTTTGAGTGTTGTTTATCCTCCTCGTCTCTTCCTCTTGCCTTTCTGAAAGAAGATTAGGATCTATAATGTCAATTTTTCGTTCTGACAAAGCTGCTTTGACAAAGTCATGAAGGTTTGAACTATCTTGAAAAATGCTATCAGTAGGTCTCTTTCCTGTGAACATCTCTAACAATAGTATGCCGTAACTATAGGTGTCACCATATAGTGACACTTCATTTCCCATACCATACTCTGCAATTGCATGTAACATATGTTGTAAGATAGGCAGATATTTGTACTAAAAAATGAAGGGAAAGAAAAAAAAAATCTCACAAGTAATAAAGGTTTATTTTCAATGGCATGTAATAAGAAAAAAATAAATAAAGAGAAGTGAAAATTTGTTATGACACATTTTATCGAGGGTCAGCTTTAAGCCTAGGCCTAAGGTTCTGTATGCATAAAATTTCATAAAAGAGTCCCAAGGACCACATAAAAAAAAAAAAAAAAAAAGCTCCAAAAGATTATTTTAAAAAAGAGGAAAAAGGTGGGTTTTGAATTTTTTTTTTTTTCCCACACCTCCAAGAAGGCCGCTGAAATATAGGTAATAGAAATCCAATTCAATTGAAACCCTTAACAGTTTTGAAAAAATAAAATTTATATGAGAGTGTTGATAAAGTTAATTAATTAATATTAGTTGTACAAGAGACGTAGCTGAATTAGTAATTTGCATCCCAAAAAAGCAAAAACTTTGATCTAAAAAAAAAAAAGTTAAATAGATATTATTTGATCGATATTTAACTATTTTAAAAATCTCACTTAAAATTATTGCCTTAGGCATCAAATTGTATTTCATCGGCCCTAATTTTATCTCTAGATACAATACATCCATATTAAATCTATCATTTCATGCTTGAATTAATAGCAGGAAACGATGGGAAAAAGAAAGAAAATTAAATTTAAGAAATGTAAAATATATTTACCTGGTGGAGTATAACCAACTGTTCCTCTAACCCCAATGGAGCTTGATTGATTAGCAGAACAATCTTGGGAAACATCATGAAGGAATCTTGCTAAGCCGAAGTCGCCTACATGTCCAATCAGGTCATCATCGAGAAGAACATTACTGGGCTTGAGGTCACAATGAACAATTGGTGTTTCACAACGATGATGAAGATAATCCAATGCACTAGCAACATCAATGGCGATATTCAATCTTTGAAGAATACTTAACTTCCTTGGCTCCTCAATAGCCTCATTTGTTCTTGGAGTTGGATGCAACCACTCATCTAGATTGCCGTTTCTCAAGAACTCATATACCAAAGCTTTAAAATCATGACCTTGATAGTCAATACCTGAACAAGCTGTGAGTACCTTTACAAGATTTCGATGTCTGATGTTTCTTAGAGCCTCACACTCAGCCATGAAACTTTTGGAAGCTCCTCGATGTGAGAGGTTAAGCACCTTAACAGCAACCGTATGTCTGCCTTGATCAAGAATTCCTTTATACACGGTCCCAAAGCTACCCTTACCAATTAAATTAGCAGAAGAGAATCCATTGGTAGCATTTAGGAGACTTTGGTAAGATATATTCAAAAGGAAATTTATTGAATCAATTGAGGTATTTTTCTTCCTTTTTTTTCTTAAAGAGCAAAGAAGTAGAAGCGATAGAATCAAAGTTACTCCAAAAAGCCCAGAAAGTATAGAGATTATTAATTTCACAGAAAGAGTCAACTTCTTTTTTGATTTGTTGTATTTGCACTTAGGAAGTTGAAACTTAGGTATGCCGCCACAAAGCTCACCATTTCCGTTAAGTGAAGTTGCACTCGTATTCTTGAAAATTCCCTTTGTTGGTACCTCACCCTCAAAATGGTTGTTAGATAGATTTAGTAATTGCAAGTCAAAAAGCTCCAAGAATTTCGGAATCTCACCTGAAAAATTATTGTTGGAAAGATCAAGTTGTTTAAGACCTCTTAACGATTCAAAAGATGAAGGGATGGTCCCTTGGAAGAAGTTTCTTCTCATGGCTAGAAATTCTAGCTTTACACAGCTTCCAAGACTCATTGGAATTTTACCGGACAACATGTTTTCAGAAATATCCAAATATCCTAGAGTTTTGAAATTTCCTACTTCCATTGGAAGAGTACCGGTAAATTGGTTGGCAGAAATGTCTAAACTGATTGGAGAGAATGAGAGACCAATGACTTGTGGAGATATGGAACCACTGAGATTGTTATGATCTAGAAACAAATAAATCAGATTTTGACATTGACCAAGACTTGAAGGGATATTTCCCTGAAGATTATTCTCTTGTAAATATAATTCTATCAAATTTGTGAAATTTCCAAGGGAGGATGGAATGTTCCCAGAGAAATTGTTTTGAGATAAATCCAAATATTGTAGCTTATGAGGCTTTCCAATTTCAAAAGGGATATTGCCAGATAATTTATTGTTCCACATTTCGAGTCTCTCCAAGTTGATCAAATTTCCTATTCCAGCAGGAATGTATCCAAATATTTGGTTATTATCTACGTATAAATCAGTAAGATCAGTTGAGAAGTTGCTAATGCATTCAGGCAACTTGCCCCCGAAATTGTTGCCATTTATAGCCAACTTCCATAGATTGGTTGCATTTGTCAAGGAACAGAGAAAGCTCAAGTCATTTGCTTCCTCATTTCCAAGAAAATTGAGGGTAATGAGAAAACGCCTCATTTTAATTAGCTTCTCCAAAGAAGGAACTTTTCCGGTTAGTTTATTTATACCCAAATAAATTGTATTTAGATTTGAGGCATTGGATATTGAAACAGGGATAAATCCTGTAAATTGGAATCGGCTAATGGAAAAAAATTCAATTTTTGGTAGAGTGATGCCTATGTTTGATGGAAGACGTCCTTGGATTTGGTTGTCTCCTATATCAAACTTTGTTAATGAAGAGAGATTGTAGATTGAGGGAGGACTTGTACCAAACAACCTATTTGAGCCTACACCAAAAAGTGTGAGTTTGGTTAATTGGCCAAAAGAATAAGGAATAATCCCACCCAAGTGATTATAAGTTGCAGAAAACTCTTTCAGAAATGATAGGTTTCCAAAAGAGGGTGGAATACTTCCTGTAAGATTATTCTTGGGAATAGCAAATATTTGGAGCTTAGACAAGGTAGCAAACTTTGCAGGTATTTCACCTACCAAATAGTTATAACCAACATTGAACTCGATGAGGTCGGTGCAACTAGATAGATTGCTATGAATTATGCCACTGATGGTGTTGTTGTCCAATCGCAAGACTTGCAGTTTTCGCAAACGGCCAATTTCTGGAGGGATTACGCTATGAAAACTGTTATTTTGAAGGGTTAGATTCCTCAGAAAACTTAAATTTCCAACAAATGGTGATATAGGGCCTACCAGTTTTTGTGATTGCAGGTTCAGTACGGTGACTCTTTGATGACGGTGACCACAAGTAACCCCTTGCCATTGACAAAAGTGAATGCTATCATTCCAAGAGCTCATAATCCCAAAAGGGTCATGAGTTATCTTGGCTTTGAACTCAAGCAATGCCAACTGGTCTGTCACATTATTCCCGCTAGTTACAGAGGTGAGAAACAGGCAAAAGCACCAAAGAAGAATAAAAGCATGCATGTAAAAAGATGAGGGAGGGGAAAGTCCCATGGAATATGGTTCAAGGAACTTTGTTTAGCTAAAATGTTGGTAATTGGCTATGTGTTGAAACGGTACATCTGTGTGTTGTCCAGAGAGAAGAGGGCTAATATGGCTATTTAGCACTTCAGAAAGCAAATTTATAGCAAGATAAAGGAGAAAATCAGTGCAATGTGATGTTCGGACCCACTCCAAAATTGCCAGAATTATCTGGGGGTAAATTTCAATAGTTGCTAACGTTCACATTGATGCCACAATTTTGGTTAACACAAAAGTCATTTTGTGGGACCTAACTGGGTTCTATCACTCTATGGAGATCCTGACACGGCACAACCACCATTCTCTTGGAAATAGCAGATTTTAGATCATGGTTCTAGAGATTAATTCTAGCCTTATCATGAGGCTGTTTGTTTAAGCTGTTGTGAAAACCTTCAAAATGGGCATTTGTAAAAAAAAGTTAACTCTCCTGTGTGTTTGAAATGACATTTTAAACGTCTTTAAAAATATAAATTGATTTTAAAACGTGGGTTTAGGTTGCACAGATGCCTAAACAGACAAACCCCATATTGCTGAATGAAACAAAAATCAAGGACACCTTTACGGATGGAGCCAGAACTTGAAGTTAGGGGCAATTTTGCTGTTGGTTGTGTGCCGCAATTCTAGCCTATGGCTCTGTTGCTTAACAGCTAATGATTATTTATTTATTTATTAGTGTTTTTAATGTGTGCATCTAGGTATGAATAAAATTGTTTCACTAAAAAAAAAAAAAAAGGTATGAATAAAATTATTTTGTTTAAAATTTTTTAAAAGGTCAAGTTGTTTGTTTGAGTAAAATTGGTTAATTGGGCTTAATTGTTTTTAGTTTTACTATTGGTAATTTTTGTTGTTGGGTAATTTTTTGGGGCTTGTTTATTTTGTTTTAGATTTTAAATTTGACTTTAAAAGGAGGTAAATGCTAAAGTTACAAACTTTTTTACAAATTGTTAATGTGATGAGTGGTTATTAGTAAGTAAAAATATAATGTAAGTGATGGACCCATATGCAAACCAATAAGAATTTACTACCTCAACAGTTTGTAAAAATGTTGTAGAAAAGTTAGTGATATAGTAATAGTCTTAAAAGAATTAATGATATTGTTAAAAAGAATAAAATGTAATTTTATAAAACAAAATTGCTAAAATTGATACCTATGTATATATTAATATTTTTTTTTAAAGAAAATTAGGAGGGCCATTGCCCCCCTTGTTCAAGTCTCCCTCCCTCCCTGGACACCTTGTCCCCCTTAGGTGAAATATTTAGGCCTAAATATTTAGGTTCTAAGAGCATTACCATCAGGTGTGTCAAATGCCAAATATTTGGCATTTGACACACCAAAAACCAACCTTCATTAGATATTTGAAATCTTAAAATTTTTGGCATGCGGCTATAGTATACTCTCAAATATGAGATGGTACGGATAAAAATGCCAAACTTTTTTTTCTTATTTTATTTACTTTTTCTCTCTCCTCCCAACACATATCTCTCTCTCCATTTGGTTCTCTCTCTCAACTCTTATCTCTTTCTAGCCCTCTCTGTTGCTCTTTCACAGCCACGTCGATCTCACCACAGTGACCACCACACCGTGTTGCCGAGCTTCCTGCCATCCACCCCGTCATGCCATGCTGTGCTGCCGAGCTTGCCGTACCATCCACCATGCCACACCACGCCACCGAGCTTGCATGCCATCCACCCCCACGCCACCGATCTCTCACCGTGTGTTTTTTTTTTTTTTTTTTTTTTTTTAAAGGTGGTTGGATGTGGGTTTGTGCCAGTGGTGGCTGTTGGTGTTGTTGTTGCGACAGTGGTTGTTGTTGGTGGCCGTCGTTGCGGCAGTGGTGGTTGTGCTATTGTTCTTGTTGATGATGAGGAGGAGGAGTTAATATATTATCTTAATGTGTTGTAAATATTATTTTAATGTATAGAATTAAAGAAAAAAACATTTGATGAAGGGGATATTGTAAAATGATGTGGTAAAATAATAAAATAGGCTTTTGGTGTGTCAAAATGACATTTTTTATAAAACAACTGATTAGAATGCTCTAACGTGCATTAAGTTGTACAGTAAAATTATAAATTGTATATATACAGTTTATCACAAATCTCTTGCTCCCTCTTTGGGCTTACTCTCAACACAACTAATTATTCTTAAAAATTCATCTACATAAATCAGAAATGGTTGAAGTTTTCCGTGTAAACTTGGTCTTGGTGGTCCTCTCTTTTTTTCCCTATTGGCCCTACATGTAGCTGGCATGAACTAATCTAATTATGTTGCATGGGAGTCAGGATTGGTTGACTCGGACCAGGAAGTTGTAAGTGTATAATTTGGGCGAAAATGACCCACTACCACTATTTAGTAAAAAAAAATTAGCAATCTACCATTGTTTTAGAGATATGATAGCATCTATCACCTTTTTGAAATTCGAGTTTGTGAAAATCAAGTTTACCGCGAAATTCGAGTAGTACAAAAAATTTTCAAAATTGAACTCGAGTACTATGAAAAACTTGATTTCCCTAAACTAGAGTACCCAAAAAGTGGTAGATTCTTACATATTTCTAAAACAGTAGTAGATTTCTAATTTTTTTGCTAAATAGTGATAGTGGGCCATTTTCACGGTATAATTTGGGCATTAAACATGGTCTCTCATGCATACATCCACTGGCTTTTTCCTCTAAATTTAAAGACTTTGGTGTAACAAGGACAGGTCTTCTTGGTCATACGCAATAAGACCTTTGGACTCATATTTCCATGGGGAATCTTAACCATTCCATGATTCCAACCCTGATAATACTCTAACATCAAGACACCACATATATTTTGGTTGGGCATTAAACATGGTCTCTCATGCATACATAAGTCCACCGGCTTTTTCCTCTAAATTTAAAGACTTTGGTGTAACAAGGACAGGACTTCTTGGTCATACGCAATAAGTCCTCTAGACTCATATTTCCATGGGGAATCTTAACCATTCCATGATTCCAACCCTGATAATACTCTAACATCAAGACACCACATATATTTTGGTTGTGAATGAAAATTCCACAGGTAAAATTTTCCTGAGTGGTTAATTTGGTACTTCAATAATTCAATTTATTCTCTCATGTTTACAAATGGGATATGTTGGGGAGATAAACACTTTAGGGAGATTCCTTGAATGATTAATATAATATATAGAGACACACTTTAATCCAAAAAGCTTAAACTCAATGGGTACATGATCAATTATCTTATATTAACAACTCATTTCACTCATCTTTATTCAATGTGAGACTTCACTCACACGTGTATACTCGACATGATCAATACAATCCTTCTGTTAACTACTGCCACTATTAAGTAGATATTAGAAAGGTTCTGTCTCTCTCCCATGTCTTTGATTCATATTGACGTTGGATATAATTTTATTATTTTATATACTTTGATACAACTTAAGTGGGGGGATGGGGGGAGGGAGATTCAAATGTTACCAGTCACGATTATGATGGACTATATATATTGGATATTTTTGCATTTTGATAAGAAAATGTGCCTTTTGGATTTTGAAGATCATTATTATGTTAGGCTATTTTCAAGTTTTATTTTGAATCATAATTATAAAGTTGTTTGAATTTAATTAAAATTGGATTTAAGAGTGTTATAACCTAATATTTTGTTAATGTTAGTTGTGAGAAATATTAAACACAAGATTTATCCTAGACTTGGAAAAATTGGGCTCGAACCCATTATCTTGTCTAACTCAAAGGATATAAATGTGAAGGGGATAGAGTTTTTTGAACCTATGAAAAGACAAGTTAACTCATACTACCCACTGAAACTGTGTGTTAGGACATATGTGATCAATGTTAGGAATATATGTCAATATTTTATGTAATTGGCTAATCCTTTGACAAAACGCACTTTACTTGTAATTGGGTAGATCTAGGATGTGTTTAATACTTCAAGGAACAAGGTTTCAAGTTCAAGTGTTAAAGTCATGCAAGTCTATCCAAGAATCAAGTGAGAAAGTGCTGGATTTCAAAACTTGACAGCTAGCATCTATAGAGGTTTAAAAGCTGTTTCAGCCCGTGGCTCGACAACTAACTCGATAGATGGCTATCTATTGAGGTTTATGAAACTTAGTTTTTTAGAGCTATTTTTCATCCAATTCGTGGGTATATGTTTGGGTCTTCTTTTCTCACAACCCTAAGCATATATAAGGATTATTTTAAGGGCCGTAAAAGGTTGCACAGTTGCACAAGTGTAGAGTAAAGTCTTGTTCATGCAAAATTGTGACTGGAGACAGAATTTGCCCTAATTCATCTTTCTCTTGAAGAAGTTGCTGTGTTTGTGTACCATAAGATTTTGTGACCAAGGAGCTTCTTGATCTTCATCGTGTGATGAACTGAAGAACTTTGTAGCCAACATCCTTCTCAAGTTGGTGATCAAGTCGAATACTGGGATCCGCACATCTATTGGTTAGTTATGTACTGGGAGCCGTGCATTGAAAATGAGAGATTGCCACTACAGAACAAATCTAATTGGGTATTGGGGTAAAGATTCAACTGTAAGTTGGTATAAGATACTGGGATTCCTTTACTTGTAACCACTTATTGTGATAATAGTGAATTCTCGGGAGTGGTGACTTTAAAATCACCCGGAGGGGTTTTTGCCATATAGGTTTTCTCCATTCGTAAACAAATCACCTTGTCAATTTATTTTCGCTGCATACATTAGTTAATTGGTGATTTGTTTGTGCTATCATGCGCTTTGTATGTTAATTTGATTAATTAACAAACTTGGGTAATTAATCAATTAATTCATCACAATGGGTCAATACATTCTTGGCCTATCACTGTGGATCAAGTTTACATGCAGGTCACCAGGTTAACCCATTTTTTCTTCTATATCTATTTCGGCCTCTTTAATATCGCCCTTTCTCTCACTAGAAAATAGATTCTTTTCTTTACTTATCAATGTTTCTCTTTCAATAATCCATTCTCACACAACCAAAGTTTGGTGAGGGTCCTCATATTTTCATCTTTCCTATGCAACCCATCTTCTCTTCTCAAAACTTTGTTCTAGCTTAGTAGTTGAAGGAAACAACGTATACTCTAGTCTTGCTTGGCAAAGAGCACCACTTACGATTTCTTGTTGCATTCAACTATTAATGGTGGTAGTTTTCTCACTGAAACCTTGTAATTATAAATAAAAAGTAAAAAGAATCAAAATGTTTTATATATGATTGCAAGTGTGTCTTCTAGGAGATGTGGGAATTATAGGATGTACCTCGAACGTGATAGTCTCCATCAAACAGTTATAATTGTGTGTGAGTTAAAGTGATTTTCTCATATTTCAAATCATCATAACATGTAGACACTTATACAATCTTGCAATGTTTTTCACACACAACACATAATATTCTTTGCTACTTTTGATACATGTGCAGGTACAATGTGATTTAGCCATCACAAGAAATACATGTGTTAATGTATACTCACTAAACTGTCTTAAGTTGTTTTTGAAATATAAAATTGTTTAGACTTTTTTAGTGTGTATGTGAGTTTTAGATCTCTGTGCTTGACATTTTTCTTGTTGAGAGATGATTTTGAGAGCTTAAAATGTTGTTTGGATCTTTGGTTGTGTAGTATGCTTGATTGCATTCATATCTGTGTTTTTCTCTTCTTGAAAAACTGTTTTTAAGCAATCTCGACAGTTGCTGGACACCTCTCGACAGCTAGGCTATCTATCGAGCCCCTTCAACTACTTTTTATTGCATTCTTGATAGCTACTTGATCCATCGAGAAACTTTTTGGATGCTCGATAGATTCTCGATAGCTTCTCGATCCATTGAGCCCCTTTTGTTGTGGACACCTCTCGACAGATCCTCGATAGCTCTTCAACAGCTAATTCACGCATTTTTATTCTCGATAGCTCTCGACACCTCTCGATCCATCGAGAAGCTGGAAATTCTATTTATAGGGTCCGCACAACTTTTTCTTTCATTTCTCCTTGATCTCTCTCGATAGTTTGTGTATTTTCACCTCCTAAACACTTCTCTCTCACTACAAACTTCACTCCCTTGTGATTCGGCCTAGATCAAGAGTTTCTTATCTGGTAAGGGTCCTAAAACCTTCATTCTCCATGCATTAGACCTGGTTTTTGGGTTTTTGAAGACTTTTTGGGATTTTTCAAAATTAATGAAGTTTTGGTGAAATTTTTGGGACGGGTTTTGAATAAATGATCTTAAATGCTCATGCATTGCATCACATTTGCATTTTAACTATATTTTCATGTATATAGATGTGTGTTATATATGTTTAATTGTTGTGTGCTATTAGGTTTGGATTAGGCTGAGCCCATGATGTTTTTAAGTTTGCATGTCACATGTTCATGCATTTTCATGCATACGTACTAATTTTGTTTATATATTGTGATACTAAACTGTTTGGTGCTTTTCTGCATGTCTCTCTCTCTCTCTCTTGCGTTAGTCTGCTCTATGGCACCTAAATGCAAATCTACTCTATCCCAAAACCCTCTTCATTCTGGGGCATCTTCCTCTGATCCTAACCCTTCCCATGTCAAGTTCCATGATGAGAAGGCCAAGTCAGACTTCTCGGAGAACTTTTCACGACGTGGCATTCATTCAGAACGCCAAGTCGTTCTATCGGATTTTTCCGATAATGACCTTTCCACTATTATCTACAGTCGGGGTTAGGAGTCACTGTGTGGCATCTTAATCACTTGTCCCTCTGTGATAATATATGAGTTTTACTCCAATATGCACAGATTTGATTATACAGTATCTCATTTTATCACTCGTGTTTGAGGTACGCGCATTGTAGTCACTCCAGATTTTATATTCGAGGTGCTATGTGTACCCAGGGTAGAGTTTGCTAACTGCCCCGGTTGTGAGTTTCTGAGGACTATGTCCAAAGACGAACTCTCATCTTATTTCTGTGAGACACCTTCTTCTTGGGGTGACTGTTAAAACACCCCTTGCTCGGGCTTTGCAAAAGGTCCGAGATTCCTTAACATGGTGATGACTTTTGATCTTACTCCTTTGTCTCACTATAACTCTATCATAGTGCCTCGTGCTCAATTTTTGTTATCACCTATTAAGGGACTTTTTATTGATTTTCCTTCTCACTTCATCCTATCCCTCATAGATGTCTATAGGGATACGGTAACCCGTGATAAGCTCATTTTTCCTTCAGCTATCACGCGAATCCTTCGCCAATTTTCTGTCTCTTATCCCGCGTCCCCTCATTTCTCGATCATGTGTGCCATAGATAGGGCTACAGTCAGACGGAGTGAGGCTCAACTTCGACCGAAGTGGCCACGGATAGAAATAGCAGTTCCTCCAGCTTCTTCTGCTCCTTCCACATCCGCACCTTCATCGACGGGTGGTGTGACCCTCGAGGCGATCATGGCGTAGCTGCAGCGCATGGATGCTCGCCTTGACAAACTCAGTGATGAGTTGTGTCAGGTGAACACCTGTGTTGGCTGTATTGCTAGACGGCAGGCTCGCCTTGGTGGCTTCATGGAGTCTTCCTCTCTTTCTCCAGAGGCATTTGAGGATAATGACGACGATGGTGACTCCGACGACGACGATGATGATGAGGATGAGGATGCTAGCTTGCCCAGTGATGTTGAGATGTCTACTTGATGTACTTACCCTTTGTCACTCGTGACAAAAATGGGAAGTAGTTTTGATATGAGAGTAGTCATATACATAGGGGGAGAGTTAGTATAAGAGATTTTTGTTAGGGGGAGTGTCTATATTTTTTAGGGATGTAGTGAGGACTTATGTATTTTTTTTCTTTTCTTCTTTTAGAGATACAATGTTCTTACTTTGTGATAGCAAACCTTGTACTTATAATGATATATATGTGATGAGGTTGTTATTACAGTTCTTTCACCTATCTCTACATGTGTTGATTCTTTTCTCTCTTTATGCACATGTTTCTTATTATTTGTATGCAATCTTTTATTTCTGTTTCTCACTAAGATGCCGTGATGAGTTTTGTTTAAAGTGTTTAAGAAATACAAGTTGTCAAAGTCTTCTTGCCATAAACTCTCTTCTTGTAAAGTTTTTGTAGAGTTTGTGTTAGGATAGATTTTGTTGTATTCAATAAGTGAATATGAGTTGAGTGATTTATGACTTCTCTCATATATTCATTTGTTTGTTGTGGTTTTGTCACGGATTGCCAAAGGGGAAGATTGTTAGGACATATGTGAATCATGTTAGGAACATATGTGAATATAGAATTGGCTAATCCTTTGACAAAACACACTTTACTTGTAATTGAGTAGATCTAGGATGTGTTTAATGCTTCAAGAAACAAGGTTTCAAGTTCAAGTGTTAAAGTCATGCAAATCTGTCCAAGAAACAAGTGAAGAAGTGCTGGATTTTAAATCTCAACAGCTAGCTCGATAGCTAGTATCTATCGAGGTTTAAAAAGCTGTTTCAGCTCGATATTCAGTAGCTATCTCGACAAATAAGCTATCTATCGAGGTTTATGAAAATCAGTTTCTCAAAGCTGATTTCAATCCAATCCATGAATAGATGTTTGGGCTTTCTTTTCTCACAACCCTAAACATATATAAAGATTGTTTTAAGAGCCGTCACAGCTGATGCAACTCAATGCAAAAGTTTTTCACAAGCATATTGTGAACTGGAGACATATGCCCTTATTCATCTTCCTGTTCAAGAAGCTGCTGTGTTTGTACAACGTAGGGTTTTATGACCAAGGAATTTCGTAATCTTCATCGTGTGATGAACTGATGAACTGAAGAACTTTGCAGCCAACATCTTTCTCAAGTTGGTGAGTAAGCCGCATACTGGGATCCACGCATTGATTGGTTAGTCACGTACTAGGAACCGTGCATTAAAAGGAGAGATTGTCGCTACAGAACAAGTCCAATTGGGTATTAGGGTAAGGGTTCAATTGTAGGTTGGTAAAAGGTACTGGGATTCCTTTACTTGTAACCGCTTGTTGTGATAATAGTGAATTCTCGGGAGTGGTGACCTTAAAATCACCCAGTGGGGATTTTGCTGTGTAAGTTTTCCCCATTCGTAAACAAATCACCGTGTCAATTTAATTTCCGCTGCACTTAGTTATTTGGTGATTTGTTTGTGCTGCCGCGCGTATTGCATGCTAATTGAATCAATTAATTAATTGGGCTAATTAATTTGTTAATTCATCACAAGGGGCAATACATTCTTGGCCTATCAATAATGTTTTTTGAAATAATATTTAAACATTGCTAACCAGTCCCAAAAATGGTTCTTAGGCATAAAATTATGGCATGGAAGCATCGTCATGTTTTAATTCTATTGGTAACCCCTTAACTTGGTTGTCTTCGTTAAGGAATTTCCTGCCACAGAGGACTGGTTAATCGAAGACTAGAAATTCTAAACCCCCTTGACCATTAATGGCTCAATTATGTAGATTGCATGAACCAATCCTACGATGATGGGGAGTCAGGATTGGTTGACTTGGGCCAGTAATTTGTAAGCGTGCATGATTAATAGCTCCTAGAAAGCTAGAGCTGGGGAAAGTCACTGGTGTGGTGTGTCATGCAATCAAGACATTTCTTGTAAATCTGTGGCGAACAAAGACCTGGTGAAATAGGGACAGGTCTTCTTGGTCAAGCAATAAGGGTCAAGCAATAAGTGCCCTGGCTTCCTCCTCTAGGTTCATTATCACACCCTTGTGAAGCATTAGAGATATTTCCATGGAGAATCTTAACCATTCCATCATTCCAACCCTGATAATACGCTAACATCAAGACACCACATCATTTTTTTTTTTGTTGTGAATGAAAATTTCACAGGTCTCGATCAGGGCTGGCCCAAGATAGTTTGAGGCCTCCGGCGAAAATTTTGAAGGGACTTTTTATATTTCACTTAAATAATATTTAGTTTATTTTTTTATTTCAATTTATTATTAATTCTTACTTATTATATAGATTTTACAAACTGACATATTCCCAATAAAAAAAAGTTATTCAAACATTCATTTATTATATTGTTTAAGTGACACTGATCATATTCATGTCACATCAGTTTATAAGTTTTTTGTCGTAAAATTTGTATTAGCTTTAGCATTTTTCATTCACTTAATGGTGATAGGGTTGTATTTCTATTAATTTTTTTGTTAAAAAAATGCTAAACTTACTACAAATTTGACTACAAAAAGCTTACAAACTGATGTGACAATGAGGTGGCATTTTAACAACAGAATCAATTGAGTATTGAATTATTCGCACATCAATTTATAGGACCTATATAATCAAACTAGTAATATATTAGCATAACTCTAATATTTTAGGGCTTCTAAAGAGTGAGAAAAAATAATACACGTAACTCACATTTTTTTATGTTTTCCTTAATTACCAAATATATATATATATATATATATATATATATATATATATCTTACCGCCCCCAAACTTGGGGGCCTTCTATGTTAGGGGGTCTTAGGCCATGGCCTAAATGGCCTAGGGCCAGCCCCGGTCTCGATCTATTTCTAATTCAGCTGAAGTAATTAATTGATGTCCCACATTTTTTTTTGTTAAAATACAATTTTGTCCTTCAAAATTTTCCTGCATGGTTGATTTAATTTGGTATTTAAAATTTTAATATTATCAATTTGTTCCCCATGTTTATGAATGTGATCAGGACAATCCTTCTGTTAACTACTGCCACCATTAAGTACATAGATGACACCATTTCTTGTGTAAATTTTACTAACAATTTTATTTATTTATTCATTTATTTAAAAGCTTTTTTTAGTATTTAAAAGCTTTTTTTTTTTTTTTAGTTTCATAATTTTTGAATTTTTGTAAGGACAGAATGGTAATTTATTTATATTAACTTATTAGTATTATTTGTTTTCTTAGTATGCAAAGAACAATTAAGCTTTCTATTTTTTATATTGTGTTTTTTTTTCCCTTTTTAATTGATAATAAAGTTTAAAATTATGAATAATTTGTTCTGAATTGAGGTAATATTTTATGTTAAACTTTAATATTTATTATAAAACACACACACACACACACACACACACACACATATATCTGTGTGTGTGTGTGTGTATATATATATATTTGTAAATATAAAAAATAACAGTGAACCCAAAACGGTACACCAGTGTTAACCGGTACCAAAACATATCGTTCCACTGGTCAAACTGGTACAGACTCTAGTACGAGATTGACTCCCTTGGTAACAAGGACAAGTCTTCTTGGTCAAGCAATAAGTGCTCTGGCTTCTTCCTCTAGGTTCACTATCACACCCTTGTGAAGCATTAGAGATATTTCCATGGAGAATCTTAACCATTCCATCATTCCAACCCTGATGATACGCTAACATCAAGAAACCACATCATTTTTTTTTTTTTTTTTTTTTGGTTGTGAATGAAAATTTCACAGGTCTCGATCTATTTCTAATTCAGCTGAAGTAATTAATTAATGTCCCACATTTTTTTTTTGTTAAAATACTATTTTGTCCTTCAAAATTTTCCTGAGTGGTTAATTTAATTAGGTATTTAAAAATTTAATATTATCAATTTGTTCCCCATGTTTACAAATGTGATCAGTACAATCCTTCTGTTAACTACTGCCACCATTAAGTACATATATGACACCATTTCTTGTGTAAATTTTACTAACAATTTTATTTATTTATTCATTTATTGATGATCATGGACTCGTGCAAGTTGGAAGCATTTTACCAAAACAACGTCACGTACAACACCAAAAACTATTGGCCAAAACCCACATATATCCAACATTAAACATGAGAAATGTATTAAGAGTTAAAACTAACAGAAGGCAAAGGAAAATAAATAAAGCAAAGCATGCATATTATTAATATTGAGGTGCGCATGCAAAACACTTGGCTTCTACGTTATGAATTCTAGTTTTTTTATGTAAGCTTCTACGTGTTTAATCTTTTCAAAATAGGTTTACACGCTGCTTGTTTGCCCAAATGCTTGGTATCGATGCCTTCGTTCTCCTTACTTCTGTCTCTCCCATGCCTTTGATTCGTTTTGACGCCTGTTCTAATTTTATTGACGTACGGGACGAGTGGAAATTTATAATTTATGAGGAGTACCCCTTTCTCTCTTCATTTCCCTTGTCTTGGGTGCTCAAAAACCTTCTTGAGTTCTAAGTTTGCTTTCTCTCCTTCCACTTTGCACAACAATGCCAGAATCTTGCATGTTTGTTTGTTTGTTTAGACCTTTTAAAGCAGATTGTTTAACCTAATATATTAACCAAGTTATTACTTAAGTTAATTATGAGATCTAGGTTAAATACTAAAAGATCATATCATGCAAATTGCAGAAAAGTAAATAACACATAGATATAATCACCTAGGAAAACCAATGAAACGAACCGTTTCAAGGTAAAAACCTGGGGAGGATTTGACCTAGCTATCCTCAAGGTAAACAAATCTACTAATAGAGAATTGAAGTTTTTACAATAAGATTTAACCTTAAATCTATTGCTACCTCCAGTAGTAACTTACTCTCACAATCACGTGCAAGCTTCGAATCCACGGACTCTTTCTCTCTTGGATTTGCAGTACACCAGCTCCCACGCTTATGACTTAAGATCACACTTAAAGGTTTTAGATTACCACTTGTTGATATTGCAGCAACTAGATTCCACCAATACTTAATTGTCGATCTTGTTCTGGTAGACACTTGTAGAGTTAGAAGATACAAAACCTCTCAGATCTCATGGGAGTAACTCACAAGTCTTCCAAGAGTCTTCAAAATGTAGTTAGGGTTTTCCTTTTATACTTAGGAACGTTAGATTGAAACCTTAAACATTTTCCCTGGCTTGGATTTGATTTAAATTCAGAAATTATTTTTCTGAGATTTTCGATCGATCGAGCTTCACTGTGTGGTCTCTCTTTTCCTATGCTTTGATGATGGCATCGTTTGGACACTATTAACCTGTCTCTGTTGTGACTTTTTAAGGGACTTGAAAGAGCGTCCTATTGTTAAACCACCATTAATCATCCTTATTTCTCCTATGGCACTCTTCAGCCATTCCTGTGGCTTGTCATCGTCTTTAGGCTTGTCTTCCGATCTGGTCCGATTCTCTTGCTTTGGCCATCCATACGTGTCTGCAATTTTCCCTTTAGGCTAGGCTTATTAACGAACATCTGCAATTTTCCCTTTTGGATTAATTCTTCTATCTGTTCTTTGAGATCTCTACATTTGTCCATGTAATTTCCATGATCACGGTGGAAGCGGCAATACTTTTTCTTATTTCGAGCATTGGGTGAATTGCTCAGTGGCTTTGGCCACCTAAGCTGACGGTTGTCCTTAATCTGCATTAAAACTTGGTTAATGGACATTACCAAGGGTGTGAAATTTACCATTTTTCAAGTCTTATTATCCCTTTGCTTGTTCCTATCATGGCTAGATGAGTGATCTTTCCTCTCCCTCTTTTTCCCTTTTGGATCGTCTTGAGTACCTTCCTTGGTTGTTTGAGGTTCTCCCATCTCAATCATTGTGAGATCATCTTCCACATTCATGTACTTTTGAGCCTTTATTAGCAGCTCTGTCATTGACGCTGGAGGACTTTTTGCGAGCGCCATTACAAATTCTTTGGACTTCAGCCTAGCCATAAATGTCGTCAACTATACCTTGTCTTTACCCTCGTCCACTTCCAGCACCTCTCTGTTAAACCGCTTCATATACAATCTTAATAACTCCCCTTCTCCTTGTTTGATCGTCAACAAGTGATCCGTTGGTCTTCTCTGGCGTTGCCCACTTACGAAGTGGCGCACAAACAAGCTACTTAGCTGGTCGAAGTCTTCTATGGAAGATTGTGCTAGCTTTCTGAACCATATTCGGGCTACTCCCTTGAGGGTGGTTGGGAAGGATCGGCATACTATTTCATTCGGGTTTGTTGTAGGTTCAAAGTCATCTTGAAGGTAGTGATATGATTTAGTGGGTCTTTCAACCTGTCATATGACTCAAGTGCGAGAGTCGAAACTTTGGTGGCAAAGGGCAATCTAGGACCTTTGGCGTGAACGGTGAGTCAGTCCTTCTTACCATCCTGTCAGGGTCATATTTTATTGTAATTGGCTAATCCTTTGACAAAATGCACTTTGCTTGTAATTGGGTAGATTTAAGATAAGTTTATTACTTTAAGAAACATGTTGTTCAAGTCAAGTATTTAAGATATAAAGATTAGTCCAAGAAACAAGTGAAGAAAATATGTTCATTAAGTCTTGACAGATAGCTCGACAGATGCCTACTATCGAGACTTAATGTGAAGCTCGATAAATAGCTCAACAACAGCTCGATCTATTGAGATTTACAATTTTTAGTTTTCTAGATTTGAAATTCGACCTAGGCTTGAATATTTGTTTAGAGTTTCTTTTCTCACAACCTTAGACATATATAAGACTTATTTTAAAAGCCGTCACACACGAATATAGAGACTAAGAGACTTATTTCTCTGCGTGGAGCTACTGCATTTGTATGCCATAGGGTTTTGTAACCAAGTGCTTCCTAATCTTCATTACTGATGAAGTGAAGAACTTTGTAACCAACAACATCTGTTCAAGTTGCTAGAGTTAGTCATGTACTGGGATCCGTGCAAAGGGTTAGTCACAAATTGGAGGTTTGTGCATAAAATGAAAAGAAGGCTACTATAAGATCAAGTCCAATTGGGTATTGGAGCAAAAGTTCAATTGTAGGTTGTTATTTCAGGATAGGCTAGGGTAGTTGATAAGATTCTTTATACTTGTAATCGCTTGATTGTTGCTTAGTGGATTCTTGGGAGTGGTGACCTTAAAATCACCCGGTGGGATTTTTGCCTTGCGAGGTTTTCCCCATTTGTCAACAAATCACTGTTTCAAATTTATTTTTTGCTACACTTAGTATTTTGGCGATTTGTTGGTGCCTTCACATTTTGCATGCAAATTGAATTTAATTAATCAACTTAGGTAATTGAATAATTAATCGGGGTCAAGCTATCTTAACCCAACACATCCCATTCAAATTCTTTGTCGTTTTCCCATTCATAGCATTCTTGAGCTCATCCACTTCCCTCCTCATACTTCTTAGGAGGTCGTTGCTTGCCTTGTCGGACTGTTCTGTTCTCCTTGAGTCATCCCTTCCCTGGCTAACTTCCGGGTCTTATGCTTCATCTTCATTCCTGTTGTTCTTGATTCTTCTTCGCGAGCTTTTTCTTCCTGTTGCAACCGTTGTCTCATCTTTTGGTTTTGCTTTGTGAGTTCTTCTACACTAGCCGTGAGGGCTTGGATCTGCAAGGCTAGGGCAGCTGACTTTGGCTGTGCACTGGATTCCATCTGATTGTCAACAAAGGTAGGGCAACGTTTTTGACCTTAGGACTTGAAAGAAAGGCATTTCCCACAGACGGTGCCAAACTGATGAAGCCAAGTTCGTCAGTAGTTGTGTTCGTCCAGATGGTTTTGGGGTTGCCTACAAGACAAGAAGAAAGTAAATTGGCTAGGTCACCGGCATGGTGCTAGCCAATAAACCTCCGATGACAAAGTCAGACGTAGAGAGAGAAAGCAATAGTTGAGTATCTGTGATGATAGCTATGAAAAATGTACCTTTGCCTTAGGTTGGATGCACTTTATATAGGCTTCTATCTTTCTAGCCATTGAGGGGCCATTAATGGTGGCTTAATTACTTGTCTTGGTAATGGTAACACCTCTGGGGGTTAATGTTGAGATATGGAGACCTCTGAGCTGTTGCCCTCTTTACTTCGTCCAATCGTAACGGCTTCTGCATTAAATGTCTAATTTATGGCCCATTCCTCATCCATTATCATGTTTGGACAATGAAGATTTCCCAACTCATTATATATATATATATATATATATATATATATATATATATACACTTAAAAAAAAATCCAAAATGGTCTAAAATTTAATTTAATTTGGTTGATTTCCACTACCGGAGTGATCAAGGTCACAAGGAATTGGCTTATATCCTATTACTCTAGACAAAGGTCTCTGAAATAAGCTTAAATTGTAGCCACATGTATTGAATTTCTGACACAGACATGTAAAGACTACAAAGTTAAATAATTTGTTGTAGAAATCTTGAATTTCAAATTTGTTGTAAAAATATTGCATTTTTATATTATAATTATCTTTCAAGTAAATGGATTGCCAATTCCATACTAATTGAATGAGATGGCAAAAAAATTAACTTTCTTGCATTGTGAATTTTCTCAAAGGTATAAAAAAATTTTGATACTTAAATAACTAAGTTGTAGGTAATGAGTTAAAGATCGTCTTTTAAATTCTTTTTACAGTAGAAAAAACTTCACTCCTTGCATAGTTTAAAAAGAATTTTGAAGCTTATTATTCTAATTAAAAATTTATCTTCCCTCACCATAGGTGTACAAGACCGATGATTAATTATGAAGGCCAACACCTGCCGTTTATTCTCGAAAAAAAAAAAAAAATTATGAAGGCCAACACTGCTTGAGAATTCGGGCGCATTTGGTGCCTATTTGCACATTTGGAGGTAACTTGGGATAATATTCACTTTGTTCGTTCGTTTGGGTGAGCTAATTTGAGTTTGGCACCATCTTCAAGTGTATTTGTCGCTTTTTGGTATATTTGGAGGTAGATTGGGGTAATATGCATTTTGCTTTTTGTTTTTTACTTTTTTGGTTGTGCTGTAATTTTTTGTTCCACACTTCAGGCATTTATGGCTTGCGAGAAGTCTCATCAAGGAATGTATATATATATATATATATATATATAGGCAAAAATGGGGATATACCCCTTAGGACGCAAAGTTCCAGCAAAATGTCCAATTTCTAAAACTATTTAGGGATATGCTCTTGTTTTAAAACTCGATTTTCTCATAATCTAGTTTCAATGTAAAACACGATTTTTAGAGAATCGAATTATAGCCAAATCAAACTTTAAAAAAAAAAATTGTGAAACTCGAGTTCAAAACAGGGGCATATCCCTAAATAGTTTCAGAAATTGGGCATTTTGCTGAAATTTTTTGCCGAAATGGGTATATATATATATATATATATATATAAATGGATTCAAGTTACACTTGGTGTAACTTCATAAGAGTTACACATTTTTTGGACCATTAATTTGTATTTGATCTAAAGGTGAAAAAAAACTCATGTTCATGTCATTATTGTTCCCTAGAAATTAGTAATTAAGTCATTAACTCTTCTTATTAAAAATAGAAAAATAAAAAACAGCATTAACTCTCTACTCTCCATCATCAGCTTCATCTTCTCTTCCTCTCTCATGCAGTCTTTGTGTTTTATGTACTTTTAGGCAACCTTTAATTATACAAGTGTTAAATTGTATACCCAACTAAGATCTAAGGCAAATCACTCTAGAACAAGAAACACTCTAGAACAAGAAACACAAAGTTGTCAGGCTAACCCCAAATATTTATTATTATTATTATTATTATTATTATTATTATTATACATGCCACCTTAATTAGCATGCTGCCTTTCTTCCTAAAGAACGCTTCTACCTAAATGCTTTAATCCTATTTTAGCAGATGATAATAATAATAGTGTAATGGTGTATGGACAAAAATAGTTCAGGCCGTAAGGCACACAAAGCTGGGGGATAAAGAAAAATCCATATAATTGTTTCCTTGGATTTCTTTCAATCGTTTGTATAATCTAAAAACTGAAAAAAAGCTTGTAGAAAATCATATTTTTCAAACAAAGTGGAGCTATTTGTATGGTCTAATCTTGTAACCATTTTTTATTAATTGTAAATCGTTTATGTGTTTTTGAGTGTTTTTTTGGTCCAATTGAAAAATAATTTCACAGATTATAAAAACAATTTTCCCCAAAGCAACATCACAATTGACCTTTCCCTGCAACATTACTTTACTCCTTTTCAATCACTGTGTCATACAAATGTTAGCTACTTTACTCCTTTTCAAGACCATGTGAGAGAGGGAGAGAAGATGAAGATAATGATGGAGAGCAGATAATTAATGCTGTTTTTTATTTTTCTATTTTTAATAAGAAGAATTAATGACTTAGTTACTAATTTTTAGGGAACAATAAATACATGATTATGAGTGTTTTTTCATCTTTAGATCTAATACAAATCAATAGGCCAAAAAATGTGTAACTCTTGTGAAGTTACACCAGGTGTAACTTGAACCCATCTCATATATATATATATATATATATATATATAATTTGTGAGTTGTTGTGTCTCTTATACGTTCAACTTTTACTCATTCCTATTACTGTATTTGTTAACTTTTATTCGTCCCTATTATTTGTTCGTGAGTTCCTTCTCAAATCTATAATAATTTTCAGAACAAATTTTATGTGGGAGAATTTCTAGATATCCTTTTGCACAACAAACTAATATCAAAATTTTTGCTACCACAACACTTTATCCCTACGCTATTTAAAAATTAAGATGATGATGCATGTTGGGGAGAGAACACCTTGGGAAGACTCTTTTGTTGAGAGATTAATAAAATATATAAAGATTCCACTTAACCCTAGAGCTAAAACTTATGTATTTGGGCCAAACTGTATTATTTTAACCATTGCCTTTTTATATATGGGCCCTGAACAAGTCCTACTAGCTTCTTCTCCTTATGAACTTTCTCCCACTAGTTCATCATCCATGGGAGCCATGTGTCAACCCCAAACGCTCATCCATGGACCTAGCCCACACGTTTATGTCCATCAAAATCATACGCAACACTTGTGCGATGCTCACTTGTGTATGTTCCAAGTATACGCACCTTGTCCCCAACTAAAAAAGGGGCCCTTGTTTACCTTGTCACCTTGCTGTGCACTGCCCTCAGCTCTAACACCACTTGCTAGTTGCGAGAGAGAGAACATCATGGGGAGACTCCTTTGTTAAGAGGTTAATGATATATAAGAACATCACTTAACTTAAAAGCTTAAATTTAAGAGTTTGGATTCAACTATATTATTTTAACCACTCATTCTTATCATTATTATTTCCTTCTCAGGTCTATAATAATTATCTTATGTGGGAGAACTTCTAGATGTCCTTTTGCATAACAAACTAATATCAAAACTTCTACTACCACAACACTCTATCTTTGTGCTATTTAAAAATTAAGATAATGATGCATGTTGGGGAGAGAACATCTTGAGAAAACTCTTTTGTTGAGAGATTAAAATAATATATAAAGATTTCACTTAACCTTAGAGCTAAAACTTATGAATTTGGGTCCAATTATGTTATTTTAACAATTGTCTCCTTAAGGATGGGTCACGAACAAGTCCTACCAGCTCCTTTTCTTTATGAGATTTTTTTTCACTAGCTCATTATTCATGGAAATTGACTACATGTCAACCCCAAACGCTTATCCATGGAACTGGCCCACACATCTATTTCCATTGAAACCTTACGCCACGCTTGTGTGATGCTCACTTGTGTGTGTTCCAATTATGCGCACCTTGTCCCCAACTATGAAAGGGGCCCCTGTTAACCTTGTCACTTTGCTGCGCACTACCTTCAGCTCTAACACCACTTGCTAGAGAGAGAGCATCTTGCGGAGACTACTTTGTTGAGAGGTTAATGTAATATATGGAGACGCTACTTAACCTAAAAGCTTAAACTTAAGAGTTTGGATCTAATTATATTATTTTAACCACTTATTTTTATCATTATAAATTAATGTAGGACTTTACTCACATATGTATACCCAACAATAATGTCTTTTGAAACAATATTAGAAAAATGCTAACCAGTCCCAAAAATGGTTCTTAGGCATAAATTTAAGGCATCTCCGGAAGCATCGTCATATTTGAATTCTATTGGCAACCCCTTAACTTGGTTGTCTTCGTTAAGGAATTTTCCTGCCACAAAGGACTGGTTTTCCAAAATGATCGAAGACTAGAAATTCTAAACCCTCTTGACCCTTATTGGCTCAATTATGCAGCTTGCACGAACCAATCCTACGATGATGGGGAGTCAGGATTGGTTGACTTGGAACAGTAAGTTGTAACATGATTAATAGCTCCTAGAAAGCTAGAGCTGGTGAAAGTCACAGGTGTGGTCTTTCATGCAATCAAGACATTTCTTGTAAATCTGTGGCCGACAAAGAAAGACTTGGTGTAACAAGGACAGGCCTTCTTGGTCAAGCACTAAGTGCCCTGGCTTCTTCCTCTAGGTTCACTATCACACCCATGTGAAGCATTAGAGATATTTCAATGGAGAATCTTAACCATTACCTTATTCCAACCCTGATGATACGCTAACATCAAGAAACCACATCATTTTTTTTTTTTTTTTTGGTTGTGAATGAAAATTCCACAGGTCTCGATCTATTTCTAATTCAGCTGAAGTAATTAATTAATGTCCCACATTTTTTTTTGTTAAAATACTATTTTGTCCTTCAAAATTTTCCTGAGTGGTTAATTTAATTTGGTATTTAAAATTTTAATATTATCAATTTGTTCCCCATGTTTACAAATGTGATCAGTACAATCCTTCTGTTAACTACTGCCACCATTAAGTACATATATGACACCATTTCTTGGGTAAATTTTACTAACAGTTTTATTTATTTATTCATTTATTGATGATCATGGACTCATGTGCAAGTTGGAAGCATTTTACCAAAACAACGTCACGTACAACACCAAAAACTATTGGCCAAAACCCACATATATCCAACATTAAACATGAGAAATGTATTAAGAGTTAAAACTAACAGAAGGCAAAGGAAAATAAATAAAGCAAAGCATGCATATTATTAATATTGAGGTGCTCATGCAAAAAAATTGGCTTCTGTGTTTTGAATCTTAGTTTTTTATGTAAACTTATACGCACTTTGTCCCCAACTATAAAAGGGGCCTTGTTAACCTTGTCACCTTGCTATGCACTGCCCTCAGCTCTAACAACACTTGCTAGAGAGAGAACATCATGGGGAGACTTCTTTGTTGAGAGGTTAATGATATATGGGAACATCACTTAACTTAAAAACTTAAATTTAAGAGTTTGGATTCAATTATATTATTTTAACCACTCATTCTTATCATTATTATTTCCTTCTCAAATCTATAATAGTTATCTTATGCGGGAGAACTTCTAGATGTCCTTTTGCACAACAAACTAATATCAAAACTTCTACTACCACAACACTCTATCTTTGTGCTATCTAAAAATTAAGATAATGATGCACGTTGGGGAGAGAACATCTTGAGAAAACTCTTTTGTTGAGAGATTAATATAATATATAAAGATTCCACTTAACCTTAGAGCTAAAACTTATGAATTTGGGTCCAATTATGTTATTTTAACCATCCTAGGATGGGTCACGAACAAGTCCTACCAGCTCCTCTTCTTTATGAGATTTTCTTTCACTAGCTCATTATTCATGGAAATTGACCACATGTCAACCCCTAACGCTTATCCATGGAACTGGCCCACACGTCTATTTCCATTGAAACCTTACACCACACTTGTGTGATGCTCACTTGCGTGTGTTCCAATTATACGCACCTTGTCCCCAACTATGAAAGGGGCCCCTGTTAACCTTGTCACTTTGCTGCGCACTACCCTCAGCTCTAACACCACTTGCTAGAGAGAGAGCATCTTGCGGAGACTACTTTGTTGAGAGGTTAATGTAATATATGGAGACGCTACTTAACCTAAAAGCTTAAACTTAAGAGTTTGGATCTAATTATATTATTTTAACTACTTATTCTTATCATTATTAATTAATGTAGGACTTCACTCACATATATATACTCAACAGTAATGTTTTTTAAAACAATATTAAAACAATGCTAACCAGTCCCAAAAAATGGTTCTTAGGCATAAAATTAAGGCATCTCCGGAGGCATTGTCATGTTTGAATTCTATTGGCAACCCCTTAACTTGGTTGTCTTCGTTAAGGAATTTTCCTGCCACAATGGACTGGTTTTCCAAAATGATCGAAGACTAGAAATTCTAAACCCTCTTGACCCTTAATGGCTCAATTATGCAGCTTGCGCGAACCAATCCTGCGATGATGGGGAGTCAGGATTGGTTGACTTGGAACGGTAAGTTGTAACATGATTAATAGCTCCTAGAAAGCTAGAGCTGGTGAAAGTCACTGGTGTGGTGTGTCATGCAATCAAGACATTTCTTGTAAATCTGTGGCCGACAAAGAAAGACTTGGTGTAACAAGGACAGGTCTTCTTGGTCAAGCAATAAGTGCCCTGGCTTCTTCCTCTAGGTTCACTATCACACCCTTGTGAAGCATTAGAGATATTTCATGGAGAATCTTAACCATTCCCTCATTCCAACCCTGATGATACGCTAACATCAAGACACCACATCATTTTTTTTTTTTGGTTGTGAATGAAAATTCCACAGGTCTCGATCTATTTCTAATTCAGCTGAAGTAATTAATTAATGTCCCACATTTTTTTTTGTTAAAATACTATTTTGTCCTTCAAAATTTTCCTGAGTGGTTAATTTAATTTGGTATTTAAAATTTTAATATTATCAATTTGTTCCCCATGTTTACAAATGTGATCAGTACAATCCTTCTGTTAACTACTGCCACAATTAAGTACGTATATGACACCATTTCTTGTGTAAATTTTGCTAACAATTTTATTTATTTATTCATTTATTGATGATCATAGACTCATGTGCAAGTTGGAAGCCTTTTACCAAGACAATGTCACGTACAACACCAAAAACTATTGGGCGAAACCCACATATATATATATATCCAACATTAAGCAAGAGAAATGTATTAAGAGTTAAAACTAACAGAAGGCAAAGGAAAATAAAAGCACAGCATGCATATTATTAATACTAAGGTGCGCATGCAAAACACTTGGCTTCTGCGTTATGAATTTTAGTTTTTTATGTAAGCTTCTACGTGTTTAATCTTTTCAAAATAGGTTTACACGCTGCTTGTTTGCCCAATTGCTTGGTATCGATGCCTTCGTTCTCCTTACTTCTGTCTCTCCCATGCCTTTGATTCTTTTTGACGCCTGTTCTAATTTTATTGACGTACGGGACGAGAGGAAATTTATAATTTATGAGAAGTACCCCTTTCTCTCTTCATTTCCCTTGTCTTGGGTGTTCAAAATTACAACCTTCTTGAGTTCTAAGTTTGCTTTCTCTCCTTCCACTTTGCACAACAATGCCAGAATCTTGCAATCTTTAAGGATAGTAAGCATACAGTTCTTGCATGCATGGGAGCTTCAACTTTGGCGAGTCGTGGATGCATGGGATGATCCCAAGTGATGTAACAACATTCTTTCCTGTAAAGGAGTGTAGCTGGGCCTTTATTTCCTTGAGAGAGAGAGAGCTCTATTTTGCTTTTATTAGGCCTAATCTTACAAATGATTATAAACAAGCCCAATAGTGTTGGCTTGCAAAAATGAGGGGCTAAGGGCTCATTTCAACCATGAGAGAGAAAGAGATTCAGTTCAAAAGAGATATTCAAAGTTCAAATTTTTATTTTCTAAAATTAGGATTACCAAAAAAATAAAAAAATAAAAAAAATTTTAGGAGGTTTCTATTTTTTGGTGTTAATGTTGCGAAACATAATGCTTAAGTTGTAAGATTTTTATATTAAACGGCGAAACTCTATTTATTTATTTATTTACTTTTTTTTCTTAATTAAGTTAGGGGAATAGGAGGAGAGGAGGTTGATGAAGAAGCACAACCATTGACGTAAGAGAAGGGGTATTCTATTTTACACCACTGTTTGGGGGTTTGTTTAGAAATTTTGTGATGTTACTTTAAGTTATGATTTACGTAACTTGGGAATAAAATGTCATGTTCAAGCTTAATTGGGTGTTGTCATTAGGATTGCTCCTGTAAATAAATTGCTTCAAAGGTCACAAATTCCACCCCTTAGCTTTGATTGGCTGTTTTTCTTTAAACAACCACCTGCAAGTCATATGACTATTAAAAATTGAATTCTTTATTTTGTGCTCTTACAGTTAATATACTGAATATTTATCATCATGTGATCTGCACATCAGTAATTTTAACCATCAACTAGGCTGTATGTATAGACATGAATAGAGTTTTTTAGAGTGGCACAGGATTCTAGCTCTAGCTCGTAACTCTTACGTATTTAAGTTTCCTCCAAATTTGGTCAAGAAATATGGTCATTGGGCTCACATTTTATTTCATGCTTTGACTAACACTAATGGTCCATTTTGGATTGAAAATGAGAGGGCGGAAGTAGAGTAGAGTTAGCTGAAAATTAGTCTAATTTATGGCCAACTCTGCTCTACTTCAATTCCCTTTGCTCCCCCTCCCTCCTTCAATCCAAACAGACCCTTAATTTTTTTGGGAATTCAAAATTCTTCTTATTCCTGACTTTTAAATTTGCTTAATCCTCCTTCACTTCACACACTGATGCCAGATTCTTGTCATCTTTAAGGATATACATTAAGCATGCCATTCTTGCATGAGAGGGATCAAATTTGGGTAGGCATGGAGTTGTGAAAAATATTCTCCTAATATTAGTCATCGACTCATCAATATTGTTTCCACTTTGGTTATATATAATAATAATAATAATAATAATAATAATAATAATAATAATCTATGCCTTAAAATGATTAAGATTTTCTTAAGCAAAAAATCTAGGACCCACACACTTTGACATAATTTAGATACATGACAAGGGAAAAATAGATTTTTTTTTTTACAAAGTATTAGTGATGGGCTTGTGTATAAGTGATATGATCCAATCACACATTTACAAATATGTAAATCATTAAAGTGTGAACAAATGCGTGTTGATAGAAGAGGTGTTTTCTTAAGATATCCTAGAGAAAAAAAAGGAGAAACACTTTTACTTTGGATTCAATACTTTTTGTTTAAACCTCAAATTTCAAGGCCACGCCTAACTTTGTTGAATTTATGGTGGGAGTTGAGAGGAATTTTGCTTTCATTAGAAAGAATTATTTATAGAGGCAAGCTAAAAGTCACAGATTGAGATATGTATTGAAGCTAGTGCAATTGTTTAATGACGTCTCACAACTTCTCAACAACAACAACAACAAAAAAAAAAAAAAAAAAAAAAAAAAAAAAAAAATTGCCTCTCACAAAATATTTTAGTCTTTTACATTTTAACTTTGTTTAACTTTATTTTATTTAATGGTTAAGATTGAAAGTTTCTTTTTTCGACTCTCAATCTCAGCTATTGAGAGCTATTGCACTAGGTGCAATACTTATCTCAATCCAAAAATCACGAGCATATATATGTTTCAAATTGTCATGATAATTATAGGAATAAATTCATTCCGAACATCTTTGGAACTATAATTATTGGGTGATTTTTTTTTTTTTTTGGTTGATAATTTGATAGTTATAAGTGGTAGGTGGAATTTGAAGATCTTCAAACTTGATTAATCTACATTTTTAAATTATTTTATTCTTATCATATTTCAATTTTATATTGTAGATAGTGTTTTTTAATTTGTAAATATTTATTTTTAATAATATCTACTAGAAAATATCTATCTATCTATTTATCTATCTTAATTGAATCTTAAGTTGGATCTAATAAATAAATTTATTACAATAAATTTTTTATAACGAAAAATTTTGATGAAAATATAAAAAATATGCAAAACATTAATTAAAAAAGAGTTAGAAGATTATAATATAATACAACAAAAAGATAACAATGAAATAATCATAATAATATACAAATAGTTAATACGTTATTTTTTTTTTTTTGGAGGAAATAATACATTAATTATCTTGATTATGTAAAAATACTAGATTCTTTTCAAAACCCATGTATCACTCGAGAATTTTGTTGATAATAATTGTTGTTCAATATTTTTTTTTATATATTTTTTTTCCCTAACTACAAATGGGCTTGAAACCTCAAGTCCAAAATGGACTAGACGAGGCCTATTTGGGTTGACAAATGGGTTTGCTAAAAACACGGTTCCACACTAGGCCCCAATGCTTGACAAAGAAAAAGACCTAACGGAGCTATTCTTGGTTAGGTCTTCTTTGTCATGCCATAAGTCCACTGCCTTATGGCATCATCTTGTATTTTTTCTTGTGAATAGTAAAATTCCTTCCTGCAACTTCGTGAACATAGACAAATTACCGAACCACGTAAATATTGTCTTATGTGATTGTTTTCTTTTACACATATTTTTTCTCTATTTTTGCATCTCAAAGATCTGAGAATTTCATGTATATTCCATTTACATTAAGTATGTCCATTAGACACTTGTAGTTAGTGTCTGTGGGCATTAGATCATTCTTGAATGATGGTATTTGGGCCTCCAATTAATTTATATGTGGGCTATCACACAATACTACCAATTGGGCTTTGAGTTTCATCTGGTTTATCTTCCCCTAGCCTTAGTTCACAACCTTCACCGAATTTTCCCTTAATTCTCTTGTGTTTCCCAGTGTTCCCCCTCTATGCCTCCTTCTCTAGATATTTTCCAACCCTTGATTCTTCGCCCACTTCTCCCTTTTATAGTTTCTAGTTAGTGGGGTTATCATCATTATTTCCCCACTTCATATTTATTCCCACGTTCATCAGAATTCCAAGGGATCTTCATGACTTTTGAGGACTCCCTTGGAATTTGTTCCAGACGCTAGGAGTATTTGGCAGTGAACTTCCCCAAGGGCACAGCCATCCCTCGATTACCGACCTCGCCATGTACGCATCCTATGCCTACTTTCCTCATGGCTTGTCAATACTCAGGCCGACCACATAAAAATCCCTCAGGGTGGTGTCCATTTACTTGTCATCCCAACCTTAGGGTTGGGCTTATAGTGATAAGGCCTGGGGCCAACTCCCTCTACACGTGCTATAGCGAGTTGCTTCAATGGGTCTTGGGCCCCATTTTGAGTCCTAGTTAAGTGGGCTTGTGTGGACCTTCTAGGCCCAATCCCCTCACAATAGCCCCCCTAATCCTATTGTCACTTCGTGATATTAAGGTCGGGGATAATCTGATCGGCACTCAGTGGAGTCTTTGGATGAAACGACAGTTATACTTCAGGAAGATAAAACGTTGCACCATAATTACACTAGACATGACAGCTTACGTCTTTCACACACGTGGCGTTATTTTGCATATCCAATGGCCCTGGTTAACTAACGCTTCGATTGCCGAGGCACGCGTGTGCTGAGACAGCGGTACGTATTGATAAACCACTTTTCAGTTGCATTAAATGACTTCTCCCCCTATATATACTACCATTACTCTTTCACAGTTTTTTTATTTATTTATTTTTACATTTTTTCAAATCCATAACTCCCTTCGCTCTTCTTTCCCGAGCCCTTAATACTCTCTTGAGTCTATCTTTTTCACTAAGAAGTTGCTCTGTAAGTCTTCCTTTCTTCATTTTTCTCATTTTCAATCCTCCTTAGTTACCTTAATAGAAAAATATGGGTTTCTCTCATCTTTTAAGAACTAGTGTTAACGTGGAGCTATTCAAAACCAAATTCAATATCCCTTGTGACAATAGGATTATCCTTTTCACCAAGTGCTAATCAGATTATCCCTGACCCTAATATCACAAAGTGACAATAGGATCCGCCGGGGGGGGGGGGGGGGGCTATTGTGAGGGGATTGGGCCCAGAAGGCCCGCACAAACCCATTTAATCAGGACTCAAAATGGGGCCCAAGGCCCATTGGAGCAACTCGTTATAGCACGAGTAAAGGGAGTTGGCCCCGAGCCTTATCACTGTAAGCCCAACCCTAAGGTCAGGATGACAAGTAAATGGACACCACCCAGAGGGAGTTTTTTGTGGTCGGCCTGAATATTGATGGGCCATGAGAAAAGTAGGCCTAGGACACGTACATGGCAAGGTCGGTAACCAGGGATGGTTGTGCCTTTGGGGAAGTTCATTGTCGAATACTCCCTGGTGTCTGGAACAAGTTCCAAGGGAGTCCTCTAAAGTCGTGAGGATCCCTTGGGATTTTGATGAATGTGGGAATAAGTGTGAAGTGGGAAAATAATGATAATGACCCCACTAACTAGGGATTATAAAAGGGAGAAATGGGCAAAGAATCAAGGGTTGGAAAATTTCTGGAGAAGGAGGCACAGAGGGGGAACACTGGGAAGCACAGGGGAATTAAGGGAAAATTCGGTGAGGGTTGTGAACTAAGGCTAGGGGAAGATAAACCAGGCGAAGCTTAGAGCCCAATTGGTAGGATTGTGTGATAGCTCACATATAAATTAATTGGGGGCCCAAATACCATCATTCAAGCAAGATCTGGTGCCCACACCAAAGAATAGGTATTAAACCCTTATAAATAGACAATATCAAAAAAAGTTATGTGATTTTCGCCCAAATCGGGGTCTGATATGAGGAGAGACTTAGAATTAGTTTAAGAGTTCTAGACATATATATAAATATAAATATATATTTTATTTGGGAGTGTGTAATCACTTCGTTAGAATTAAGCCAAGCATGATGGTAAAGATGGAAAAGTTTTCTGCACGATTAATAGCTCCGTGAAAGCTAGAGCAGATGAAAGTCACTGGTGTGCTGTGTCATGTAATCAAGACATTTCTTGTAGATAGGTATAGAACAAGGACTTGGTGTAACAAGGAAAGGTCTTCTTGGTCATGCTCATGAGTCATGCCTATCAGTTTTGTGGCTTCATCCTCTTGGTTCGTTCACTATCACACACTTAGGATTTGAGATGTTTGCATGGAGAATCTTAACCATTACAAACATCAAGAAACACCGCTTTATTTTTTTTGGTTGTGAATGAAAATTCCACAAGTGTCTATTTCTAGTTCAGCCAACGTATTCCCACACGCTTGGGATTTGAGATGTTTATTTTTATTAATGGTCATGTGCAAGTTTTTTTTAGAGATAGTTTCAACAGGGATGGAGCTAGGACTTGAAGTTAGGGGGACAGCTTTGTTGCTCGTTGTGTGCGGTAGCTCTGGCCTTTAACTTTATTACTTAATCATTAAGAATACTTTTTGGGTGTCTTTGTTGTGTGTATGCTGGATAAGGAAAAAATTATTTTGTTTAAAACTTTTTAGAGGGCCAGGTTGTTTGTTTTTGGGTAAAATAGGTTGATTGAACTTAATTTTTTTTTAAAAAATTTACTATTGGTAATTTTTGTTGTTGAGCTAATTTTTTTGGATTTATTATTTTATTTTAAATTTAATCTATTAATTTTTATGGCCTTTAAAGGGTGGAAAATGTTAAAGCTACAAAATTTTTACAGATTAAAAGATCTTTAATTGATTTTTTTTTTTTTTTTTTGCCAAAAACCTCTTTAATTCATTTTTTAAATTAATTTTTTTTATAATGTTTGACAAATAATAGTAATTTTTTTTTTGAGGGGGCAAACATAGACCAATAGATTAAGAAAAACCGGCTAAATCAACTTAAAGTACATAAACAAATTATGGTAGAACATTGGTTGTCAAAATCCCGATTTGGATCCTATGATCCTACGATTTTATAATCCCACCTGTCCAAAACGATCTGGATCTTTCAAGGATCTTTGCGATCGTTCATGATCAACAGGATTATATGATTTTGATGATCCCTAATGATTCTGATTTCTTATAATCTTCTTTAACTTGATAGAAGATTCAGTTGAACCCAAATGAAAAATAATATCTCAATAGACCAAATTTTTGCTATTTTAATGTAGAGAGATAGAGTGTTAGTTGGACCCAAATTTAGCTGTGTTTTAGCGTTTTTTAAAAACGCAGCTATAGAGTGATGTTTGAGTCGCGTTTCACACAAACGCAGCTCCAACATCAGAAGTATAGTCGTGTATGCTGTATGCAGCCCAAGATCAGCTTGGCAGCTGCATTTCTTGTGGGTATAGCTGCGTTTTTCTGAGCTTAAGTCGCGTTTTAAAAACGCGGCTACAGGCCATTTTTATTTTTTTTTTATTTTTTTTGTCCTAAAGCCGCGTTTACACAACACGGCTATAGGGCTATCCTAAAGCTGCGTTTACATAAACGCGGCTTCAAGCATGTTTGTGCTGCGTTTTTGTAAACGCGGCTAAGCACCCAGTATAAATAAAAAAGGAAGAATTAAACTCCTCAGCCACTCTCTGTCTAAGCCCTTCGAACACCGATCCTACTCACCGGCGCCGACGAAGCCCAGTCCTCCATCACCTGCGCTGCTTTGGGTCTCTCCCTCTCTCTCTCCAACTCTCAATCTCACTCAAGACACTCTCACAAGGCCGACCAACAGTAAGTTTTTTCAATTGTTTGTTTCGATTTTTGGTTTAGGATTTCGATTTTTAGTTTAGGGTTTGGATTTTAGGTTTAGGGTTTCGATTTAGGGTGTAAATGGACTTTTTTGAGGGATTTGCTTCATGGGATTTTGATATTTTGTCGTCCTTCCTGGTCTGTTTGGATACCATTGATTTGGATTTGGATTTGGATTTGAGAGGGCCCAAATCCAAATTCTTTGTTTGGATAACTTAAAATGAGAAGAATTTGGATTTGGTCCAAATCCATCATGGATTTCAGGGGTCCAAATCTGCTGATTTCAAATCCTCTCACAAACCATGGAATTTTAAATCCCTCACTACACGCTCTGCATTATTCTCACGTTTCTCCACCTCTCTCTCTCTCGGCGCCACAAGCTCTTCTTCTTTCTCTATTTCTCACGGCAACACAGGTTCATCACTCTAACTTTTCTCTTCTTCGTCGACCTCTCTGTTTCTCTATTTCTACTAAATTTGAATCCATATAGGCTCTGGGATGTGGGTTTCATTTGATTTTTTTTTTTTTGTGGCTTTGCTTGGGTTTCATTTGATTGTTTGTGGGTTTTGTTGGGGTTTTGTTAATTTGTTTGTGCGTTTTGTTTCATAGTATTTTCAATGATTTGTTTTGGGTTTGTCTTTATTTTCTATTTCTATTATCTTTTTGTGGGTTTGTAATGCAAATTATGTGTTTGATGAAATGCTTCTATGAACTTTGTTTGGATTCTTATTTACTTGCTCATTGTGATTATTCTAGGGGAGATCGCCACAGCCAGAGCAGCAGCTGCGTCTAATACTATAATGGTATTGATTTTTAAATATGGAGCTAATTTTCTTGCTAAGTTTCATGAATTGTAAGTTATTTTTCATTGCAGGTTTTGTCCTCCATGTCTTCCTGCACTATCGAGGAGGTTGCTTCCAGCTGCAATGCCATTCGGTTTTTCAATTATATGTATTCAATCCTTCTTTAGCTCTTATAATTTCATTAATGAAATGTATATTTCTTTAGCAGCAACACTTTCTTTTGGTTGCTTTCTTTGTCTTTGTATTGGCGATCCTGTTGTTAGCAAGTCACACTGTAATCTGATATTCGTCTGGGAATAGGTATATAAGAACTGAGATGTAGCAGCTCAGCTAGTTCAGAGAGCTGAAAGAAATGGATACAAGGCTATTATGCTGACAGTTGATGCTCCCATGCTTGGTTGAAGGGAGGCAGACATAAAGAACAAGTAGATATTATCTCTTTTTTTTTTCCAACACTAATCATTTTATTCCCTTCACAGTTGGGTATAAAG